>OY743187.1:43452132-44652132 GCA_963555705.1 Ligustrum vulgare | reverse complement strand
TCGAATATTTGGAGCAAGTTAAAATGACAAAAATGCCCTTCTCTGAATATTCATAAATTCTCAACTCTCATCTTCTATCTGACAGTTCGATGTGATCCCATCACATCATAAAATTCAACAGTCACTGTCGAATTACTGAGCTTAGATTCAACTGCTCACTAGAAGAACCAGTGAGATTATGATCATACATAAAAGGTGACGGATTCCATAATACGAATATATGTTCCTCGTTAGTTCACTTTAATTCTCAAAGTACCGAGATATTGATTAGCAATTTGATCTCACCCATTGATACCTAAAAAAACTTCAAGTTAGTAATCGAAGTCCATTATCCGATTAGGATTAAGGTCCCACGTACGATAGTCAAGTGAAATTAAATTTGTATGGTCAATGTCACAAATTAATTTCACATGGTCCCGTCCGATACGTTACAAACGTACTCTCAATTTTATTACCAAAGTTTATAGACTTTAATAAAATCAAGACGATCTTATCAAAATAAACTGTCCATATTTATTTACTGACCGTGAACGTTAGTTTTAGATCGAATCACAAATTGAATCTTTCTGTGTTTAACAACTTAAACACTCAATTTGAAATATCAAATCTACCCATGGACAAATGCAACTTCATATTAATACAATGAATTAATATTTTATTTTAAATGTCGTGAATTATACTCTATGAGCATATATAATTCCAACATATATTTGATGGGTGAACATTGAGCAATTAGATATAATTTGTAATATGTAACTTCTTGCAATTCTAATTCTACCCCACAACAAGAAAGTTTCACATTTAGTTTTCTTTCGGGTCCACTTTTGTAACATCGTTTAATTCTGGAATTTTTTTAAGGTTTACTCCTCTCTTTGAACTAAGATGTATTATGTTTCAAGATGTCATCTTTACTATGGAAAATGGATTTACGACTCAACTAGACCATTATACACAGATAATTCTTGCCTCGTGCTCACTCAGATGCAGAATTGGCGGTGAAATGGGAGGCCTGACAAAGATTATGAGAATTGGAGATGGAAACCTTCACATTGTGATCTCCATAGGTTTGACGCAAAAATGTTCTTGGAGATAATGTGAGGAAAGACACTAGCATTCATGGTAAGTGTACACTTATTTATTCTAACGGAATTTATACTCTATCTGATGTGTTCCGGACCCTTGACAATTAGGAGTTATAGCAGGTTTGAATGAAAAAAGTTAAATATTCAAGTCAAATAAAAGTGTAATCTAGTCAACCATGTCGGAATTAGATGCATAATATGTGTTTTTCGAGTAGAAATGAGCTACTAAGCAAAACACATCCGACTGATTTTATGGCCAAATTCCATCATTTGGGGCTTCAAAACAGCAAGTCAATTATGCAGACGGAAATTAGGGTTTTTCCATATTTTTAGGTTAAATTTTGTTTTTAATTATTTGTTTGCCTATTTTAGAATTTTAGTCTAATTAGAATTCTATTTTGAGTCAATTAGCGGCTAGGTTATTTTACTTATTTATATTCCTTTCCATTCATTGTAATTCAGACTTTGATTTTGATATAAACAGTTTTTATTGAGGATTCAATAAAATATATAGGTGGATTCCTATGTTTTCGAACTTATCAAGAATATTTCTTGTGGCGTTCAAATATCGAACTTATAAAATATTTGCTAGGATATTTGTGGCGTTCAAATCAAAGACTTATCAAGGAGATTGGGCAAATCCTTGTGGCGTTTCGAAAGTCGTGGTTCTTTATTCTGCATTGTCGAGCCATCGCGTCGTGAATATCAGGTCATGATTCATCCGTCCAACCACAACCTGAGTTCGGAACTTTCCGACGTTTCTTCCGCGCTTCGAACCTCATCACTATCTCTCAAACGATTCAGTAAAGAAGGAAAAAGAAGAAATTTGAAGCTGCTAGGAAATGAAAGAGAGAAGCTATTGTAATTTTTTTCCTTTCACTTGTGTGTTCAACCGAGAATAAGGGTGGCTATTTACAAGTCAATAAACTTAGTTACTGTTCACTAATATCTCGCGATGCGAAATACCCCGCAAGTGCACGGGTCGTGAGAAGTAATAAAGTGGACCTAGGAGTCCGGATTATCGTCCCACGAGGACTGCTATTAATTACCGAAATATTTTAGTTCTACACTTTATTTGAACGAACAAATGAATTTGAGATTTTAAACTAAAACTAAAGAATTTAAAATTAGAGAATTTATTTGTTTTCAAATACGATTGTAAAGTAGTTGGGATTTACGATTTCACCTAACCAATTAAATTAACTCCAATTCCAGTTTTATTTCCTAAATATGCATTCGGTCAAATTCACTAATTTAAATTGAAATTCCTCTCTCGAGTTTAAATCAACTCTACCTAAATAAGTCAACCATGTATCTCTACAGCGGGTCTGAATATTCCTTAACTAGATGCATTACATTCTAGAATTCACACACGACCGCAGTAATAACAAAAGTATATCTCTATCTCTCGTTCAATTACCGGATTTATTACCTAGATCTATGTTATTAACTCACCTCTCGGATTATGGAAAGAACACATAAAATCATGAATAAGTGGCTAGTTCATTCACGCATTAAACGCAATAATAAATCAACAAATGCATTACAGCGTTAAAAGAAGGAATATGGAATTAAAATAATTAACTAGGCTACATCGTTCATCCCAACATAGAAATTAGATACACATCATATTTAAATAGCAAAAACAAAATATAATGACGTTAATTGAAAATAAAGAAGATTGGGAAAATTGCACCAATTATCAATTCTTCTATTATCTTCAATTCACTCCCCTCTGCGATACTTGAATCTCCAAGAATTTGAATTAAAATCTCTGTTGTGGCTCGTTCTATGGAGAGGCAAAGGTCTGATTTTCGTGCAAAGAGGTTGTATTTATAGTTGGTGAAGAGATCAAGTTGAAGAAGGAAAGAAATTCATCAAATCCGCACGCGAGTCTTTTTTGGTATCTGCACAGTGTTCATTATTTCGACCATATCTTTCTCTTCCCTTATCCGATTAATGTGATTAAAATCTATTTGGAAAGATAACGTAAAGGGCTATAATTCTTCCTGAAATAGGATTTTCCTAATTAGAACGTTTACTATCCCAAAATTAAGTCTCAAAGTTCGACTAGAATTCTGTCCAAAATCTTCTAGAATTGGAATCAATTTTATGGTAATATTCTTATCATATTCCATTCCTTTTTGACTTCTACTTGCATCCAATTGACTCCTAAAAATCCTCAAAGTATCTTCTTATTATCCAAATCAATCATTGGATATTTGGAAGTTGGTCCCTCATGTTTAATTTGCTCTTCAGTCCTTCAACTTCCAATTACAACAATATAATCCCCATACTTTGGAATCTTCTCAATTCGCTCGTTTCAACTCTCAATTCCTTCAACTGGATCCTCCAACTTCTTATTCCTTTACTTCGGCACATTGCATCTTTCCGGTTGACGTCACAAACTTATCAATTGCTCATTTTAGCTCCAATTAGCATCCAATTATGCATTTTTTCTCATCAATTACTTCATTCTTCATCTTTTGGAATATTTTCTACAAAGTAAACAAATAAACACAAATTAAATAGCATATATTCTAAAACGATAATAATTTATTCTAATTTACACGTACAAATAAGTGTATAAAATACACTTATCAGTTACCATTTAATCAAAATTTGAGACTGATGAGAAACTAATGAGACTAAATTTGAAGAAACTAATTGATGAGATTGAAACTGACGAAATGAATTTTTCATTCAAGATCAAAATTTAGAACATTGCATTACTTTCTTAAGTGAACTACAAAGAAGGAGCATGTATCCAGTGCAGGAGCTAGATTTGAAATTATATATGAGAACTTGAACATATTTCCCCCCTTTCAGATCTTGAATGTTCTTTAGAAAGATAACATGACTTTTCAAGCATTGGTCTGTTTGATAAACATAGCAAGACTAATAAATATTCACATTCAATGCATAAAAAGGAGGATATTTTGCATATTGAAACTATAATTTTACATAAACCCTAGGATAAATACAGTAAATTGTAGAGGGGAAGTATAGCAGCAATTTGGACATTCAACATCAGTAGAGAAAATAAGGAAGGGGGGTATTAAGAGAATAAATTAAGGGATGGTCATGGATAACTTGCATTATGGAGATTTGTACAAAAAAATATATGATAGAGGAAATCAAGGAATCATTGAGACAAATTAATCAAGATGATTGATGATTATGATGATGTGCTTAATTTTAGGGATTGTTATTCATTTTTACATATTTAGTATAGTGAGTTGTACTATATATTGATGATTTCTCAATGAATAGAACTAGCTACAACTCCCATTTCTATTATCTATAGAATTTCTTCTGGAAGTACTATAATGATCTATATAAAGATCTATAGTTAATTAAACATAGTAGGAAAAATATAAGTCGGTCTTTCAGGTCTATGGAAAGATAAAACCTTGCACCAAACAACAATTTCTAGCAAGACTCAAACACAATCCTCATGGCGAACTCCCTTAAAAGTTCTTAAAAGTACAGATCAAAAAGAATAAAAAATAGTCATCAATAACAAAAGAAAGTACTAACCTGAAAATGAAGCGATGAAGAACATTGATATTGTAACCATTTCATCATAGTCTAAATAGAGAACAAATAACCTGCACCATTTTAAAGATTTTCTATTTCTATTTTCTATTGATCAGTGCCAAGTAAATAAAAGACCAACATCCTCTTATGTGCGTTCAAAGATATCAAAAAACTGCTTTAAAGATGAACGATTTTTTTTAATTATCAGGCTACCAAAATTTAATATCTTTCGAGAAACAATATAATGAACAATGCCTGAATATATAAAAATTGGTAATAGAAATTTTTATTAAAAAGTATCGATATAGATAAGCACTACAAAATAGCAAGATAAAAGGAAGCACGTTTGCACATTTAGTACACAATCAGATTGCAAATATCAAACTGTAATTAAAAATACTATATATAGACGACAGTTCTAAAAAAATAAGCAATTACCTATTGATATAAGATTATGAAAATATATGTTATAGTAAATGTTAGTTGACTAAGAGCAATAAAAGGTGTCTCTACATGTAGGTTTATAGGAGAGGGAGCATTAGGTTCGTGTCTGAAATTAGCGATCTTAGGTGTTCGAGGCAAGAATCATGCCATCTACATTACATGATTGTATGTTTTAGCTATATAACAATTGATCTTTCTTTGTAAGAAAAATCCTGACCCAATAACAAATATTTCTACATTTTACAATCCACACAAGTCTACCACTTGTATCCGGTATACATGTGTGCTAGCCTCTCTCTATTTTTTTTTCTTGCTAGTATGTCTTGCGAGCGTCGCACATGGTATGTTATAATATATATTGAAAATATATTTTATTCAATCAAAATTATCTTAGCATATATAATAGTTCATATTAAATACAGATGATTTTAATAAATTATTTTTGAATATATATATATATATATATATATATATATATATATATATATAATAAAGTTTTAGTTTTAGTCTTAATACATTTTTAGTTTATGGGGTTAATATTTGTAACATATTGTGTCTCTCGTCTAAATTAAAACTATTAAGGAATATGAAAATTCAAATAAATCATAAGAATAAAGGTTCTTGTACTAATTTTATTTTAAAAAAAAAAATATTTTTTATAAGAGTCAATAAAGATGACAAAGTGTTTTAGGAAAAAGTTCAGATACTTTTGATAATAAAGTTTTAGATAAATTTAGAGTTTTCATTGTCTGGTAATTATTGTTTACTTATTTTATTTTTATTTAACATTTTAATTTAGAGAGTTAGTCGACTCTTCAAATTTGGAGAGCCAAACTTACTCTCATTATTAAATACATTCAAATAGTTCCAATTTTCAATATTCTTACATTAACTTTATTTATTACATATTTGATATCATTGGTCATACACTTTTAAAAAAATAAATATTAACTAAAAATAAAGAATGAAAATAAATATTTTAGCAAAAAAAAAAATAAAGAATTTGTTGGAACTTCTAAAAAAATTTGCTATTTAAATTTAAATATACTCTCTATTATGTAGAATATGCTCTTTAAATATAAATAGTCTATTGAAGATGCTCTTACATAGTCCATGACTATATATAATGTATATTGTTGTGACACAGAATTTTGAACTGGACGTTATTAATAATTACAATCTATATTAACATAAAGAATTTCCTCAACACTTTTAAAGCCTACAACATTTTTAAATATCGAAATATTAAGATGAAGAAATTGTGGGGTTCGAGACTTAAATTTTTTCTACTCGAGATTGTAAATTTAAGATATTTGCATACTTAATTCCCAAACAATATTAATGTCAATAAATCAAATATTCAAAAAAAATAAGCCAACGCTTATATAATAAAGAGCATTCGTACTTTCAGTACTTTTATTTTATTTTATTTATTTTAAAATTTACATATTTTCCTTATTTTTTTAAGAATGTATTTTTTAATAATCAAACACAATTATTAGTTTTTAACTTTAATTTATTTTAAATCTCATAGATTTTTTTACTAACATATTTGTTAATAATCAAACATGATACAAAGGTAAAATCAATGCAATTATGATAAATTGGTGATTCTGATTCTATCAATTGTTATAACTCACTATCATATCTTAATATTCCCTCCTATGTCGTTCAAAAATACCACTGTATTTCTCTAAGGAACTTGTTGAAGAACACCAAAACAACTCATTTGAATTATAATTTTCCATTATCCTCTTTTTCCACGTGTGTTGATGAAGTTATTTTGAGGTGAGAGGACTTGATAAAATCTACTTACAACCATATACCACAATTTAGGTAAGTTTTTTCCTCATTCATTCGTAAAAAAATTATCCTTCCAAAACATTATTCTTCAAAAAATTAACTTATTTCATTTCTCAAACTAAATTCTGAGCCGAAGATTTATCTAAACACCTACTTCAATACATATATACACCTAGTAAAGAAAAAACACAAAGTTAATGAAATTTTGACCAAATATCAAAGAAACTAATTAATCGATAACTTAAATAAATAAGCATCTTGAACACACATAAAATAATATTACCATGGATGAGTTACATAATAAATTTCAATGAATATTGAGATTAATATACATGCAAAATGAGCACTCATTTGTGTATGCAAAAAGTAAATAAAAAAAATATTAATTAAAAGTCAAGATAAGATGTTAGTCATGCACTTCAAATGATACTTTATAAATAAAAGAAACTTTAAGCTATAATTCAACATACACATCAAAGTTACCTTAAATGAAAGAAAATAAAATTATGAAAAATAATAATCCCTCCGTCCCACAAAAATAGTCCACTATTCATTTTTCGTCCGTCCCAAAAAGATATTTCACTTTATTTTTTGAGAGTGAATTTAATATTTTATATCTCATTTTGCCCTTATTTAAATTTTTTTTTTTAGTCAAAATAAATTTATACACTTTCAATTTTGTGGGAAATTACATAAATTTATTAGGGGTATATTAGAAAAAGTGCACTAGTACAAAATCGCGCATAAAAAATGGGGAATACGCGTCGTTTTATGTAACAACCGACGTCAATTGAAAACGCGGTGGCAATTTTGTAAATAAATTTTAAGTAAAGGCGTCGGTTCAAGAGAAACCGACGCCCAAAACCGGTTTTCCTTCGTTAGAAAAGGTATAAGTAATTTAAATGAGAGTTTTTAATTAAGACTTTATATTTTATTATAAAATAACTAATAATATGTTTTGATTGTTTGTAGGCATTTAAAAAATACTACTTAACGGAGGAAATCTTTGAGATTCAAAATTTATGGGCCAAATATTTCGTTGATAGGTGTGTGTAAAATGACGCGTATCCAAACTTAAATTTACATATTTATATAATAAAACAACAATCTTGTATATTTATTGGTTTAATTATTTTTAGGTACCTCCATGAGATGTGTCATGAATACGGTATTGAATCAATTGGATTCATGTCTCCGACACACATTGCATCGGTTTCGGTAAGAACAAATGCAGATGGTGTTGTAACTTACATGGACAACACCATGAGGGCAATGCAAAGTAAGAAGTTCATTATAGTACCGTATTTTCAGGAGTAAGACCACTGACATTCTCTCTTTTTTTACCTAATTTGAATCATATATGTTTAAAGTTGTATTTACACGTTCATAATACGTAGGAACCACTGGATGTTGCTAGTGATTTCTCCTCAGAAGAATACGGTGTACTTCTTGGATTCAGCTGGTGCATGTAAGCGTGACTTAGATATCAAGCCGCTATTGAATACGTAAGTTATGATAATTTTTCATGAAATAATTGTGGAGTTGTGGTAAAATTGATGAATTTCTGTTGTGATTGTTGAGAATTTATTTCAATAGCAACTTGCCTCTTTACAGGTTAGATAAGTTCAATTTATAGGGAGGCTCTGCCAAAATTTCTGTAGAAAATTTAGAGTATTTTTTTTTGGTAACTTGTTCATATAATTTATTAAAATTTTAGGGCTTTCAAAATGTATTGGGCCCAAGGAGGTGTTAGGACGAAAGGCAATACAACGTGGCTAAAAATAAAGGTACGAAAACACATTTAAAATTTATTGTAATGTTTTGAATTATTTTCATATTCTATTAAGTTTGATTATTCATTTTAGTTTTCAATGTGAAAATTTCAGTGTCCTCAGAAACATGGAGGTTCTGAGTGTGGCTATTACGTTATGAGAAATATGTATGAGATAGTCACAGAACACTTCCAGCTTCCTTCGTTAGAAAAGGTATAAGTAATTTAAATGAGAGTTTTTAATTAAGACTTTATATTTTATTATAAAATAACTAATAATATGTTTTGATTGTTTGTAGGCATTTAAAAAATACTACTCAACGGAGGAAATCTTTGATATTCAAAATTTATGGGCCAAATATTTCGTTGATAGGTGTGTGTAAAATGACGCGTATCCAAACTTAAATTTACATATTTGTATAATAAAACAACAATCTTGTATATATAATTGTTCTCTATTTAATTTTATTATGTATATGTCGATTATATGTATATTTGATGATGCGCATGTGGAAAATGTTCAAGTCATCGCGGGCCACGTCCAAATGACTGCAGGTCATAACCTGCAGCGGCCTGGGTCACTGCAGGCTATTACCTGCAACGGCCTTAGGTGAATACCTGCAGCGGCTTGGGTCACTGCAGGTGTGAAAACGGGAAAAAAAAAAATTAAATAAACACTTTAGGCGTCGGTTCTAAAGTTTGAACCGACGCCTAAAACTGATTTTTTTTTTTTTTTTTTAAACTTGAAGCGTCTGTTATTAAAAAACCGACGCATAAAGTCGCACTTTAGGCGTCGGTATGCACTTTAGGCGTCGGTTTACAACCGACGCCTAAAGTCAAAACTTTAGGCGTCTGCGTCATAGGCGTCGCCCCTACAACCGACGCCTATGCCCTTTTACAACCGACGTCTTTTCCACTTTCTGTACTAGTGGTGATTGTAAGATTTATGTTTTCAACAACATTAATTGACAATTCTTAATTTGTCGGTAGCATCAGATAATGGAAATGATTACCTATTCATGGTGAGCAGGCATTAATGTGTCTACTGTGGATGTGATACGGACACGTACTCAGTGTTTTAAAATTTATAGATATATGTCAGCATCAAACTCACTATAAGCACATTAATACTTGTCCACCATAGATAGGTGATCGGGATTGTATCAGATAATACAATTCCAAAAAACTTTTATCTATGATAAATAATGATGATTAAGCAAAGATTTAATTAAGAAAAATAATTATATAAATGGGATTATCGATAAAAATTTAACATTGAGAATCTTTGAGCTCATTCTCTGCTCTCTTAATTATAAAATTCTATATTTTTTTTCCTTTTTGTTCATTAACATATAGGCAAATGGAATATTAAGAATTTTTTTCTCCTTTCTTAATTGTAAACATTTAGTTTTTCATATTATGTAAGTTAATGAGAATTGATTAATAACATAGATGTTATTAATAAGTATACAAGGACATTATTGACTACAGAGAGAAAAATATAAAGACAAAATAGAAAATCAAAAGTTTCTCATCTATTCACACTTTTTAGATAGATAGATAGATAGATAGATAGATTGAATAGAATAGATGTAGATGTATATTTGCTTTTCTAGTGAGGTGCAGACATTGCATGTTCTGATGTTCACCTATGAACTTCACACATTAGTTACCAAAGTATCACTGGATCAATTGTTAATAACTAAAAGAAACTTTTAACCTAATACTTTGATAACCAACGAACAATTTAGAAGGTATTGAATTTTGTCCTTGAAATACAGTAACTTGTAGGAAGCTTAATGAAGCTGGATGAACTCAAAACCTTGTTTTGTAATAGTATATTTTTCCTTTCATGATAATTCAACAATTACCAATTCATATTTTCAGATTGAGCTGCATTCTTTTTTTGAAAGGGATTTAGCTGTATTCTTCAACATCTGTATTGCTATCGCTATTGTTCTACAATCAACTCAACTATGGGCTTCCACGACATACTTCAAGTAATTCCATTTGATGTAAAAATTAAGAAGAAAATATTAAGAGCGGGGACATACAAATATTATGGAAATAAATTAGAATTTGAAAGAATTGGTGAGACTCAGGCCGGTTCCAACAAAAACTCTGTGCGCAATGGCAAGTAACATCATAACTTCCACCACCAATAATAAAATCTGCAACATGATCATAGCCTAGTGCGGGACACAATTTCTTCTGTATTGAAGACCAATAAAAATGTTTTAAACTTCTATATCACATGGGATGTATTCAAATATTCAACAGACTCAAACAATGAGAGCGACATAGAACTATTAATACAAATGAAAAATGCAGTAGTAAGTTCTTAAATATAAATAATCTTCTTTATAAGAAACAACTGGATAATTTAAATGGATAAGAGGTACATGTATTTGTCTAGATCTCTAGTCTGGCTTTTGGAGTTGTTAGTAGTAATTGATAAATTTGAAAAAATAGAGATTACATCTAATAAGATTAAGATAGGAAGTACCTGCATTTGGTTCTCCAATATGAGATGAGAATTTATGGCTGTAATCCTCAAATTAGATAATTTTCATGTATAAGATATTTTAACCTTCACACAAATACTAAACTGAATGAACAACTAAAAAAATAGGGTAATTATAATGACACCACTAAAATTGTTAACCACACCACATTATAAATATACATTTATTAAAATACTAATTTTATAAATACACCACATTTAATTTTACAAAAATAACCTTTAATAAAGTAAATGAAAATAAAATCGTACACCATAGATCTTCCAACATATCAATATATTTTTTCATGCTTACCATAAGTCCTTCCACCCTGGCTCCTTGGAGGCATAACCTGGATTTACTTTCCCGAACCAAGGACCTTGGACGTGGTCGGTTCGGGCCCTCCGAGTGTGGACTACACCTTTTTTTTTTTTTTTATCAATATATTTTCTCTCTCTACAATTGAATACCCATTCATCTGTATTTCTCTCCACCGGCATCTTCAATCTCTCTTTACAATTAAATATCCATTCATGTGCATTTCTCCCCACCGGCATCTTCCAAGCTCAATTGACCAATAGATTTTCTCACTATACAATTGAATACCCATTCATTTGGTTCTCTCGACCGGCGTCCTAAGCTCAGCTGAAACCTAATAGATTCTCTCTGCAATTGAATGTCGATTCATCTTGTTTTCTCTCCACCCGACGTCTTCCAAGCTCAGCTGCTGGTACCTGCCCTGGTCGGATCTTCGTAGATCTCCGCTGGTCATTTCACATTTCTTCACACCCAGCTGCTTCAAGCTCTATTTGACTACTATTACGTCTAAAATCAGAGAGAAGCTTGAGAAAATGGTAATCAGAAATAGCAAGGCTGATGATCCTATTACAGCTAATGATCTTAGAGTCGGAGGTGCTCTGACAGTGTTGATGAAAGATGCCATTAATCCTACATTGATGCAGACTCTAGAGGGCACACCTGTCCTTGTTCACACTGGTCCTTTCGCAAATATTGCTCATGGGAACTCATCAATTGTTGCAGATAAAATAGCACTGAAGCTGGTAGGAGCTGATGGCTTTATATTTACTGAAGCAGGCTTTGGGGCTGATATTGGTGCTGAGAAGTTTATGAATATTAAGTGTCGATATAGCAGTTTAACTCCTCAGTGTGCTATTATTGTAGCAACCATTAGGGCCCTCAAAATGCACAGCAGAGGGCCTCAGGTTGTGGCTGGAAAGCCTCTTGACCGTTCCTATGTGACTGAGAATGTGGCTCTTGTTGAAGCTGGTTGCATTAATCTGGAAACGCATATCTCAAATACAAAGGCTTATGGTGTTAATGTTTTGGTGCCTGTAAACAAATTTTCAACTAATTCTGAAGTTGAACTAATTGAAGTCAGGAACGCAGCAGGGACTTTTTATGCTGTTATTTGTTCTCACCATGCTCATGGATGGAAATAAGCGGTTAGTTACTAAATTTAGTATTTGATTTTAGGGGTTATCAATTTTACAAAGGAGTATTGCCTCACAAAACTTCCAACCTTAACCATTGCCTTTCTATTCCTGAAATACAATAACGTTGATAATGAAATTTTATGTCATGTTTGATAGAAATGGATGCAATATTTTGTTTGTATTGCTACTTATTCAAATCTAGTGGTTGTGGTTGATTTTCTCTAATTCATATTTCATTAATTTGATGATTTCATATAAGTTTCCAATCCCAAAATATACTAGTTAGCCAAGAACTTCATGTATGGATATAGGGATTTTGTGGTTTCAAATGCTATGATATGTCGTTAATTGGATGATTTCATATATTTCATTGATTATTGGTATGCAGGCTTCCTTTGTAACGAACAAAACTTGCTTCCACATTCAAAGGTCTTCGCCATCTACAGAAAAGCTTATCCCAGGTATTAGATATAGTTTGTAGTGATCAGTATTTCATTAAAACACATTGCTGATTTTGCTGATTATGTGAAAGAAAATCGAAAAGACCACAAAAAGGCTTTTGAATATACTCTATATTAGTCAACCATTAATCTATCACCACCATAAGATGAGACACTACTTATTGCGAGCTTAGACAAATAGTCTCTTGCAACATTCATACCAACTATAACTTTGAATGTCTCTATTCGTGTTGTGAATGGATTCTCCCATCCACTCGCAATATCATCTCGGTGCTTGTACCAATTGCATGCCACGGGTGGAATTGGACAACTAGGCCTCAAGTTAACCTGCACCGGTGATAAATCATATTAACAATAGTAAAAAAGCATAGGCTTCAGTCAATTGGCCGAAGAAGAAACTACTCGAATAAAGGGCAAGTTCAACTTCATTATGTAAATGAGGATAAAACAAATACCTGAACAAAATGATTTCCATTCACAAAACTAACTGAAAAAATCTTATGACTTAATGGTATAGGAGATGGAGAGTGTAGTGGTAAAAATGTTAAACATTGTTCAGATGATAGAAGGACGAGGACGACCCCATATTGAGATGCTACCAAATGACCCATATCAGCCATTGTCATCCATCGATCAAACGGGGCAGTGATGTCAAAGTAATCTAAACTATATAATAACTCATTTGCCCGTTCATTGCAGCCATATAGTTTGACATAGAGATCAAAATTAGAGTTCAATTCAGATATAAGGTCATGTCGAATCTGAGACCATGCCGCTTCTCCCAATCCAAGTGAAATAGCCACAGCCCTAAAACCACAATGACCATCAGATTCAACATTAACAATGTTAAATATGCACTCCTTCACTCTGACGGGAAAAGAAGTCAAATAATGATCAAGACCATACGACTGCGTGCATCGAACTTTATACTCTCTCTTTTTTGGAACTTTGATGGAGATACCAGTACTTAGAGAATGAATTTGATTGTTGGACTCAACAATTTCAAAATGCGAAGGGTTCCTTTTGGTTGAAGTATCAACCTTCGATGATGGTCGACCCTTAGTTTTATATTTTTCAGTTGGCGACACTAAAGAAGTAATCAAGGGTTCGTACATTCATTGTAACTTCATTTTAAACATTAATTTACCTGCATCATCGCCTGCATTAAAATATTTTTGAATTTTCTCCAACTCAACCACAATATTCAACTCGGAAGAAGCCTCACACGATGGCACCAAAATATCTAATTTCCTCCAGTAAGTGTGCATAGATGACAACAGAATCGGCTGACTTGATAATAAGTATTCTGAGATTTCACATGCACATGGAAAACCATTCATGGATCTAATAGTGCAATGACAAGCACTTTTGTCGAAACCAATCTGTTCTGCTTGCTTTGCCTCAATTGAAATAAAATTCATTGCATTTTTTGACACCAAACCTCACAATTCTCTGAAAATGCTACACTTGAAGTGATGTTGAACCAAGTTCATGCTTTACTCGAATAAGCCCTTATCTCAGTGAATAACAATTCCAAAAGATAATGCATAACTTTCCATGAAGTTTCAAAATCACATTGTGATCCGAGATGTTTCTTTAATCTAGAATGGGCACTCTCAACCCTGCGTAACTCTCAACCCTGCATAAATGAGTAATTTATTTGGCTTGCATACATATATAAAATTTTATTCATCTAATCTATAAAGCAAAGAATATTTCAAATATTAATAAATTAGCAAACACATTACCTATTTGTCGTGAAATTACTAAAGTGCATAATTTTATTTGTCCATGCAGCAACGAATTTCTCCTTATACTTACTCAACCATGATCCTTCAACATATTCAAGTGCCTTCGAAAATTTTCCAAATTTCAGAAATAAATTTTTGGTCAAGTTTAAATATGTATCATTCGAAGTGTAGGCCACAAGTTCACTCCAACTTCTACAGAAAGTATCCCAATCTTCTTTCAATTCGAAATACTTCTTTGTATTAGCAGCAACATTTTTTGATAAGTGCTAAGTTCACAATAAATGTTTGACATTAGGAAAAATCCTTTCAATTGCTTGAATAAGTGCCAACTCCCTATCTGTTACAATGACATGAGGTAGCGCATTTCGATTCATCAGTGTTTTCAAATTTTCCATTGCCCAAATATAATTTGCTTCTCGTTCAGATTCCTTGAAAACAAAAGCAACTGGAAAACTCATTTGAGTCAAAGTAACCCCTACAATCTCAAAAAGAGGACACTTGTACCTATTTGTCTTATAGGTACAATCCATTAGAAGGACACATGGAAATGCATGTAACATATCCAAACATGTTGGATGTGCAAAGAATAGATCTCTAACTTCATCGATTTTAGTATCATACCTATGCCACTCGATATAATTATGCTCTCTTAACTTACCCATTAACTGCTGCATTTGAGTCTTTCCTGCCTTCTCAACCAGTCGTTGTTTTACACAAGCATTGTAAATTGTCCTCATTGTGATAACATTGTTTAGATCCCTGTCTTTTAAAGTCATCAATATATTCCTTGGTAAAAGCTTCTTGACATGTCTGTTAAAATATTCTCTTCACTTGTTAATCTTTCCACATAAGGATGTCCTTCCAAATGTAGCGCTGCAGGATGATTATGAACTCCACATATTAGCTTCACCATCCAATCATCATCATTCGCTAATTTAACACCACTTAGATCAAATGGACACTCACACTTACGTGAGCCTACAGATCTCTTTTTCTTTGGTTCATGGTTAGGGTTATGCTTTCTATATTTTCCTCCACGCTCACATCCAAATCATATTCGAGGCTTGCGTCCACATCTACCAATCTCAGAATGATTCACAACAATAACCATACCATGCTCCTTCCCAGTCTCACGAACCCAATTACATAATAAATCTCGACTATAAAAACCTGCATCATCAATGCAAAGCAACATGATATTGCAAAACAGTAGTAAGAGTTGGATATTTATGATATATTTAAACTTTGAATTTAAATATACTTGGCCCGTGATAAAATATTGTGTATAATCAAATATATTGAGATCTTCTTCATCATCCTGAATTGTAAAGGTACAAATATATTGATGAAATAAGAGGAAAAAAAACATAAAATCACACATATGAAACGAACATATCTGTAATCAAAGTTCATTACCTCTTGATGTGTTATAACATTGTTGTCGTTTTCATGTACAGGTTTTATATCACACTCTAAAGTCCACATTTTCTTTTTGGGATGACAAACTTGACAGCTATGTATTCAGTACCAAAGATCTTCCTCTCTTTGTATGCTAGTCCTGCAATTTGCCTATACTGGTAATTCTTATCATAAGGGTAATCAAGACAAGTTAAATTAAATGAAGATGTTCCTAGAATATACAACTTAAAGATATTTTACCAAACGGAGGCTTAATTTGATGGACAAGTAAGTTATAGGAAAATGAATTTGTAAAAATTATTATCATTAACTTAAGGTAGTCATTGTGCCAGAAGGATGATCTTTGTTTGGATTATGGATGGTGTATAGTGCGATATAGGTACATGAGAGAGTTGACTCTCTCCAGGGTGAGAGGGGGAAATCAGCAATCCTTCTCTCCAGTTATGAAATCTGAAAGCACCTATTTTAAAACATTTCTACTTGTCGATTACAATTTTTTGGACTTCTTTAATTTCAGGGTTTATGTGTTTATAAGGATGATTTAGTACGTATTTATTTTAAAGAATATTCGAAATGACAAACTTCAGTGAGCTTCAACTAATATTTCTGCTATCTTTCAGGTTGCCGACTGAAAATCCGGTTCAAAGACTGGGTGCAACTAGGGATGGAGAGGTAACAATTTTGCTACACTTGATCAAAACAAGGTTCAAGATTGTAATAACAAATCAGCTCACTAAAACAAGGTTCATGTGGTGGCAGTTTACGTTAATTTTTTGCTCAATTACAGTTTCTTCCCATTCATCTTTCACAATGTATTGTTGTATTGTTGGAGTCAATTATTGCAACTGTTGAAAGTCCAATTGTGCAAGTCAATTTATCCCAATCCCAATTTTTATCTTCTTCAAAGACAACATCTCTGCTAACTATAATCCTCCCAAAACTTGGATCATATAATCTATATGCTTTTGACTCTTCGCTAACTCCAAGTAAAATACAAACCAAACTTTTATCTTGTTTCATTCTTTTACTCTCAGGCACATGGACGTGAGAAACACATCCAAAAACTCGGAAGTAACTTACTGATGGTTGAATTCCACTCCAAGCTTCTTTTGGAGTCCTATTTTTTACTGCAAATGTTGGACTCCTATTCAAAACATGTACAGTCCAGTTGACTGCTTCAAGCCAAAAAGTTCTTGGGATTTTCTTATCAGATAGCATGCTACGAACCATATTCATAATTGTTCTATTCTTTCTTTCCACAACCCCGTTCTGCTGTGGAGTGTACGCAGCTGTCAATTGTCTATGTATTCCATTTTTATTACAAAAGTCGAGAAACTCTTGTGATGTAAATTCACCGCCACGATCAGTACGTAGACATTTGATGGAAGAGCCTGTTTCTTTCTCAACAAAATTCTTTTAAGTCTTGAAAATAGCAAAAGCTTTTGATTTCTCAACCAAGAAATAAATCCAGGTTTTGTGACTAAAGTCATCAATGAAGCTAAGCAGGTACCTTTTCTTGCTTTTTGAAACGGGGGTAATTGGTCCACAGAGATCAGCATGTACTAATTCAAGGATATGAGAATCCCTCCATTTGCTCTTCTTTGGGAATGGATCTCTGTGTTGCTTTCCTACCAAACAGTCTTTACAAAGTTCTGAAGGAGTTTTGAGTTTAGGCAAGCCACTCACTGATGCGTGTCGCAATGCACCAAAATAATAAATAATTCCTTACTCGCTAAATATTAATTAATAGTGTAGTAGTGAGAGTAAGGGTCGATCCCACGAGGAACAGAAACTAATTTTAGTTGTTCGATCAATTAGAATGAAATGGGGGGGGGGGTTTGTTGTTTGAATTGCTTGAATAAAAACTATGCATAAAATAAATAATTAAATATGACTAGAGAATTAATATGAGAAGAAATCTTGTTCTCGGGTTCGGTTGTGCCCTTAATTAATGTTATACCTTTCCTTGTAACGTGATCTATCCCTAATTCAATTATCAATCATATATAATCAATAAGCTCTGATTATCTAAATTCTTCCTTATATGTATTGATTCAAAACAAGCTATTCGAACCAATTCTAGCCACGGACAATCCTAAACAAGCTCTTAGGATTTAAGGGGTGAAGGAAGTAATGTCAACTTATGTTATTGTTGGCTCCGATTATTGTTGGCTCTGGTTATGACATTTGAGCAGTCTGTGGTAATAGATTCTCCATGCAGTGAGTTGAGTGAAAATTCTCACCCTTATACACGTTGTGCGACGAGAGAAATATCTAGTGAGGGTGTTAACTTCCATTACATATGCTTATGAGTGGTTTGAATTGCTTGGTCTATATTCTGTGCTTTCAAGTTGGCCAAAAAAAAAAAAAAAAAAAAACTAACACCCATGTAGTAAATCATTGATAGAGGTTAAGAGAGAACTCAAGTGAGATGGGAGGATACAAGCCACATTGGGAAATGAATTGGGCCGAGGGTATTGATTTTCATTTTTGTTCAGAGGATATTGGATGATGCATCTCTTGCACACACTGACACAGAGACAATGCGAAAGAAAGGGTATTTCCTGACTTATAGCGTGGCATCAAAATTTCAAGGAAAGGCTAAGGCTCAAAGGGGCTCTTTTTTGTGGTGATTTTGGTCATTTAATACTCCCAAAATCGTGCCCTAACTTTACCCCAAAGATATACCAAAGATAGACCTTAAATTAGATAAGGAAATTTCTTGGCGAGCAAGTTACGGCCGTAACTTTTCTTATCACGGCCGTAAGTGAGCTACTGAAAATTTTCGGAATTTGGATGTTACGGCCGTAACTTTGTCATTTACGGCCGTAAGTGCATCTTTGCTGAGAAGCGCCTGTGCTCGATGTTTTGGTCATAACTTTCTCTCCCGAAGTCCGATTGTGGTGATTCAAGTTGCGTTGGAAAGAAAACTAAAATATCTACAATTATTTGTGAAATAGCTCTTCTCAAATTCTAAATTCTTATATGAAAAAATTGAGCTTCAATCTATGACTAAAATTCATGATCACAATCCTTGCGGGTTTTTGATTTCCAACTTTACCCCAAACCTTATTTGACCATAATTTTTGCATCTAATCTTCTTCCCACATGCCATTATTGATTTGGAGCTCTTTGAATATGCCCTTGAACTTACTTCTTGATAACTGGTATTTCTTTGGTCATGTTTCCTTTCTTTTTGTTCTTTGCGATCCTGTATAACACAATAAAAGAAAATGCATTAAACGATACTTCAATATGATCAAACTAATAACAAAATAAGGTAATAAGTGAATTAAATACATGCTAATAAAGCACTTATCAATCAGCAACATCTCCTCTACAACCTCTGCATAGTTAGCCTCCTTCTCCTCACCTGGACATTTATATGAAAAATGTCCTAGCTTATGACAGTTGTAGCACTCCACAGTGGACTTGTCAAAACTTCGTCTGTCTCTTCCTCTTCCTCAAGAACCTCCAAAACTTCGACCCCTTCCTCCAGATCATTCTTCATAAGTAACTTTCAAAGCTTGTTCTTCAACACCACGACCATTCATTCGTTGTTCATGTACAAGAAGGCTGCTTTGTAACTCATCAATGGATAAGGTGTCTAAATCATTGGACTCCTCAATCGAACATACAACATAATCAAATTTGGGAGTCATAGATCTCAAAATCTTTTAAATGACTACAAAATTCTCCATTTTCTCACCATGTGTTCTCATCTTGTTGGCTATTGTAAGTGCCCGAGCAAAATACTCATCCACAGATTCTCCTGCCTTCATGTTAAGAACTTCAAACTCCTTTCGAAGAGCTTGTAATTTTTAACGCTTAACTCGTGTCGTGCCTTGGTATTTCTGCTTCAAAGAATCCCATATATTCTTTGATGTGTCCTTTTTAAGGATAGTCTCCAGAATAGAACTATCGATTGCTTGGAAGAGGTAATTCTTAGCTTTCAAGTCCTTCAACTTCTGATCTTCAATCTCCTTCTTCTGTGCTTCAGTGAGATCAACTCCTTCTGCTATTGCAGGGATTCCATTCTCAATCAAGCTCCAATATTCCTTTGACTGCTAGAAGTTCTCCATGAGCATAGACCAATGATCATAGTGCCCATCAAACTTTGGAATTACTGGTTGCACAAAGCTGCTTTCCGAGGCCATATTCTTACTGCTAAGCATTAAGAAGACTGCTCCTTCCTAATTTTAATTAGGCCCCTTGATGATGGCTCTGATACCAGATGTAAGAACATATTGCTTAAATGAAGTAAAGAGAAATTGAGAGAAGATAATCTGTAATTTATTAAACTACAGAAAATGGCTATATATAGCCTTACATGAATAATGTATCTGAAGAAAAGATTTACTCAACAACTAGGAAACTAACATATCAAATTCCAAAGACTCGCTCAATACTAACAACTGATAATCTTAACAAGATGGGGCTCCTCGTTGCCGCCTTGTTCAACGTCAGTGATGGCAGTGATTCGGGGAGCTCCGCCGTTGAGATGATCAAAAGAGAGATCTAGGCTTTGTTGAGGGAGATACGAGAAGGAGACTCCAAAGGGCCAAAAGAAAAGGCTTCAAAAATTAGGCAAATGAACTGTGTGGCTAAGCTGAGCCAAGCTAATGAATAGTGCAAAAATGGCTCATGAATAGTGCATTTCAAAATTGACTCTTTTAGTGCGATGCATGTGTCGTAATTTTGTTGAGTATGTAATAGCGTGCACATGTTCTGTGAATTTTCTTTTTGTGTGGACTGCGTTAGAAAAGTATTTAATCGACATTGAAAGACCATAAAATGTAACATAAAAGAAATTTCAAATTAAATCACAATGATACATTTTAAATGTAGTATATATGTAAAGAAAATGATGCATTTAAATTTAAATTTTATGTGTAAAACCTAATGCACGATTTTTTTTAAAAAAAAAAAAAAAAACTAATTAGCGTACAACAAAATGCAAAAAAGGACAAAATGGAAATAAATATGCTTGCGTGATTATCTAAAACAATTAAAAATGAGTGAGAACGATCATAGCCATGAATCCATGATAAAACGAGGATATTAACTTTAGTTGTGATTACTATAAAATAACTAATAATTCACAAGATTAAATTTTGTGCAGGATTGCATTTCATTGTCTGGCCTCCTTTCCACCTTGTAACAGAAGTCCATTCCCACTTCTTATTGCTAATGAAGTTATCTGTTACAATCAATAGAATACCATAATTTTTCTAACAGTTGAAGATACAAAAATGTTTGTCACTTAGTTGGATGGCAGTAGTTTATTCGACTTTATTTTGTACTAACATAAAATAAGTTCATGAAGATATATACAGAAATACGGAAATATCGGAAAGAAAATCCCCATCCACATTAGTCAATAGTGTTCCAAAAGTTGTTGGATTCTACAAGTTTTTAAGATTATTCTCGAACAGCTGCCAAAATAGCTACATCATATGAAATAAATGAAAGACCAATTTATAGAGTTTGTTGGTAACATTGAGAAGGGAAATATTTTGTCGATCGGATAAAGCTTCAAGCTAAAGCATGGAATATATATGGTTGGTCGTGCCTAGCTGCACTTAAAGGAGCTCCTATTTCCAGAGCGATGAAAAATCAAAGTTAGAAGACAGAAAGGTAGATCAAAATTAATCTGATTGAAGTAATGTCAAGAGGTTTGGTTTATTTGGATGTTTAATAAGGGCTGGCCTTGGATCCAATTAAGTAGTTATTGAGGATTCACGTAAGCAATCTTAAGTTTATAGTGATTGGGACTTAATTGCCTTAAGCTAAACATATGGAACCTAGAAAAGAAATTCCGTTGTATTCTGAAAAGAAATACAAGCAGACAATTTTTTTTTTTTTTTTAATTAAATTAAATTAAAATTCTTAACATGTCTGCATAAACTATTGTCCAATCATGTTGCTAAAATGAAGTTACCAAGGAAAGATTGTGATGGCATCCTATGACTTCAGTTTTGAGCTGGGTATATTGAAAGAATCACCAAAACAAATACACAAAATCACATCATGTGGTGATATTCAATTAATTAATTTTCAAAAAACAGATAACACTTAGCAGCACCTTTCTCATCATCACCGCCTCTGCTTCATCAACCTTCCCTGCTTCACCGAGAGTCTCAACTTGTTCCAGCAGGTTCTTTATTTTTTCTTTGAGACCAGTCAATTGCTCAGATTTTTTGGCTGAGAGATTAGCCAAAAATGAAGTCATCTAGAGTATGCAAGTTAGTGAAAATCTCAGATGATTTGGTAACTCGGGAATGCGAGTATAGACAACATCAAAATTGACAAAGCTAAAAGAGCAACTATAATAAATTTTAGAATAAATTTCAAAAAATAAAAAAGAAGAAATTTTAGAAAGAAAAAAAATCATTACATTACACCAAATGCAACAAAACTCCCAATGCAGGAGAGCAGTCTTCATGGAGCTTCAATGATCTATGTGGCGATGACAAGCAATACCAGATGTTCAAAATTTCTTCGAGAAAAATCTGAAGATTAAAACATAGTTTTTAGATCTAGGAAGAAAAGAAAGAGAAAAGGCAAACTCTAAGGGAGAAACAAGAGAAGAAGACGAAGAGGGATCTAGATTTAAGGGAGAACTAAAAATCTCCATTTAGGGGAAAAAGTGAAGAGGAATAGAAATGGTACAAGGATGAAAGGGGGAAGAACGAAGGTGCAAACATGGTGGTTGTGGGAAAATGGAGAAAAGCCGACTGAGGAAGAAATCAGTAATCAAAAGTACTGTACAAGGTACAAAGCTGTAAGAGAATTCATGGCTTTGCGTGAGAATAGTTTTACCTAGGTTGTAGCCGGTGGCCCGGTAGGGATGTGGCCCATAGTTTACTAAAAAGGAAAAAGAAAGAGTAAAAAATAAAACAGTGGAAAGGGCAAAGACTGTAGAACTATAGACGGCTTAAACGACTTCAACGATTTATGAATAGTGATTTAAAAGCAACTCTTATAATATATATACTAGTCTGACGCACTATGTAATAGCGTAATCACATGTTAGGTTGAAAGTTGGATTTTTTTTTTTTTTGGGGGGGGGGGAATAAGAATATGTAGTTCATCTAGGGAATAAGTAAATGCAATGAAGAGGAGGAAAAATCTCATGTATTACATATGGCTAACTTTTACCATAGTAGATTGTAGCATCACAAACAAACAAAGCATTCTTTTCTGCACTTCTATCCCCCATCTTCATCAAGTTCTTCATGTTTCTTATTCTCAACCCAATGACAGTACTATCCACCTTCACTTCATCAATACTTACTAGTTTATTAGTAGCTGTTTCATTAGAAGTAGCATCAATCGACAAAAATATCTAGTTGCTCAACCAAAATTAAGCACATTGTATCCTATAAATGCTACCTCTCTAAAGTATTAATATTTAACCCTTATAAATACAAGAAGCAATAGAAAGGTTTAGAACTTATGCAAGACTTTCCCCAATGAGGACCAGGTCCATAGCAAGAAGCATTTCCCTAGAAGTGGATTTATATCTGTACACGAATTTCTTTCTTAAAAAGATTGAAAAAGAAGCACGTGGCTTTATAATAACTTAAAAAAAAAGAGAACTAATATACTGAACATGCATTGCAATAGTTGTATCATTAAAGAAAATCTAGTGGCTAATAAACTTTCCAATTTGACTAAGTCTAAAAAAGAAATTGGAGCATGTTTTGCAAAGCTTAAGAACTTTAGTAAATATGTATAAAATCAATAATTTTCATCTATTGCTTAATTTAAAAATAACAACTCCTTTTGAGATTAAACTAATATTTACTTGAAAATAAGAAGGAAACTACATAAGCAGGTAATAGGTTATAAATGGAACCATTAACATTAAGAGTAAAAAATGAAAGAAGACTTTTAATTGAGCAAACTAATAGCAAGTACATCTATTAGAAAACAAGATGCAGCTTACCAGTCTTTACTTGAGATATTGATCAATTTACAAGGTTAGAAATGCAATGTAGTTTCTTTTATATAAATTTAACATGGGATAGTGTAGCATAAAGAGGAGGAGATTATTAATTGCTCTATCTGGGTCATTGTACTTTCTAGAACTCAAATTAAGGAAACAAAGATATTAAAAATTTCTCTTGTACATTACTTCCATATTCAGAATCTGAATACAAATGTCACCTTTTAAGATTGTCTTTTGAATGAAAATAGAAAATATACTTTTCACTTGGTGGAACTAAGTCACAATCCTGCATCAACCACAATAGGCAAAATATTTAAGCACTTGCATAATTCCTGCTGTAAAATTCATATGCATGAAATGGGAAAAATAACTTTCAATGGCCATTAAAAGATTATCCTTCTCTTTAAAAGATTTACCACTTCCCTTATTTCTACAAGTTTGAGACTGGCTTACATTGATATTCTTCTTTGCTGGAGGAGGTTGGCAGTCTCGTGAATCTGGATTACTTTCAAAAGGTGCAGCTATCACAATATTAAATGGTTCTGGTTTCAATTCTCTCACTTGTGAACCTCAACATCAGGATCCAGGTTAACACTCCAATAATAATATCAAGCTTAATGAGACTAAAGTATTATTTGTTATTTGATAAACTTGAACCACATAAATTTCAAATTACTTTTAAATTAGACTATACTTTTTCAATGTGTTGGGAGGAACAAATAAATAACCAAATAATGTATCACTCAGAACTTTGAAAAGTAAAAAATAGATTACCAATAGTGTACCATGATCAGAACACAAGAATCCTTGTTGACACCTCAAACAAGTGTCCTTCAACCAAGAATTTTTTGTAGAAGTTGGTGTCAAAACAGATTGCTTAGGAGGTACAGCAGCCTTTGCAAGCACCGGTTTCTCAATTGTGTGTTTTCCTGTCTTACAAATACAGTAAAATAGAAGAATTGGATTTTATTGACACGTAGATAATTACAAGCTATAACATGTTAAATCACATTCATTAAAGAGAAAAGGAGGTTACCATCTTCCTTGAGGGTTAAATTTTCTGGCCATTCTTAGAAGTAAGGGAGTATTGAGATATAGGGAAATTTGTGTCTTAGATCCTTCAAAATGAAATTAGATCAAGGTGGAGTAGTTTACTATCTAAAGAAAAACCATTATGGTTCTATTCATTTTGGATAAGTAGTTGTAGAATTCCGTAAAGTTAAATACGTAAATGCTAATTTAATCCTACCTCAACAAGTACGACTCTGAATGCACCTGTCAACAGCACCACAAAATATTAATTATGCACAAAAAAACATAAGATGTGCAGACCATCTCAAATTTTTTCCTAACAAGAAATCAGCTTACTCATCCAATGTTCAGAAAAGCTAATTTAGGTACCAAAGTGTTTTACCTCCCAGAGTTTAGGCACAAACCTCAACACAAAAGAATAAACTTTGAGTTGTACTAAATATTTTTAATGGTCTGTACATATTATTGCATGAATCAAAGGAGCTTGATATCTAAAATTCAATGATGAAGACAGTAAGAAAAATAAGCTAAAATCTTGTTAACTGTACTATTCGACTACTTCACGGACTAACTATTTTGAGCTTTTAGAATGATCTCAGTGGCTCTGTCTTTTAATGCTTGCTTTGATGGCTGATCCTTAAATTTGAACGATAAGATAAAGAAATGGATAAAAGAAAATTGACTGACTGAAGCCATTTTAGAGAACCAAGGATCAACAACTCCATCGCTCTATTGTGTGTGAATCAAAAGTAATATCTCCATCATTCTGCAAAAAGGATTTTTATATAATATAATCGATCCAAACCTTAACATAATTTTAATTAGACCCGCAAAAACACAAAATTACCTGAACATCAATAACAGAAAATTAAATTTTTCTCACCTTTAGTGTAATGAAACGTAAGAAATCGTCAGACATCTCAAGATCCGTGGCTTCCTATTTGTGCCTAAGCGTTTTACCCCCAAAGTTTAGGCACAAACCTCAACACAACACAACACAAATAAAATAACTAAAAAATTATTAGAAAAAACAACATTATGGTTATGATAAACCATAAATCACAGATTACCTAATTTATCATCTTCTATAGTAACGCGCTCTTTAAATTTCAACTAAAAGGGGAAGAGAAAACTAAAAGAAAAGAAAAATGTCCAGCAAAATTCTTTTAAGTAAATATTGCGCTTCATAAAATACCTCTTTCGAAGCAATCTCTTTCACGAAGTCGGTATTCAGATAAAAGCGTCATCCTCAAAAAAAAAAGAAAAAGAAATGAAATGTTTAATATTCGGTAGAAAGAAAACACATGAGAAGAACGGAATGTTTATATGCAAGTACCGAACTTACTCGTTAATACCTACACGGATATGGCTGACAACATTGATTCCTGCTTCAAACTCTTTAGATCTGTTTGGAAATCAAATAAATCACTACATCACTGTAAATCAAACAGCTTTGAAACCCTAAACAAAAATCTAATTCGCATTTTTCCAATTCACAGTACAAGCACTAATTTTTGCCTTTACCAACTATAGTATAAGTAAATTAACACATACCATGAGTGTCTTGCTGCATCTTGAAACTAGGCCTCCACTCTTGCTGGGTCTTGAAGCTGGGCCACGGAGGATGGAGAGGTGGATTAACTAAAATTACAAAAATCGATCGAAACATCAAGTGGGTTTCTGCTACCATCGAGTTCAACATCGGTGATGACAATGTGATTAAATCCCTATTTCAGCAAGCCAGAGGGCAGAAGGTGTAGAGAACTGCTGGGTTTACAGACATGGTCGTGGGATTTTGCTTGCAGAGAGAGAGAGGAGGAAGTGAGGGAAACTAGTGGATGGAAGAAGAGGGAGAAGTGAAATTATAGTACCGTACAGTACTGGAAGAAGAGTATGGACATTGCGTAAGAGAAACATTTTTAAGGCACAATCCAACACGGCTAAAATAAAATCATTGAAGAATGCAAAGGGGAAAACAAGTGATTTGAAGGTGGCCATAGAAAAAGAGCGGTTGCAACCCATGAATAGGACTTTTTTGGCAAGCAGCTCAAGCCAATGAAGATAACAAAAATGGCTTATTTGGCTTATGAATAGTGCATGTTAGAGAAGACTTTCATATGCTTTAACGGAACCCGTTAATGAACAGTAGGGTGATCTATGCGTGAACACATGCATACCTCTTAAAGAAATCAATAGAACCATACCGAAATGCACGAGCATTAAGAAGTGAATTAACATATGTAACAGAGAAACATACAAGTGAAAAATCTTAGTTTTTACAAAAAAATGTGTAAACATTGTCCAAGAGGAAAAAACCTATTAACTTTCTCAGCTCATCCTTGGAAAGTATGAAAGAAAATGCAAAGTTTGTAAACTAATTGAAATAACCTTAACAGTTTTATCACAACTTAGTAAATGTTACTTAATAATATCCGTCCCTGAGGCCAACTAATTTCTCTTGACCAACAGTGACCCAGCAATAAAACCCAATCTTTCCATAGTTTGTGAAGAAATCCAAGAAATGAACTTCCACACCAATGGTTGCTGTACTCATAATGTGAAGTACGAATGCTCTGAAACTTTAGGAAATGTACCCTGTGTCCATGCCTTCAATGAAAGTAGATAATACTCGGCATTTTCCATCAGTAGAGGTTGTTGCAAGGAGTGCTATGAATTTTGTTAAAAGAAGTAAAATAAAGAGTAAATATGTTGCTCAGGTGAGGGAAATATGGAAATACATTTTTTAGCAATTTGTAAGTTTCCCAAATAGCTTGAACAGGTTCAATGGAAACTGGAAAGCAGCACAAATTAAATGCATTTGCTTAGTATTTTGAAAACATAAAAATTTGTCTACCCAGAATATGGATTTTCCCTTTCCATTATAGTTATTTTCTTGCTCATAGTAGCATATACAAACAGTTTTAGTCCCGAATCCAACAACAAACATGTTTTCTGAAGATGAAATTGTGAAACAATGAAGAAAACTAAAATCACGATAGTTCCATAAAAAATGGGAAAATGTTATTTAAATATTAATGATTACAAATAAATCACCCATTTGCCTAAAATAAAATTCAATACCTATTTCTTTTGGACTATTGTACACAAAGTCCAGCACGATTTAGCCGAAGGATAACAAGAGTTGCTACCCACTCGATCATTTCTTGATTCCAAACATATAGACAGAAATGTTAGAAAATGATGATTACATTGCAAGCTCACAAAGAATTTGAGAGAAGAAAAATAAGAAATCATTAATATAGATCACAACAATTCTCTCAGAACATATCCAAACATATTGAAGACTCAATTAAGAATTGTCAATGTTTTGAGCAAAATGGTGACTTACGAATTGCGGTAGTGAGAAACTATAATTATTTTGTTTGACCTTAGGCTCCAATGAACTCCAGAAACAATTTAGTGATGCTGTCGTGATAAAAGGAAAAATGAGAAATAAAGAATAATGAGAAAAAAGCTTTCTTTCTAAAGTAAGGTAAGAAAACATGCGAATAGTACTAAGTACAAGGTAGCACCTTTGTA
The DNA here is from genome assembly GCA_963555705.1 of Ligustrum vulgare. Classification (NCBI taxonomy): domain Eukaryota; kingdom Viridiplantae; phylum Streptophyta; class Magnoliopsida; order Lamiales; family Oleaceae; genus Ligustrum; species Ligustrum vulgare. Next base: position 44,623,380 of record OY743187.1, on the reverse strand, counting down.
TCAAGACATTAGAACATAAAATGAAAGTCAAACATTTCTAATAAATTTCATACCATGGCTTGCATTATTGAAGGACATATTTGAAGGGATTGCTTCCAGTCTTGCACCATAATCGTTTTTAAAATTAATCAATAAGAAGAAGGGGATAAAAGATTTACACCCACTACAACTCCTCCAAAAAAAAATACCAACCTCTTGAAGATGAGCATAAATTTATTATTTACCTGAGAATCAAGTAGAAAATTTGTTCGGTCGAGTTATTTCTATCATCAATAACTTAACAAAAAATCTGTTTAAATGGCTCATGCACATGTTTATATAGGTCCACGCCCAAATCGTATTTGGAACTTTCCATCCTCATTTTTACTCTCCAAATAAGGGCTGTCTCCCTCTTCAACACCCTCTCCCTCCTCTCTTCAATTGATGGAAGACAACAATGAAAGTATTAATTTTATTACAAAAGAGGTAACATAAAGAAAGAAGTTAGAAATCATACATCTCGTTTAAAGTTAAAAAGCGGGGGGAAGGGCGACCATTTGGGAGGCTGGCATTGGGTTCTTGAAGGTCATCAAAGAAAGGATGTGCACATGCTTCTAGCGTAGGATAGGGACAACAATTTTAAAGTTTGGTAAAAGCAGTCATGAGGCAAGATCAATGGCATCATGAGGCATCCGCTTATGGAAAACCTGAACCAAAGAATTCAATCATTCACTTGTGCATTGAAATTTTGTGGTATAACTAAGAAAATAGCATGTAGCAAGTGCAGGCATACCTTGTGCCATGGATGAGCTCGATTACTATCCGATTTTAAATGCGTGAGGGGGGGGGGGGGACCTTATTCAGTGACCCTTTGTAAATGCTCATTGTCAAAATTCTCATATCATTGCCCATTTGACCTTTCATTTCATATAATGCTCATCTTGGTCTTCTTCCTCCTCCTCTTCCAATGACTGATCGGAGTCCAGGCATATTGCCCCCATGAAAAAATACCACACCTTTAAGTTCCAGTGGTGGGAGCAGATTAGGGGTTCTTTTCGGGGTTTTGGGGCCCACCTTCTCAACCCCTTTTCATCCTATATTAAGCCCTTCTTTCTCTTCTTCCTCTTCGTCTTCATCACTTTCATCAATGGCAATACCCTTCATTTTCTCCTACCGAGAGAATTGCAGCAAGCATGGTCATGGAACGCTGAATGGGCGGGAGAGGTGATAAGTTGGGAGTTGATAGTAGAGAAGACATGCATTTGCCATTTAGAGGCTAGAGCATTTTAGGGGCGTTCTCTTTGTGTTTCGATTTTAGATTTTGAGTTTTGGATTTTGTTTTGAATTTTGGATTTTTGTTGTTTGTTTTGGGATTGCTGAAAACATGTTCTCTTTGTGATTTTGGAAAACTGTTTTAAAAAATAGAAAGCTGAAAAATGTGTTTACTTTGTAATTTTTTGATATATTTATTTTGTGATATTTTATATGTAAAAAATGGTTGACTTGTTGAATTACATTAATTTTAATGTTAATAAATCAGTTAGTTCTCTATGTCAATAAATTCATCATTAATATTGTTTCAACTAAACAAAAATTTAACCCCATACCTACAAAGTCTTAACATGGATCTATATATAATGGCAAAATAATATAAGAACTTCAAGTAGAGGAAGCGTCTCACATTTACCCAAAATAATAATAATAATAATAATAATAATAAATAAAAAATTAGAAAAAAAAAATCTTAACATGGATCTATATAATGGCAAAATAATATAAGAACTTCAAGTAAAGGAAATGTCTCACTTTTACCAAAAATAAATAAATAAATTTTACAAAAAAAAATAATCTTAAAATGGATCTATATATAATGGCAAAATAACATAAGAATTTCAAGTGAATGAAGTGTCTCACTTTTACAAAAAAAAAAAAAAAATTAAAAAAAAAATCTTAAAATGGATCTATATATAATGACAAAATAATATAAGAACTTCAAATGAAGGAAGTGTCTCACTTTTACAAAAAAATAAAAAAAAAATAATTTACAAAAAAAAAATCTTAACATGGATCTATATATAATGACAAAATAATATAAGAATTTCAAGTGAAGGAAGTGTCTCACATTTAAAAAATAATAATAATAATAATAATAATAATAAATTAAGAAAAAAAAATCTTAACATGGATCTATATATAATGGCAAAATAATATAAGAACTTCAAGTGAAGGAAGTGTCTCACATTTGCAAAAAAAAAAAAAAAAATTCAAAACACGCGTTTTGGTCGTTTTGGACTTTTTAACACAAAATATCCAAAACGCAATAAACTCGTTTTGAGTTTCCTTTATATATATTTTTTTGTGTTTTGGAAAACGCTTTTCTGAAAATGGGCAAAGTGAACGCGTTTTCGATATTTTCAAAAATCGAAAACTCAAAACGGGCCGAAAACAGCAAAGAGAACAGGGCCTTAATCTTTTGGGTCGGTCTTCAAGTAAGTGCGTGAGAGGGAGTAAGATAGAGAGACGCATAAAATTCATGGTCCTAGTCTAATATCTTTTTTTTTCTCTCTATTTTTCTCCAAAAAAGTCCTTCACACCTTATACTTGATCACTTTCACTATTTTTCATTAATGTATTTGAATTTGTGTCAATCTCTCTCTTCCTTTTTTATTTTTCCCTCTTTTTTTTCTACTTTCAACATCCACCTCATATCCACAATTTAATCTTAAAATAATATCTCTTTCTTTCTCTCTCATCCAAGGACCTTAGATCTTCCACACCCCCATTAAAGATGCTCTTAGGAGGTTGCTTTTGCGTGTAAAAATGAAGAAACAGCGTACAATCAGGTTGCGTGTTGAAGACCGCGTTAATTGTGCAAAAATAATAAAAAAAAGGAGAAATTTGAACCTGTTCACGACTTCAAAAGCCAAAGGAAAACAAACCGACAACTCAGCTTCAAAATCGGCTTCAGACACATGTTCGACTCGATGAAGGCTAAATGACTTATGAATAGTGCCTCAAATGAATACTCTTTTATTATATATATATATATAATAGTTTGACGCACGCGCAATGCATGTGTCGTACTATCATTAAATACATAATAGCGTATGTACGTTCAATGTAAACATATATTCAAATAACAAATACAATAATCTTATGTGCTTAAGAGTTTCAATTCATTGACATTGAAAAAATATTTTTTTTTTCCAAAAAAAGCAAGCTTGATAATATTGAAAAATTTATTCCATGGTATCCAATACATCCCATGAACTAAAAATCAAAAGCCCAAAACCTTAAAACACTTCAAAACTTCGAACAAGAGCAGCACTAACTAACAAACCTCAAAAAGACTCATCCCCAAAAAGCATAGAAGGGAAAACTAACTCACCAATATAGCACAATGTAACGACCCGGGTCCCACTTAACGGACTGTCCCGACGTTAGATGACGGCGTACTGTCCCCACTGTATCAACACAAGTCTTTTCAGCATACTTTGTCCTCACTTGCACGCTCCCTGAGAAAACTCCCAGGAGGTCACCCATCCCAGAATTGCTCAAGCCAAGCACGTTTAACTTTGGAGTTTCTAACAATGGACTTCCGGAAAAGAAGGTGCACCTTGTTGGTATGAATATTACCTATCATTTCTTTTAAACTTTCTTAGTCGGGGTATTACAATCACCCCCTGTTAGACTTATGACGTCCTCGTTGCGCTTAACCCATCTGAGGATCTGTTGCCAGGTGCAGGATTCTAGAGGTGGCTCCCGCCCTATGACGTAGCACTTAGTTCCCGATTTTTGGTTGGCCGCCGACTCTGATAATATTTGTAAAGACTCGGGTTCCACTTAACGGGCTATCCCGACCTTTAGATGATGGCGTACTGTTCCCACTGTATCAACACAAATCTTTTCAATATGCTTTGTCCTCACTCATAATCTCCTCGAGAAAACTTCCTAGGAGGTCACCCATCCCAGAATTGCTTCAAGCCAAGCACGCTAACTGTGGAGTTTCTAACAATGGACTTCCGAAAAACAAAATACACCTTCTTTTCTAAATAAAATTTACTAAAAAAGTATAGATTTTTGTTATAGAATATAATAAAATCATTAGAAAAATGCTCTTACGGTAGACCCACATTTTAGAACCAGAAAGAAAACATCAAAACATACTTAAATCAATAATAAATTTCTTAAAAACACCTGGAGAATGAAAATCACAAATTAATGCAGATGGTCCATAAAAAACTAAACATCAAATTTAAAGGACAATTACGAATGAAATACCCGCGATCTACTTCATCGATTTTTAGACATATGTCCAAGGAATGAAAGTGAATAGTTTTGGACACAAGTGCAGGATAAGTGTGCACCAATTAAACATCAAATTTAAAGGACAATTACGAATGAAATACCCGCGATCTACTTCATTGATTTTTAGACATATGCCCAAGGAATGAAAGTGAATAGTTTTGGACACAAGTGCAGGATAAGTTTGCACCATCTCTTCTTTAGTGTTTCGGAATCTCATTAAGTCAACATCAAAAACTTTAGCCGTCTGATACGCTCCGAAAGCGCACGGTTCACGCAAGTAATAAAGTGGACGTGAGTCCAAGTATCGATCCCCACAGAGATTGTTTTAAATTGTATTTTAAATTACAAATCCTTAATCGGAACAAGAAATTTGTTTGAGTTTGAAAATTTAGATTTTGAAAATTAAAATAAAGATTAATTAAAGAAAAAATAAAATTTTAATTTAAAACTTATAAAAACAAATGCGTTAGAATTATGAATCCATTTTAACCAAATCATCCATATATTTAACCAAATCATTTAAAGACAACTTATGGGGTTTTGAATATCCATGTTCCTAAAATGTTTTAAGTCCTCTTTCGAGCGATGCATAGAAACCTATCTCTAAATGCTAATTGACTATATTTCTATGACAATTAACCAATTAGAAAAGCATTAAAGGTCAATGAACACTATATAGGATAACACAAAGCATAGGAGTATATTTCTATCCCCTATCGGACTTTGTGGCAATTAAATAGCTTCTAATGAAATCCTACTCTTTCGAACATAGAAAATCATAAAGACAATTACACAAAAGCTGGCCAAACAATTGCATAATAATAAAGGCACTTATTTAATTGCATCAAACTCATAAACTGCATATATTAAATAATTGGTAAAACCATGGAATCAAATAGTTAAAACTTCATCACAATCCTAACACAAGATTTATAGCCTAAAAACATGATAAAAGATAAATTACAACTATGATAATTGGAGTTCATCACCCTTTTCACCATGTTGTAGAAGAATTTTCAATCATGCCCCAGTTGGTTCTTTGAAAGTTCGACAGTCCTTCGGGATCACTTTTGACAAGTTTGGAACCCCTAATTTCGAGCTCCAAGTCTCTTATTTATAGATGTTCATGAAGTCTAGGTCAAAAATATGAGAATTTGGCTAAAATTCGCGCAAAAAGCCCAGCTGCGGCTTAGTCGGGACTACCGTGCGACCGCACAGTAGGAATTTTTGCGGTCGCAGCCTCGAAAAGCCAACCTTCAGTCACCATTTTTTTAAGCCGTGCGACCGCATGTTTTTTTCAACCGTGCGGCCGCACGGTTATACCAGCAGCAACAGTTTTCTTCTTTAAATTTCAGCAATTTGGTCCTCATCATTTTATTGCACAGTATTTAGTATTTTGATCATATCTTTCTATCCCCTTATTGGATTGAGGTGATTCAAAGTCCATTAGAAAGATAACTTAAATGAATACAATTCTTCCTGAAATATGATTTTCCCAATTCAAACGTTTACTGCCCCGAAATTAGCTTTCAAATTTGACTAAAAATCTGCCCGAAAATCTTGTGTGATTGGAATGAATTTTTGGTAATATTCTTATCATATTTCATTCCCTTTTGACTTTTAATTGCATCCAATTGACTCCTAGAAATCTTCAAGTATCGTATCATGGTCTGGATCAATCATTGAGTATTTGCAACTTGGTCCTTCTTCATTTAATTTGTATACTTTAGTCCTTGAACTTCTTCATCCATTCTTGATTTGCATACTTTGGTTCTTTTATCATCCAATTTGCTTGTTTTTGCTCCAATTCCACTGTTTTCTCGACTTTGAGATTATTTCTGAAATATAAACAAATAACACAAAATAAATAGCAAATATTCTAAAACAAACATATAAAATCATACTTTTAGGATAGAAATAAGTGTATAAAATACACTTATCACCGTCGACGGAGGTGACACAAAACAATAGCGCAAATTCATAATGCCTTCCCTAATTGAACCACATTTCAGCCTCATAACTTTAAGAGCATGAAATGAATTATTTATTAATATTAAACAAAAAAGGTAGTTGCTATATCTTCCAGAAGAGAAACATTATTCAATCTTCCAAGACGCAGACTACAGCCACTTTCCACAACAATTCTCTCTTCAATTCTTATGCTGCTTAGGGAAAAGTATACAACAACATAGCCAAAGCTGTTAAAAATGGAGGGGAAATTGTGAAGTCGTCATCTCGTTCTTCCTTCAGGATACCAAAAATGACTCTTTTACTTCCTTGCTATAATCTCAGTCTATGAACCTGCAAAATTTATACAAAACATTAATTATACGTAAAAAGACAGTTAAAAGACAATAAATCTAGAAATTCAAAACAGAATTTATTCAAATTCAGGAATTTAACCATTTCTAATTAAAAGAAATGTTCATGTATGTACATATTTTTCGCAAAAAAAAAAAAATGTATGTACATATTTACTAATAAAAAAGTTGACCTCTTCCATGTGCAAAAATATTTGGCTCCAGCAATTCCTAATACAATCCTTAATTTCTTGTAATTCCATTTTCATGGAATCTCGAGCCATCTCCGGCCCCTATATTACACCAAACTTGCATCCAAATACACCAAATCAACACGTCCCAATCTACCACAAATGATTACGAACGACTAAACAATTAGCCAATTAATTACAAAAAAACATATTTACACAATATATGAAACAAATCAAAATACTGTTAAAGAAAACAGCGCAAACATTAGTATTACGTTTTCACAAATCAAAATCCAATATATATATACACACACACACACAAAAGGAAATAATAGAATTTGGTCTAATAATCAAATATTAGTATATTAACAATGCAGTTTGAAGAAGTTTCACATTGGTTCAGCTTAACCTACTCATCCACAGTTTCCTTCCATTTCTTAAACATCAAAGATGAAATCATATGCGAATGGAAGATAAAAACACAGCTAGCTATACGGTGAAGAAAAATACGAAACTAATTTAACTTCGTGTGTAGACTCCTAATTTCTCAATTTAGTGAGTAGTTTAATAGGGGGAACACAAGTGAACTTGGAATGCTAAAGTTATGCTTAATAAAGATTTCGGGTGTGTTTGGTATTGTTTTAAAAAAGTTTATTTTTGAAATAAATAGTGATTTTTAAGAGAATGGATGGTTGAGATTTGATTGAAAAATCAAATATTGTGTACTTGACTTTTCATGAATAGTTGAGATTGAGTACTATAAAAAAAAGAGAAAATTTTAAAGAAAATCAAACATGGGCTTCATTATGAACTGTAAATAAAAATTATATAGTACTGTAATACAATGAGTGGCACAAATGGTGGATGACGCAGCAAAAAAATAATTTATTTACCATTACTTTTGCTATCAAGCACCAATAGTCAATTCTGCCACATATCCAAAAACAAAAAAGTGATACAAAACCATACAACAGATTCTGTAGGCTAAAGAGACCTAGAATTCTACCTGAAGAAATATGTAAATTGTGTGGAAATGAGGGTGAGTAAGAAACTATCATAACTGTTAGGCTTTTGATGTAATTGTCAATACCGTAAGCAAAATGACTCATTTATAAAGTCTTAATTAGAGTCAAAGTATGACAGTTGATTTTTTTGAGTATTTAGGTTTAAGAAGGACAAAGAAGTGTTCAAGAAGACTTGTGATGCAATTAGAAGTTAAAGATGAATCCAAATCCCGCACAGATAATGATCCTGATTTTCAGTCGGACATTGACACTCGATTTTCGCATAGCAAACATCCGAATTGAAAAAATATTTCTACAAGAATTGTAGATCTTTGAGTTATCTTTCAAACGCACTTTGAATTGACTCCATCGGATTCCGGAAGAGAAAGATATGACGAAAATACTGAAGGTCGTTGAATCTGGATAGATTATGTTTTGCGAATTTTAAGGTTCCTACAATCCTAACTATCTCAAGCACTTCCAAATTGAAAAAATATTTCTACAAGAATTGTAGATCTTTGAGTTATCTTTCCAATGTACTTTGAATTGACTCTATTGGATATCGGAAGAGAAAGATATGACGAAAATACTGAAGGTCGTAGAATCTGGATAGATTCTGTTTTGCGAATTTTAAGGTTCCTGCAATCCTAAACTATCTCAAGCACTTCATACAATCTATACCTAGGCCCTATGCACGAAAATCATAAGGGTTGTTGTCTATTTTTCAGAGCCATAACATATACACATATCCAATCTTTAATCCCATGATTTGATGATCCAAGAACCAAATTCACCGTTTTTTGAATCCCTTGGTTTCTTATGATCTGACAGCTTGAGTTAGGAAATCATCATGAATTGAAGAAAAGAATGAGACTTTAGAGAGTGAGATTGAGAAGACCTCCAGGTTAGCTAGTGAGCTGAGTGTTGAGAAAGGAAATTTAGAAATCCAAGTTAGCAACCCGTTGAGTGAACTTGAACATTCCAAAGCTCAATTCCTTGCCTTTTCTAGTAGTTCTGACAAGTTAGAAAACATTTTAGGAATGAGCAAGCCTGTTGTTAATAGGGATGGTATAGATTTTGATGAGAACACTGCTAGTACATCTAAGACGACATTTGTCCCTGCGTGTGACTAACCCAAATATGTGCCTAACCCTCAACGTAGGACTCGTCGACTTAGGAATAAACGTCGGCGTTCACAAAACAATGGTCCGAGGGTTCTCCATCCTTGTTTTCATTATGGTGAGTTAGATCACATACGTCCCAGATGTCATCATATCTTGAACAGAAAGCATAACATGAGATTTAATAGGAATCATAATCAAGAGTCTGTTGGTCAAGTTAAATTTCTTGTTGACCAAATTGGTGACAAAAATGTCCGGTAAGTTTTTTGTTACTAGACAGGAATGTGTGAAGAAAAGTGATCATAGAAATCTGAATATTGGTCACAATGCTCTTAAGGATAAGAGCGTGTTTATATCTAACTGATTGGGTATTTTTGGTGCATGCATGCTTTTATATCATGTATGATTATTTATTGTTGCATGCATCATATTTGTTTACCTATTTTTAGGTAGTTGTTTTATGTAACGACCCGGCTCCCTCGCTGGGGCCTTCTCCGAGTCGTACTCATGGTCTTTCCACTCCCCCTAGCTCCCTCGCTGGGGCCTTCTCCAGAAGTGGATTTTTGCCTCCCCAGGGATTCGAACCTTGTACCTATGGGTTAAGTACAAACTTCATGGAATCCCTGGTACCATTAAACCACTTAATGGATCCATCGTTACTGCCCAGAGGAGAAGAATAGGTAGGGATGACAGGATTGGAACCCGTGAGATTTTTACCCTCAAAGGCGCTACCAAGCTGCGCTACATCCTGGTCTACAGTGTCATTGTAGAGAATCCCTGCCCTCTTTTCCTCCACATCGTTATTTCCTCCATCGATATAAAATCTCTTGCCATTTTTGCTTTTTTTTTTTTTATATACTCATCATCATCCCGCCGCTCCTATCAACGCTGACTTACTTATGAGCAAAAAGGGTTCTAAATAATAAGCCCTTTGTTTGAAGAAGCGAAGCGAGCCTAGAGTAGCAGCCTATGACTTTCAGGTCCCTTTGATATGTTATTAGTCAAGCGCTAGCGCCCCTATAGAGTCCGTTTTTCTGCACTTGGTCTAATGGTACCAGGGATTCCATGAAGTTTGTACTTAACCCCTAGGTACAAGGTTCAAATCCCTGGGGAGGCAAAAATCCACTTCTGGAGAAGGCCCCAGTGAGGGAGCCAGGGGGGAGTGGAAAGACCATGAGTACGACTCGGAGAAGGCCCCAGCGAGGGACCCGGGTCGTTACAAAAAAAAGGCGCCTTTTTTTTGTAACGACCCGGCTCCCTCGCTGGGGCATTCTCCGAGTCGTACTCATGGTCTTTCCACTCCCCCCTGGCTCCCTCGCTGGGGCCTTCTCCAGAAGTGGATTTTTGCCTCCCTAGAGATTTGAACCTTGTACCTAGGGGTTAAGTACAAACTTCATGGAATCCCTGGTACCATTAGACAAGTTTCAGTATCTAAAACCTAGGCGTGTTACTTCCATTCACATTATATGCGGAAATAATGTAACACCCCAAGTTTCAGTATCCAAAACCTAGGCGTGTTACTTCCATTCACATTATATGCGGAAATAATCGTTTAAAACATTTAAACGTTTCATTTACTATTATAAAAATTTTACAAAAATTTTGGCAGAGTCTCCTTTATAAATTGGACTTAACCAACCTGTAGAGAGACATCAAAACCATTTTACAACATAAAACTCAACTCAAACAAAAAATCCAATATTCAACATACAACCCCAATTCTACTTCAAACTCCAACATCACCATACTATTTCAAATTCAATCCCCAAACTCCTCATGATGTGATCCGGACCAGGCATCGAAGGGCGAAGTCGAGCCATCGGCAATATGATAGTGATCTACGTGCAAAACGGAGCAAGTTCCGTGTTGGGGTCGAGCCGAGAAGGCGAAAGGATCGAGCCGAGGCAGGAAATCAAAGAAACAGGCAGAAACCGATTCACGGCCGTAACATCCATTCTTACGGCCGTAACCTCCATTCTTACGGCCGTAACACAAAATTAAAAATTGAGACAAAATATTGATTACGGCCGTAAGATAAGTAATCACGGCCGTAATTCAAGATTTTCCAATTTTTTGGATTTCTCAATAATTTATTTCCTTTTATTATTTTAGGTTATTTTCCTATTTTAGAATTTTAGCATAATTAGAATTCTATTTTGAGTAATTAGATGCTAGGTTTTCTTGCTTATTTATATTTCTTTTCATCATTGTAAACAGAGACAAGTTTGAGTTGATTAATAAAATTTGTGAGAGGATTCTCCAAAATTGAGAGGTTGATTTATTCCCTTTTTTCTTGAACTTATCAAAGATCCGTTCTTTGTGGCGTTCTTCCAGCAAACTTATCAAATATTCGCAAGAATATTTGTGGCGTTTCCAAATTCGATACTTATCAAGAAAATTGACAAGTCCTTGTGGCGTTCACCAATCTTGGTTCTTCAATCCGCATCGTCATAAATTGCGTCGTGATTGTCGGGTCAAGGCTCTACCGTCATTCTATCCTTATTTTTTTTTGTTTGTCTTGTGTCGATCTGATTTAGATCTTTCCTAGGTTTTAGATTTTTCGTTATTCCGCGTTTTCGACGAGATTCCCCGACTGGGATCGCGTCACCTCATCATAAATAAATTTAAACCATGAGCTCCATTTAACTAAATGGAGGATTGATAAACTACTAAAGAGATAAATAACTCATCAAAATTAAATTCAATAAACAATTAAAGGAATGAACCAACAAAAATAACCAAAGAAACATTTATGAAATTTCCTATTCAAACTTTATTTAAACTAATTCCAACCAAAACCATTTAAAGAATGAAAGATTAAAGAATACCCAATGAAAACTTATGAAAATTCCTTAATTAACTTTGAAGAAAATAACAAATTTCGGGTACTGCCTGAGTCTGTCACCATGTGCTCTCCTCGGATCACCTAACTTTCATCACCTGAAACATTGGGGAGGGATTGGGGTGAGCTAAAGCTCAGTAAGTAAGTTTTATGCATGAAATGCATGCTTATGACATGAATGTTTTAAAAATTTCATATATGTATCCCCATTTATTTTACTTTCCAAAACTTTCTAACATTTCAAACTTTCACTTCATTTCAAAACTTTCACTTCATTTCCATCGTGAGCTCACTTGGTGTATCTTCTAGTCAATCAGAATACAGTGGGCAATTACTTATTTGGAACCAGATTAACATTCACATTTCCACCGCAAAGCGGTTTAACATTCACTTTCCCACCGCAAAGCGGTTTAACAGTCCACCGTAAACGGTTGAACATTCCGTCGCAAAGCGACTTAATTCGGGTACGCCGGTCCCCCACGCCCCATTTCCCACTCGCAACTTTCATGAACTAGAAGTACACCCATTCTTTCTTTAAAAACTTGGGATACATAACTTTTGAACAAACTTGCACCTTGACACATTTCTTTCATTTAAAAACATTTCACTTCCCAATTTCGATGCCAATGCATGCTTGATGATGCAATGACATGATAATGTGCATGCTTGAACATTCTTCATAATAACATATACTTTCACAAAGTAAATGAAGTTCATCAAAGCAAGTAAGTTGCAAGACAGTCATTTACACATAACTTTCACATTTACATTCAACTTCTATGAAAATACGGGGAAGTTTACTTACTTGACGTCCTTAGCATTACCGTTATCTGAATTTGCAAGTGGAAAGTCTCGGATGCTTGTGACGTCAATGTACCAATTCTCCTAATTATTTAAATTCATTAATAAAATATCCTTTTAGTTCCACAAATCACATTTAAAACTACTAAGTGAGGTTGAGACTATTATGTGACTTGCAATTCAAATCAAACCCAACTCATATTTCATTCGAAATAAGAGATTAACTTAAATGCCAAAAATGGAAATCTAACTAATCAATTTACACCAAGGTTAAAGCCATGGAGTCTTCATCACAACTTGAATTTCACAAAGGCAAATTCCAATTAGCATGCTAACCATTCGAAATCTATAAATTCTCAAAAAATGACAGGAAACCTTTCAATTGAATTAATAAATTCATAAGTTTTGGAATGTGAAATTAATCCATATAAATTAATAAATCTGGAAAAACATGAAATTGAATTTCCACTTTAAAAATCAAAGTAAACTAACCGCTAACTCCTTTACATTTTGAAATCTGAAATTAGTACACATTTACATAATCTACCCTAAACTGAAATTATAAAAATAACCACAAATTAACTAACCGAAATCAATTATCAGTTACCATAATTAAAATTAAATTTCCTAAGTCTGAAATTATAATAAAATTCCAATTTAGTTAGAAATCCAACAAAACCAATTAATTCTCTGAATCCATAAATCTGAAAAGTACGCACGTGTATACACACACACACACACACACACATATATCCCCAAACCTGAATTTCACTGTTAAAAAATTGAAATTTAACCAAAACCCAAATCTGAAATCTTTACATACATACATACATACATTCAACATATATATATATATACATCAATACATATAAACATGTGCCTATGTGCGTGTAAAAGATTGTGTTGTGTGCGTAACTGTGTGTGTGCGATTTTCGTGTGACTGCACGCTGTTGGGTGTGTGCGTTGCCGGGGAAAGGATCGAGGGAAGGGGTACCTTACCGTGGTGGTGACCAACGCTGTGGTGGGTGGCTGATTTGTGTTCAACCGAGAGTGATGGAAGCGAGCAGAAGGTCGAGAGAGAGAGAGAGAGCTGAGAGAGGCGACTGAGAGTGAGAGAGGCAGGGAACGAGAGTGAGGGAGTGAGTCTGAGGGTTAGGTTTAGTAATGAACTTTTGGTGATTGCAAATTGGTCCTTCAAGTCTCTCTAGGGACATACTTAAGTACACCTCTATCATAAATTTACAAAATACCATAAAATTTACCACTTATAATAATTTGACAAAAATAGGAATTGGCAGGCTTAGGAAATAAAACAATTATTCACATAAATTGCAAGTAAACAAATTTAAAATTTCTTAATTGGCACATTGAGCGAGACCGCGTCCAAGTCCTTCCACTGCAAAACAATTCAAATCATTGACGAAAAATTAAATTAAATTCTCAAATTTCAAATACATTAGCATAAATATGATGTGAAAATTTTAAAGGGTACGAAATGAAAGGCGGTATTACATTTTATTTCTTACATGTGCATTTTTATGATTGCTTTGGCACGTACATATTTTTGTTTTTGATGTGTGATTGATATTTTTTTATTTTGTGTGTGATGCATTCCCATGCTTTCTATATTAAAAAAAAACTTTGAAATTTGGAAAAGCGCCAAAACATTGAAAATTGAAGAACAATTTTTTTTTGTTTATTTGATTTGATTATTTTCTACAGCATGATATGTAACTTACTTAAACTTGTGTGTTGCGACCATGTTTAAGTTTATTTGATGAGCTATAGCATAATTCTCATTGTTTGCTTAGACTACTGTGGGGTACTTAGAATATGTAACTTCATGTACCATCTGCATCGCACACACTATGACCTTATAAGTGGGACTTAACCGCATGTGTGATATTTGGAATAGCAGTCACTTGTTTGTAAGATGACTTTGAACATGGATTGACCAATTTTAGTAAACCTAAGCTCTTATAAATCCCCTTATAACAAAAAAGCTCATATATTAATGTTCTTCATCGGGACCTATTTGACTCGAGTTATTAAGCTTGAGGGGTGCTTTATCACCTAGTGCTTATGGTCAACTGACTTGGGTTAACCTACTGAAAGCTCACTACAAGGGTCATCTTAGTATCCTAATGAGGGGAACTTGCACTTAAGATGAAAAATAATTAGCTTGATGAAGTTTGAAAATTTATTGGAAAAATATGCTTGAAGTAAGGGGGATTTTGATATAAATTTGCAGTTGAGCGTCTAGTTTAAGGTCCTGCATGGCATTATATGTTGACCTATGGTTAACTCTTAACCTTATTGTTTTGATAAATAACAAACAAGATTATATTGTGTTATTAACAAGTGTGTTTCAAGTGTTTCATGTAATGATAATCTTCAAAGCATTCAAAGGACAAATCATCTCTCGAAGATAAAAGATCAAAAACACAAGATGCGATAGTATGAAGATCGAGGAATGGAGTTTACAAAGAATTGAGATCTTACAAATTGCTTTTCAATGTTATGTAAGGTTAATGCATCAATAGCTAGCAATGCATTTCATAAAGCTCAAGAAACATTTTTTAAACCATTAAAATATCGTTTTCAAAATCAACTTTGATCAGAAAACCTTGAAAAATCAAAATCTTGAAATCCTGATTTTTTCAGGTCGACCGCATGACACTTTCAGGTCGACCGCAAATTTTTTCAGGTCGACCGCACTGCATATTTTTGAACTCAAACGGCTATTTTCTTGCAACGGCTATATTGAGGTCGACCGCATGGCTGAATAGGTCGACCGCAAGAGTCAGTTTATGCGAAATTTGCTCTATAAATATCTCTCTCTCTTGCATTCAATTCTACCAACTTACAAGAGCATTTAAGAGAGAAAATTATTGAGAAAATCATTGATCTTACTTTGTTTTACATTCTATTTCATTTATTGCAAGGAATCTCTTGATTGTTCAAAACTATTTCATATCTTTATCAAGAATTCCATTTTGTAGAAAACTCAATACTCTTACTTCATTATTGATCATTGATTGAGTTCATATCACCAAACACTTATTGAAGTGTATATCTCTCTTCATACTTAACTAAGTATTATTTGGAAAGAGAGATCATTGGTTGAAAAACTTTGATTCAAGAAAAACTATTCATTGGTTGAAAAACTTTGATTCAAGAAAAACTATCTCATATCCTTCTTCAAAGTTTTCATAAACACTTGAGCTTTAAATATTTGTTATTTATTGAAGTGTTATCCTAAAACTCTCAAGATACTTGACTTGATCATATCATTTGTTAAGAGAGTTTATTCGATTGTAAAATTCTCATTTGTACTTTGTTTATGGTTTCGAGATCCTTGTGAACACTCGATTGTAAAGGATATGTGCTCCTTGTTGTAAAGTCACCTAAGGATTCGATACTCGTTGTTGTAAGTTATCAATATAGTAGATTTGGCCTTACTCGTGACGGAGAGCTCGGTAACGGAGGACGTAGATCACGTTGGTTGATTGAACCTCCCTAAATCGCGTTTGCAATCTCTTATCCCTTTTACTTACTTGCATTGCACTTACTCTTTTCTATCAATTTATATTGTGCAACACTATATCTAAGTGCTATACTTGCTTTATCAATTAAGTTCATACATTTATAGCACACTACATTGATAGTTTAGTTACTTGCAATACTAAGTGCTCATACTTATACTCATTGGTTTTTAAGTTTAAGATTATTTATCGAAAAAGTTTTACAAACCAATTCACCCCCCTCTTGGTTAGTTTATCTTGGGCTAACATTATAGTGGTTTGACTTTCATAAGTAGGGGAATAAACTTATTGGCAGTGATATTTTGCATGTTCTTTCTCACAAATTTAAGGTGGAGTTCTACTTACAAAGGATTAGTGACACATTACACAAGAGTCACTTATACAATTACTCCATTTTGACTTGGGTCAAGTATGAAGGAAGATTTTGCATTCATTGATGATACTTACGCATCCTAACTACATCATTTTCAAATTGTTCCATATTTATGCTAAAAATTGATTTGAAAATTGCTCCCTTTGTCATTTGTGACAAAAGGGGGAGAAAATATGTAACAAAAGTTTGCATTTTATGTCTTAGGGGTCGTTGGGGAGAGAAATAGATATATATCCTACTGCATAAAATTTCGAGTTTGGAGTAAGGGGAAGAATTTGTTTTGCATTCCATATTGCATAACTGTTTAAGTTTTGATGTTTAGTTGTGTAAATATTTTGGTTTGTGTTTTTAATTAATATTTATATCACCACTCAAAATATCATTCTTAACTTATGATTACGTGCTTCAGTTGTTATATTCCTATATCACGTAATTTTACACTTGGTAATTGTGTTCTTGTAATACCGTTTTTTTCGTTTTACGGGCTTTCATGGATTTCGCGTAATTTTTCTATTAATGTCTCTATTAATCATTATTGACATTATTATTGTTGATAATTATTTGAATTATTTTGCAGTGGAAGGATTTGGACGCCGTCTCGCTCAATGTGTCAATTAGAAAATTATAAATTTCTTATATGCAATTCTATGTCTAATTGTTTATTTTAATTGTTAGGCTTGCCAATTCTATTTTTATAAAGTTAGTGGCATATTACATTTAAATTTGATATTGGGGGTAAGTTTTAGAGGCTTTTGGGGTTCAATGAGAAGTTTTGGACTTAATTATCATTTTATGAGAGTTGGGGGATTGATTTGCAAATTACCTAAATTATATTCTAAAACCTAATCTAATCCCTCATTCCTCACGCTTGCTCTCTCCGCTCTCACTCCCGACTCTCACTCTCTCGGTTTTCTCTCTCTCGCGCGACCTCTGCCTCTCTCGTCCCTCTTTCTCGGTCTCCTCCTTCAACGGCGACCACCACCTCGCCGGCTCCCGACCACGGTAAGACCCTTTTTTCACCTCCCTCCTACACGCAGTCGCTCGGGTTTCGTCCACAGCCCGCACCATCGAGCGGCCACAAACGTGAACCCGCACACCACATTTCACGCACACACACATTTGGGGATAAAGATGTATATATTTATTGATTTTTGTACATATATGTATGTATATATCAGTATGTATATGCATTTACATATGGAAATTGCAGATTTTGATATGTATGCATATATGATTTTCGATTCAGAACTTTTAAATTGAATTTCACATGTTAAATGTTGATTTGAAATTGGGAATCTTATGATAGTAGTGTGTGTGTAAATATGTAACGTTTTCAAGTTTTTCAGATTTAGGTTTTTGTCAAATTTCGAATTGTACTGTTAAAATTGAAGTATGTAATATTAGGTGTGCATATTTTGTATAATTTCAGATCTGATTATAGTCTAATTTCGAAGTTATAAATTTTAGTTCAAGATCATTTTTGATAAGTAATGCTTGGCTTTGATTTGTGGGATTGATAAGTAAGATTTCAAAATTTCCTCGAACTTAATGTGTTACTTCGAATATGATATTATATGTGGTGTTAAATGTGTTTGTTATATTATGAGTCACATGAAAGTATATGTTTTGGGAATTTGAAAGTATGAAAGGAAATTCTTTAGTTTTATGTGCTCTAGTCTCGATATAAGATCACATGTGAGTTAAATTGAAGTTTTAATTTCAGTTAATGTTTGATTGAGTATTAAAATGAATAACGAATTTAATTGTCAACTAAAAGTCATATTTATTGACGAATGTGAATAATTAGGGATTTTGGTACATTGACGTCACGGGCATCCGAGACTCTTCCACTTGCAAATTCAGAAACGGTAAATTTCTAAGGATTGCAAGTAAGTAAACTTCCCCCCTATTTTCATAGAAGTTGAATGTAAATGTGAAAGTTATGTGTAAATGACTGTCATGCAACTTACTTGCTTTGATGAATTGCATTTACATTATGAAAGCATATGTTATTGAGAAGAATGTTTAAGTATGCACATTATCATGTCATTGCATCATCAAGCATGCATTGACATCGAAATTTGGAAGTCAAATGTTTTAAATGAAATAAATGTGTCAAAGTGCAAGTTTGTTCAAAAGTTATGTATCCCAAGTTTTTAAAGAATGAATGGGTGTGCTTCTAGTTCATGAAAGATGCGAGTGGGAAATGGGGCGCGGGGGACCGGCGTACCCGAATGTAATGAACCGCTTTGCGGTGGGAAAGTGAATGTTACACCGCTTCGCGGTGGGAAAGTGAATGTTACACCGCTTCGCGGTGGGAAAGTGAATGTTAAACCGCTTTGTGGTGGAAATGCGCATGTTAATCTGGTTCCAAATAAGTAATTGCCCACTGTATTCTGATTGACTAGAAGTTACATCAAGTGAGCTCACGATGGAATGAAGTGAAAGTTTTGAAATGTTAAGTGAAAGTTTGAAAAGTTTGAAAGTTCTGGAAAGTAAAGTAAATGGGGATACATACATGGAATTTTCGAAAAGCATTCATGTCATAAGCATGCATCCATGCATACAGTTTACTTACTGAGCTTTAGCTCACCCCAATCCCTCCCCAACATTTCAGGTGATGAAAGTTAGGTGATCCGAGGAGAACATTTGGCGGCTGACTCAGACAGTACCCGCTGTCGACATTATTAAATAAAGTTAAATTTATTAAAGTTATCATTTGAATTTATTCCTTTATTCATTATTTTGATAATTGTTTGGTTGAGATTAGTTTAAATTAGTTATGGAATTCCTAATATTGGTTATATTATCACTTATTGTATTTAATTGAAGCTTATTGATGAAAAATGTTGTGTTGAGGAGTTTGGGGATTGAATTTGAAATAGTGTGGTGATGTGGGAGTTTGAAGTAGAATTGAGTTTGTATGTTGAGTATTGGATTTTTATTTGACTTGAGTTTTATGTTGTAAAATGGTTGATGTCCCTCTAGAGGTTGGTTAAGTCCAATTTATAGAGGAGACTCTGCCGAAATTTTGTAAGAATTTTATAATAGATAAATGAATATTTTGATGTGTAAATGATTTAATTCCGCATATAATGTGAATGGAAGTTAACATGCCTAAGTTTTAGACTTTTGAACTTGGGGTGTTACATTTTTGGTATCAGAGCTAAGAGTTTTAAAAGCGATTCTGTAGACTTTTAAAACTTATTTGAAAATTGTTCGGGTACTGAGTCACGCCTCAAGTGCTTCTCCCTCGATCATCTGGTAAGTTAATTTTTGTTTAAATTATGAAATGTTAATTGATATGACAATTATTGCAAATTCTTGCATGTTAATGTGTAATGTCGGAAAGTGAAAGGTTAAGAATGTTGTCAATGATTATGACGAGTGTATCTTGGTTATGTAAATGAGGAAGTGAGAAAGTAATGGTTATTAAAGGTTTGGGTGCCGTTTATCAGATCTTTTTGTGAAATAAGAAATGGATATGAATGGATATCGGCACGAGAGTATACAATGTCCAAACGAGAAGTTGAGAAGTCATCGAACTTAGTATTAAGCACTTATCATGTTTGATCTCGGGTCTATCCACTCATTTGATAGTCCAACAGTTATAGGAAAATTGATTTACCCATCTCAGTAGCTGGAGACCAAGTTTATATTGTCAACGCCATTTGAAGAATTGTTGAACTAAAGTTATGTGTTGAGAAATGTCCCAATCATGGTGAAAGGGAAGGAGTAGATGATGGATTTCATAACACTGAATACCCACAAACTTGATGTCATACTAGGAATGGAATGATTATTATGGTATAAGGTTTCAATCACTGGCTACGTTAAGGTGGTATTTGAACCTTCAAATGAAACCCTTTTCGCTTTGTTGAAGTAAAGGTGAAACTTTCTATTTCGATATTATCAGTGATGAAGGCTCGTCAATTGATGAATAAGAGTTATTAGGCCTACCTGGTTGCAATAATTGAAGTGTTTAAGGTGAATACTTCTCTCGAACAAATTTCAGTTATTCGAGAATGACTAAAGATTTCTCAGACAATCTTTGTGATTTACCGCCTAAAAGAGAAATTGAATTCGTCATCGGTTAAGTGCGCAACTCTAGCATCCAAGGTATAATATCGGATGACTCCTTCGTAACTTAAAAGAGCTCAAAGTGCAACTATAGGATCTTATGGACAAGGGTTTTATTCGAACTAGCTTTTCGCTACGGATTGCTCGTGCTATATACATGAAGAAGAAATATGGTTTTATGAGACTTTGCATAATTGATTTTAGACATGGCAAAACCAGTTTTATGAAGTTGTGATGAGATGTTGAGATTATGAGTGATATGATTTTATTGAGACTTCTATGAGAAAAATTATGAAATTTGAGATTTAAAGATTTGATTCTTAATTATTGGGAATTAAGGAATGGATATTGTGTTTGAGTAAGTGAATTATTCCTCTATTTTGAGAGAAATTTATTATGTAGTTTGGTCTTGTGATTAAATTTTGGGAATATGATTTGTGGCATATATTTATAAGTATGAGTAGTCTTTTGAACCAACTAATATATTGAAGGAAGTGAGATATTGATATTGGAAATTATGATTTGAAATTGTTATGTTGAGGAATTAAGAATTGATTTTTTCTGGGATATCAAGGTATACATGAAGTTATGTAATGATTTGATCCATACATTGGGAAATGATAAGTTATATTTTGAAAAGATGAGTGACGCCAAGTATTATGACGTTATTGGGAAGAATCTTAATTATTCTTGGGAACGGATTGATCACTAGTAAGGAATGATCACTTGTATTGGAGAATATTATAAATTATAAGGATATGAGATAATACTGTTGATTTATTTTGGAATTTGATTGGGAAGATATGTTAAAGATAAGCTGATGACATTATGTTGA
The DNA here is from genome assembly GCA_963555705.1 of Ligustrum vulgare. NCBI lineage: Eukaryota > Viridiplantae > Streptophyta > Magnoliopsida > Lamiales > Oleaceae > Ligustrum > Ligustrum vulgare. The sequence continues at coordinate 44,602,001 of OY743187.1, read as the reverse complement.
TTTGTGAATAATATGTTATTGGATATACTACATAGAGAATATTCAGGTAATTTCTATCGTTTTGATTATTTTGGTGATATTTGGTGATAAAGAAGTTTTACAGATGAAAAATCATTATGGTTTGGTATGTTTTTAAAGAAATAGTAAAGATTTATTGAGATTTGGAGAGAACTTTCCATGGGCTTACAGAGATTAGTGAAGAGACGTGATGTCATTTGGGTTATTGAATAATGACTTAAGTGATCAGCAAATATTCTTTATACAGAGTTTAGAGGCTATGTTGAGAGCTTGCATTATAGACCTTTGTGATGGTTAGGAAAACCATTTACCGTCTGTTGAATTTACATGCAATATGATTATTTGGGAAAGTCAGTTATCATCATTGAGAGATATTGAAAGTATTTTATAGTGAGATGCCTTAAAGGAGTAACCATTTATTCGAAATGAGAATTTGGGGACATATGATTGAAGGTTTGGGATTATGTGAGATGATGATTGTCATAAGGTCAATTGCATATAAAAGGTATAATAGATGATTGTAAGGAATAATGTGATGATGAGAACTGAAGGTGATAATGTATTGAAATTATGAAATAAGTTGACCATCCACGAATAAGTTATGTTGTATTTGGTTCTAAGTGGAAATTCAAAGAATGGTGAATCTCAGTCATGGAAAATGAATCAGGATTTCCTCATAATGTGAATGATTCACTGATGTACATTAAGTTTTCAATATTGATGAAAGAAATTTTATCAGGTCCTAGATTTGTACAAGTATTGCAGAAGTAATGCATCTGATCGGAGGAAAGTTATGATAGTACATATCATGAAATTGTGGAGATTATTATTGATGGTATCTTGATTCAAAAGTAAGAAATGAAATTTTAGGCAATTGTCCTTGTCGATAGGATTTGTGGAAAATGAGGATAAGACTTCACAATGATTATTTATTATGGAGTAGTGTGCAGAAAGAGTGACAATGGCAGAATCCAAGATTTATAGAGATTGAGAGATTGGTATATATAAGATTTTCGTGATTTATTGATGTATAAATGTTCATGTGATATATATGATGGTTATTATACTGTGATCTTAAGGAGATTGATATGATTAAATGTTGAGGTCATAGGGTATGGTGACAAGTGGCATGTCACATGATTATCACAAGTTATGGTAAATAGATAGTTAATGAAGGTCACGATTGTCCTATGGAAGAATAGTGTGATGATATGTTTGAACTAATCAATGGTTGGTTTATGACAAGATAGATGAATTTATTTAAAATTTTGGTGATGTAGTTGTGATTACTCATTGTCGGTTGTGCATTAGATGTGAGTAGAGCATATTATTCATTTTGAGATCTCCATGGAATATACATAAATTTGGATTGGTTGAAATCTAAGATGATCATTAGTGTAACTTTTACTTATTGTGGAGTTGTATCTTTGGGTTAAGTAAACTTGATGAGGAATTCTATATGAATCACAAAAGTTTTATTCATTGGTGATAGGTCAATGACTTATTTATAAAATACTTGGTTAGAGTATTATTATGATGAGATTTTGAAAGCATGGATTCTTAAATTAGTACCTTGGATTTAGTTTTAAGATGAGGGTATGATGTTGAATACTTGATTGCAATATATAAGTATGGATTACAGGATTTAAGTTGATACTCCGATTTTAAAAGAAATGTCAGCATGTTCAGAAAGGATTTCGTTTGTGAATCTTTCCAGAAAGATTTTGTCAAAGTTTTAGTATTCCTACTATATATTTTGGTATGGACGTCGAGTTTCACTAATTCTGAATTATAAAGTATTATTTTGATCAATCTTCTTGATTTTAGTTTTAAGAATGTGATCAATCAATATATATATATTAAGGTTTAGACGTTAGAATAGATCCTATGAAAGGCTGGAAATGGAAAGTTAGTGAATGGATTCATAAGTGGGATAATGTCGGTTGATGATCTCCTACAACAATAGCTATTAAACTTCGATCCGTATTGAGTACTATACGATAGGAAATGTAGATTGCCAGTTCATTGGGATGAAGTAGGAGAAAGAAGATTATTGGGTCCAGAAATAGTACAGCAGACAACTGAAGTTGTTGAAAAGATTCGTCAACAAATGAAAATTGCATAGAGCAGACAAAAAAGCTATGTGGACAGAAGAAGGAAACTTTTGGAAATTACTATAGGTGATATGACTTTTTGGTAGCTCCTAGGAAAGGAGTTATGAGACTTGGGAAGAAAGGGAAGTTTTATCGGCCCTTTAAGATACTTGAAAGGGTGGATCTAGATTATCGGGTTGCATTGCAACCGGCACTATCAGGAGTACATAATGTTTTCATGCATCAATGTTGAGGAAGTATATTTTCGATTCCACCCATAGCCTCAGTTATGAGTCATTAGATCTTTGTGAGGATCTGAATTATGAGGAGTCACTTGTGAAAATCCTAATGAAAGTAAATAAGGAACTTAGAAGAAGGAAGATCACGTTAGTTAAGGTTCTTTGGAGGAATCATGCAGTAGAAGGGGCTACTTGGGAACGTGAAGAGGAAATACGTACTAAGTATCCACAAGTTTTGGTAAGTTTTAATTTCGAGGACGAAATTTATTTTTAGGGGGTAAGGAATTGTAATACCGTTTTTTTCGTTTTACGGGCTTTCATGGATTTCGCGTAATTTTTCTATTAATGTCTCTATTAATCATTATTGACATTATTATTGTTGATAATTATTTGAATTATTTTGCAGTGGAAGGATTTGGACGCCGTCTCGCTCAATGTGCCAATTAGAAAATTATAAATTTCTTATATGCAATTCTATGTCTAATTGTTTATTTTAATTGTTAGGCTTGCCAATTCTATTTTTATAAAGTTAGTGGCATATTACATTTAAATTTGATATTGGGGGTAAGTTTTAGAGGCTTTTGGGGTTCAATGAGAAGTTTTGGACTTAATTATCATTTTATGAGAGTTGGGGGATTGATTTGCAAATTACCTAAATTATATTCTAAAACCTAATCTAATCCCTCATTCCTCACGCTTGCTCTCTCCGCTCTCACTCCCGACTCTCACTCTCTCGGTTTTCTCTCTCTCGCGCGACCTCTGCCTCTCTCGTCCCTCTTTCTCGGTCTCCTCCTTCAACGGCGACCACCACCTCGCCGGCTCCCGACCACGGTAAGACCCTTTTTTCACCTCCCTCCTACACGCAGTCGCTCGGGTTTCGTCCACAGCCCGCACCATCGAGCGGCCACAAACGTGAACCCGCACACCACATTTCACGCACACACACATTTGGGGATAAAGATGTATATATTTATTGATTTTTGTACATATATGTATGTATATATCAGTATGTATATGCATTTACATATGGAAATTGCAGATTTTGATATGTATGCATATATGATTTTCGATTCAGAACTTTTAAATTGAATTTCACATGTTAAATGTTGATTTGAAATTGGGAATCTTATGATAGTAGTGTGTGTGTAAATATGTAACGTTTTCAAGTTTTTCAGATTTAGGTTTTTGTCAAATCTCGAATTGTACTGTTAAAATTGAAGTATGTAATATTAGGTGTGCATATTTTGTATAATTTCAGATCTGATTATAGTCTAATTTCGAAGTTATAAATTTTAGTTCAAGATCATTTTTGATAAGTAATGCTTGGCTTTGATTTGTGGGATTGATAAGTAAGATTTCAAAATTTCCTCGAACTTAATGTGTTACTTCGAATATGATATTATATGTGGTGTTAAATGTGTTTGTTATATTATGAGTCACATGAAAGTATATGTTTTGGGAATTTGAAAGTATGAAAGGAAATTCTTTAGTTTTATGTGCTCTAGTCTCGATATAAGATCACATGTGAGTTAAATTGAAGTTTTAATTTCAGTTAATGTTTGATTGAGTATTAAAATGAATAACGAATTTAATTGTCAACTAAAAGTCATATTTATTGACGAATGTGAATAATTAGGGATTTTGGTACATTGACGTCACGGGCATCCGAGACTCTTCCACTTGCAAATTCAGAAACGGTAAATTTCTAAGGATTGCAAGTAAGTAAACTTCCCCCCTATTTTCATAGAAGTTGAATGTAAATGTGAAAGTTATGTGTAAATGACTGTCGTGCAACTTACTTGCTTTGATGAATTGCATTTACATTATGAAAGCATATGTTATTGAGAAGAATGTTTAAGTATGCACATTATCATGTCATTGCATCATCAAGCATGCATTGACATCGAAATTTGGAAGTCAAATGTTTTAAATGAAAGAAATGTGTCAAAGTGCAAGTTTGTTCAAAAGTTATGTATCCCAAGTTTTTAAAGAATGAATGGGTGTGCTTCTAGTTCATGAAATATGCGAGTGGGAAATGGGGCGCGGGGGACCGGCGTACCCGAATGTAATGAACCGCTTTGCGGTGGGAAAGTGAATGTTACACCGCTTCGCGATGGGAAAGTGAATGTTAAACCGCTTTGCGGTGGAAATGCGCATGTTAATCTGGTTCCAAATAAGTAATTGCCCACTGTATTCTGATTGACTAGAAGTTACATCAAGTGAGCTCACGATGGAATGAAGTGAAAGTTTTGAAATGTTAAGTGAAAGTTTGAAAAGTTTGAAAGTTCTGGAAAGTAAAGTAAATGGGGATACATACATGGAATTTTCGAAAAGCATTCATGTCATAAGCATGCATCCATGCATACAGTTTACTTACTGAGCTTTAGCTCACCCCAATCCCTCCCCAACATTTCAGGTGATGAAAGTTAGGTGATCCGAGGAGAACATTTGGCGGCTGACTCAGACAGTACCCGCTGTCGACATTATTAAATAAAGTTAAATTTATTAAAGTTATCATTTGAATTTATTCCTTAATTCATTATTTTGATAATTGTTTGGTTGAGATTAGTTTAAATTAGTTATGGAATTCCTAATATTGGTTATATTATCACTTATTGTATTTAATTGAAGCTTATTGATGAAAAATGTTGTGTTGAGGAGTTTGGGGATTGAATTTGAAATAGTGTGGTGATGTGGGAGTTTGAAGTAGAATTGAGTTTGTATGTTGAGTATTGGATTTTTATTTGACTTGAGTTTTATGTTGTAAAATGGTTGATGTCCCTCTACAGGTTGGTTAAGTCCAATTTATAGAGGAGACTCTGCCGAAATTTTGTAAGAATTTTATAATAGATAAATGAATATTTTGATGTGTAAATGATTTAATTCCGCATATAATGTGAATGGAAGTTAACATGCCTAAGTTTTAGACTTTTGAACTTGGGGTGTTACAGTTCTGATTTCAGAAAACATGCATAACAAGGAATGCAAGTGATAGAAAAGCTTGGGTAGTGTACATTGTTTATTTACTATTTTGACTTGATTATAGTGTTTTGTCATAGAATGCCAAAGGGCGGAATTGTTAGGTTTTTAATGTAATCGGCAATACCGTGAACAAAAGGATTCATTTATAAAGTCTCAATTAGAGTCAAAGTATAGTAGTTGATTTCGATGAGTATTTGAGTTCAAGAAGAACAAATAAGTGTTCAAGAAGACTTGTAATGCAATTAGAAGTTAAAGATGAATCCAAATCTCGCAATGATAATGATCCAAATTTTCAGTCGGACATTGGCTCTTGATTTTCTCATAGAAAACATCCGAATTGGAAAAATATTATTTCTACAAGAATTGTAGATCTTTGAGTTATATTTCAATGCAATTTGAATTGACTCCATCGGATATCGGGAGAGAAAGATGAGATGAAAATACTGAAGGTCATTGAATCCGAACATATTCTGTTTTGCAAATTTTAAGGTTCCTACAATCCTAAACTATCTCAAGTAATATTTATACCTAGACCCTATGCAAAAAAATAATAAGGTTGTTGTCTATTTTTTTAAAGCCATAACATATACACATCCAATATTTGATCCCATGATTTGATGATCCAAGAACAAAATTCACCATTGTTTGAATCCCTTACTTTTTTGTGATCCAACAACTTGAGTTAGGAAAACATCACTTGTTCCTAATCTAAAACACACGCATCATTTGACATAAGAATTACTTCTTCAATTGTGAAACTTCAGAGCTGTTGGAGGTTGAAGAAGGTTGGACTACAAGCGCAGGAAATTAACAAGGATGGGGATTTCTTGGAAGTAGCTGTATCTTAGGTTAGCAGGGGTAGATTTGCGTTGTTTAGCAGGGGAAGCTGGATAAATTTAACCCTAACCTAAATTGCTTATAGTAAAGGTAAATGACTTGATCCCGGAGTTTTTCCCACATTGGGTTTCTATGTCATTATATTATTGTGTTAATTGTTTATTGTTTTTTTCATTATTACAATTGTGATAATTCAATTTAGGATAATTGGACTTACTTAAATAACCACATAGCAACAATTAATAAAGTGATGTGTTCATTATTAATTGTGTTAATTCCGCACATAATGTCAACCTTTGGGTGTTCTAGAACTTTCAATAACTCTAAAGAACAATAAATTGCAAGAAAAAAATATAAGTTTGTAATAGTGTAACGCCCCAAATTCCGTGAAGCTCGGGACGTCACTTCTCCTTTAAATCTAATTTTATTGCGGAAAATAATTGAATTCTAAACATCATATTTATGTGAAAAATTTCAACAGTAAATAAATTAAATTTGATAAATGCATAAAAACGTTGAAATCTTAACTTTCAATTAAAGTAACGACAAATAATTAAATTGACAATATTCATGAATCGTGACTTTAAAAATATAGTTTCATTATTATTTGCCACCACTGCCCTTTCATTCGCCACCATCTCCGAAATCTGCAATTTGTAAGTTTAAAAGTAGGGGTGAGCATTTCGAAAGAAATACTCAGTAGGTTCAACGCAAATTAAATAAACTGTACAGTAAATAATACATATAATCATGCAACTTAATTCATAAATTCTCATTCTCATGCAATAAGCAAGTGGATCTCATACATCATAAATTTTTCATGCCCGAAGACATGTGGATCTGGGCCCAAAGGCAACTGGTCCATGCCCGAAGACATGTGGATCTGGGCCCGAAGGCAACTGGTCCATGCCCGAAGACATGTGGATCTAGGCTCGAAGGCAATTAATTCTCATAAATTACGTAATCACATGCATAAATTTACAATACGGGTTTACTTAACATTGCGCAATTAAGATAAAAGATTTTGAGGTAATGAACCTACCTGAAAGTATTCTCGAGTTTGTTGAGCGGGAAAACATAAATCTTCTAAACGTCCAAGCGCCTCGTCTAGCCAATATATAAATATTTCTTAAACTAGTATTTTGGAATTCAAAGGTTTTAAAATGAAAGAGTTTAAAAGAAGAATAAATGTTTAGGGTTTAAATTGAAAATTAAACATAGTTGGGATTTTAAAATAGTTGGGACCAATAAAGATGATTTTGAAAACTATTTGGCTGAAACACCCGTTTTTAAATATCTTGGGGATTAACTAATTCATTTTCAAAAGTGCAGGGCTGAATCAAACATTTTAAAACCAAAAGATCAAAATAATACTTTTAAAACTAAAGGGGCTGACGTAAAATATTTTAAAACTTGGGACTGAATTGACAAAACCCAAAAGTTTCTGGCCAAATTATATTTTAGTAGGAACCTTTGGGTCATAATCAAATGACTAGAAACATTGAGGCTGAAAATCAAGGGAACAAATCTGCAAGGACTGAACTTAAAGGCTTTAAAAAAAGTGGCGCTTAAATAAGTGACTTTAAAACTAATAGGGCTGAAATAATTACTTTTCAAAAGTTGGGGGCTTAAACATAAATTAAATTAAAATATAAAATAGCAAAACTCTTTCTCTCTCTACATTTCTTAGCAGAGAAGAGAACGAGAGAGAGATGGGCAGACGGCCCACCTCATACGGAGCTTCCTGCGCCATTTCGTCCGGCGGTGACACTGCCATCACATGGCGGCGGTGAAATTGGGTGGAGGGATGGCCGGAGGTTAAGGCTTGAGCAATTTTTGGGTTATTTTGGAGCAGAAATCGAGGCTACTGGGTGGTGATTGGGGCTGCGATTCCGGTGATAACTCCGGCGAAGAGGACGGCAGTCAAGGTGAGTTTATGAGTTAATTTGGTTTTTGGTTCTGGGTTTTTGATTGGCATAAACTGAAGCTCGATTCGGACATGGGTTGAAGTTTGTGATTTTGGGTTGTGAAATTGATTGGAGGAAGATGTGAGGTGGTGGTGATGGTATTACACGGCATTTTGAGGTGGTGGTTGGGTGGCTGATTGGTGTTGGTTGCTCCGGTGATGGGCAGCCTAGGAATAATGCATTAACCGTGTCATGGGTTGGTGAATTTGGGCGACCGTTTGGCTGTGATGAGGAGAGTTTCGCAGTGGTATTGGAGACTCGGCTGTGGACTTTTGGGATTGTGGCTCGTTAATGGTTGAAGGCAGAAAACATACTTACGCAAATTGAACTTTGAAAAAATGTCGTGAATGCAAGGGATAGGGATCTAATTAATAGTTGATTTAGGTGTTAAACATGGTAGTTTAGGTTGAATCTTGGTTTATGGAAAACTTGTAAGAATTTTGGAAATAAGTATCGATTGTGTAAGGAAAAACTTGGGGAGGAAGAAACTTTTGAATTGGTTGGCCAGGAAATGACTTATTGGATTTTTTTTTTAAATGGGCTTGAATGACTGGTAAAAACATTTGGGCTCGAGATGTTGGATTTGATTAAAACAATTAAAATTGGGACTCAATATAATTAAAGCTTGGGCTTTGAAAATAAATTGTGATATTGAAATATTTTTGATAAAGATAGAAATTCGACGAAGATTTTGAATAAATTAAATTTTTCACTTAACTGTCTAGACGAGCACGCGTTTAAAAATAAATAACTAAATGATGGGCAAAGTCGAAGCGACACGCTTTTAAAATAAAAATATTTATCACGAAAATTCTTGATCGCTACAAATAGTATCTTAATTCTTCACATACCCCTAAGAAATGGCAGGATTTTTTCCACGAACCTCAGACACATGCTCACATTTAACTACAAGAACAAAGAATATTTGAATCAGAGTCATGCAAAACCAAAGAAAGGGGATCAGGTTTTATCCATCAAATCTGTGATAATTTTGTGTTGATTGCATCCACCACCTCCCTGCCCAACTCCCCCAAGTCAGTCATACCTTTTGTCCCCACTAATAAACGAATCTTTTTTTTTTTTTTTGGCAAACAGTTCCATTTTTGTTTATGTGCTCTTATTCTTCATTGAACCCATAGGTCTGGGCCTCTTCATTTTACTGTCATTATCTTCATTGGATGTTGAATCTTTTCGAATGTATTCTCCACTATCTTCTCTTAAAGTGCCTACTTTGACAAGAATTCAGTCTAAACATCAACTGGACACGTGAAATTGAACAAATAAGAATTTAGCAGTTTTAAGCCCCAAGTATTCCTACAGTCTTTTGTCCAAGAAGATTGATGGGCCTTAGATGGAACATAAACCTGTGAGTTAAAAAAAAAAAAATCTAATTACCAACATGATAAAATATTAAGGCAATTCGTACAACTTCAATCCTAAAAGTAATCTACCAATTTACGCACACAAAATATCTAAACAACTGACACATGTTTACAGGCACATAACTACGTAATAAACATCTATAAGCGTATTTCATAAAAACCTTCGAAGATAACCAAAATAAATGAATTAAACTCCATTCTAAGGATTTATATTGTTTGACGATGACGTCATTCTCAGATATCCTACTAAGAAAACACATTATATTTTCCAAAGTATAAATAATAGATTAAACCATTCCCCTGTACCTTACGACACTAGTACAGTAACAGTCTTTCGCGTCGGTTATTTAAGAGATTAGGCGTTGGTTTTTGTGGCGACGCGTAAATGCTATCTTTACGCGTCGGTTGTTAATAAACCGACGTGTAAAGTTGAAGAAAAAAAAAAAAATTTAGGCGTCGCGTCGGTTTTGGTTTACAACCGACGCCTAAAGTACACTTTAGGCGTCGATTTTCATACAACCGACGCCTACAGTTTAAACTTTAGGCGTCGATTTTGGATTACAACCGACGCCTAAATTTTATTTTATTTATTTATTTATTTATTATTTTTTTTTCACGAAATTCATTTGCCTATAGAGTAAAATACAATGACCCAGGCCACTGCAGGCCATGGCCTGCATTGGCCTGGACGTCATGACCTGCAATGACCTAGGCCACTGCAGGTCATGACCTGCAATGACCCAGGTCACTGCAGGTCATGGCCTGCAATGACCTAGATGTCACCTGCAATGACCTGGACGTCACCTGCAATGATCCAGATCACTGCAGGTCGATCATGACCTGCAATCACGTAAACGTGGACTGAACATTTTCCACATGCACATCATCAAATATGTATATAATCGACATAATTAAAATAATGTTAAATAAATGAGAAATAATTATATTTACAAGATTGTTAATGTCACATGTAATTGAGTAAATAGAAGTTTGAATACACGTCGATTTACAAACACCTATCGACGAAGTATTTAGCCCATAAGTTTTGAATTTCAGCAATTTCCTCCGTTGAGCAATACTCTTTAAATGCCTACAAATAATCAAAATGAATTATCAGTTATTTTGTAATAAAATATGAAGGAATAATTAAAAATTATCATGTTCAATAACTTATACCTTTTCCAACGACGGACGCTGAAAGTGTTCAGTGACTATCTCATACATATTTTTCATGACGTAGTAGCCACACTCAGAACCTCCGGGCTGTTGAGGACACTGAAATTTTCACAATGAAAACAAACATTAATAATCACACTAAATAGAATATGAAAATAATTCAAAGATTTGTAATATATTTTAAATATGTGTTTTCATACCTTTATTTTTAGCCACGTTGTATTGGCTCTTGTCCTAATGCCTCCACCTACTATTTGCTTTCAAGTTATACAATTTCAACACAGCAGACAATTTTGTGAATTTTCTACATCCAGGAAACAAAGTCTTCTCAGAATCATTGAACAAGCTATCGAACACATGAGGCTTTTCAATGAATTCCCCTTGTATATCACGCATCATTTCGTCTATCATATCATTATTGTCATTTTCCACATCATTCTCATCAATATTGCCTAAATTATTCTCCTGCAGTCCACCTTCATCGTCACTAGTGCATGTCCTAGGAAGCATACTCTCACCATGCCATATACATCGTTTATAACCTTCTTTAAACCCACGACGAATCAAATGACTCTTCACTTGCTCAAAACCTTCTCAGATTCTTACAATCACAACAAGGACACAAAATCATTGCTTCACCTTTCTCTCTCATGTGTTCGTCCGCACATTTCATAAACTCTTCAACTCCTTTCAAATATTCATGTGTATTACGCCTGCCGTACATCCAATCTCGATCCATATCTAATAACCTATATGCAAAGATATAATTAAAAAAATATTACTTTTGAGTGAATATTTGTAATGATAGTTATATACTTGAACCAACTATATATTAATAATTGAAATCACATGCATACGATAATTTATTACGTTGAATACTTCATAATTTTACTTGTATATTTTGTTTAGTTATTTATTTAGTATGGTTAATTCTATGATAGTGAAAATCATCTATAATTACTATTATCTTCATTTTTTATTTGTAAAATCCTACAGTAATTTCGGCAGAGTCTCCCCTATAAGTTGGACTTACCCAACCTGTAATCAAAATGCCACAATACAACAAAAATGTTCAACCTCCACATATTCACTACTCAAACACAATAAATCAAACTTCAACATCATCAACCACTCCAAAATTAATCCAAAATCAATTCTTAATTCCTAAAATGCTCAAAGTATGATTTCATAACCTAACATTCCATGCATAATTTCAATATAATTCCAATAATTCAAATTATATCAATTAACTATTTGCAATACCAAAATTATAACACACACACACACACACACACACACACACACACACACATATATATATATATAATAATTCACATTTTTATACATACAAATATATATATATATATATATATATATATATATATATATATATATATATATAATAATTCACATTTTTATACATCCAAATATATATATACATATATATATAATAATTCACATTTATATATATATATATATATATATATATATATATATATATATATATATATATATATTAACCTTTTTATACATACAAATATATATAATTTGGCTACTGAAAACTTAAGTTGACAGTAGTGCGGCCTTCACCTACATATACTAACTCCACTCTCCCGGATTTTTAAACCAAAGGAACGTCCCCGCGGGGAATCGAACCCAGGAAGACCGGGAAGAGCGTGCTTTCAACTTGGCTCTGATACCATTTGGCTACTGAAAACTTAAGTTGACAGTAGTGCGGCCTTCACCTACATATACTAACTCCACGACATATTAATTGTTATAGCTCCAATTAACTCTCAGAGTACAAATGATTCTGGAGTAAATCTAACTCTTACAATTAACTCTGCCTGACAATTGAAATGAACCCTTACATTTATAGAAGACTAGAAATGAAAAAGGTACAACATAATATTGAATAATTGAACTACAGCTGGAAAAGTCTTGATTGAACAGTGATTGAACAGTGCTCTGTCGACTACTTTCCAAAAAGTAGGAATCTTGAACAGTGATTGAATTTTGAAAGTCGTTGATTGAACAGTGACTTGTCTGCAGCTTTTCCAAAAGCTAGCCAACCACTCCACCAACTCCACAATAATCAAAATGCAGAAAAAGATTCAACTGAAATGAAACAATTGAAATACAAGAACAGCAATTTGAAATATTGAAAGTATATTGAAATTATAACGCTGAACGTTACAATAATTTTTGAAAAGGAAGAGAATGATCGGATAACGTATTCCTAGGTTCGATTCCCCGCGGGGACGTTCCTTTGGTTTAAAAATCCGGGAGAGTGGAGTTAGTATATGTAGGTGAAGGCCGCACTACTATCAACTTAAGTTTTCAGTAGCCAAATGCATTTGGCTACTGAAAACTTAAGTTGACAGTAGTGCGGCCTTCACCTACATATACTAACTCCACTCTCTCAGATTTTTAAACCAAAGGAACGTCCTCGCGGGGAATCGAACCCAGGAAGACCGGGAAGAGCGTGCTTTCAACTTGGCTCTGATACCATTTGGCTACTGAAAACTTAAGTTGACAGTAGTGCGGCCTTCACCTACATATACTAACTCCACTACCCAAGTTAGATAGAACAAGGATAGTGCGGAATAATATAGTGATCCAGAATTTTTATGCAATAAATAATTATTTTAATATTTAGAAAATTGTGTCGCTACTATTTCATTTATTATTTTGAAGTTAACGCCGCGACGAATTCGTCTAGCCAAGTCAAGAAATATCGAATTTGTTCGATTTTAAATTAAAATCCGAATTTCTAAAATTATGTTATTTTAATTATTTATTCAAAGTATTATATTCAAAATCTTTCTAAAATCCAAATTTGCCCACATGTCTTCTTCTTTACACCAAGACAACAATTCTTTACACAATAACATCATCATTTTTGTACAAATAATTTTACACCTAATTCTACACTATCATATTCTATAGTATCAAATCAATACATATTCTTCCCCATCACAACTCACGTCCCCTATATTTTTTTCTTCCTTCTTTATCATTCTTTCCACCTCAATATACCATCATCAAAGCATCTTCATCATTATCATTCATATCCCCACAAATTCCTTTACAACACCATTATCATCATCATCAATTCACTATCACAAAGCCTCCATTGCCATAGAACCATTATAGAATCAAAACCATCAACCTGTATAAAACCATGGAGCTGCCACAATCATCCCAATGCAGCTCAATCTATAATCAGCTCAGCTCCATCACTTTCCTTCAAACCCAGTAACAGCTTTCTATCTACCAAATCAATACAGAACCAAGCAACCACTGTTTCATCACTGCAAATTCACCAATCACCAGAATTCCTCACTACTGATCATCACCACCCACACTGATCCATCTCCCTCACACAGCTAACCTCACATACCCATCTCAACATCACACAATTCTCAATTCCATTTAGTTTTCAGAAATCATTTTCATTATCAATTTCTCTGCAACACTCAGACCAAACGCCAATTGAATCATGAAACCACTGCCCAAATCACCCTCTGATCACCATCTTCATCATCACTGCAGCAAATTTCCACCACCGGTATCATCATCCTCATCACCATAATCAACTTAGCACTCATCAGAATCACTCAATCCCAAACTACCTCTACTCAATTTGAACTCTAAACCACCAATCCGCAGCCACTGACCAACCACTGCAACCAGCTCAACTCCATCGCAATCAGCTCCATCACTGCCAAGAGCTAAACCGAGATTTACAACCAACCTTCACTTCCATTTTAATCAACCACCCAACAGCCATTTCGTCCAATATCAATCTACCACCAATGAATCACTGCCGATCCAACTCGATCGAAGCAAGCTGCAAATTCCAACAAACACCACCACTGCCCTATTCTAATCAAACTTAGACATCAATTTAATCATCTTCATCATCACCAAACACCACAGCCATAGACGGCCAAACCACCTCAATCACCGGAAAATCGCCCAAACCCAAAATCAAACCAAAACCCAAGAAATAGAATACCCAAAATACCTACCTACCTCGATCGCCGGATTATCGCCGGAAAACCTCAATCTTCAGCCTCAGTCTACCTCGATAAATCTCTGATTCAAACCTGTACTGGCATCAAAACTTTAACACAACCAGGACCCTCTTGAACCATCACTACCGCCGCTCGACCACGGCATTTCACCGGCTGCAGCACCCTTTTTACCCTAAGCCCTTCGTCTTCTCCAGATCGCCTTCGCGTTGAGAGAGAGTTAGGATCTGATTAGGATATTTGATTTTAATATTTAAACTTTCAGAAATTTCACTTTAGTCCCTAGCCTAATTATGTTTTAAAGATTCAGTCCCTAAGTTTACAAAATGTTTTATGTCGGTCCTTTCAGCTTTAAATCTTTTTTAATTCAGTCCCTTAAGTTCTAAATGATTTTAATCAGCCCTTTCATTTTCAAAATCTGATCACTTCAGTCCCTGCTGATTTACTTTTAAGCTCAAGTTTCAAAAGTATTCATTTGAATCCCTCAACTATCAAAAGTATCTATTTTAGTCTCTCAACTTTCAAAATATCTATTTTAGTCCCTGAACTTTCAAAGCATTCATTTTAGTCCCTCAACTTTCAAAACATCAATTTTAGTCCTCAAATTATAATTTATCATTTTGAACTATATATTCGATAGACTAAAGTGACTTATTGGCTAAGACGAAGCGTACGGAGAATTTAAAGAAATTGAAGTCATTCCCGCTCAACTTTGCACTCGTCGGATTTGAGGTAGACTCGCACTTATTAATTGATTTAAATTATGATTTCATATGAATGTCATGTGACTTGTGAAAGTAAATTTTTAAGAAAAACAAGTATGTTTTTATGAAAGGTAAATATACCTTATGTTGTTATGAAAAGTAAGTATGTTTTTATGAAAAGAAAATATACTTTATGTTTTTACGAAAAGTAAGTATACCCTATGCTTCACGAAAATGTTTTTTTGGATCATTGCTATGAAATCAATCTACCAAGATTGTTTTGGGTCCCATATGATAAGTTATGATATGTTAAGGGGACCGGAGTTTTAGTAGCGCTACACATAAGAATTCTTGCCACCTAAGTTCGGTAACATTCTTGTGTCTCCTATGTTTATGAGGATTTGCCACGAAGTTCGGTAAAATTCCTATCTTTCCATATGTTTATGAGGATTTACCACCTAAGTTCGGTAAAATTCCTGTCGCATATGTTTATGAGGATTTCGATCCTATCTTATGTTATGATGCAATTGATCCCTATGAATTTCAGAAAATTATGCTTGGTATACTTACTACATAAGAATTCTTGCCACCTAAGTTCGGTAAAATTCTTATATTTATGAGGATTTCGATCTTATCCTATGTTATGATGAAAACTTACTGTTATTATGATTTCACTGCATAAGAATTCTTGCCACCTAAGTTCGGTAAAGTTCTTGTGTCTATTTATGTTTATGAGGATTTCAATCATATCTTATGTTATGCTTTCAAAAGAAATTATGCTTGGCATAATTAAAATATTTTTATAAGTATATGGTTTTCAAAGAGCTGTTTTCAAAGAGCCTATGATTTGCAAAATATGTCCCGTGCTGTAATGCACAATATGAGTTTTATCAAGAGCAGTTTTATAAAGAAGCTCTATCAATGCCCGTTTTATAAAGAGCCGGGATTTATGTGTTTAATCATCTTATAAATTAAATTAATATGCGATGAGTCTACTGAGTATTTCCCCCATGAAATACTCACCCTACTTTTTAACAGTTTTGCAGATTTCGGAGACGGTGGCGAGCGATGAATGATGGTGGCAATAATCGTTGAACGGTTGAAAGTTTGACGTTAATGATTTCCGTATTTTCCAAACAATCGAATAATTTAGAGAAGTTCATTTATTTGAGAAATTATGATATTGGCAATTTCTTTACAATATTAATGGTTCGATTTACTATTTCAAATGGTTTCATAAATGTTTTTAATTTTAGCGGCCATTACAGTTTATTTAATGTTGCCAAAAATGAATTTCAATTATTTCTTCCGCAAAAATATTATTCGAAAAATTTAGACAGAAAATGACGTAGTGAATCGGGTATACGGAACTCGGGGCGCTACAAGTTGGTATCAGAGCTAGTCTGCGTTTCTGTAGACTGGAAAAATTTTCAAAAAGAATTTTCAAGAAATATTTTCCATTATAAAATTTTATTGATGAAGATTGCCACTGCCATCATTCGTTCCACCAACTCCGAGGTAAAGAAGTTTATGATGTTTAAAGTTATTTCAGTATTTCGAATACTCATTTTACTAATTTATGAGAAAGAATGAAGAGTATTTCGGATACTTATGATTTATGAGAAATAAGAATGTATTTCTTCGAAAATAATGATGTTGTTATGCTTTGTCATAACTTATATGCTTTAATGTATGATTATGAGAAATTTTTTTTTAAAGAAAACGAGTGTTGAGCATAATGGGAATAATACGATTTTATTGAGAATTAAGTAATGGATATTATGTTGAGTTAATTTATTATGCCTCTATGTTGAAGAGAAATTTATTATGAAGTTTGGCTTTGTGAATAAATTTTGGGAATATGATTTATGGCATATATTTATAAGTATGAGTAACTTTTGAGCCAATTAAGGTATGGAAGGAAGTAATATTGTGATATTGAAAAATATGATTTGAAATTTCTATGTTGAGGAATTATGAATTGAATTATGGGATATTTTGATGATATTGAAGTGTTGGAATCGTTTTCAATATTTTTAGATCGTTGTGATCAAATGTGGAGTTATTTATTATTGTGAGTTATGAAGTATGCTTATGGTTTGGATAAGTCCAAATTACAAGGGAGACTCTATCCAGAATTTTATCATTTGGAATTAAGAGCATGATATGATAAGCATCTACTAAAGAATTAAGGTTAGACATGCAAGTTCATTTACATCACAAACGAGATTTGGTTGATGATAGCAGAGATTTTATTATTTTCTCATAAGGAGAACACACAAGAGTCACACTGGAAAGGAAATACATGAAAAACACGAAAGCATAAGAGAAAAACATGGAAAGATCCTCAGAATGAGAGATGTGTTTCCGGAGTAGCCGTATCCTACCACCTCTGATCTTTTGAGGAAATAAAGAAACCTTCAAAGAGGTGTGTTTCGAGAGTAAGAATACTCCGTAATCTACCACCTGGAATCTTTGAAGTACACACAAGATTTAAACATTAAGGAAATCCTAGTAAATGGAGGGGTGTCTCGAGAGTGAGAATACTCCGTACTCTACCCCCACCTATTCTAAGATTCAAAGAGTTAAGTTTACATTAACCGGACTCCATTTTCGCTTGATTCCCCTTCCTTGCGACCAATCTATCTTAACTCCTGCTGGATCTTGTATTGAGATATATGACTGCAGCTTATCCAGTAGTTCATCAATAGTAGGAGCAGAAATAAGAAGCCTTCTGGAAAATGGAGAGATGAATCCCTGTTCCACAGTATAATCAAGAAAGGTTAACAAACCATCAAAGAAATTGTTAACATTCAGAAGCCCAATAGGCTTAGTATGGAGATCTAGTTGAGCCCACGAGGTAATGTTAAAGATTTCTTCTAAGGTACCAAAACCTCCGGGCAGGGCTATAAAGGCATCAGAACCATATAGCATACAAGTTATGCGTTCATGGATGGATAAGGTTTGAACTTCATGCCCTCGTGTTTTGCCTGCAACATCTACCAAAGGGACAGGTATGACACCGATTACTTTTGATTTCTCTGCAAGAGCAGATTGGGAAACACAACCCATTAGACCACTGCTACCACCCCCATATACAAGAGTGATACCTTTTTCCCCCAGTTTCTTTCCAAGATCTACGGCCGCTTCTAGATAACCGAAGCCTTTCCCTACTTTTGATCCACAAAATACACAAATAGTTTTGATCTGTCGAAGTTTTGGTGCTTCCATCTTTGATAGTAAAGAAGGGAAAACTTACGAAGAAGATGTGATTTTGGGATGCCTGAACTATGAAATATGTTTGGCTATTTAAAGCCGGAAAAATTTACTGTTTTTGATTGATTCTGAAAAAGTAAAGATTTACTTTTGACAAAATCGGACAACTTTTGGCTATTTTACCAAAGATATCACCTTTCGGTGATTTATTTCCAGCTTTATAAAACCTTGAGAAAGGAAAATATATTTTATTTCCAAAACGCGTGAAAGAAAGCAGCAAAATATTTTAAAAAGATTTACCTTATATCATTGCTGAACTGCCAGAAGCCTCATTTTGTAAAACAGACTGGCAAACAGGATCTTTCGATATTATATTTTGGAGACTATAACGATTTTTGTCCTCGTTAAACTGAGAGTATAAGGAGAGAAGTTCACGTTGTACATAACCACTTGGGTGCGTCTCAAGAGTCAGTCGAATATCATCCAAAGACTCCTTACTCAGTCCACCCTTTATGAATTCGATTTTATCATCCCGATTAGTAGAAGAATATCCTACTGATTTGCAACGAGTATCACAATTCCAACGAGCACATTTGTAGCAACCACCCAGTCTTTTTGCTCTTCGTTTCTTTGCAAACGTGCTTTTGCCTAAACCAGGCATGTGTTTAGGAAATGTTGATGGTAATTCACCAGATAGTCGAACCTTTGCTTCTATCAACCAGCGAACATCTTCTGGAATATCATGAGCCATTAGCAACCTCAATCTTTCGAGCCTTATTCTATAGATCTTTCTCAGATCATTCATAGGAAGACTGGAATAATACTTGCGAATGTTAGAAAGGATGATATCCATTGTTTGATGATTCAACCTCTTCCCAGCATGAACTATTTAAAAGCGCAAGGATATGAATGAATCCGCGTGATGTTGTGACCAGCAAGAAAGCGCAGGATTATTTTAATGAAAAGAGGAGACAAGAAGTAATGCGCTGTTAAATTTTATCGATAAAGGAGATTTGATTGGAGATTTGGAATATTTTCTTGGATTATGGGTACTGATATTTTGTTTTAATAATGATAATCTTGTTATAATGTGATGATACGTGGAAAGTAAAATGAGTACCGTATTGAATCAGAATTCATACGTATATACAAGTGAAAGAAATACTTTGCAGGAAATGTGGTGACATTTAAGTATAGAATCTTAGTTTTGGGAGATATTTGCTTACTGAATTTTGGGTTACAAATATTGGAAAGATAAGTTGATGATATTATGTTGATATGTTTGGGTATTTTACGTAGAGAAAATATTCAGGAATTGTTTTGATTATTTTGAGAATATTCGATGATAAGAAGAAGAGATTCTGATTAAGTATTCAGAAATTATAAGATTAAGTAAGTTTAATTTCGAGGACGAAATTATTTTAAGGAGGTAAGATTATAGCGATCCAGAATTTTTATGCAATAAATAATTATTTTAATATTTAGAAAATTGTGTCGCTACTATTTCATTTATTATTTTGAAGTTAACGCCGCGACGAATTCGTCTAGCCAAGTCAAGAAATATCGAATTTGTTCGATTTTAAATTAAAATCCGAATTTCTAAAATTATGTTATTTTAATTATTTATTCAAAGTATTATATTCAAAATCTTTCTAAAATCCAAATTTGCCCACATGTCTTCTTCTTTACACCAAGACAACAATTCTTTACACAATAACATCATCATTTTTGTACAAATAATTTTACACCTAATTCTACACTATCATATTCTATAGTATCAAATCAATACATATTCTTCCCCATCACAACTCACGTCCCCTATATTTTTTTCTTCCTTCTTTATCATTCTTTCCACCTCAATATACCATCATCAAAGCATCTTCATCATTATCATTCATATCCCCACAAATTCCTTTACAACACCATTATCATCATCATCAATTCACTATCACAAAGCCTCCATTGCCATAGAACCATTATAGAATCAAAACCATCAACCTGTATAAAACCATGGAGCTGCCACAATCATCCCAATGCAGCTCAATCTATAATCAGCTCAGCTCCATCACTTTCCTTCAAACCCAGTAACAGCTTTCTATCTACCAAATCAATACAGAACCAAGCAACCACTGTTTCATCACTGCAAATTCACCAATCACCAGAATTCCTCACTACTGATCATCACCACCCACACTGATCCATCTCCCTCACACAGCTAACCTCACATACCCATCTCAACATCACACAATTCTCAATTCCATTAAGTTTTCAGAAATCATTTTCATTATCAATTTCTCTGCAACACTCAGACCAAACGCCAATTGAATCATGAAACCACTGCCCAAATCACCCTCTGATCACCATCTTCATCATCACTGCAGCAAATTTCCACCACCGGTATCATCATCCTCATCACCATAATCAACTTAGCACTCATCAGAATCACTCAATCCCAAACTACCTCTACTCAATTTGAACTCTAAACCACCAATCCGCAGCCACTGACCAACCACTGCAACCAGCTCAACTCCATCGCAATCAGCTCCATCACTGCCAAGAGCTAAACCGAGATTTACAACCAACCTTCACTTCCATTTTAATCAACCACCCAACAGCCATTTCGTCCAATATCAATCTACCACCAATGAATCACTGCCGATCCAACTCGATCGAAGCAAGCTGCAAATTCCAACAAACACCACCACTGCCCTATTCTAATCAAACTTAGACATCAATTTAATCATCTTCATCATCACCAAACACCACAGCCATAGACGGCCAAACCACCTCAATCACCGGAAAATCGCCCAAACCCAAAATCAAACCAAAACCCAAGAAATAGAATACCCAAAATACCTACCTACCTCGATCGCCGGATTATCGCCGGAAAACCTCAATCTTCAGCCTCAGTCTACCTCGATAAATCTCTGATTCAAACATGTACTGGCATCAAAACTTTAACACAACCAGGACCCTCTTGAACCATCACTACCGCCGCTCGACCACGGCATTTCACCGGCTGCAGCACCCTTTTTACCCTAAGCCCTTCGTCTTCTCCAGATCGCCTTCGCGTTGAGAGAGAGTTAGGATCTGATTAGGATATTTGATTTTAATATTTAAACTTTCAGAAATTTCACTTTAGTCCCTAGCCTAATTATGTTTTAAAGATTCAGTCCCTAAGTTTACAAAATGTTTTATGTCGGTCCTTTCAGCTTTAAATCTTTTTTAATTCAGTCCCTTAAGTTCTAAATGATTTTAATCAGCCCTTTCATTTTCAAAATCTGATCACTTCAGTCCCTGCTGATTTACTTTTAAGCTCAAGTTTCAAAAGTATTCATTTGAATCCCTCAACTATCAAAAGTATCTATTTTAGTCTCTCAACTTTCAAAATATCTATTTTAGTCCCTGAACTTTCAAAGCATTCATTTTAGTCCCTCAACTTTCAAAACATCAATTTTAGTCCTCAAATTATAATTTATCATTTTGAACTATATATTCGATAGACTAAAGTGACTTATTGGCTAAGACGAAGCGTACGGAGAATTTAAAGAAATTGAAGTCATTCCCGCTCAACTTTGCACTCGTCGGATTTGAGGTAGACTCGCACTTATTAATTGATTTAAATTATGATTTCATATGAATGTCATGTGACTTGTGAAAGTAAATTTTTAAGAAAAACAAGTATGTTTTTATGAAAGGTAAATATACCTTATGTTGTTATGAAAAGTAAGTATGTTTTTATGAAAAGAAAATATACTTTATGTTTTTACGAAAAGTAAGTATACCCTATGCTTCACGAAAATGTTTTTTTGGATCATTGCTATGAAATCAATCTACCAAGATTGTTTTGGGTCCCATATGATAAGTTATGATATGTTAAGGGGACCGGAGTTTTAGTAGCGCTACACATAAGAATTCTTGCCACCTAAGTTCGGTAACATTCTTGTGTCTCCTATGTTTATGAGGATTTGCCACGAAGTTCGGTAAAATTCCTATCTTTCCATATGTTTATGAGGATTTACCACCTAAGTTCGGTAAAATTCCTGTCGCATATGTTTATGAGGATTTCGATCCTATCTTATGTTATGATGCAATTGATCCCTATGAATTTCAGAAAATTATGCTTGGTATACTTACTACATAAGAATTCTTGCCACCTAAGTTCGGTAAAATTCTTATATTTATGAGGATTTCGATCTTATCCTATGTTATGATGAAAACTTACTGTTATTATGATTTCACTGCATAAGAATTCTTGCCACCTAAGTTCGGTAAAGTTCTTGTGTCTATTTATGTTTATGAGGATTTCAATCATATCTTATGTTATGCTTTCAAAAGAAATTATGCTTGGCATAATTAAAATATTTTTATAAGTATATGGTTTTCAAAGAGCTGTTTTCAAAGAGCCTATGATTTGCAAAATATGTCCCGTGCTGTAATGCACAATATGAGTTTTATCAAGAGCAGTTTTATAAAGAAGCTCTATCAATGCCCGTTTTATAAAGAGCCGGGATTTATGTGTTTAATCATCTTATAAATTAAATTAATATGCGATGAGTCTACTGAGTATTTCCCCCATGAAATACTCACCCTACTTTTTAACAGTTTTGCAGATTTCGGAGACGGTGGCGAGCGATGAATGATGGTGGCAATAATCGTTGAACGGTTGAAAGTTTGACGTTAATGATTTCCGTATTTTCCAAACAATCGAATAATTTAGAGAAGTTCATTTATTTGAGAAATTATGATATTGGCAATTTCTTTACAATATTAATGGTTCGATTTACTATTTCAAATGGTTTCATAAATGTTTTTAATTTTAGCGGCCATTACAGTTTATTTAATGTTGCCAAAAATGAATTTCAATTATTTCTTCCGCAAAAATATTATTCGAAAAATTTAGACAGAAAATGACGTAGTGAATCGGGTATACGGAACTCGGGGCGCTACAAGTTGGTATCAGAGCTAGTCTGCGTTTCTGTAGACTGGAAAAATTTTCAAAAAGAATTTTCAAGAAATATTTTCCATTATAAAATTTTATTGATGAAGATTGCCACTGCCATCATTCGTTCCACCAACTCCGAGGTAAAGAAGTTTATGATGTTTAAAGTTATTTCAGTATTTCGAATACTCATTTTACTAATTTATGAGAAAGAATGAAGAGTATTTCGGATACTTATGATTTATGAGAAATAAGAATGTATTTCTTCGAAAATAATGATGTTGTTATGCTTTGTCATAACTTATATGCTTTAATGTATGATTATGAGAAATTTTTTTTTAAAGAAAACGAGTGTTGAGCATAATGGGAATAATACGATTTTATTGAGAATTAAGTAATGGATATTATGTTGAGTTAATTTATTATGCCTCTATGTTGAAGAGAAATTTATTATGAAGTTTGGCTTTGTGAATAAATTTTGGGAATATGATTTATGGCATATATTTATAAGTATGAGTAACTTTTGAGCCAATTAAGGTATGGAAGGAAGTAATATTGTGATATTGAAAAATATGATTTGAAATTTCTATGTTGAGGAATTATGAATTGAATTATGGGATATTTTGATGATATTGAAGTGTTGGAATCGTTTTCAATATTTTTAGATCGTTGTGATCAAATGTGGAGTTATTTATTATTGTGAGTTATGAAGTATGCTTATGGTTTGGATAAGTCCAAATTACAAGGGAGACTCTATCCAGAATTTTATCATTTGGAATTAAGAGCATGATATGATAAGCATCTACTAAAGAATTAAGGTTAGACATGCAAGTTCATTTACATCACAAACGAGATTTGGTTGATGATAGCAGAGATTTTATTATTTTCTCATAAGGAGAACACACAAGAGTCACACTGGAAAGGAAATACATGAAAAACACGAAAGCATAAGAGAAAAACATGGAAAGATCCTCAGAATGAGAGATGTGTTTCCGGAGTAGCCGTATCCTACCACCTCTGATCTTTTGAGGAAATAAAGAAACCTTCAAAGAGGTGTGTTTCGAGAGTAAGAATACTCCGTAATCTACCACCTGGAATCTTTGAAGTACACACAAGATTTAAACATTAAGGAAATCCTAGTAAATGGAGGGGTGTCTCGAGAGTGAGAATACTCCGTACTCTACCCCCACCTATTCTAAGATTCAAAGAGTTAAGTTTACATTAACCGGACTCCATTTTCGCTTGATTCCCCTTCCTTGCGACCAATCTATCTTAACTCCTGCTGGATCTTGTATTGAGATATATGACTGCAGCTTATCCAGTAGTTCATCAATAGTAGGAGCAGAAATAAGAAGCCTTCTGGAAAATGGAGAGATGAATCCCTGTTCCACAGTATAATCAAGAAAGGTTAACAAACCATCAAAGAAATTGTTAACATTCAGAAGCCCAATAGGCTTAGTATGGAGATCTAGTTGAGCCCACGAGGTAATGTTAAAGATTTCTTCTAAGGTACCAAAACCTCCGGGCAGGGCTATAAAGGCATCAGAACCATATAGCATACAAGTTATGCGTTCATGGATGGATAAGGTTTGAACTTCATGCCCTCGTGTTTTGCCTGCAACATCTACCAAAGGGACAGGTATGACACCGATTACTTTTGATTTCTCTGCAAGAGCAGATTGGGAAACACAACCCATTAGACCACTGCTACCACCCCCATATACAAGAGTGATACCTTTTTCCCCCAGTTTCTTTCCAAGATCTACGGCCGCTTCTAGATAACCGAAGCCTTTCCCTACTTTTGATCCACAAAATACACAAATAGTTTTGATCTGTCGAAGTTTTGGTGCTTCCATCTTTGATAGTAAAGAAGGGAAAACTTACGAAGAAGATGTGATTTTGGGATGCCTGAACTATGAAATATGTTTGGCTATTTAAAGCCGGAAAAATTTACTGTTTTTGATTGATTCTGAAAAAGTAAAGATTTACTTTTGACAAAATCGGACAACTTTTGGCTATTTTACCAAAGATATCACCTTTCGGTGATTTATTTCCAGCTTTATAAAACCTTGAGAAAGGAAAATATATTTTATTTCCAAAACGCGTGAAAGAAAGCAGCAAAATATTTTAAAAAGATTTACCTTATATCATTGCTGAACTGCCAGAAGCCTCATTTTGTAAAACAGACTGGCAAACAGGATCTTTCGATATTATATTTTGGAGACTATAACGATTTTTGTCCTCGTTAAACTGAGAGTATAAGGAGAGAAGTTCACGTTGTACATAACCACTTGGGTGCGTCTCAAGAGTCAGTCGAATATCATCCAAAGACTCCTTACTCAGTCCACCCTTTATGAATTCGATTTTATCATCCCGATTAGTAGAAGAATATCCTACTGATTTGCAACGAGTATCACAATTCCAACGAGCACATTTGTAGCAACCACCCAGTCTTTTTGCTCTTCGTTTCTTTGCAAACGTGCTTTTGCCTAAACCAGGCATGTGTTTAGGAAATGTTGATGGTAATTCACCAGATAGTCGAACCTTTGCTTCTATCAACCAGCGAACATCTTCTGGAATATCATGAGCCATTAGCAACCTCAATCTTTCGAGCCTTATTCTATAGATCTTTCTCAGATCATTCATAGGAAGACTGGAATAATACTTGCGAATGTTAGAAAGGATGATATCCATTGTTTGATGATTCAACCTCTTCCCAGCATGAACTATTTAAAAGCGCAAGGATATGAATGAATCCGCGTGATGTTGTGACCAGCAAGAAAGCGCAGGATTATTTTAATGAAAAGAGGAGACAAGAAGTAATGCGCTGTTAAATTTTATCGATAAAGGAGATTTGATTGGAGATTTGGAATATTTTCTTGGATTATGGGTACTGATATTTTGTTTTAATAATGATAATCTTGTTATAATGTGATGATACGTGGAAAGTAAAATGAGTACCGTATTGAATCAGAATTCATACGTATATACAAGTGAAAGAAATACTTTGCAGGAAATGTGGTGACATTTAAGTATAGAATCTTAGTTTTGGGAGATATTTGCTTACTGAATTTTGGGTTACAAATATTGGAAAGATAAGTTGATGATATTATGTTGATATGTTTGGGTATTTTACGTAGAGAAAATATTCAGGAATTGTTTTGATTATTTTGAGAATATTCGATGATAAGAAGAAGAGATTCTGATTAAGTATTCAGAAATTATAAGATTAAGTAAGTTTAATTTCGAGGACGAAATTATTTTAAGGAGGTAAGATTATAGCGATCCAGAATTTTTATGCAATAAATAATTATTTTAATATTTAGAAAATTGTGTCGCTACTATTTCATTTATTATTTTGAAGTTAACGCCGCGACGAATTCGTCTAGCCAAGTCAAGAAATATCGAATTTGTTCGATTTTAAATTAAAATCTGAATTTCTAAAATTATGTTATTTTAATTATTTATTCAAAGTATTATATTCAAAATCTTTCTAAAATCCAAATTTGCCCACATGTCTTCTTCTTTACACCAAGACAACAATTCTTTACACAATAACATCATCATTTTTGTACAAATAATTTTACACCTAATTCTACACTATCATATTCTATAGTATCAAATCAATACATATTCTTCCCCATCACAACTCACGTCCCCTATATTTTTTTCTTCCTTCTTTATCATTCTTTCCACCTCAATATACCATCATCAAAGCATCTTCATCATTATCATTCATATCCCCACAAATTCCTTTACAACACCATTATCATCATCATCAATTCACTATCACAAAGCCTCCATTGCCATAGAACCATTATAGAATCAAAACCATCAACCTGTATAAAACCATGGAGCTGCCACAATCATCCCAATGCAGCTCAATCTATAATCAGCTCAGCTCCATCACTTTCCTTCAAACCCAGTAACAGCTTTCTATCTACCAAATCAATACAGAACCAAGCAACCACTGTTTCATCACTGCAAATTCACCAATCACCAGAATTCCTCACTACTGATCATCACCACCCACACTGATCCATCTCCCTCACACAGCTAACCTCACATACCCATCTCAACATCACACAATTCTCAATTCCATTAAGTTTTCAGAAATCATTTTCATTATCAATTTCTCTGCAACACTCAGACCAAACGCCAATTGAATCATGAAACCACTGCCCAAATCACCCTCTGATCACCATCTTCATCATCACTGCAGCAAATTTCCACCACCGGTATCATCATCCTCATCACCATAATCAACTTAGCACTCATCAGAATCACTCAATCCCAAACTACCTCTACTCAATTTGAACTCTAAACCACCAATCCGCAGCCACTGACCAACCACTGCAACCAGCTCAACTCCATCGCAATCAGCTCCATCACTGCCAAGAGCTAAACCGAGATTTACAACCAACCTTCACTTCCATTTTAATCAACCACCCAACAGCCATTTCGTCCAATATCAATCTACCACCAATGAATCACTGCCGATCCAACTCGATCGAAGCAAGCTGCAAATTCCAACAAACACCACCACTGCCCTATTCTAATCAAACTTAGACATCAATTTAATCATCTTCATCATCACCAAACACCACAGCCATAGACGGCCAAACCACCTCAATCACCGGAAAATCGCCCAAACCCAAAATCAAACCAAAACCCAAGAAATAGAATACCCAAAATACCTACCTACCTCGATCGCCGGATTATCGCCGGAAAACCTCAATCTTCAGCCTCAGTCTACCTCGATAAATCTCTGATTCAAACATGTACTGGCATCAAAACTTTAACACAACCAGGACCCTCTTGAACCATCACTACCGCCGCTCGACCACGGCATTTCACCGGCTGCAGCACCCTTTTTACCCTAAGCCCTTCGTCTTCTCCAGATCGCCTTCGCGTTGAGAGAGAGTTAGGATCTGATTAGGATATTTGATTTTAATATTTAAACTTTCAGAAATTTCACTTTAGTCCCTAGCCTAATTATGTTTTAAAGATTCAGTCCCTAAGTTTACAAAATGTTTTATGTCGGTCCTTTCAGCTTTAAATCTTTTTTAATTCAGTCCCTTAAGTTCTAAATGATTTTAATCAGCCCTTTCATTTTCAAAATCTGATCACTTCAGTCCCTGCTGATTTACTTTTAAGCTCAAGTTTCAAAAGTATTCATTTGAATCCCTCAACTATCAAAAGTATCTATTTTAGTCTCTCAACTTTCAAAATATCTATTTTAGTCCCTGAACTTTCAAAGCATTCATTTTAGTCCCTCAACTTTCAAAACATCAATTTTAGTCCTCAAATTATAATTTATCATTTTGAACTATATATTCGATAGACTAAAGTGACTTATTGGCTAAGACGAAGCGTACGGAGAATTTAAAGAAATTGAAGTCATTCCCGCTCAACTTTGCACTCGTCGGATTTGAGGTAGACTCGCACTTATTAATTGATTTAAATTATGATTTCATATGAATGTCATGTGACTTGTGAAAGTAAATTTTTAAGAAAAACAAGTATGTTTTTATGAAAGGTAAATATACCTTATGTTGTTATGAAAAGTAAGTATGTTTTTATGAAAAGAAAATATACTTTATGTTTTTACGAAAAGTAAGTATACCCTATGCTTCACGAAAATGTTTTTTTGGATCATTGCTATGAAATCAATCTACCAAGATTGTTTTGGGTCCCATATGATAAGTTATGATATGTTAAGGGGACCGGAGTTTTAGTAGCGCTACACATAAGAATTCTTGCCACCTAAGTTCGGTAACATTCTTGTGTCTCCTATGTTTATGAGGATTTGCCACGAAGTTCGGTAAAATTCCTATCTTTCCATATGTTTATGAGGATTTACCACCTAAGTTCGGTAAAATTCCTGTCGCATATGTTTATGAGGATTTCGATCCTATCTTATGTTATGATGCAATTGATCCCTATGAATTTCAGAAAATTATGCTTGGTATACTTACTACATAAGAATTCTTGCCACCTAAGTTCGGTAAAATTCTTATATTTATGAGGATTTCGATCTTATCCTATGTTATGATGAAAACTTACTGTTATTATGATTTCACTGCATAAGAATTCTTGCCACCTAAGTTCGGTAAAGTTCTTGTGTCTATTTATGTTTATGAGGATTTCAATCATATCTTATGTTATGCTTTCAAAAGAAATTATGCTTGGCATAATTAAAATATTTTTATAAGTATATGGTTTTCAAAGAGCTGTTTTCAAAGAGCCTATGATTTGCAAAATATGTCCCGTGCTGTAATGCACAATATGAGTTTTATCAAGAGCAGTTTTATAAAGAAGCTCTATCAATGCCCGTTTTATAAAGAGCCGGGATTTATGTGTTTAATCATCTTATAAATTAAATTAATATGCGATGAGTCTACTGAGTATTTCCCCCATGAAATACTCACCCTACTTTTTAACAGTTTTGCAGATTTCGGAGACGGTGGCGAGCGATGAATGATGGTGGCAATAATCGTTGAACGGTTGAAAGTTTGACGTTAATGATTTCCGTATTTTCCAAACAATCGAATAATTTAGAGAAGTTCATTTATTTGAGAAATTATGATATTGGCAATTTCTTTACAATATTAATGGTTCGATTTACTATTTCAAATGGTTTCATAAATGTTTTTAATTTTAGCGGCCATTACAGTTTATTTAATGTTGCCAAAAATGAATTTCAATTATTTCTTCCGCAAAAATATTATTCGAAAAATTTAGACAGAAAATGACGTAGTGAATCGGGTATACGGAACTCGGGGCGCTACAAATAAATTGAAGAAACAATAATCAAAATGCAGAAAAAGATTCAACTGAAATGAAACAATTGAAATACAAGAACAGAAATTTGAAATATTGAAAGTATATTGAAATTATAACGCTGAACGTTACAATAATTTTTGAAAAGGAAGAGAATGATCGGATAACGTATTCTTAAAAAGAATTATTATCGTTCCGCTAACAAGCTCACACTCTCTCTTGAAAAGGAGATATTAATTGTTATAGCTCCAATTAACTCTCAGAGTACAAATGATTCTGGAGTAAATCTAACTCTTACAATTAACTCTGCCTGAGAATTGAAATGAGCCCTTACATTTATACAAGACTAGAAATGAAAAAGGTACAACAGAATATTGAATGATTGAACTACAGCTGGAAAAGTCTTGATTGAACAGTGATTGAACAGTGCTCTGTCGACTACTTTCCAAAAAGTAGGAATCTTGAACAGTGATTGAATTTTGAAAGTCGTTGATTGAACAGTGACTTGTCTGTAGCTTTTCCAAAAGCTAGCCAACCACTCCACCAACTCCACCGAAAGTTTGAAAAAGAACATTTTGATTTAATAAAGAAAATTCTTTATTAAAATATTTTGAAAGAAGAGAGACTCTTCATCTGAACTTTTGGTAAGTCCATAACCATCAACGGATTTGAGAATTCTTTACCAGTTACCGTTTGAACTGGAATAGCTACTGACTTTTGAGGCACAGTAGTACCAAATTTTTTTTTGCAAACATTAAAAATTTGCAATTTCACCAAAAGCATGATGATAAATTGCAAAATGAAGAACAAACCTGTTAATATTTTCATTGAAATCATTAACAGTTTCAAAGTATTTTTGCCATATATCAATTTTGCAAAATGGAGAACAGTATCTTTGAGAAATGATACAGTTTTCATACCATCTTGAAGCTTGATATTGAAAGGTGAAGAGACGGTGTAATACATGGCAAGTATTACATTTGTAATTTGATGAAGATTTTTGAGAAAAGAGAATTGCTTCATTATTGACTTTGGAGAGACAATAAGAAGATTTTTGAGAAGTTTTTTTTGAATTTTGAAGATTTTGGGATCTCCAAAACTGAATCTTGAGGAAATTCGTTCAAACATGAAAATCTGTTTGAAAGGGAAAGAGAAAAGGAATTTTGAACTGCCGAAGGGGCAGAATGTTTGCTTTTCTCGAAATTTTTTGAAGAAGTCATACTAATGAAAATTAGTATCTTTAGTTTGATCACTCTTTTGATTTGAACTCACTTTTTCTCTCTTTTGTGTGAGGAATTCTCTCGTGAGGAAATCTGCAAGAATGTTATCCTTTCCTTGAATAAATTGTATTTTGAAATCAAAACACGACAAAATGGCTTGCCATCTTGCAAAAATATGTTTTGAAACAAGATTTTTGACGTCCTTTTGTAAAACTTCTTTTGATGCCTTACAATCGGTTTTCAAAACAAAAGATTTATTGATTAAATCATCTTGAAATTTGGAAACACAAAGGACAATTGAAAGTATTTCTTTTTTGATAGTTGAATAGTTATTTTGAGGACCAGTCCAAACACCAGAATAGTATCTGACCAACTGTTCTTGATTTGACCCTTTTGGAATCTGTTTGAGGACTCCACCATACCCTATGTCTGACGCATCAGTCTCCACAATAAGATTGGCACAAGGATCAATAATTGAAAGGCATGGGATACTCTTAATGGCACTTTTGGCCTTTTGAACGGCTAAGGTACACTCAGGGTCCCATGGTTTTGGATTATTTTGAAGTCTTTTGAAGAGTGGGGAACAAAGAATCCTGATATCTTTGACAAAATCAGAAACGTAATTCACACAGCCAATGAATCTTTGAAGAGAAGTTTTATCAAGGATTTGATCTGGAAATTTATCAGTAAAATCCAAACTTCTTTGAATTGGTGTAATAGTTCCTTGAAAAATTGTATGTCCTAGAAAACGAATATTTTCCTGACCTAAAACAATTTTCTTTGCAGAAACTGCTAAACCATTTATTTTGACAATTTTGAAAAAAGTATGCAGATGTTTGAAATGTTGTTCTAAACTCTCAGAATAGAGAAGAACATCATCAATGTAAACAATGAGAAAATTTTGAAAAGGATTAAAAATGTCATTCATAATTTTTTGAAATTCAGAAGGAGCATTTTTAAGTCCAAATGGCATAACATTCCATTCGTATTGTCCAAATGGAACATTGAATGCAGTTTTGTATCGGTCTTCTTCTTTAATTTGAATCTGCCAGAAACCTGACTTCATATCAAATTTTGAAAAGACAACTGCTTTAAGAAGTCGATTGAGGAGATCTTTCTTTTGAGGCATTGGATATCTAATCCATTGCAATGCAGAATTAAGAGGCTTGTAATTGATTACAAGTCTAGGAGCACCTCTCTCAATTTCTGCTTGATTGAGAACATAGAACGCAGAACAACTCCAAGGAGACTTACTAGGACGAATGAGTCCTTTTACAAGTAAATCCTTGATTTCCTTAGTACAAAACTCAAGGAGTTCTTTGTTCATTTGAATAGGACGAGATTTTGTTGGAATATTTGATTCATGAAAATCAGAAGAATATGGAAGAGAAACAATATGTTTCTTTCTATCCCAAAAAGCATTAGGAATAGTAGAACATACTTCAGTTTCGATTTTTTTGAGAAATAAAGAAATTCTTTCTTTATTAGCTGGATTTTGAAGCTGATCAGAGATCCGCTGAAATTTGATTTCTTCTTTGAGGAAGGAAATGTGTTGTTTTTTGAAATTGATGTTGTTGATGATTTGAGAAATTGACGCTTGCTTGAGAGCATTAACGTCCTTGAAAGAAGGAGGGTTGGTAAATTTGAAAAAAAAATTTTGACCGAAAACATTGGTCTGGAGACCATTTTCGTTAGCTTGAAAAGGGTAAATTTGAACAATGAAAGGAGTACCAAGAATGACTTCTTGATCCAAATCTTTCACCAAGTAGAAAATGTTTTTGAAACAAATGTTTGAATTGCAAACATGAGCTTTTGAAAGTTTATATTGAATGTTGAGTTTTTTACCACTAGCACCGTAAAGACGCTCAGTAGTTTTCTCAAAGTATTTTGTAGGTATTAATCCTTCTCGGATGCAGTTTTGATCTGCTCCAGAATCAATTAATACTCTGGTGGTAATTTGAAAAGACTTGTCAACGACAATTGTCATTTGACAGTACCATTTTTGAAGTTGAATACGATTAATAACATTAATCCTTTCTTCATCAGTTTGAAGAGGACTAAAATCATTAATGTGATCAGATTTGGAAGAAAGAGATTCTTCTTCTTCTGAAGAAGAAGAATCAGAATCATTTTGAATATTTGAAGAGGAATTTTTGAGAATGGTAACATTAAGTTTAATTTCTTTAACCTGACGTTCCAAAAAGGAAATTTGAGACTTCATTTCCTTCACTTCTGATTTCAAATCAGAGGATGAAGATTTAGAAGTAGATTCTTGATTAAATATTTTTAGTATTTCTTTCATACTAAATGATTCATGGGTTTTTGAAGAAGAAGGAAGGAGCGAAGAGAACTTCTTCTTTAATTGAGGATTGTCAATCTGCTCAATTATTTCTTGAATAAGTTCTTCTTCTTTTGTAAGAACATTTATGGTTTTGCAACCACAAATACCTTTACCTTCACAAGGATGAGAAGAGGAGGAAGAATTAGATTCATTATCAGAATCTTCTTGATACTGATAAATTCTTTCTAATTCAGAATCATCATCAGATGATGAATGAAGAAGATTGAGAAGATCAATCTTAATATCTTCAGCAATTTGAAGATTATTAATTTTGTTCTTCATGGGACATTCGTTTGAATAATGACCAGTTTGATGATACTTGAAACAAGTGACCTTGGCTGAATCACCAGTTTTTTGAAGATTTTTTGGTTTTGATTGAAATTTTTGATGAAAATTCTTTTGAAAAGATTTTTGAAATTGAGGACGAGATTTTGAAGAAAATCTTTTGGAATTTTGAAAATTTCGTTTCCTCAGAAAATTTTTACTATTCTAATAACAAAAACTGTTTTCAAAATTCATTTTCAAAAAACAACATTTTTCAAAATAATTTTTGGGATAACTGTTTCACGAAGAAATTTCCCTATAAATTAGAGAGATTCCGAGTGACTGAAAGGCCACCCCAAAAGAGTAATCAAACAAAAGGTATCAAGATTGATTGGTACAACAAAGTTGGATTAATACCTACAAAATACTTTGAGAAAACTACTGAGCGTCTTTACGGTGCTAGTGGTAAAAAACTCAACATTCAATATAAACTTTCAAAAGCTCATGTTTGCAATTCAAACATTTGTTTCAAAAACATTTTCTACTTGGTGAAAGATTTGGATCAAGAAGTCATTCTGTTTGGAAGCTCTTAGAATTTCCCATTCTAAGCTCCTAGCTTGAAGATTCCATGGAATTCTCTTAGGAATCATGGTGTTAGTATGAAGATCATTCACCTCCATAAGAAGCGATTCGTTTCTTGGAGAAGAACGAAGAGCACGAATGTTGAGATTCGTACCCAAGAGTTTGTAATATACTCTGTATATTACAGCAAATGAATTTGATTCATCCAAACTAAGATTCTTAGTTTGAACATGAAGTTTGAGAGTCTTTAAGATATGTTTGTCAAAAAGACTGACTGTGAAGTTTGGATAGCAGTTTGAGAAGATTGGACCAGATTCTAGATTTGATTCTAGAACTGTCAAGAGCGAATGCTCGAAGTTTGAATGTCTTTGATCACGAAGAGTAACCAAGACAGGAATGTCAAGTCCAAGTCTGAACAAGGGCTTGAGAGCAATTTGAACAAGACCAATATGTAAGAATTGAAATTTCTTACGATGTTCTTGTATGGAGTTTTTTGAAAGAAGAGCAAGCTCAGTATTTTGACCCAAAACATGCATGGTTTGTTCATGTGTTTTGATGATGTAATTTTGAGAAAAATCAAATCGACCAATTTCATAGATAGATCCTTTGTCTACCTTAGGAATTGTCCAATTATGCAATAATTGTTCAATTTGATTAATTTGAAGTTCATTTGTATTTTGAAAAGTTTCAGAATCATTTTGAAGTGATTCTTCAGTATTTTGAAAATTGTTTGACAAATTATTAGCTCTATTTCTAGAACTACCAGATCCTTTGAACCAACTGGAAAAAGAAGACATTTTTGAACAAGGTAAGCTTGAAAGGTATTACTACCTGAAAGATTGAAAGGTTACAAGGTTTGGTGACGGTCGGACTTTTACCTACTCCCCCATTCCGGGTCTTACTTAGGTCTTACGATCCTGCTGCCTTTACTGCCTCAAGGTTTCGAACCATCCACTTACACACTTCAACCTGTAAACAAACAAACTAACAGATAGAAAACACTCTTACAATTAACTCTGCCTGACATTGAAATGAACCCTTACATTTATAGAAGACTAGAAATGAAAAAGGTACAACAGAATATTGAATAATTGAACTACAGCTGGAAAAGTCTTGATTGAACAGTGATTGAACAGTGCTCTGTCGACTACTTTCCAAAAAGTAGGAATCTTGAACAGTGATTGAATTTTGAAAGTCGGGCAGAGTTAATTGTAAGAGTTAGATTTACTCCAGAATCATTTGTACTCTGAGAGTTAATTGGAGCTATAACAATTAATATCTCCTTTTCAAGAGAGAGTGTGAGCTTGTTAGCGGAGCGATAATAATTCTTATATATATATATATATATATATATATATATATATGTATATATCAGTGTGTATAAATATATATATATATAAACACACACATATACATATATATACACACTGATATATACATACATATATATATATACATACACGCACACACACACACACATATATATATATATACATACACACGCACACACACACATATATATATACATACACGCACACACACATATCACACACACACACATATATATACATACACGCACACACACATATAAGAGTAAATTTCTTACGAGATGGAGGCGGGTTCGTGGTGGCGTCGCGGTGTTGGTGGCGTCGTGGTGTTGGTGGAGGCACGGTGGTGGTGATGGCTCGATGTTGAAGTGTTGAGAGAGAGTGAGAGAGAGATATGCGCGGAATGGAGTTAAATCGCGCGAATTTTTGAATTAAATATATTAGGTTTAGGCATCGGTTCGTCGAGAACCGACGCCTGAACCGGAGGTTTACGCGTCGGTTCTGGTGAACCGACGCGTAAACCTTAGACTTTACGCGTCGGTTCACCAAGAACCGACGCGTAAAGTCGAACCGTTCGACTTTACGCGTCGGCTCTTGGTGAACCGACGCGTAAAGTCTAAGGTTTACGCGTCGGTTCACCAGAACCGACGCGTAAACCTCTGGTTCAGGCGTCGGTTCTTCATGAACCGACGCCTGAACCGGGTTTAGGCGTCGGTTCTCGATGAACCGACGCCTAAACCCTTTTTTTTCGCGTTTTTCTACTAGTGCGAAATTGAAAAGAAATCTCTAGAGTTGGACATGACCATAAAGGAAGAAAAACCTCAGCAAACTTTTCGAGTATTCAACTCATCGTTAACTTCTGGAATGAATACAACTTTCATTTGATACGACTTATTCCATTCAATGTCTTTGAACCACGGGTGAGTCTCGAAAGATGGTGTAAAGGATAGTTCAATTGTTGGCTTGACATTAGGAATCCTAAAAAAGATACCAGTAAGACACTTCATGAAGTACCTTAATTTCATCCGCACCTCTTAATATACTCGAAAGTGCATGATACTTAAGCCCTGGTCTTAAAAAGAATGGTTCTGATAGACCAATCCAGAAGATCCACTGCAAAGAAAGAAAATTGAAGGATTTAGTTGAAAAAATATATTGGCACAAATACAGATGTTATAACGTTGTGTAGCATGAATCTTACGTGGTCATCCCATGGGTGGTATTTTTTGTATATAGTTGCACCCCCAAGCCTATGTGTCAAGGACCGCAGCTATCACTTAGCCCCTTGACCCACTTGCGGCCTGCAGTTTGCCCAACTTCAGCCGAACTCTGTAAATATTATGTAAATTATTGTAATTCCATTTTAATTGTAAAAGTTTATTATGATTCTTCAGCCCTTTTAACGTCTACTGATGTAACTTAGGTTTTTTCCCCGAAGTCTATTATAGGGGGTATAAGATTTTAAAGCTTTCAAAAACTTTCCGGTGTTTCCCCCTGACACCTACATTTGTACTTACTGCTTTCAGCAATTGATGTAATTTACTGCTTTCAACAATCAATGAACAATCATGTTTCCTTGAATTCAAGTCTTCTCTTGTAAAGTTTTATTTCAATTGTAATCAAGTTCAACTTTCGTCCCGAAGCAAGTGAGAAAAGGCGGAAGGTAGTCTAGCGGAGCAGACTACTGCCGCACGGTGCCCCTTTCTGTGCTAAGAGGAAAGGCGCCCCGTGAAACTATGGCATGGTTGATACTGGTTCCAGTGATGAGGATAGTTGCCAAATGCCAAATTAACCAAAAATACTGCAAATCCAAAAGGGAGATGAGCCAGAAGCTGCAATAAATCATGAATTCATATTAATTATCGAACATATTAACCTACGATTGAAGTTTCCTTCCTCCATTGCAAACAATAATAACACAACCTACAAAGCAACATTTCAAAAATGTGTTGCGGAGCTTGGCACTATAGACACTAAACACTCCCGATTTCTTTTCAAGAAACTCTTCGAGGAAATTTTTTTACAATAAACAAGAAACACAGCTCTATAAACAGGTAGGGAAAAAAATGAAAATTATAACATACAATGGATTCTAGATTAATGTCAGCGTCCCAACCATAAATTCTCTTTGCAATTAAACAAAGGGCTATACTTGTAGCAGATGCACTAGTATCTATAACATGTACAGATTGTAAAAACCTTTTATGTCTTGCAGTTTCCTTCTCTTTACATGAAACATTGTTGGGTTTTTTGATACCAAATAAATTTGGGCGATGATGTAAAACAGTTGTGGGAATTATATCGGCACCTCGATGAATGGTTCGTCTCGATAATGACTAGGGGCCACTTGTAGTGACTTAATTGATAGCTGCTCGTGGCCCACTTGGAAGGCCTAATTGTGGCGATTATGGGCATAGCATTTGGACTTGTGGAGATTATGGGCATAACATTTGGACTTGTTGTGTGTTGGGCATTGTATGTGGGGGACATTTGCACAAATACCTAGCTTTTTATATCATAATTGAAATTTACTTGATTTTAAAAAAAAAACTAAAAAAGTACTTCAAATTTTATTTTTTTTTGGAAAAATACTATACGTTTCCACAATAAGTATCATATTATGATACTTTAAATGTATCTTATGATACTTTTAAAGTATGACAACATGATACTTGTGATACTTTCAAATTTTGGTATCATAACATGAAACTTTCTCAAATGTTTATGATACTTAGGATGGGATTTTAGCATCACACCGTGATACTTCCAAAAATTGTTATGATACTTTGTATGAGGCATAAAATCAAATACTTCTCATGCATTATTATGTTATCAGTGTAGTCCACGACCACCGTCATCATTGCAAAACACTAGCTCCTATAGTCTCTCTCTCTCTCTCCACACACACACACACACACACACACACACATATATATATATAAATGAAATCACTCCAGCCTCCCTCCTCTTTTCCAGAAAATGCTTTCCTCTGAAAGAGCTAGTTGAGACTTCATGATAGATGACACCGACGAACCTTTTTTGTGCAACTTTGTAACTCGGTTACCACTTGTATTCTTCCACCTTTGTATCTGTTGCTAATTCTTTGGGTAAAAGCTTCTAGACAAATTGAGTATCATCGATGCGGGAGATGGTGGTTCAGTGGTGGTTGATGCGGGTGGTGGTGGTGGTTGACGTGGATGCTGATTATGGTGGTGGTTTATATAGGTGCTGATTATGGTGGTGGTTCGGTGGTTGGTGGTTTGGGCTGTGGGATGATTATGTTGTTAGGGAAGGGGATGGTGGACCGTTGGTGGTTCGGTGGTGGTGGTTCAGTAGTGGTCGATGCAGGGGGTGGTGGTGGTGGTGGTTGATGCTGGTTGTTGGGTGGTGAGTTGGTGGTGCAGTGGTAGGAGTCGGTGAAGAAGATGAGCTACAATGTCAAATGTATTTTTCAGTTTTTTTGCTTGAGACAGTAATCTATGCAATTAACCATAAACATGTAGTATAGAGTGCAATTATCCCTTGTATGTGGTTATATGTCTTGGGGTCTTGGTTGATTGGCCCATTTTGTGATGCCCTAGCCTAACCTAATATAACCTACCCATTGCTCCTTTGTCTAGTAATGCTAACTGAGGATTTAGAATACCAGAGAGAAGAGAGAAAATCTTGAGCGACCGCACTTGGATTCTTGCTTGGTAGTTTCCATTGTTGTTCTTCTTCTTGTTCTTCTCACATTGGAGTAACCAAGATATTGTGTGTTGTTGAGTCGAGCTTGAAGTCGAGGTGTCGATCTTGGAGAGCTTACTGAGCCCGGAGGTGTATCGAAGACCCAACAACAATTTCAACATGGTATTAGAGCTGTTGGTGTGATTTTGGGTTTGAAAAAGTGTTGAAAATGGTCCAAAAAATAAGGCAGAGAAGTTATGCAAAATCGTCCAAACCGTATGGACCGTTTCTTGAAGATTCCGGCCAAACTACTGGCCGTCTGAGGAAACCTGTACCACAATTTGAACCGCCCAGGGGAGGAGAAGCTTGGGTTGGTGGAGATTCATCATTTTCATTTGAGGAGGTGGTTGAATTTGGCCGGAGAAAGTGTGAAAATCGGACTGAAAAACAGAAATTTCGCCCAAACTAGAAGTCCGTTGGAGAAACGGACACCACTGCTGGAAACTGTTGGTCGAGGTGTACCAAACTAGTCAGGGGAGTTTTTCGGTGGCGGCGCGTGTGGCGGTTTCCAACTAGATGGTCTTCAGGTAGTTTGTTTCTCTCGTCAAGGTGGAGCTGTTGGTGCAGACAGATTTCAGTTTGGAGTTTTGTACTGAAAGTTCGACGATTTTGCCCCTGTGGTCGTTCGGTCTACGGGAAATTCGTGTTGATGCAACTTTAGATGGAGGTTTTAGGGTATGGTGGTGTCCCTAGCAGATCATCATGTGCGGGTGATCATTAGGATTGAAGGTTGCCATTGTTTGGTA
Organism: Ligustrum vulgare; assembly: GCA_963555705.1. Lineage (NCBI taxonomy): Eukaryota > Viridiplantae > Streptophyta > Magnoliopsida > Lamiales > Oleaceae > Ligustrum > Ligustrum vulgare. The sequence goes on along the minus strand of OY743187.1, from coordinate 44,561,418 downwards.
GCCATTGTCTGTTGCAAGACATAGGAATTATCTGTTTTAATTTGTGCCATGTATTATGTGTAAATTTGATATATTAATTTATATATGATTTTGATATATATGCATTTTAGATGTTCTGGTGCCATTTAAAAATGCTTGTGACCTTAGGAAGTATGATTGACTGGATTCTGTATGATGTGTGCCTATACTTTGCTTGTGGTTGTTGCATGTTGCATTTGTTGCTTATCGTGTTTGTGCATTTTTGGATAAGATGAAAACACTTGAGGTTTTTGGATGGCATGGTAATTTGGTTTTCTAGAGTGTGGGATGGCAAGGTTTTGAGTCTAGTTAGTACGGTAGGTAAGGTGATGGGAGATTGGAATGTTTTAGGAGATAGATGAAGCGAACGGTGCCCCTAGATCAAGGTAAGATCCGTGCGAGGCTTATTGAGTATAAGTGCTTGACGTTGCTGCATTTCCATCTGTGTGATCCTTTGTGCATGTATGTGTTACTTTGCATGAATTTGTAAGTAATCAAATTTTATTTAGTGTAATGTGTTGGCATGCATAGTGAGTTTGTGATGCATTAACAATGAGTGTGAATATGTCTTTTGCTAATGTGTGGAGTTGATGCCTTATAGTGCATTGATGAGATGTACAGAGGGTGAGCGTGACATTTTAATCACGAGTTGAGATATGATTAAATGTACTGTAAACTTCTATCTGAAAATCCTGGCTGAATGGAGTGTTAGAGAAACTTAGATCACTTCTACTAGGTGGAGACCCATTATCCCCTTAGGTTGAGAGAAGTGAGGTATTGATATAGGAGCATCCCATAGACTTAGGATCTATTCTTATTTACTAATTAGGCATTTGTGGTGATCAATCTAGTGAGCATATGTGACGACGTGTATGATATGTATACTCGAGGAGGGAGATACACGGAATGGGATAGGATAATTGTGTGAGGTCTTTTCATGAGGTCATATATGAATTGTGGTGTATATATGTTGGCCGTTGTGTTTGATTAACTAGGAGTTAGTCTTACGTTCTTTTGTGAACATGTTTGAAAAGATTTCTGTATTATTTTATGGTTATATCTGTCATTGCATGTGTTATATGCTCTTGGTTGTTTACTTATGATTATATTTGTCATCGCAAGTGCCGTAAGCTCTTGATTGTTTACTGTAATTATCTGTTTTCTGCTTTGATATTATTGACCTTAGTCCTAGCGAGTAAATGAAGCAGGTATGGTGTGTGTTTCGAATGTGAGACACGAGGTAAGGTCTATGATTCCAATTTTTATTGGATAACCTTGATTGGGCAAGTATAAACATTGTGTTATTTTTCTTGCAGGTTGATTGGGTATTAATATGGAGATTTGTCAGGTTTTTGGATACCAAATAAATCCAGGTGATGATGTAAAACAGATGTGGGAATAATATCGATACCTCGATGAATAGTTCGATTAGATAACGACTTGGGGTCACTCGAAGTGACTGAATTGGTAGTTGCTCGTAGCCCACTTGGAAGGCCCAATTGTGGTGGTTATGGGTATAGCATTTGGACTTGTTACTTGTTGGGCAATTGTCTGTGGTTATATGTCTTGGGCTTGGGTCTTGGTTGATTGACCCATTTTGTGATGCCCTAGCCCAACCTAATATAACCTACTAATTCGCTCCTTTGTGTAGTAACGTTCTGAAGATTTTGAATACCAGAGAGGAGAGAAAAACTTGAGCGGCCGCACTAGGATTCTTGCTTGGTAGTTTCCATTGTTGTTGTTGTTTTTCTTCTTCTTCTCACGTTGGAGCAACCAAGTTATTGTGTGTTTTTGTGTCGATCTTGAAGTCTAGGTGTCGATCTTAGAGAGCCTACTGAGCCCTAAGGTGTATCGAAGATCCAACAACAATTTCAACAAATATCTATTTGCATTCTCCTATATTTATGTTCAGGTTGGTTAGATTTATACTTCTATTTCTTTGATATATATATTAGTTTCCCAATATTCAGATCAGAGGAATGGGTTTCATCTTTGAATAGATAAATGTAATTAGACGTGCATTAATAGCTATTGTCGTTCACTTCATCTAGAAAATAATTAAATTTATGCCTACAGAATATTTTTTTTCTCTTATTCCTAAAAATAAGTACAAGAATTTGAGTGGTTCATTATATATTTTTACTAAAGATATCTTTGATATTCAAAAATTTAGACATTAAAATAGTGTATCAACTACTTTTTTGTTTTCAAGATATCTCATGAAGAAGTCTCTCACTCAATGCTGACAGATTGTTGCACATTAGAACCGTGGTTGTAGCCTAGAAAAAGAACTGCTTGGATATTGAACAATCTCATCTAAAATATTATAAAGGAAACAATTATAAATTATCGTCAATGTGTCTCCTCTTATATAGGCCAAATATTGTTTCTCATAAAAGGCTAATATGTGCACACAATTTTTCATAACAATTGCCCAAGTGACATTTGCCTCCTCAAATATGGAGTTCAACTAACTCCAAACTGCAATACCAATATTGTGTGACATGTAAACTAGTGCTTTAGCGTAGTATTATAGTAAACTCATCACAAGTTAAATCAATTAATAGAAGGATAGTTTTAGCTGCTTAATGAACAATAAATTTAAAAGAAAAAAGACATTGAAACATAAATGAAATACGTACTCTTTAAATGTGTTTACAACTTGGGAAGGTTTCACTTTTAGCATTTCGGTAAGCAACTTACCTTAGGATCTATGATCCTCAAATATTGATACTTTGTTACGTTGCTATGTGTTGCCTTTGGACTTAACTTCTGAACAACAATAACTTTTGGAGTCCATTGACACTGCCTTGGCAATATTTGAGAGATCATCTTGTATTCTAATGTCACTTTTCCTGGAAGAAATATAAAAAAGGGAGCTTTAAAATCTCTTAAATTTTCAGAACAAATAATCAAATATCCAGCAGAATCACAATTGGTCTTTTAATTGTCATTCAAATGATAGTCAATTTCTATGATTATTCTATGCTTTAAGAAACTTGCAGAAAAGGAGAAGAAAATACTAAACAAATTTAAGATGATGTTAAAAGTATTAACGTGCTTTAAGAAACTTGCAGAAAGGGAGAAGAAAATATTGAACAAATCTAAGATGATGTTAAAGTATTAACCTACATTTACTAGTACTATCAAGCATGAACCCAAAAAAAATCAAAATTTTCAGAGCTAAAACAAAAAAGTAGCCTCAATTTGCTTCTAGAAAAAAAGCCCAAATAAAAAATAAGTAGAGTACTTGTCAAATATGTAGCCAAAGCATTCAATACAAGACTTAGCCCACCACCTACCAAGTGTCTTGACGTGTTACAAATGCTAATTTTTCTGGTCTCCTTTGTGTAGTTTTATAGCTGGAACTTTCTTAATTACTTTCGTTTTTTCTATTTTCCCCAACTCATTTAATTTCTTTCCTTGCAACACACTTTGAGAAGAAAACATCTTGAATAAGATCGATTCTTTTTTCAAGGTGCCAACATTAGAAAGTTCATCTATAAATTTCTCTAAATCGTCCAGCATTGACAAAGGACCTAATTTACATAAATGACATTAAATTTACAAATCGTTCTTTTACGCAATCATTACAATTTATAAACCAATTTATAAACAACACAATTTTTCAAATCACTTTTTAACCACACACATTTTCTCTCTCTCCAATTTTCAACCACACATTTTACCTAGAAAACAACAAAAAACAAAAAAAAAATTGATCAAAGGTAGCCGCCAAACACTCTGTTAGTTGCCAAAAGTCAGGAAACTGATTTAATTGAAAAAAATAAGGTGGAAACATTTACAAGTGTAATATTTAGATACTTTTTTGATCAGAAATGTATGATTGGGAAAGTTTTAAAAGAAAACTATAAAGCCAAAAGTTGGCGGTTTGAATATGCACAGACATTACTATACAAAGTATTCTATGAAAAGATCATACAAATATGTGGGAAGATTGGGAGGAATGCATTCTGAAAAAGTTTATGCCAAAGCTAAAAAGTTTAGCATTTCTGACACAATGTTTTTGGTGCACTGTGTATGTGATTTTTCCTTATCAGTTGGCTTTATCGACACTTTAATGGAAGACCCTTTATTTTTTTTTTTACTCTTGATATTACAATATATAGCTGACCATGTGAGAACACTGGTTCTGATAAATACAAACCAACATAATCAAGAGTTTGTCCTTGAGATTTATTTATACTAATTGCAAAACATAAACGCATAGGGAACTGAGTTCTTTTGAATCGAAATGGTGTTCCATCAGCTTCAGAAGGAACAAATGGTATGTGAGGTGATAAGTGTATTTTATACACTTATTTATATGTCAAAATTAGAATATATTAATGTCATTTTAGAATAAATGCTTTTTAATTTGTGTTCATTTGTTTACTTTTTAGAAAATATCCCAAAAGATGATGAATGAAGAAAATAAGGGAAGAATTGTGCAATTGGATGTTAATTAGAGCTAAATTGGACAGTTGAGGAGTCAATGACGTCAACCGGGAAACATTCATGGTGTCAAAATAAATAAATTAGAAGTTGGAGGACCTAATTGAAGAAGTTGAAAGATGAATCGAGCAAAACTAGAAGATTCCAAAGTGTGGGGACTAAATTGCTTCAATTGAAAGTTCAGGACTGAAGTTGCAATTAAAAGTCAGGGACCAACTTACACAGACTTCAAAAGTGGAAAATTGTACTGTAACTTAAACACACACGATTGCCGACACCACACTGCACGATCGTGCGACCCCTTGAAATTTCCACCCAAATGTTTTTGGCTCTACCACGAGATCGCGCGGGGTTGTACTGTGTAATCGCGTGGCTTTCCAACTGGGCTTCGGGTCGGATTTTTCTCATGATTTTCAACAGATTTTCAGCCTCTTTGACCTAGGTTTCTCCAATACCTATAAATACAACTTGTGAGGCACGAATTCTGGACCTTTGCCACACCTAAGAACGAGCTACAATTGAGATCTTCACGTCAAATTCTTGGAGATTGGAGTAAAGCAAGATGCGAGATTGGAAGAATACATGAAGAATTGAAACTTGGTGCAAGCTCTCCATTCTTTTTGTCTTATTTTCCATGAACATTTTCATTTATTGTTTCGTTATCTAATTATGATGTGTAACTAAATTCAACGTTGAGATGAACGATGTAGCCTAACATTATTATTTTAATTCCAAATTTCATTGTTTTAATGATTCATTGCATGTATTGATTTATTATTACTTTTAATGCTTGAGTTGCTTGATCACCAATTCATGATACAATGAGTTATTTTCATAATCCGAGAGGTGGGTTAATAACTTAGATCAAAGTAATAAACCTGGTAATTGGACAAGAGATAGTGATATACTTTTGTTATTATTGCAGTCATTATGAGAATTCTTGTGTTTCATGTACTTAGTTAAGGAACAATTCTGACCAGCTATAGAGATACATGATTGACTTAATTAGGTAGAGTTGATTTAAACTCGAGAGAGGAATTTCATATGCATAAGTGAATTCGACTGAATACATTTTTAGGAAATAAAACTAGGATTGGAGTTAATTTAATTGGCTCAGTGAAATCAGGATTTCCAACTACTTTACAATCGTTTTAAAAGACAATACAATTTTGCAATTTTATTTCTTTCGTTTAATTCTCTTTAGTTTTAATTTTAAACATAAACATTACTTATCCGTTCAAATAGGGATATGAACTAATATATTTCGGTACTTAGTAGCAGTCTCCGTGGAACGATAAATCCGGACTCTTAGGTCCACTTTATTACTTCTCACGACCCGTACACTTGCAGGTATATTTCGCTTCGTGAAATATTAGTGAACAAGTTTTTGGCGTCATTACCGGAGACTGCTTTTATTAATATTGATACCCATTAGTTCTTACTTTAATTTGAACTTTATTTACTTTATTTTTACTTTATGTTTATTTTTGTTTTATTTAACTTTCATTAGTCAATATCCCAAACATAGGGCTTATGTGATACCTGTTGGATCAACGGCCTAGACCGAAGAAAATAACTAACTCTTGCGAATTGCTTCCTCTTTATACAGAAATCGAACTCACCTTTCGACAAAGGCGCAGGCAACAGTTGGAATCAACTCAATAAGGAGACATAGACATGGCAGATAACAAAATTCAAAACAATCAGGGGAATAATCAGAATAATCTGCCAGAAGTTGCTATTGAACAACAACCTAATCATGGAAGGTGTGTGTTGAGAGAGTACATGGTTCCTCCTATGGGGAACATTGGGACATGCATCTTGCCTCCTGCAATCCCAGCCAAAAATTTTGAGATCAAGACCTCCTTGATTTCCTTCATCCAAAACTCAGCTGTTTTTCATGGTTTGCCATCTAAAGATCCACATGCACATCTTCGGACTTTTCCAGAATTGTGTGATATGCAGCACATGAATGGAGTTCCAGATGATGCTGTGAAATTGAAACTGTTCTCATTCTCGCAGGCAGACAAAGGAAAAGCGTGGTTTTACTATTTGCCTCTACACACTATCATTATATTTGAAATTCTGAGTCAGAAATTTGTAGAAGAATTCTTCCCACCAGGCCCGATGTCAAAGCTTAGGCGTGAAATCCTTTCATTCAATCAACCGTCAGGAGAATCGATATTTGAGGTTTGGGAAAGGTTCAATGAGCTGGTTCTACAGTGACCAAGGTATGGAATAGAATAATGGATTCTGGTGCAAACATTTTACAATGGTTTGACAAATGACAACAGGAAGCATGCCGATTCTGTAGCAGGTGGATCCTTATTGGACTTGACTTATGAGGAGGCATCAGAAATATTTGAGAAAATGACTGCAAATAGTTATCAGTGGTACTCGGATCGTTCTAGACAAAAATCAGGGGGTGTAGCTGCAGTTACTAAATTTGATGCTTTGACAAAGAGGATTAACAATTTAGGGCTGCAATAAGTAAATGCAGTGCAAACAGTCCTATGTGATTTCTGCTTTGAAAATCAAAGCTTTGAATAATTGTCCCTTGCAGCAACAACAAGCTGGTCCAGAACAAGTGAACTTTGTTGGGAATAGGCTATAGGGTGGTCCATATTCACATACATAAAATCTAGAATGGAAGAATCACCCGAACTTCTCATGGGCAATAATTAGAATGTTCAGTGCCCACCTGATTTTCAACAACAGCAACAAGTTCAGAATACAATACAGGATAACATAGAAATGTTAGTCCAGCTAGTTAAGAGTCAGAATGATGAATTAAAAAGTCAAACAGTTAAAATAAAGAACTTGAAAAATTAGATCGGGCAGTTGGCAGCAGGTAGAGCAGATAGACAGCCTGGACAGTTACCAAGTAATACTGTAATGAACCCTCTTAAGCATGTTAATGCAATAACTACAAGGAGTGGGGTTCAGTTACTTGAAATAACTGTTGAATAGTATGAAAATAAAAATAGGCGGAATATGGAGAATGAGCAGCAGAGTGAGAAAGAACAGGGGTCTACTTTAGAAGTACAAGAAAAAGTTGAAGAGGAAGTTCGAGTTCGACCTTAAGTCAAAGCTTAAGTGCCTCCCATTCCATACCCAAAAAGATTGAGGACGCAACAAATGTAATAGTAGTTTGGTAAATTTTTGGAGATTTTTAAGAAACTGCACATAAATATTCCATTTGCAAAAGTCTTGGCTCAAATGCCCCTCTACTAGAACTTTATGAAGGAAATGTTGTCAAACAAAAGAAAGTTGGTAGACTTTGAAACATTAGCACTGAGTGAGGAGTGCAATGCCATTCTTCAAAAGGAGTTGTTACAAAAGCTGAAAGGTACATGGAGTTTCTCTATCCTTCTTACTATTGGTAACTTTAGTTTTGATAATATTTTATGTGATTTAGGGGCCAGTGTTAATTTAATACCTCTTTCTGTGTACAGGAAATTTGGTTTAGAGGAGCCTAAACCAACAAATATCACATTGAAGATGGCGAACAGGTCAATACAGTATCCATATGGGATTATTGAAAATGTCATCGTAAAGGCTAGCAAACTTTGTGATCTTGGACATGGAGAAGGACAACCAGATTCCCCTCATCTTTGGAAGGCCGTTCCTTGCTATGGGAAGAGCCCTGATAGACATTGAAAAGGGTGAAATCATATTTAGGGTCGAGAATGAACAAGTCACTTTTAGCATCAAGCCAAGATAGGAACATGAAGTTCAGAATGAAAGCTGCTGCAAACTAGAAGCAATTGTGCTAGCAAAAGATGGATCGAGGGATGAAAAGGAGGAAAACCCTAACATCCATCAACAAACAGCTAAAAATAAGGTTTATGAATTCAAGAAAGTGAGGAAACGAGTTGAACAATGCAAAACTAGTAATTGCAAGCAATGCAAGGCTTCAAGAGAATCATTTATGCATCTATGACGTGGATGTGCAAAAAATCGAGCTTAAGACTATAAACAAAGCGCTCATTGGGAGGCAACTCAACTTCTACCCTTTTATTTATTATGCTTTAAGTACTTATTTTATTTATTTGTTTTGAGATATTTGTATGATAGGTAACATGTTTAAGAGTCTTGCATGTCAAGATACTTAGGCTTGATGCACTATTTTTGCATTTTTAGGTTTGTTTTGATTTTGCATGTTTTGTCAGGTTACGGTTTTTAACGTCATCCCAAACACACACACACACACACACACACACACACACAAAAGTTTTGATCATGAAGTTTATGTTTGGAAGGTCATAGCATAGATCATGAAGTGATTAGGTGGGGTGGGTTAACGAGGTTGAAACTCAAAAGAGGAAAATTTTCACTTTTTCCTGAAGTAGTACTATCGTGCAATCGGGCGAATTATTTTAAAATCAAACTTTGCTGTAGTTTTACACTACGCGATTGCTGGTCCTTTTACCACGCGATCACACAGGTGTCTTGAAGATAGTAATGGTAGATTTAATGTTTTTAACTCCATTCTTTCACTTTTAAACTTCCCAAATCAGTTTTCTTCCCCAAAATCACTCCAAAATTGATCTTTCATCTTTTAAGCATGTCATCAACACTTAGTTGCATCATATATCTTGCATGATTTTATCTCTTCAAATCCAACAAAAGGTATGAAGTTCTTCACTTAAAGCATTGTTTAATCAAAATTGTGAAATTTTCTTTGAGTTCTTGGACTTTGAAATTGTGAGTTGTGAAGAATGAGCTTAGGTTAGTTCTTGGAGAATGTGGTTTGTGCTTTAATAGGTGAAAATTTTGGGTTCATCCATGTTTCCAATTTTATGCATATTCTTTGGTTTTGACAATGGACATTAAGTGTTTGATGGAAAGCCACAAAGACATTTTTTTTTGCATATTTGAGAAATTTGTCCAAGCATATATCTTCATCATGTGTTTATGATTGATTGTGTGTGATTAGTTCATGATTCGGTTCAATACATTGCATGAAATTCAAGAAAACCAAGTTAGCCTCATAGTAGCCCCATTGCAAGGCCATTGCACTTGAAAACTGCTTCTCGTCACCCATTTCTAATTAGTTTTTACGACACTATTGAACTTCAAATGACGTAAATTTTTAATACATTGTAGATCATGCTGTGAACTTTAACATGTCAAAAGATGGCTTAGGAAAATTTGTGTTTTTCTAGGTGATGTCGGGGCTTGAATATGTGTGGTCGACCATTTTTGAAAATTCATGAAATTGCCTTCTCTTTAGTTTGGGGGTTTTGATATGAACTTTTATTATTTCTTAATGATGTTTGTGACTTATAATGTTACTTATATTTTGTTTTGCAAGGAAAATATCAACCAAAACACCTCAAGCCAAGTAGGGAAATGCAATTCATCCAAGTGCAACCAAATGGAAGCTTCAAAGCAAAGAAATACATCATCTACACCTGGGAAGTTCTAGTTCTCTCTTTGTCTTATTTTTGCATAGTTATGTCTATTTAACAAACATTGAGGGCAATGTTTCTTTCTAGTTTGGGGGTGAAAAATCTCATTCATGGCATATGCTTCATAATTCATTATATCCGTGCATTCATTCGATTTTATTGGGATATATATAAAAAAAATATTTTAAAAAAATTAAATTGTATTGTTTACATGTTTATTGCCTAGGATATAATAGAGATAAATTTGTGATGTGGATTGAATATTGGACAACATGAAAACGTGAATTTAATGAACTAGTTATGACTTGCTAGATTTCATCTTCATTGCGCACATAGCCATTGTTTGATTATTACTTGTGCAAGGGTTTGTTTAATACATGTGGGGGCAAATTTATGCAACTTGAACTTAGGAATGACTTGATAATCCCTAAACTTAGACCATTAGACATCTCATTCCTAAATTAGAACCAAACGTCCTCAAAAGGCAAGTTTGGGAGTGGAATTGTTAGAATGTACATGTAATGATAGGTTAGAGGTCTATGGTTCTAGATTTTGTACTTTAATTAAAGCAGTTTGGTCAACGGGTATAAACCATAACCAGCATAAAAACATATTAATGTTGAAGGTCTTATTCTACTCTTCAAAAGCCTTTTTGACTTGAGCAAGTAAGCTTATAAGGGTATTGAAACCTAGTACCCTAAACACAACTAAGTTGGGAGCTATCAACCCATAGCTTGTTACAGGGGTCAATTAGAAAGAAAGTACTGAGAGTGGACTTACACATAAGACAATTAAACATATTTAACTTTTCTTTGTCGCCTTTGTGACTCAGATAATTAAGTTTGAGGGCTGAACCTAGATTCCTAAAGTCATCTGGTTTGGGAGTTACCGACCTAAAGCTTGCTACAAGGGTCACATAGAAAGCAAATGAGAAAATTATTTCACAAAGATGGTAAGAGATAAGGACATGACAGAAAAAGAAAAGAATAAAAGTCGTCCATAAAAAGAAAAAAATTGGTATAAGCTTTGTTGACTATAAATATGGAGATAAAGGGTGTAGAATTGGAAACTGCTTACTTTTGATTTGTTATGCATGCATAGTTCTAATTCTGACTATCTTGTATGGAAAAATGCAAAGAAAATGTTTAGAAACCACATTGATAAAAATCAGGGATGTGAAAGAAAAAAAAAAAGCAATAAGTTGTGACTATCCCTGAGAGATGAAAGGAAAATCTTTAGATTCTAGTAAGTTGACCACATGGAATTCGGGCTTAATTATGCATAATGAGCTACATGGTGTTAAATGTATCTTTTGAAAAAGTGTTCATTTGACATTGGCTATCCACACACACACACAGAGACTTGAATATCTATAACGAGATAACTAAACTTACTCTACTTTGTTTTTCATAACTCTTACTAAAGTATGAATTGATTTGGATTATTGAGACGTATGGTAATCATGTTGACATGACAAATTACTTCTTTTTTATTTTGAATCTTTAAGTTTAGTTTCATATTGTTCGAGGACGAACAATAATTCTAGTTTGGGGGTATTTGATAATGTATTTTATAAATTTATTTATAGGTCAAAATTAGAATATATGGTTGTCATCTTAGAATAAATACTATTTAATTTGTGTTCATTTGTTTACTTTTCATAAAATATCCCAAAAGATGATGAATGAAGAAATTAGGGGAAGAATTGCACAATTGAATGTTAATTAGAGCTAAATTGGACAATTGAGGAGTCAATGACGTCAACCGAAAAACATCCATGGTGCCAAAGTAAATAAATTAGAAGTTGGAGGACCCAATTGAAGAAGTTGAAAGATGAATTGAGCAAAACTAGAAGATTCCAAAGTTGGGGACTAAATTGCTTCAATTGAAAGTTGAGGAGTGGAGCTGCAATTAAAAGTTAGGGACCAACTTACACGAACTTCAAACGTGGAAAATTGCACTGCTACTTAAACCCACGCGATCGCCGCCACTACACCGCGCGATCGCGCGACCCCTTGAAATTTCCACCTGAATGTTTTTGCCTCTACTAAGCGATCGCACGGTGTTGTACCGCGCAAATTGCGTGGCTTTCCGACTTGGCTTCGGGTCAGATTTTTCTCTCGATTTTCAACAAGTTTTCAACCTCTTTGATCTAGTTTTCTCCAATACCAATAAAAAGAACTTGTGAGGCACAAATTCTGGACCTTTGCCACACCTAAGAATGAGCCACAATTCAGATCGTCACGTCAAATTCTTGGGAGATTGGAGCAAAGCAAGATGCGAGATTGGAAGAACACATGAAGAATTGAAACTTGGTGCAAGCTCTCCATTCTTTTATGTTATTTTCCATGAATGTTTTCTTTTATTTTTTTCGTTATTTAATTATGATGTGTAACTAAATTCAATGTTGGGATGAACGATGTAGCCTAGCTTTATTATTTTAATTCCAAATTCCATTGTTTTAATGATTCGTTGCATGTATTGATTTATTATTGTTGTTAATAATTGAGTTGCTTGATCACAAGTTCTTGATATAATGAGTTATTTTCATAATTCGAGTAGTGAGTTAATAACTTAGATCAAGATAATAAATCCGGTAATTGGACAAGAGATAGAGATATACTTTTGTTATTATTGCAGTCGTTATGAGAATTCTTGTGTTTCATGCACTTAGTTAAGGAGTAATTTTGACCATTTGTAGAGATACATGATTGATTTAATTGGGTAGAATTGATTTAAACTTGAGAGGGGAATTTCATATGCATAAGTGAATTCAACTAAATACATTATTAGGAAATAAAACTGGGATAGGAGTTAATTTAATTGGCTAGGTGAAATCAGGATTCTCAACTACTTTACAATCGTTTTTAAAAACAAAACAATTTCGCAATTTTATTTCTTCAGTTTAATTCTCTTTGATTTTAGTTTTAAATATAAAAATTGCTTGTCCGTTCAAATAGGGATAGGAACTAACATATATCGGTACTTAGTAGCAGTCTCTGTGGGACGATAAATTCGGACTCTTAGGTCTACTTTATTACTTGTCATGACCTATACACTTGCGGATATATTTCGCTTCGCGAAATATTAGTGAACACGAGGCAAAATTTCTCGTCTTCCTTTATATTCACCAGCAGCGATTTCAGCATCAATAATATTTCGATCAAATTGTTTACATATAAGTCTTGTTCCATTGCATAATTCTTTTGAAGGATTTAAATTTTTAAGTAAAGTAATTGAGCAATTAACTTTTAACACTAATTCATGAGGTGGAATACCATTGAGAGTAAACGAATTCAAAAAATCTTCATTAAAACTAAAGTCATTTGGTTCTAATGGTTCATCAAAACATATTTAAGACATGTTCCAGGAAATTTTTCTATGAGCAAAACATTTATGAAATCAACATGTTCATTTTTTGGACTAAGAATGAGTCTATTAATAATTTCATCAACATTAGACACATAATTTTGTAAATCTGGAAAAAGGAAATCAATAAGCATTTTTACAGAAGTTATATCGTCATTGTATGGTATAACAATTTCTGAAGGAAGTTTGATCATATTGCATGTGTGTAATGGTTCTATATTATTGCCAATCCTTAATAGGTAAGCACAAAAGTCAACATCTAATTTTGCTCATATATTCTGCACTAACTTGAAATATTTAATTGATGGCCATATATATGAATTAATAAGAGTAGAATTAAGTATAACTTCTTTTCCGCCTTTTTGAACAATAGGCAAAATTTGACGGAAATCACCACAAAAAACAATTACTTTTCCTCCAATGGCAGTTCTGAGTCACAAATATCTTTTAACATTTTATCTAAACATTCAATCAAAAATTTATTAACCATCGGGGCTTCATCCCATATTATTAAATGTGTCATTCGACATAATTCTGCTAATGCTGATTGTTTACTTATTGTACATGTTGCATCTTTGTTAACTGATATAGGAATTTTAAACCTCGAATGAGCTGTCCTACATCGTGGAAGTAATGCAACCGCTATTCCCAATGATGCAGTTGCTAATGCAATCAATCCTCTTGATCGTATAGTAGAAATGAGCGTTTTATACGAAAATGTCTTCTTAGTTCCACCAAGTTCGTCTACAAAAAAAAAAAAAAAAAAACCATTATTTCCATTTATAACTGTGCTCCAAATAGCATGAAAGGCATATTTTTGTTTGACATTCAATAAATGTTCATTATTTAAATCATCAGTGTGATTGGTGCATTCATTTTACCTAAAATAATTTGCGGTACATTGGTTTTGTCGTCTTCAATAGAAATAAAGGTATTTGATAATCTAAAATCATAGTTTTTTTTTTTTATGAAACTGGAGAATATCATCTATGTGTTTTAAAGCTTTTTTTAGCAAATTCTATTGGAATTTTGGAGCGCATATAGTCTTCAACCATATGAGGTTTAAAATAGGTTCATAATCTTGTTGGATTATGTGGATCACATAAGGCTAAAACTGTAACAAATAATTGTGGCATTACATTGGGCATTTGAAAATTACACGCTTCATCAATATAATGATAACAATCAATGTCTTCATTAATAATCCATACAACATATCAGCTTCACAAAATGATGAGGTATAGATTCCATTTACTATTTTCAGATTATCATAAGACGTAGATCCTTTAACATGATTTAATAGTTTTCTCAAATAATATCTTTCTTCTTCAGATATATTAACATGTACAATTCGCCCTATAATAATCTTTTTTTTCCTTCTATACCAATATTTACTCTTTGTATCCCAGACAAAATGTTCGGGAAAATTTTTATACAAAAGAGTCCTAGCAAAATCATTGATAACATTCGTGCGAAAATATTAAATTAACATGGTTCTTTTGGTAAAAAAAATTTCCAACCATTTTTGACATATCATCATTATCTTTATATCTAATAAATTGTCAATTCTCTAAATGCAATTATAATGAAATCATGCATGGGTTCATATCGTACAAAGGAAATGCATAAATTCTCCATATTGCTTCCAGTGGAGAAACCCATCTTCCCATTTGGTACATCTTAATTTCATCATAAACATCATCGGTATTTTCATGATTTATACGAAAAATTATTTTATCATGTCCTTTATAAATGTATTTGTATATATATTTCACAGCTTGTACTGAAGAACAAATTTCAACATTTATATGACAATTATATTTTGTTAAGAGATAAGGATTATATGGTACAACCCATTGATTATCTAATACATGACCTCTGATTTTTAAATGGTAACCATTATTTCAGCATCTGTATGTAGGATATGATTTGTCATTTATAACAGTAATACTCCATGCATGAGACGTGTGCTCTACTTTTTTCCTTTCAAATACTGTATGTGAAAAAGGAAATAATTTTAAGTAATGCTGAAGGAAAAAGAGACTATAAAAATTCTTATATAAATATCCATGTATATATTTATATATATACAGATACAGATATGTATATACTATATAATCCCAAACCTTAGTTCTATAGACATCTCGACCCAAAATTAGAACCAAATAGCTCAAGAAGTAGTTTGAGGGTGAAAAAGTTAGTATAAATATGCATTGATGGGTTGAGAGTCTATGGTTCTTGGTTTTGCACTTTTGGTTGAATGGTCATTGGTATAAACCAAAATTAGCATAAAAATAATAAAAATATGTCTTATTCCACTCTTTGTAGCCTTGGTGACTCAAGCGTTAAGGGTCTAAAAAACCTAGTCCCCTAAATACATTTGAGTTGGGAGCTGTCAATCCAAAACTCGTTACATGGGTCACTTACACATAAGACGTATAAACATCTTTAACTTTTTTTTTTGTCGCCTTTGTGACTCGGGTAATTAAGTCTAAGGAGTTCTCTGAACTTGGTGCCCTAAAGTCGTCTGGCTTGGGAGTCATCTACCTAAAGCTCACTACAGGGGTTGCATAAAAACCAAATGAGAGTATAAGCTTTATTGATTGAAATTTTGGAAAATGGAGGTGAGGAATTGGGGACTGCTTACCAGCAACTTGTTGTGCATGCCTATTTCTAATCCTGACTATCTTGTGTGGAAAAATGCAACATAAAAATGTTCAGAAACCACTACAGAGGGAGATTTCGGGATTTGTGAGAAAAACAGTAAGTTGTGATCATCCATGAGAATGTAAGGAAAATCATTAGAACATCATATGTTGAAAACATGTGATTCGAGCTTACTCTTGCATAATAAGCCACATGAGGTCAATTCTATTTTTGCATAAGTTTGAGTTTGAGTTTGATTTTGGCTATTTACACACACACGTGGAAAGTCGAGCATTGAAGAAGTAGAAATATTTTTATCATGTTGTTCTACGTTCTTTTCTAAAGTGTGATTTTGATCTGGATTTTTGAAGCACATCGTAAACAAGTTGACAAAAGAAAAAATATTTGTTTGTTCCATTTTTTTGTTTTTGTTTTATAGTTTAGTTTTACTTTGTTTGAGGACGAAAAATGATTCTAGTTTTGGGGAATTTGATAAGTGTACTTTATACACTTATTTATAAGTTAAAATTAGGATAAAATATTGTCATTTAAGAATAAATACTACTGATTTGTTTGTTATTTGTTAATATTGCAAAAAATATCCCAAAATTTAGAAAATGAAGGAACTGCAGTGAATAACGGACAAATGGATGATAAATGGAGCTAAATTATATGTATGGAGAAGTGCATGAAGTCAATTGAGGCCAATGATAAGTTAATTGTAAGAATTTAGAAGTTTGGGGATTGAAATAATCTAAGTGAAAGTTGAAGGACTGAAGAGAAAATTAAAGGTAAGGGGACAAAATTGCAAATATCCAATGATTGTTTCATTCCACGAGATGATATTTCGAAGATTTCTAGGAGTTAATTGGTTGCAAGTAGAAGTAGAAAAAAAATGGAATATGATAAGAATATTACCATAAATTAATTTAAATCGCACAAGATTTTTGACAAATTTTTAATTGGATTTTGAGACCTAAATTTGGGATAGTAAACTTTCGAATTTCTAAATTATTATTTCAGGAAGAATTGAAGTCCTTTACGTTATCTGTCTAACGCACTTTTAATAAGGAACATATCTTGCACGAAAATCAGACCTCCTCCCAACTACATAATCCTTCATTCTAACATCAATTTCTTGGGAGATTCAAGCAAGAAAATGGGCGAGATTTGAAGATTATCAAAGGGGAGCGAATTCTTGGTGTAAGACTTCCTTTCTTTTATTAATTTGATAAACTCTACATGCATTGTAATTCTTATTTTTGCATTTTAATTTCTTTATTGATGAACAACTAATCTTTTAGTTGGGACAAATGATGTAGCTTAGTTTTACACTTTTAATTCTATAATTCAAGTTTTACATATATGTTTCATGTGCTGATTTATTTATTGTGTTTAACGCTTGAATTACTTGATCAAAATTTTTGTGGTTTATGTTCATAACCTGAGATATGAGTTAATAGATTAGACCATGGTAATAAATTCAGCAATTTCAACAAAATGATAGAGATACGAATTTGTGGTAGCATGCGATCAATTGTGAATTCTTAGGAGATTTTATTAATTTAGGTAAGGAATATTTTAAACCTCTATAGAGATATATGATTGACTTAATTAGATAGAATTGATTTAAACTCGAGACACAGACTTCCAATAGACATTAGTGAATTCGATCAAACACGTATATAAGAATAAAACTTGAATATTGGAATCAAAAGTATTGATTATAATGAAATCGTGAGTCCCAACACTTCCAAACATCAATTTACAAAATTCAAATTATTTATTTATTTATTTTAGTTAGGATATTCTAGTTTAGATAAATCATCACAATTTGACTGTTCAAATAAGACGAAAACTAGTACAATTTCAATACTTAATTACAGTCATCGTGGGAATGATAACTCGAACTCAAGAAGTCCACTTTATTACTTGATTGCGATATTGTACACTTGCAATTTAGGACATCAAGTTTTTGGCACATTTACCGGGGATTGTCAATTAATATCAATACCTATTAATTCTTACTTTAGTTTGAATTTTTCTTAATTTTTATTTTTATTTCTTATTTTTTGTTTTGGTTTTGGGGATATTTAAAAAGATGTGACTTGTTTTCTTTTCAGAGATTGAATAGATTTTCAAACAGTTGGGGGCATCACAGTAGATAGAGAAGATGGTAGTAATGCTTAATATTGTCCGATCAAACAACAACTCAGACTTATCTGATTTGTGACTTCTACTTTGGAAATCATGCTACACATGATTGTCATGTTGCACCTCCGGATGATATGTAGAAGGTTGATTATGTGGGAAATTATTATCTAGTACAAAAGAGGTGTCCATCAGAACAGTTGTCAGAAATTTAGATGAGAAGATCAAAAAAGTCAGAAGAATTGGTTGAAACAGCTGAAGAAAAAGAAGAGCTGATGGGTGTCGAATCCAACAAATAATAATATCTTGCTCAAAAATAAATAAATTGTGATAGTGGTGAGCAAGGTCGAATCCACAGGGATTAGTTAGATTTAATTCTTCAAGAAATTTTAATAATAAATTAAAAAAACAAAGGGGAGTTTTGAATTTCGAGTATCAAAGAATAAAATAATTACATGAAATTAAAGTGATGAAAATATCAAATTAAATAATCATGCCGCCCAATGTATAATCTTAGAATTAATTCATAGAATTGATCATGGATGAAAAAATAAAATCTTTTACTCATTTTCTAAATTGGTTATGGTTGTTGATACCATCTAACAACCTATCTCTCCTTACTATCTCAATAATCAAGAGAAGCTAGTTGATTATTTTCCTAATCAATAAACAACCCTAGATACGATCTTAGGATTTAAGTTACCAACAACATTAATCTCTAGAGAGACGATCAGTTCTAACCAACAAATTCACATGTGTGATTCATTTAAGTTAGGTTATATATCTTCATAAAATGACACTACAAGAAAAATGGCATTTTGCAACATGCAAACGGCAACATTCGCTAATTGCATGTTGCTAAAGGGGGTCTACCGCAACATTCAGTGGTTGCATGTTGCCATTGGTTGATTTATTTGACATTTAGCAACATTCAGCTAATTATAGCCTTTTGCAACGTTCTTTGCGCGTTGCCAAAGGGTTACCCTTTCGCAACGCTCATTGCGTGTTACGAATGCGCAGCGCGCGTTGCCAAATCATTTTTCTCAATTTGTGATATTAAATTCAATTTTAATTCAATTCCTTCATCTAGTTCACAAAATATGAAATATGATCAATATCCAAATATTAAGCATTTAAAATCATTAAACCAAGAGAAAATATAAAAAATTAATCAACAATTACACACCCTATCAAATCCCCCCCACACTTAGACAATGCTTGTCCCCAAGCATAAACTAACTCAAATTTATCAGTTGTTCTCATCATCATTCATTCATTCATTCATCTACCTCCACCTATCCTTCTACAATCCAAACACTCATGTCTTAAAGATTTAAATCTTAACACAAACAATAAACAAGCAAAAATAGAGTAGATCCCCATCTACCGACACAAGACTAATCACTTCAACAATTTTTCGAAATTCAAATGTAGTGGGATTTAACACCCTCACATTAGATTCACACAATACGCTCAAAGTGTTTAGGGTGTAAAATAGATATAGTCTCAAGTCAAAGCATAGAAAATTCTTGCCATAGGCTTGCTAATATATCACGTCGGCACCACCAACGATTTTGAATGCAAAGTAAGGGTCTTGACACTAGTTGTAATGAGGCTTGGGTAAGGTAGGATAAGAAGGATTTCTTTTTGGCTATTTCATCAAATTAACTATACAAACTTCTTAACACAAGCTCATTTAGGCTTCATGCACTTCCTTCAATAAAATCACTTCCGAACTTCTAAACCATTTCAACTTGCATCTCTTTACTTCACAATCATATTTTTATTTCTTTTTCTTTTTTGCTTTCCTTCTTCTTTTCTTTTTATTTTTATTTTTATTTTCTTCTTTTATAAAAGAACATTGTAGATTGCAGCTCAACCACTTTATCCCCAACTTTTCTTTCACATTCCCACTTCAAAAGAACAATGAGACTTACACTATAGATCTTTGATTTTCAATATCTTTCAACATCTCCCAAAAATAAATTGAAGCTCATGTGAATGAATCTATATATTCCTTCCATGCAAGGTTCAAAAGAATAGAAGATTAGCAAAGAATATGATTTCTATTGGCTTGTATTGTGGTTAATTTCCAACAAAAAGGCTATAGCTCAAAAGAGGCTTTCTAGGGGTATATTTCGAGGTAAGCCTTTTAAGAAAGCTAAATTTGGCTTCACCGAAGTGCCCTTACTTATTTTGTACATCCAATTACCAAGAGGCATCTCAACATGCATAACAAAGTAAATTCTAGAAGAAATCAACTACACATGACGATCAGACAATCAAAGGAATAGAGGGACAAGCATCGGTAAAATCCAGAATCAAGAAGAGATTTTTCAAAAAAATTCTTGTCACGTAGAGCAAACATTGAATATAATAGAAATTTAGGTGCAACTAAAATGAATCAAATTACACAAACTAAGCAAAAGCACATCAAAATCCTCCCCCACACTTAGTTCATACATTGTCCTCAATGTAACAAAATCACAAATTGTAAAAACTATAAATAAAAAATAGAGGACTTCCCTGAAAGCTGCCTAATTCTCATTTGCGCGAAGGTGACTAGGCCTCATCTGAAGTTGTTCAAGTTTCTGCATTGGGGTCTGCCAAACAGATTTATTTTTCTTTTCCGGCTACTTTGAGATGTTTTTATCCTACCCATGATGCTCAAACTCAATGGTGGTGATGTAAGGATTTCAGCGAGCTAAGAGAGGTGGAGATTGGGAGTTGGAATTTAAGGGAAAAGAGAGAAAAGATCTGTAGAGTGTGGCAGAGGGTGAACGCTAGGTTCCATCGAGTGGAGAGGGGTGACTGTGCGTACTGTAAAGGAAGTTTGAGTGAGGTGCAAAGGAAGTTTGAGGAGGAGACTTTGGATGAAGAGAGGAGAAGATGTGTCCGAAAACTAGAGGTTGCGGCGGTATGAAATTGGAAGAAAAGGAGAGGCGGTGATTTTGTGGGAGAAGATGGAGGTTGAGGGCGAGATGCCGATGAGCGGCGGTTGTGTTGGCTATGAAAGAGAAAGGCGGGTTGGAGGGTTTTGGGGTTTGAAGTTTTTATTTATTTTTTAAACAAAACCTTGTTTGCAACCCGAGAATCACCTTGAATAAGGCGCGGGAACGCCTTATACCAAGATTTTTTTATATTTCAATCAATTGCTTTCTTCATAGAGCACGCTCATGTCTTAATGAAGATTCATACCTGCCCAAAAATCAAAATAATGTCAATTTCACTTAAAAAATTATAGGGATCATAAAATAAATAATAGTAAATAAATAAAAACAAAAATAAAAGTTGATTGCTAAAATTAAAGAAAAATTCGAGTTGCCTCCCGAAAGCGCCTGTCTTTTACGTCTTTGGTTAGACTTATTTTTTTTTTCCTTTCTTCAATCGAGATCAATTGGATTCCCCTAGCCCAATTTCGTCATGTTCTCCACTTGTTGACCTTCATAGAACTATTTATATCCATGATCATCCACTTAGTGATGCTTGCTATTCGCAACTTTCAAGTCATCTTTTCCACTACCTTTGAAAACTCTCTGTGCTAAAAAATCAACAACATGAATAAAATAGATAGAATTAACATCATTAGGACAATTTATGGCATCATGAAATTAACCTTAATAATTGCACCATCAAATTCCATTGTGAGTGTACCATCATGTACATCAATTTTTGTCATAGATATTTTCAGAAATGCCCTTCCTAGTAGAATTGGTGTAGAATTAGAAGAATCATCTTTGTCTATATCAAGTACATAAAAATCAGCAAGAAAAATCAATTCATTTACTTGTACTAAAACATCATCTAAGACTCCTTTAGGATACACATTAGACCTATCAGCAAGTTGCAAAATCTCACCCATTTCTTTTAATGGTCCAGTATTCAAAGATGAATAAACAGAAAGGGCATGATATTTATTGAAGTTCCTTGATCTAACATTGCTTTCTCAATTCTTATTGAAGTTCCTTGATATAACATTGCTTTCTCAATTCTTACTCTACCTATTTTGCAAGGGATAGTGAACATACCTGGGTCCTTGCATTTTGGAGGCAATTTTTTTTGGAGAACAACTGAAACATTTTATCCCATACTTACCTTTTCTTTGCCTTTCAACTTTCTCTTGTTGGTGCACCACTCCTTGAAAAACTTAACATAACGAGTACTTGTTTAATTACATCAAGTAAGGGAATATTTACCTTATCTTCCGAAAAGTTTCAAGGATTTCCTTCTCTTCTTCCTCCTTCTTGGATCTACTCAATCTTGTAGGGAACGGAGGACGCGTCACATAAAATTTTTGTGGTTCTCTATTAAAGCCTTCATACTAGTCAGATTGAGGTTGAGGAATGACTTCCTTCTCAATTTATTCCCCTAAGTTTCCTTACTTCATCTTGCTAGATTTTTTCAATTCCTTCCTACTTCTCAAAGTAATTGCACTAACATTTTGTTTTGGATTCTTAATGCTTGTTCTAGTCTCATGTTGAAATTGTTGCGTGTTAGTTGCAAGTAATTTAACAATTTCTCGTAGAGACATACCTGAACTTGAAAAGGTTGTTGCGGTGAAGTGTGTGGTCTGGGCTGGAATTGCGGTCTTGCTCCATAGCTAAAGTTAGGATGATCCCTCTATCCTGGGTTGTAAGTATTTGAATAGGGAACATAATTCCATTGTGTTGGGCTTGAAAGTCTTCCAACTACATTAGCCTGTTCTAAAGAATCTTCTAGAAGAACAGGACACTTGTCAGTTGGATGACCAGTAGTAGCACATATTCCACAAGCTTTAACCTGTTGCCTATTTCCTACAGCCAATTGTTGAACAAGAGAGGTTAGATTCACTATTTAATTTTCAAGAGAAGATACATTTATCTCATTCACCCTTTCTTGTCTAAACCCAAATTGTTGTGTTTTAACAGCCATGATGGATATAAAATCTCTAGCTGCATCAGGTAGCTGCATCCATCATCTTCCTCTTCATTGACAACAATTCTTCATAAAAGTATTGAATGAGTAGTTGTAGAGGTGTCAAGACGGACGGACGGATCGACCAGACCCGTGAAAATCAGCCTGGATCGACCCGGGACCGCGGGCTAACCGTGCAGGTGATTCACGGGTCAAGAAATTGCGAACTGCGGATTTTGCGGGTCAAACCTTCGCTGGTCGCAGTTAATCCACTGGCCCGTGAAAAAAAAAACTGTTTTTATTAAGTATGGTAACATTGAAAATTTCCCTTCTTCTACAAATTCTAATACAACTTTTAAAGCAAAATCTTAGGCTGCGTTCTCTTTGTGTTTCAGTTTCCTGTTTTCATTTTCGAAAATGTTTTCTATTTTCCATTTTCTGTGACTTTTTTCGAAATTGCTGAAAACGCGTTTCGTTTGTTATTTCTGAAAACTGTTTTCGAAAATGAAAAGCTGGAAAACGCGTTCTGTTTAAAATTTTGAAGAAAATTATTTCATATTGTTTGTGAATATAAATGAAATAAAGATATCATATTTTGAGTTACACAACAAAAATAAATGAAATAACACCTATCACACAATTTGGTTATACCAAAAAAGTTCAAAAATTCATGTTGCCCTTCTAAAGTAATCGTTCAACATTTGAGTAGTAATTTTCCCTTCTAAAGTAATCGTTCCATTTAATACTTTATATAGATACATCCTTCTAGTAAGCACTCATAACGTTTAAAATTTAAGTTTCAATAAAATTTGCAAAAATCAATTTACGTTAATTAATTATGCCCTTACAAAATAAGTGTCTACAATACAAAAATAAAAAAGAAATGTTTAATAATTAAGCACATGATACATCATCAGAAAGATGGTTGAATTTGGAGTTCTACGCAAAAAACAAGTGCAATTCGGAGTTGTACATCAAAAGTTATACATGTTTGAAGACAATGACCTACAAAGCAAATACGAAAAGGACTAAATTGAAAGAAAACTAAAATTTGTGAACTAATGTGCAACAAAATCTGAAGTTGAGGGACTTAAGTTGCAAATAAATTAGGATATTTTCGAAAGAAATTTCAAAATTTGAGGATTAAAATGACATGTTTTGAAAATTAGCGACCAATAATGTAATTAAAAATGATAAATTTTGACAAATTTCAAATTTTTTTGATTATTTTAATTTTTTTTTTAAGTGGAAAACGCGCGTTTTCCGCGTTTTCCACATAAAAGGCAAAAATCTCGGAAAACGTGATTTTCACGTTTTCCATTTCCTTTACAAATTTTGAAAATGTTTTCAATTTTTTTTTTCCGAAAACGGCGAAAGAGAAACGCGTTTTCCGCGTTTTCGGAAATGGAAAACGGAAAACGGAAAACACCAAAGAGAACGCAGCCTCATTTTTTCTTTCTAATAGCTAAGAAACGTAATGTTCTTTGATAATAGTAATTAGAAATACATTTAGAATTTAATTGTTATTTGTTTATGTTTTATTTAAATTTGGAAATTTAGATGTAATTCATGTAACATAAAATATAAATTCAAATTCTATCTAAATATTGTATGGTATAAATATGAATTTATCATTTTAATCATTTTGTATTTAGAAACTTGACCAAAAAAAATGGCTATAAATATGAAAAAATTTATGTTTTTATTCATACGGGCGAAATCAGAACGAAACGTAACCTGTATGGGCTCGACCCAGATGGGCCAACGGGCGGCCTAGGTTGTAGTTCGAAATTTTTGGGCTGACCCGGAACCGCAGCGGACATGCTTTTTCTCAAGCGGGCGTTACCGGGCTTTTACGTTGCAGCTCATGCAGCTAGGAAAAATTTATCAAGAAATAATCAGACCATCCCTATCCACATAGTTACAGAACTTGGTGGTAGATAAAATAACTAATCATTTGCCCTATCAGATAATGAGAATGGAAAAGCCCACATTTTAATATGTTCTTCAGTTACTCTTTGTGGTTTTAGGCTTGAACACACCATGTGAAATTCCTTCAGATGCTAGTGGGGTTCTTCATTCTCAAGATCATGGAATTTGGGGAACAAATGGATTAAGCCAGATTTTAGTTCAAGTCCACCTCCAAAGCTGGGTATTGAATGCAAAAAAGGCTATTGATTTTCATTTGGTGCAACCAATTACCTTAATGTTCTTTCATCATTGGCCATTGCTTGATCTTGCTTTATTTCAGGATCACTAGATAAATCACTAGAAGAATCAATTGTTGAATCTGTCATCTCAACTGCTAGATTCGATCTGGTTTGTTTGAGACACTTAGTTTCCTTCCTCAGTCTTCGAGTTGTCTTCTCAATTTCAGGGTTGTATTGCAATTCACCTGTACGAGAACAACGATGCATAAAAGAAATAAAAACAATAAATGAAAAATTAAATCTAATTAACACCAATCTCCTGCAACGACGCCAAAAAATTGATGGGTGTGGAATCCAACAAATAATAATATCTTGCTCAAAAATAAATGAATTGTGATAGTGGTGAGCAATGTTGAATTCACAAGGATTGACTAGATTTAATTCTTCAAGAAATTTTAACAATAAATTAAAAACAAGGGGGAGTTTAGAATTTCGAGTATTAAAGAATAAAATAATTGCATGAAATTAAAGTGATGAAAATATCAAATTAAACAAGCATCCAGCCCAAGGTATAATCTTTGAATTGATTCATAGAATTGATCATGGATGAAAAAATAAAATCTTTTACTCATTTTCTAAATTGGTTATGGTCGTTGATACGATCTAACAACCTATCTTTCCTTACTATCTCGATAATCAAGAGACGCTCATTAATTATTTTTATAATCAATAAATAACCCTAAATATAATCTTAGGATTTAATTTACCAACAATATTAATCTCTAGAGAGACGATCAGTTCTAACCAACAAATTTACATGTGTGATTCATTTAAACTAGGGTATATATCTTCATAACATGAGTCGAAAATTTATCTAAAATCAAATATATTATTTTCCACTTGTATTAGAAATTCTAAACAATTACGGAATCTACCTAATTGGCTAAGTATCATTTTGACAATTAAAACAACGTACACTCTGTATTAATTAATCAAAACAACTACTTAAATACACACATAAGATATATAAATAGAGAACAAATAAAAAAAATAAAATTAATTAGATCTCACAATTCTTAAATAATCAACACTTCAATTATTCTTGAACTGAAATAATAAATTAGCTATTCATTAATATTTTAATCAAAATCTAAAATGAAATATAATTAAACAAGGTTGAAAGTCAAACTCTCTCCAAAATGAATAACCTGGCTGCTCTAATCTTCAATTGTCTTCCGTTGGAAATTTTTTGTCCCCCCAATGTGTAGTGCCGCCTCCCAATTAATTGTAGTCTCGGCTCCCTTCTGTCTCCAATTTTAGGTCAAAGTCCACCTCCCTCTAGTAGAGGTGGGCATTAACCTATCCAAACCGCTCAAACTGCCTAAATCAACTCAACTCGATAGGTGTGGGTCGATTTTTTATAAAAATCGAGTTGTGTTCGGATTCTACATAGTTTTTTTTTGTCGGGTCTGGTTGTGGTTGGGTGAAAAACCCCACCTAATAAAAATTTTAGAAATTTAGGCCGATTTAAATTTAAAGAATCTTAAGCTCATTTTTAATTTGGATGAAACTTAAATATGGTTTGAACATATTTTAGTTTTATATTAGTAAGTATTGGATTTATTTTATTTGAGCTTATTGTGTTGTACATAATTGATTTGAGTTAATAGTTGATTTATGAGCTTAATTTTTTAATTTTCAGGATATTTTGCTAATTCGGCCAAAACTTAAATCATTCAACCCAACCCAACCCAATCCAATTCGACTGAAACTTGGTTGGGCTGTGTTTGAACTCATATTTGGATTGGGATGGGTTGATTTTTGGGGTGTTCACAAAAATACCCTATTTTTAGGGATCAAGCTGAAATTTACTTCAATTTTATAAAATTTGAAAATTACTTATAATAAAATTGTAAAAACTGAAAAATACTTATGATACTTCTCAACTAAGTTAGTATCATACTATGATACTTATGATTATGTTAGTATCATTGTATGATACTTATGATACTTTTCAATTTTTTTTAGTATCACAGTATGATACTTATGATATTTTTTTCATTTTTTGTAGTATCACGATATGATACTTATGATACTTTTCAATTTTTTCTAATATCAGAGTTTGATACTTTACAAATTTTTATGATACTTTATCTCAAACATAAAACCAAACAGTTTTCATACATTTTTTTTGAAGTATCACAACTTGATACTTTACGAAACTAAACAATGCTGCAATTTCCAACAACCCATCTAATTTCCTTTCCTAATTAACAACCCTATAAAAATACCCACAAGCATCGATTCAACACACAACAATATACACTAGTATCTACCTCCCAAGTTCCAGCATTGTTGTGAAATTTAATTCCCACAAGAAAATGTATGTTTTTCAATTATTTTCTGACCCATTTTTCATCAAGCCCTTCGGATCAAGGATTGCACCCAGTTCCTGCAGTAGTAGCAACCCCAGAAGCCCATATCTTCAAGTTTGATCTTCTAGGTGTTGCGCTCGATTTGGATTATATTTACAGATAATCAGGGCCTTTCATATTTGTTTGAATATTCAAGAGAGGATGAAGATGGCTGGTCGGAACTGCGCGGGAGCTATATGAGGCGGTGTGTATCTGGGGGTGGAACAAGGGCGAGTGATGGAGTGGCAGCTGGGTTGAAGGGAGAAAGAGGAGCGGATTGTAGTTGTGAGTTTAACGGAGGTGGGACAAGGTGCTTGAGAGGGGCAGTGGTTGAAGGTGGCGTTGGTGGCTATGTTGTTGGGGAAGGGGATGGTAGTGGTTTGGTGGAGCTGTGGCTGTGGTTGATACAGGTGGTGGTTGATGGGGTGGTGGCGATAGTTCGGTGGTTGACTGGTTGTTGTTCGGTGGTAGGAAGGCAAGTGGAGAAGAAGACTTGGGGAAGTATTTTTCATTAAAAAAAATTGAGTAGTAAAATTCAGTTTTGTCATCTAGAATAAGTAATCTGTGCAATTAACCCTTGATTTTTTATCAACCAGACCATAATGGATTGGGTTCGGATTGGGCAAAAAATCGACCCGACCCAACCCAACCCACCCACGCCCACTCCTAAGATCTCACAATTCTAGAAGAATCGACATTTCGATTATTTTTGAATTGGAATAATAAATGGGTTAATTGCATAAAATACTTAATTAACATACCAAAACTCATTTTTACTACACAAAAAACAAATTTTGAAAAATACTTCATCTTGTTCACCACTGTGTAATCAACCATATTCTCTCCAAAAAGCTAGCCAGCCGACCGTCGGTTAGTGCCCGGAGTCTGGTCGAAGGACCTCCTGGATGTCACGATCCTATTGGTGGTGTTATTTAGCAGTCTGGCACATCGGAGATAGGAGATTGTAAAATGGAAGTCTCCTTCCTTCACTTGCTTCGGTCGTTGAAGCACTTCTTTCTTTTCCCAGCTTCTTGTCCACGACTTTGAGCACTGCTTCACAGATTCTTTTCTACCTTTGTTCTACCTGGCTTACACATAATTATTTTATTCCACTACCTTGCTTCAGCCTCGGTTTACTGGCTTCAATGCAGTCACAGATTTTTCACTTCTTGGCTTCCAGTCACTGATTTTTACCCTTCGGTCAGTTTCTTAGCTTTTGGTCTCTTGTCAACTGATTTCTTCACTTTCCAGCCACCACTGTTTTTGGCAATCTCGGGTATTGACTTTGTTTCCCAACCTCAGTTCTTGAATTTTTTCATGCGGCTTCCTGCTTCGGGCTTCACAGCTTCTGCAGATTTTTGGTTGGGAACTGAGAGTTAGCGTTGTTTCGTGGAACGAAGAAGGTAGGGGTGAGTGACAGAGATGATGGGTTGGTGGAGGAGAAGAAATTGATCCATCCCTTCAAAGTGACATTTGGCTATGAAAAATTGTAGTGAAATAATGTATAAAAGTGTTTGATTTTATGTCTGAGACAAAGTATCGTAAAAATTTGTAAAAGTATCAAAATGTGATACTAAAAAAAAGTGTATGAAAACTGTTTGATTTTGTGTTAGAGACAAAGTATCATAAAAATTTGTGAAGTATCAAGCAGTGATACTAGAAAAATTTATAAAGTATCATAAGTATCATATTGTGATATTAAAAAAAATTGAAAATGTATCATAAGTATCATATTGTGATATTAAAAAAAATTGAAAATGTATCATAAGTATCATATTGTGATACTAAAAAAAATTGAAAACTATCATAAGTATCATAATGTGATACCAAAATAATCATAAGTTTCATACTCTGATACTAATATATTTAAAAAGTATCATAGGTATTTTTCAAGTTTTAAGATTTTATTATAAATAATTTTCAAGTTTTATAAAATGTAAGTAAATTTCAATTTGATCCCTAAAAGTAGGATATTTTTGTGAAAGACCCATAATAAATTAGCTATCCATTAATATTTTAATCAAAATCTAAAAAGAAAAATAATTAAACAAGGTTAAATGTCAAACTCTCTCCAAAATGAATAACCTGACTGCTCTAATCTTCAATTGAAATTTTTTGTCCCCCCAATGTGTAGTACGGCCTCCCAATTAATTGCAGTCTCAGCTCCCTTTTGTCTCCAATTTCAAAAATTCTACTTGAACAACCATTTTGAACAAATACTTGGACAATCCTCTTACATGGGGTGTGCATGGGTTGTCCAAGTATTTGTTCAAAATGATTGTTCAAGTAGTAAGATTCCTCCAATTTTAGGTCAAAGTCCACCTCTCTCTAGTGTTGTCGTTTTTTCTTCTTTTCTGTCGACTGGGCTTTTTCATATGTGAGGTGCCGGGCTTATTTCTTCCAAAAACAAAGGCTAACGTTTGAGTTCCAAAATCATTTTTCTCAATT
The DNA here is from genome assembly GCA_963555705.1 of Ligustrum vulgare. Taxonomy (NCBI): domain Eukaryota; kingdom Viridiplantae; phylum Streptophyta; class Magnoliopsida; order Lamiales; family Oleaceae; genus Ligustrum; species Ligustrum vulgare. The sequence continues at coordinate 44,531,460 of OY743187.1, read as the reverse complement.
TGTGATATTAAATCCAATTTTGATTCAACTTACTCATCTAGTTCACAAATATGAAATATGATTAATATCCAAATATTAAGCATATAAAATCATTAAACCAAGAGAAAATATCAAAAAATTAATCAACAATTACGCACCCTATCTAGAGCGTCCTGAAATAATGGATCAGCCAAAATAATGGCTTCTATGAAGAAGTCATTGTTCCATTGCCAACAATTCAAAATTCGGACATGAGCTCAAGAAAAATTCAATTAAAATTGATTTCATCATTGGCACCGAAGAAATTGTTGAAATTTATATATTGAAATTCGAATCTAGTGAAGGTGTCAACATACATGACATGGGCAAGATGAAATTTTGGAGTATAAATAAATGAAAATTAAAGCAAGTTTAACCGACACAAACAAAGATCATCAAAAGCCTTATTTAGAGTCCCTTGAACAATCACAATAAAAAGTTGAGCTTTAGAATATAAACGGAGCGCTTATTGGGAGGCAACCCAATTATCTAGCCCTTTTATTTAATTTCCTTTTTTTTTATTGCTTTATATTTAGTTTTAAGATTTATTAGCATTATTAGCTTAGTTTCATATTAGCATGGTTGAGTTATCACTTTAGCATGAAATTCTTTGCACCACATGAATTGGTTGATAAATGCATGGTCCTATTTAAAGTCACCCCAACTTCATGTGCCATACGAGTGACATAGTTTCACATTACCATGTGTGTGTGAATAGCCAAAAATTAAAGTGGTGGAACCAAATTTAGAAAATGAAATTCACCATTTTATTCTCTGACAATCTGGACTTTTCTAACGAAGTATTAGTATTTTCCTTCAACTTGGTTATTAAAGATCCAATTTCCACATGCTCCAAGAGAAGTGTTTCAACTTCAGACTCTAATTTCAGAATTTTCTTTTTTGCTAAACAGCATTCTTCTGCATGCTGCACCATTGTGAGTTCCTGTTCTTTCCGAAGTTCGACATTATTGTCGAACTCCTAATCAACCAGCTGTAAATCATTTTTCTTTGAGGTAACACATAAATACTGATTTTGTATTTGATCAAACTTTTGTTTAGCACACTAAGTAGCAAGGCCTTTCTCTTGCTGAACCAGCTTAAAACATCAATCGAATCTAGTATTAACCTGAATGACTTTTTCTGCAAAGGTCACAGTTTGATTGTTGAACTCAGTGATCTTTGCGACCAACACATTAACAAATTCTTCAACATTCTTCTCTGCAAGTGCAAGTGCCTTCTCTAATCTACTGGGAAAATCTTTGATACTTGATAATAGATGAACTTTCTCCCTCTCCAATTTCTCCTTGCAATTCCTCAAATCTCGTAGGTCATCTTATTTTGTTCTCAGTTCAAGATGCAAAGCGTATAATTTTGAAAACCATTCAAGTAAGGTGGGCTATATTGCCACCACAAAATTTATTTTCTGCACCACATTTTTAAATATTTTATTTATTTACAAAAATAGATATAAACAAAATTACATAAATTTTTCTTACTATCTTTTATGTACACCACAAATATCTCAAATAATAATCTTATCTTCAAATTTATTTTTCTATAAATCATTCTTGTTCTTCTTAACAGGAGCTTCTTCGTGGAAAAAATAAAAAACAATCAAAATATCAACATTAAAGAGGGCATACTGGAGACTCATGTTTTTCAATTGGAGGTAAAAGACAATATGAATAATGAGTCAATTGATGTCAAAAGAAAATCTGGGAGGATCGAATTGGGTAAACCTAATGGGTGTGCCCCTGAGATTGAGACTTTGAGAGACAGGCCGACAGGCTTAAATTTGAATTTGGTGAATGATGACTGTGAAACGAAGGTGGAAGGGTATGGTTGTGGTTGTGGGGGGAGAGAACGGAAAGTTTTTGAATGGTTTTTTGAAGATGGCTGTGGAGTTGATGCCAGGATACAGAAATGGAAGAACATGCTGCTTAAGAAGCGACAGAGGCCGGGCTGCAAAGCGTGGAGAAGTTGATCAGATTAATTTCTCATTCTCAAAACCAGCAAATTTTCAAGAATCATCATCCTATAAACGCAAAATATCAATCGATTGCAGATGTGGAGGTGAAAAAAATTCAAGAAGTTCATTTCACTCAACCACAACCGGACAAGCCAAGCTTGGTTCCGGTGAATGATGGCTATGAAGGGAAGGTGAAAGGGGATGATTTTGGCGATTGTGGAGTTGGTGATTGACCTGATGTGGATGGGGGGTTTTGGGGAGAGAGAGAGAGAGGGGGGGGGGGGGGGGGTATAATGGGATGGGTGGTGGTGTACTTTATTTTGTTTTGTTTTAATGACTTTAATTTAATAAGGGGTATATTTATATATTGATTGTGGTGTATTTATAAAAATTATATATATTTTTTTTGTTATGTATTTAGAATGTGGTGTTTTAAAATAAAAATATAATTTCAAATTTTGTTGACAACTAAGATTCAGTCAAAATTATAATTTCTAGGAACTTCTAAATTTTCATCTTACTCCCGTTTCTGAAATTTAGTTTAATTGAATTCCAACCTCAATCAAATCTAAGTCAAACGAAATATTTAATCTCTGTCATCATGGTTTGTGAGAATTTTACTCCTCTATCCTATAATTTCACCGTTGATGATTAAAATGGCTATCTTGATGTAGGAAGAAAATAATTTAACTTTAGGAATTAAAGTATGAAATTTTCGAGGTGTTACACTTCATTTAATGTTCTAATTATTTTGTGTGTGTGTGTGTGTGTGAAGTAAATGAGTGTCATAAATAGACATGAATTTGACTGGGTATCTCAACAGTATAATATAAGTGAAAATGAGGGTATTTTGGTAATTTTGAGGAGGGATAGTTCAACTAGTTGTTTAAACAGGGTTTGTCAAACATATTTTTCCTTATTTTATTGTATTTTCTATAAGCCGGAATATTATATTTTTGTGGGGCTCACTGGGATGAAAGAATCACACAAAATTCACGTTTTTTTTTCGGTACCAGGATTCGAATATGAGCCTATGTTTGGATTGAATAAATGTTATGTATCATTTGGCAAGTTAGCAAATGGATTTCTTAAGCTTTAGACATAATTAAATATTCATTTTTTCTGTTCAATCTATCATTTTTGGCCTACTTATTTTCTTCCTTCCATTTCAGTACCATTCTCATCTTATTTTTTTTGTCAATTTTATAATTTCAGGAAAGTTATTTATTTTTAGTTGCTCCGTGGGACACCACTTCCCTGTAGGCCTTTTAATTTTGGGTTTGAGAGGGAGAGGGAAGAGAAGGAGCTTTGTCTATGACAAGTGTTGGAGAAACTTTTTGGAGAAATATATAGTGCATTTTGAGAAGGGGGAAAAAACATTCGTACTTAGAGTGTAATCACCTACTATTCATGCTTAATCTTTACTTGATATATTGGATTTCTATATATTGCTCCATTGAGCTCAATGGAAGATAACATTACTGAGAATAGCTATGTGATAAAAGGTCAGAATCGACAGAGTACAATATATAGAATATGTGGTACATGTATATTCTCATTTCTCATGAATGAAACGTGTGTATATATATAGCTATGAAGTTACATAATAAGTGGTAAAATGGAAGAATAACAATACACCGCAACAAATTTACAATTATACTCCTAATCCAATTAAAGTTTTTAAAAATATATTATTGTGATGTACTCATCCCCATAGTTTCATCCAATGGACATTTACCAAACCTTGCTCCTTCAGAAAAATTCTATGCACTGCCTCCGTCACTTCTTCGATGGATTGGCAAAGGGGCACTGATACTTTTTGCAGTCATGGCATTCATCACGGGATGAGATCATTTCAGTCTTCAGACGATGCTGCTTATATATGCAGCAAGTTTTCCAATCGTCATCCTCTTAATTGGTTGGATCCAAGTGCAGTTGAAAAGTACCCCCAGCTGCAACCTGCTAATCTGGACTCAAAGAGGAAAACATCTAAGAATTAGTCTTTCCATATTCCAGGGATGTATATATTTGAATTGGATTTTGGGAAATGGAATCGGTTTTCGGTGAAATTAAAATCTCTCTTTCGATAAATTATAATTGCTCTTCTTCTCAATGTTTTGATGATTGTATTTAACTTCCTCAAGCATTGTTTGATTAATTCAACAAGAAATGATTACCGAATATACGAAACTTAAAGAAAACTGATGAATCAACAAATTGAAAATTTTGAATTGAAAAGTGTTGTCTGAGAATCAAAGAGATAGAAGTAAAAAAGATAATTATATCTTTCTATTCATGTCTATTTTTATAAATGAAAAATTATTTAAAATTGTGGTGCAAAAATTAAGTTTTGTGGTGGCAATATAACCACCCTAATTGTAAAGATACTAAAAATTGACTAATCTATATTGATCTTTACTAGAAACACCATGTTATTACCTTGCACCAGTGACGCAAATAACCTCAGATTTTCGCACAAATAAGGAGATCTTTTATTACTTGAATTACATTAGAAAAGGAAAGGTATCTGATTGATGGGCAAACTAAAAGCATAACATGAGGATTAATGGTTGTTATTATTTTTTTCCTCATTATTTTGTGTCAATACATTATGCTTTTTCAATGGATATATCCATGCATTATATGGGCGTGAAACTAATTTATACTTATCTAAAATATTTTTCCTATAGAAGGCTGAAGAGATGAGAATCATTTTTAGATGTAAATACCCTTCTAAATATTTTGTAATTCTTAATTGTCCCCTAATTTTTTTAGGGAAAAATATATAAATAAAGTGATTATAATCATAGTGTCCAAGCAACCATATGAAAGCAATCGAAAAGCCCGCATGCAACTGTAAAACAACGGTGACTTATCATCTCTAGTAGGAACCCAATTGCATCAACTGAAACCTTTCTAACATAAGCCTGCAACCTATTTGATAAAAAGAAGAAATTTTCATTTTATTCTAATTACTGTCAACCACCACAACCGACTATGCAATCACCTTCACCTCCACCTCCACCTCCACATCCACCTCCACAGTCGCCAAAGCAACCACCTCTCGACCAAAATTATCAACCACCACAACCTCCAGAACTCCACCTCCACTTCCAACAACCTTGGCTGCCTGCACCCAACCACAATCACCAACCTGCTTGCACACCACCCCATGCATGGACCTATTGTAACAATCCAAAAATTTGGTACCTTATTTTTATTTATCTAGAAATTAGATTCTATTACTTTATTTGGAAATAGCCAATTTCATGAGATGATAATGCTTTTAAGAAAGTGGAAGAGAAAGTTGCACGAATTATGATAATTGAGGTTAATTGGCATAATATTATTTTTCCTAAGTGAAAATCTTTTAATGGAAATGAATATAACATTTCTATTAAATTCCTTTAAATCTAGGGAATGCTTTACATGAGTTAAATAGTTTTGAGGACTACTTTGCTAGAAATTAAAGTTGTGGAAAGCATTGGAGCCTTAATTAAACATGATAAGGTAATTTAGGGACCAATGTGGAATTTTTGAAAAGGTTGATTTATTTCAACCTTGGCATTTCATCGAGGGATCTTTGTAGTCATCATATGAGTTAAATATTGATTCGAGGACAATGCATGTTATACCTATGCGAAGTTTGTAGCAAGACGCTGAGATCGATACCTTGATTTCATGTTTTCGGGTTCGCATGTGTTGGAAAAATCGAGCCATAGTAGTATAGTTGAAATATAGTAAGTATGTATAAATTGTGAAATTTTTCTAAGTATGAAAATAGTGGATGAGTGGCCATGTTTGCAAGTGTCGTACAGACATTTGGATGCGATGCTTTTGCATGTGTAACCATTATAAAGCTTATAGTGTGAGCTTCCCAACGATATAAAATTTGACTAGTTTGGAATTTGTTTTGACCCTCGAATGTTAACCCGAAACAACACTGTTAAGACATGAAAATTTGGAAGAAATATTATTAAAATAATGGAAGTGGGACAAGTGTCATTCCACTAACTCCACTCTTAAGGATGTGTTTGGCAGCCTGCTTATTTTAGTTGAAGTACTTATTTAATCAGAGTGAATGTTAAAATATTGTAACTGCATAACAATTGTATATTTATCGAAAAACACTTATAAACTAAAAGTTGAAAAATTAAGAAGGGACAAATATGACCTTACTTCACCTCTATAAATACAACACAGTTTCATTTGAGCACTTAAAAACTGCTGGGAAAGAAATCAAAGGTAAAGTAGAGATTTCTCATTTCTAAATCATGGATTAACAAGTGAAAATGATGAATTCTTGATTCTATATGAAATTCATCATCTTCAGACTGTTAAACATAACATTTCAATACATTTCAGTTTCAAGATCTATAGAAAAATTAGTCTATAAACAGTCAGTTGGGATTAGGCTATTAGAAGTCTAATTTTTACACAGTCGGAGACATCTAGTAGTCTCCTGCAGTAGTGAATTTTTATATGATGGACTAAACAGATTTCTGGCAATTTTCTGAGGAAAAACTAAGTTGTAGACTGTTTATAAGTAATAGATCTTAATTAACTAAGTTTATACAAGTTTTCTAATCACAAAAACTTATTGAATTGCAGGATCTAAAAGTATAAAAGCCCTAACAAGCAGTGAGTAAAACATTTATGTGTTTTTCTTGCAATTTTTATTATGTACAGTTTAATTTTTGCAATAAAGTAACATCCTTGACTTATTAGAGTTATATGTTTGTGATTATTTAATACTTAATGTTGGTTTTCGTACTTTTCCTTAACTTTTCCACTTAGTTCTTATCTAAAGTTAATTTTTATTCAATAGCTTTTGTTTCTTTTGTGATCTAAAGAGCTACTACAATATTTTTGTATTTTATTCAACTACATGTTAAATCCTTGATTTCTATGAGGGATAACTCATCACCAAGACAATATTGCATGTATATAAAATGAAGTAAAACAAGCTCTCAACTTCAAAAGTGACTTAATTTACCTTAATCTAGCATTTTCAAATTCTTGAATAATGTCGTGGTATAGTTTAAAGTTATATTTAGATTCTTGATTTCTTGTCTGATGTTACTTATATATTTTAAAGTTATTTTCAGACTTTTGAATTCTTGTTTAATGTTACTTATATATTTTAAAGTTAATTTCAGATTTTTGAAGTCTTGAATAATGTTAGTTGTATATTTCAAAGTTATTTTCAGATTCTTGAAACAGTTTATATAGAGTAATTTAAGTAAATTTTCAGATTCTTAACTAATATTGATTTGATACTTTAAAGGAAATTTTTAGATTTTTTAAATAATGATATTTGGATACTTTAAAGTTAAATTCAGATTTTAAATAAGGATACTTGAATCTTTTAAAGTTAATTTCAGATTTGTAAGTTCTTTGATCTTTATAACTTGTCTAAATTTAAGTTTACTCTTATTCACTTTGAATTTAGCAAGGTTTCCCCATTGAATGGTAGTGGCTCTTTAATTATGTGAAGTACGTGTGAGCTTAATTGATATACTTAGTAGTTAAAGCTCCTATTATGTTAAGTTCAAAGAATTCTATCTTGCATGCAAAAACTTTTGCTTGATTAATGTGCTTTCATGTTGAACAAGTAAAGTAAATGGAAGTTTTGACTTCATAAGATGTTAAGATATAACTCTCATGCAAAATGTATTCATGTTTCACTCTCTAAGCATCTAGTTAGGTTCAAAAGTATACCTAAGAATGTGCATGAATAAGAATAGAACTATAAGATGTTAAGTATTCACCAGTTTGAGATTCTAGATTCCCAAGAGGAAGGTTCTCGTATTGTACCTAAAGGGTACCAGAATTGTACCGGAAGGGTACTAGATTTGTACCGGAAGACACTACAAGAAAAATGCCCTTTTGCAACATGCAAACGGCAACATTCGCTAATTGCATGTTGCTAAAGGGGGTCTAACGCAACATTCAGTGGTTGCATGTTGCCATTGGTTGATTTATTTGACATTTAGCAACATTCAGAAAGTGAATGTTGCTAATTATAGCCTTTTACAACGTTCGTTGTGCGTTGCCAAAAGGTTACCCTTTGGCAACGCTCACCGCGTGTTGCCAAAGGGTTACCCTTTGGCAACGCGTACTGCGCGTTGCCAAAGGTCCTCTTTTGCAACACGCAATGCTCGTTGCCAAAGGGTAACCCTTTGGCAACGCGCAATGCGCGTTGCAAAAGGTACCCTTTTGCAACATGCAATGAGCGTTGCGAAAGGTACCCTTTTACAACGCGCAATGAGCGTTGCCAAAGGGTTCAATTGGGGGAAAACTTCATATTATCTAAAATTATGGGACTAAATTACAAATTATTGAGGGCTAAATTGCAAATTCCCAAAAAAAAAAAATATAAACCTAAACCCTCATTTCCTTCTCTCACTCTCGACCTCTCAGCCTCAGACTCATCTCCACGCCTCTGCCTCTCGCTCTCTCAGTCGCCCTCGTCTCGGTCTCTCTCTCTCTCTCGCCCTCATCGAACCTCCCCTTTGCGGCGCACACCGGCGACCACCGCTGCCCACCCCTCCCTCTCACCGTAAGTGCAGCCCCCGCCCCCCTCATACATGCACACGCACCCACTTTCACGCACGCGCACACCTACACACATATTTCGATATACACATGTATATATATATATATATATATATATATATATATATATATATATATATATGGATTTCTATGTAAATAACGTTTATGTATGTATCTTCTACATAAAATTTCAGATCTTAAAGGTTAATTTCAGATTTTTTGTTTGTTAAAATCGATTGGTAAGGTGCTTAGGCGTAGGTATATATTATTATGTATGTATAGGTGTATGTAAATATGTAAATTTCAGATTTTTATGTGGGCATATATACAAATTCAGATTTTGGGAGTTATTTGATGATTTTTGATGCTAATTCTCAGTCATTTTTCCTCTTGCTATTGATTTGTCCATTAGAGCTTATGTGGCATTTTGATTTCATTGGAAGTAGCAGCTAATTTCATCTCTTAGAATGACAGTTATAATTAGGAATATGGTTTTCTAGATGTAAAAATATATGTAACATTAGATATGACTAATATTTAAGAGCATATTTATTAAACTGAATCTGAGTGCATTGTACAATTTTTGAAAGGTTACAATGAAAATTCAGTTTACCTTAACTGTAATGAAAAAGTTACAATGAAAAGCAAAATTAAATGATGAAAGAGGAGTAATAAGGACTAAAAATGTCTCTTGTTTTATCAGTAGTACTAGTGATTAAAAAATTTGAAAGGTGAAAGAATTACAATGATTAAGTTAAAATAGTAATTGATTAAATACAAGTTTTTAGGTTGTCTTCTGCAAGTACATTTAAATCACATAAGATCTTCATTATTTAAACCACATAAGTTCTTCATTATCTAGTAAACTCATTGAATCACACTTTGAATGTGGACACTTGAGTTATTTCAAATATGAAGATATTTTTTTTCTTTGAACAACTATGTCAAAGAATTAGTAGAAACTTGAGATCATTAGTGGATTATTTAGTATCTTAACTTTCTTTTTTCCTAAAAGGCAATGGTTAATTCTTGGAGCATGCCCTTCCTTGATGCTTTTGGCCAATCTAAAAGTGTTCAGTTATACGAGGTATTGTAACTCTCAATTTTTACATGATAGAAATAATCTATTACAATTCAAAAGATTTGCTCTGTTTTCATATTTGGTCTACTTTAGTAGTTAAAAGTTTCAATTTGAAGTGAAACGTTATGATTATGTATTTAGAACAAGATCAATTAATCTGTAGTTAATTAGAACATTAATGCTTAACAGATTCGGACGACTTAATAAAACACTTAAAGATGGAAAACAATGGCCAGAGGAATTATATTTCATGCCCTAGGATGCACAAGAGTGCCTTGGTTTCTGGAGTACTCAGAAGTAGTGTTTATTAGTATCTTTGGTATTTTTACTTGACCATAAAAAATATCTTTTGCAAAAAATAAAAAAATAAAAAAAATCAGTTTGATATTTTTCTTTTTCTTTTTCTTATTCGATAGTTTTTTTGTTGTATAATAGTTAAGCACAAGAAAGAGCCTTGCTTGATGAATATGAATTACTATGGCTTCTACAGCTGCAATGCAGGTAAACAAAATGTTGTGTTATTATGACATTTGATTCTTTTTATTTTTCTTTTATCTTCTCGAATGTAGAGTGTCTTTTCATGGTTATGTTTTAAATTTAGGTCCTCATTAGTGTTCAGGTATCCAAAAAGTTGAGGTTGCTTAAAGAATGTTACTTTTTTAATTTGTTCTTTCTATGACGTTATAATAATCGATTCCCAATTGTATTGATTAAGATAATACACCATCATATTGTTGGTTTGGATCAGCTGGTAAGGCACCTTATTATTATTGAGACCTCACTCTGCTTCCATGGTCAAGAGTTGTCACGTGCTGGTTGTTACATATAGGTTTTTAGTTTCTTTAGTACATGTTTGTTAAGGAGCATTAGGTCATACTCAAGAATTTCGCTACTTTTCTTCCTTAACATTGTCTGGTATCCTATAATACACCTTCCAAAATATATAGGCAGACCTGTGAGGGGACCAGTAGGGTCAGTTGATCCCAATCGATTATGCAGATAATTTTTTTTTAATGATGGGGACATGCTGCATTTAGCCTTTCAAGCCACGTGAAATAAACAGTATGCTGATGTCATTATAAACAGAAAAGTGTAGTGCTTCTGGTGCAGCTAGATGGTCATTGATTTTATTCGAATTTACTAGCAAAGATTTCTGAAAGAAAGAAGAATAGAAGAGCTGATTCTGCTGTCAATCTATTCTGCAGACAGGAATTGTCAACTTCAAACTATATGATTTGTTATTCATGTGATTTATGTAGTTTGAATTGATTTGATTATAGTTTGATGATGAATTAGTTTTTAGTTTGATCTTTTAAAGTATTATGGTGGTTGTGATATACCTCTACAGGTTGGCTAAGTCCAATTTATAGAGGAGATTTTGTCCAAATTTCTGTAAAGTTTTACAATAGAAAATGATAATTTTAATATTCACTATAATTTATTTCTACATTTTTGCATTCAGTGCAGTTGTAGTCCTGATGATTACACTTTGATAATGTTTTTGCAGGTAAAATTCAATTTTGTAGTTCTCTCACAAGATGGTTTGTCATTGGCATAGTTCGAGCTAGACTTCAAAAGCCAAGGACGTACTCATCTTCAATGATGATTCGTGTTGAAAATGGTTATAGTAGCTCCTTTTTGTATGGTTGTTGGTCTGCTGGAGATACTATTGCAATTTAGAGGGATAGTAAATATCAAACTTTAGATGTGTAATCAAATAGGTGAAAAACCTATATTGCAGATTTTGTTTTAATGTAGGAGAACAAAGTACCGTAATTTTTGTTAAGTATTTATTTTGAATAATTGATTTATTTTTATAGCACCCGTGTTTCATATATTATATATTACATATATGTTTGAGAAATTTGTTGGTTATCAGTGGAATTATCTATATTGATTTACAAAAAAAAAAAAAAAAAATGTTAAAGATCAACGGCAACACGCAAAGAGTGTTGCCAAAAGTATCAATGGCAACGTGCAATGTGTGTTGCAAAAAGTATCAACGGCAACGCGCAATGAGTAATTTCAAAAGTATTTACCGCAACACGCAAAGAACGTTGCAAAAGGCCTACGACAACATTTTTTGCGCGTTACCATAGGCTGTTTTTGTTGTAGTGAGAGTACGAGAATTGTACTGAAAAGGTACGAGATTTGTACCTGAAGGATATCAGATCTTATTTATCAAAATTGTACCGAAATAGTATTAGATTTGTGCCAGAAGGGTATCAAATCTTATATTGAGCGCTCCGTGAATACTTACTCTTAGGGTAGGGGCCCAAAGAAATTAATAATTGAAATTAGAGAGTCCATGCATTATATCATGATATGCATATATTTTTAATTACATTATGTAACTCGAGAATGTTATGTAACGTATGATTTCAAGTACTCTTATATTGGAATTTCATGAGGCATGATGAATTATCTGTTAAAAGATACTTGAGAGGAGGTCTTTCTCATATGGATCAAGTATCATATTATCACTAAGAGAATAGTATGGGCAATGCTTTTCCTATTTTGATGTAAAACTAAGGCAATTCAGCCTTAAGACATAAAGTAAAATCAAGAAATCATATTTTGAAATGGTTATAACTTAATATGTCGTGGAGGGACAGAACATGATGTGTAACTATTGTAAAATCTTTAATGAAGTTTATCGTATTCTTACTCATGTTTTTTTGAAAATGAAATTATTCATTATCTTGAATTCCGCTTATCATTTGAGATAGATGAAATCTTAAAAGAAGATTAAGAACGAAGTTTCTATAGCAAGCTATTAGAAGCCTCCTGCAGCTTGGCTCCTAGTTCAGTGTTAGGCTATTAGAAGCCTTCTTAAACCTATTTTCTCTATTCAAAGATAAATGAATCAGTAAAGAGTTTATGTGTACATTTCATTTTAGTGTATAAATGGTTTCTATGTATATATATTATATAAAAAAATCATGGGAGTTTTGAGGTCATGACAGCTATAACCCACCACAACCAGACCCCCCCAACACCACCCCACGGACAGACATGCTTGATGCTGACACTGACGCTGCTAGATCGATGCAACGGAGGCGCTGCTACACCAATGCAGTAGAATTGTTGCTTGATTGAAGCCACGATGACGTTGCTTACTTTGACATCCCCGTTGTGCCACTGTGTATCTTGACATCGTCGTTGCACTTTCTGGTGAGCATTTGTAGGTTTGAGATGATGGGTGTGGCCATGGGGGAAATAGGCGGTGATGGTGATAGGTGAAAATCGGCGGATGGTCGATGAATTGATTGTATAAATAGAGATAGAAAATAATTCGGGTTTCAAATGGTGTTGTGTGACATTGGGTTGGATAATTAATTTAATTTTAGATTATTTAGAATTATTAATTAATTATTAAAATCTCAATAGAGCCTAAAATTTGAATTTATTTAGGTTTCACCTCATTTTTGAATTTGGATCTTTAAAAGTAGGGGTATGTGTAATTTCCATTTTTTTTAGGAGAAACATTTCTACTTTCTAGACTTAAACACCTTCTAAATATTTTATAATTCTTAATTGGCCCTAAAAATTATTTCATTTAAAATAACTCTTGTAAAGTGTCTATTACATTCCCTTCTAAACAATGTATCGTTCTTTCTTAATTCATTTTTGGGTAATTGGCGCAAAACGTCCCTAACTTTGAGCTCTCTTGTGCAATTTGTCCCTATCTTTGAGGTTTTGGCAATTTCGCCCTCACCTTTATCATTTCTTGCGGAAAACGTTCCTATCGTCTATTTTCGTTCAAAATTTTGTTAGTTGACACATAAATAATCTTTTGACCATTATAATGAGGGTTAAGAAAGTCTTCTTGTAATATTTCATTTAAAATTACATAAAAAAGGAAATGAAAAAGGAAATCTATCTTCTTTTACCATGTCTTAAACTTTGCGATTTTTAAGACTGTCAGAGGCGAAATAGAGCGGAGGCGATACCGAGCGAGCAAGAAGAAGAGGAAGAGAGGCGGAGAAAATGGTGAGAGCCTGAAAGGAACCGAAACCAACATAGTTGAAAAAAAAGAATTCAATAAACAGAAACCGAAAGCATATATAATCGGGGCTGAAAAGCAGAAGCTCATCAATGACACCACTACCAAATTTGATTTCGTTAGATCTGCGGAGCACTTCATCAATCGTCTTTGTTAAATGTTAAAACCCACATAACAAGTTCAAATATGTCCTAACTTGACTATTAAACATTTTCACCAAATCCTAAAAGCCTAAAACAAGGTCATTTCACAGCCCTGGGTATCATTCTGTGACTGCACCTCCATGATTGATTTAAATAACATAGGCTATATAGCCATAAATAAATGGAAATAAAAATCCTTGAGACAACTTACTCTCTGTTTGACAAAAAATGTTTTTTTTTATGTTTTTAAACAACACAATTTTCCAAATCACTTTTTAATCATACAAATTTTCTCTCTCCACTTTTCAACCACATATTCTACCTCGAAAACATAAAAAAACATGTTTTTAAACATACAACTTTTAACAAACAGATAGTTCTGGAAAAATATTACATAGCTGGTAACTTCACTAATTTTGAACATCTATTACACCCTCTTCCTGAAAAAAGAAAAATTATATATAGTAGAGAACATGTAGGGCTCGAAGTTTGTGTATAAAGAGGCCAAGAGTCCGAGATCAGCAGGGTTTTTGGAGAACTTGTTTCATAGGTGGATAACTGGCCTTTCTCCGCCTCTATTCCTCTTCTTCTTGCTCGGCATTGCTGCTGCTCTATTTCGTCTCCGACAGTCTTAAAAGACAATGGATTTACTTTTTCATTTTTTTATGTTAGTTTTAAATGAAATAATATAAAAAGACTTTATTACCCCCTCACTATAATGGTCAAAAGATTATTCATTGGTCAACTAACAATTTTATAGACGGTAATGATGTTTTTCGCAAGAAATGGTAAATGTGTGATGGTGAAATTGCCAAAAAATCAAAGCTAGGGACGAATTGCACAAGAGAGCTCAACGGTAGGGACGTTTTGTGCCAATTACCTTTCATTCTTTATTGTATCATGCCGGCTTCTCAACTTCGGGTATGCAAATTTTTGAGGAAAAAAATCATTTATTGCTACCTAGCCATTAGCTAGGTAGCCTACAAGCAACTGGGGCTGCCTTTTTCGAACAGGCCATTTTGGCCCATTCATCAGGTCGGCTAAGGCTTGGGTCAGCCTTCCATTTCGAAGCTCGACCGAGTATAGACTCAATTAACCAAGCCGTGAATCGAGCTTTGCTTAGGCTTTTTACTAGTCGGGCGCGAACAGCCCAAGTCCATGATCTATTTTGACGTCCATACTTGTTGGTTTTGAAATTTGAATTGAGTTTTGCTTAATATTGTTTTTTACTTGAGAATTTTAATCTATACTCAATAAATCCTCTTGTTGATCTAAGTGAAGAGAGGATAAACATTTTTAGATGTATATGCACTTCTAAATGTTTTGTAATTCTTAATTGGCATCTAAATATTTTTTTAGGAGAAACATTTTTGGATGTAATACCCTTTTGAATTTTATTTTATTTTTTCATTTAAGTTTCTAGGAGAATGTATGTTATTCGTTCAAATGAAACCTACCCCTTTCTAAACAATGCATAGATCTTTCTTATTTTCATCTTTCACACTTTATTGTATCCTGTCTGCTTTTGAACTTCGGGTATGTAATTTTTATTGGGAAAAAATTATTTATTGTTTTAATGGTTAATATTTTTATAACTTGGGTGGTTTGTTTGGAAAATTGAATTGGGTTTTATATAGTTGAAAACTTGAAATTTGATTCGATTTTATATTGATCGGGTTTTTAGTTACAACAATTCCATTTCATAGCTAAATAAATTACTTTATATTCACAATAAAATCCTAGAATTTGAGAGTTTTAATCTATACTAAAAAAATCCTCGTACTGGTTATACTTATCATGTAATCCATTTATTTTTGTTCCATATACGTAGAATTGTAACTATTGATTTTTAATTTTTTTTTTCTTTTTTCATTTTATTACTCATCTAGAAACTTCAAATATAGAAAGCCTTGGAAAATATACATATTTGCGATTGTTTCCCCTTCAAAATATGCGTGGGTAATCGCGTAAAAGGTAACAAATTAAAGAGAAATCAAACGATGTGTAAGGAACAACAACCTCTTTAGGCAAAGTCCCAACGAGGGCTGTGTATTCACGAAGAGTACAAAAGACCAAAAACGAAGCAAATCCTCCAAGGGGCACAAGCACACGAACTAGACTAAGTTTTGACAGGAAAAGTAAAGATAAAAAGAAAATTACATATCTCTATTCGAGAGTTGATTGATTGGTTCTTCTAAACGCCTAAGTTTCTACTATATATACAAATTGTCTACAACCGCTTCTAGCATTTGAATTTTTGATTTGCCGCCTTGATTTGTAACACGCTTGGAATAACTGTCATCCACCATGTTGCATAACCATCGCCCACTTCCTTGTATAATTGATATCTACTATATTGTTTCAAATAACTTGCACGATCACTTTCAACCACCCAGAACATGGAAACTACTTGCTTAGTGACTAGATGAATCATGGGATGAAAACCCCAAAATCGCTTCTTCAACCTTATCTAGCTTTGCCGCCCAATAGCCCTTGCAATCGTCTTATTGCCCAAGCACCTTAATGGTCGCCCAGTCGCCCAGCTCCCTTCACATCGCCCTTTCATCCGCAATGGTTGAGTTAACGTGTAACTAATAATTCTGCCATATTCAAACATATTCATTCTACACAAGACTTTTGGCATTCTGATTTCTCACTTTTCCAAAATGTAGACCTTCAAGCCTGTCACGCATGCACCTAACCACTTGCATTCTGCCCCTTTGCCTTCTATCCTCCTATAAATTTGCGGATCTTGTTGTACCTTCGTATCTCCCATCTCCTATTCTTCGTCAATCTTACATGTCGTCGTCATCCAGAATACGA
This sequence comes from Ligustrum vulgare, assembly GCA_963555705.1. NCBI lineage: Eukaryota > Viridiplantae > Streptophyta > Magnoliopsida > Lamiales > Oleaceae > Ligustrum > Ligustrum vulgare. Next base: position 44,514,862 of record OY743187.1, on the reverse strand, counting down.
ATAAGTGATCTTTTATGTCCAAAAGATCAACTGTTTCCCTTCTTCCTGGACATGAACTATTTAAACTTCTTCTCATTTCACTGTTTGTTTTGAATCTACTTTCGGTATAGGAGATATATGAAATGTTTCTTGGTCGACGAAGGTCTTCTCAGCGACTCTTCCCCTTGTGATCCCTATTAGGGGTCATTAATGTAGAAGAATGGCTTGTTGAGAGTGCTTCACTGGCCATTTCTTGTGTGTTGGTCAATGAATGTCTTCTAAGTGCCCCTTCCATTTATGATCTCTAGTGGGAGTTCTTGGTATGATGGAGTAGCTTGCTGAGAGTGCTTCTTTGGCCATTTGCCTATTGGGATTGCTCCTAGAACTTGCATTTGCAGCTATGCACTTAGGAAGGCGATGGCAAAGGCTTGCTAAATACACTTTATAGGTTGTCTCCCTATCTTTACAACGAGGTTTTTTTGGGAAGGCGATGAAGAATGGTTTACTCTCTTAGTAATAGTTGATACGAGAACAATAGTAGACCGCTTCTTGTTGCGGCTAGTAGGATTTCCTATTTGTATCCCCTGACTTATAAGGACATTTGATAATAATAAAGATTTATATGAACATATTTTGTTCTTGCTTATATTTCGAACATGATCGTTCACGTTTGTCCTAATCATCATGGTGCGTGTTCAGCATCTTTATTTTATTTAGGCATACTACTTCTTTATATTTGTTCGCTCTCCCATACGGAAGGAACATATTTCTTTAAATACTTGTCATTAATAGATCTCACGTGTTTTATGCTATCCAAATCTCCCAAATGATAAGCTCCATTAGGCAACACACTGTTTACCCTGTATGGTCATTCCTAGTTGGGTGACCATTTCTCGTATTTTGGATTTTTGCTATCTAATGGGAGTATATTTTTCCAAACTAAATTTCCCACGCTAAAGAACTTGGCTACAACTCTCTTGTTATAGTACTTAGTCATTTTTCGCTTCTGGACTTGCAGTCTATCTAGGACGTCCAGCTTCAATTCGTCCAATTCTAATAGATTTTGTACTAATAACTCTGTATATTCATCATCACTTAAATCATTTTGCAATCTCACTCTAACTGACTGCACATTAATCTCCATAGGCAGCACTGCCTCTTGACCATAAGCAAGTTGGAAAGGTGTTACTTTGGTACTTGATCATGGTGATGTCCTATAAGCCCATAAAGCTTTATTCAGACATACGTACCAATTTCTAGCATTTTCATCTATCATTTTCCTAATGATATTCTTCAGGATCCTATTAGAAAATTCCGCTTGTCCATTAGATTGAGCGTAATAGGGCATAGAGTTTACTAATTTGACTCCAAATTCGCTCAAAAATTTCTTCTCCTGATCTCCGTTCAAAGGAGTTCCATGATTCACCATTAAAGTCTTTGGTATTCCAAATCTATAGATGATATGATCATGAACAAATTCTATGATATTCTTTTGAGAGATCTCTTTTAAGGGCACGACTTTCACCCATTTAGTGAAGAAATCTGTTGCAACTATTATGAATGTATGCTTCTTGGATGATGGGGGATAAATCTTCCCAATGAGATCTATCGCCCAACCTTTAAATGACCAAGGTTTAATGATAGGGGTCATTTCTCTTGCTGATACTCTTTGGATTGGGCCATGCTTTTGACATGCTAAACAACTTTTGGCATACAGGACACATGACTCGCCCATTTTGGGCCAAAAGTATCCGTTCCTAATGATCAGCCATCTCATTTTTTGGCCTGCCTGATGAGCCTCACATATTCCTTCATGTGCTTCAACCATCACTGTTTTGGCTTCCTGTAAACTTATGCATTTTAATAGTGCTCCGTCTAGCGTTTCTTGTATAATTCTTCATCTATCAATGCACAATTCAGAGAATGCAACTTCATTTTTCTATCGTTCTCTTGGTCAGGTTTCTTCAAAAACCTTTTTATTTCTTCCCTCCAATATACTGCATCTCCATTTTGTATGCAATAAACGTTGATCCTCTTTGCCCTTCTTTGTATCACGGGCAATATCACACCACATCTGCAAGTAGAACCTAAGTTTATTACTTTTGAATAGCCCGAGGCCATTTGGGCTAATTCGTTTGCTAGATCGTTATACATCCTGTTAACGTATTGTAGTTCTACTTGATCAAATTCCTCCAACAGCTCTTGGACGATTTCCTATTGGCGTATCACAGAATTACTTTGGTATTTAAAATCACCAATCAGTTAATAGATAACCAGATGAGAATAGCCCCTAACTATTACATTCTTTACTTCCAATTCTACTAATAACTCTAGACCTACGATTAATGCTTTATATTCGGCATGATTGTTGGTGCATATTCTATCTAGAGTGAAAGAAAATTTATAATACACCCCCAATGAGTTTATTAAAACTATTCATACCCCTGCACCTCCAGAAGTTTTTGATCAATCGAAGTATAAAACCCAAGGTTTTAATTCAAATGAATTGACTTCCAATTCAACTTCTTTTGGTATGTCAAGGCATGGATGATCGGCCAAAAAGTTGGCTAATGCTTGGTTTTTAACTTCCTTTTGGGGTACATATTGTATTTTGAATTCTGACAATGACAAGATCCAAAGGCCTATCCTTTGATGCAAAATAGGGCGAGAAAACATATACTTAATTTACTTTAGAAATTAAGTAGAAAGTCCGTAATTTACTCAATGTTTTTCGATAGCCGAATAATTACATTCACATTTGGTTAATTGTCTACTTAAATAATAAATAGCCCTTTCTTCACCAAACTGGTCTTCTTGTGCGACCATTCCAGCTATGGATTCTTGTTCAACCGATATATATATACTTTCATTGGCCGTCCTTGGATAAGTGACACTAACACAGGTGGACTTAACAAATAAATCTTTGGGTTGTCGAAAGCCTTTTGATGCTCTTCTTTCCAGAAGAACGGATCATGATTTTTCAAATTTAATAGAGGCAAAAAAACTTTTGTTCCCCCTGTACAATTAGAAATGAAACGCCTCAAAAAGTTAAGTTTCCTAGGAAATCTTTGCAATTCTTTCTTGTTACCAGTCGGTTTGGCCTCTAAAATGGCTCTGCTTTATTTTTATCGAGCTCAATCCCCCTTTCGTGCACTAAAACCAAGGAAATTTCTTGCATTTACTCCAAACACACATTTCAAGGGGTTCAGTTTTAGCTTGTGTTGCGTCATTCGCTCAAATGAACACTTTAACTGTTCAAAATGGAACTTTTCTTTAGGAGACTTGACCACTATATCATCTACGTACACTTCAACAAAATTGCCTATCATATCATGAAAGATCAAGTTCATTCCCTTTCATAAGTGACCCCTGCGTTCTTAAGGCCAAAAGCATAATTACCCATTCAAAACATCCTAAGGCTCCAAGACATCTAAAGACAGTTTTATGCATATCTTCTTCAGCTATATAGATTTGGTTATATCCTGAATATCCATCCATGAAGGAATATATTACATGTCCGGAAATTGAATCCACTAAAGAGTCCACCGTAGGTATTGGATATTCATATTTAGATGTTGCTAAGTTCAAATTCCTTAAATGTATACACATCCTGACACTACAATTCTTTTTTAACACAAGCACTATATTAGATACCCACTCAACATACCCGATCGTTCTAATAAAATCGGCCTTTAACAGTCGTTCTATCTCTTTCTTTACTTTAGGAAATACATTAGGGGGCAAAGGGCCTAGGAGGTTGCTTATGGGGTTTAAAATTTGGTTTAGTTGGTAATCTATGTTATACCAAGCTTCTATCTAAATCAAGCATGTGTTCATACTCCCAAGAAAAAAAATCTTTGTATTCTTTTAACAAAGCGATTAATTTATCACTTACCTCTTGACCAAGCGTTTGGCTGACAAATGTTGGGCGGTCTTCCCCCTTGCCGCCAATGTTCACCCTTCTCAATGGTCTTGTACTTGAGCATGCCCAGGCTTTACGATCCCTATTGCTTCATTATCCAAGTGCTTTACCAGTATTTCCTCTTCCAAGTAATCTACCTTATTGATTTCTCGACCAATACATTGTTCCACTTCAAGCACTACTAATTTTTCATTCAGTGACTTCAATGCTGCTGCTTCTTCTGCTTTCGTTTCACATTCCTTATTGAAAGCCATCAGTTTGACTTTGAAAGCTGGACCTCAGCCAGGTTTGTCTGCTGCAGAAGACTCATTTCAGGGTCTTTCGATTACTTTCTTGCCAATTACTGGCTCTTCGAGGGCCATTATGTTTGACCTCATTTGATTGAAAATTTCAGTAAGTGCGTCTACTGAAAATGGCTCTTCACTTCGTGCTATGATCTGAATTTCATACATGAAACTTTCCACTGAATTTGCTTATGCTAGAAAGGGCTTGTGATCTGCCTGCACTACCTCTGCTTCACCTTTATCATTCCAAAAAACCAGGCATTAGTGGAGCGACAAAGTTATGCAGCTACTCCCATGAATCCAGTCTCTTCCTACTAGCATGCTGTACTTGGTAGGACCATCTATCACGAAGAAGACCATAATCCTAGTAGTTGTTCCCACTGTTATATCCAGTGGCATTACTCCCTTAACCGAAGTTGCCCCTCCATTGAAGCTTATAAGTATAAATTTTGTGGGGATCATGTCACTCTCTGTTTTTGTGAATTTTCTTATCATACTGGATGGGATGGTATTTATGGCTAGCCCAATGAGCACTTTTGACACGGGTATACCATTGATTAAGGCCTTCACATACAATGGCCTTAAGTGCTTGGTTAACTTCGCAGATGGGTTTCTAAAAATGACTATCTTCCACTGAACCAATTTCGTACAATACTTCACCTTGACTTTTTGCAACCTATGTCTTTTTGCTTTCTTCTTGCAAATCTTCATCTGTTAACCAATCTGTGAGGGAGGTAGTATTCTAGGAGGTGATCCATATTTTTCAAAGCGAGGCATCCTCACCCTTCTCTTAGGCATCCCATACAACACGTAATAGTCGAAAAAACAGCCTGATGGTTTGCCCAGTAGATCCACCTCATGTACACCCTCTTAGTATAACTGCTTCAACAAGGTGTTGCATGACACTCCACTTTTCTTTCTTTCTGCTTCTAAGTCAATTTCTTGCTCTATATCAGTCATGTCATCGTCCTTGTCATAGACTTCTTGGGTCGTTTGACCTTCTTCAAACTCCAGCACACATGCCTTTTCCTCATCATTCTCTCTTTCTTCATCTATAATCTATTTGCTCCGAATTTCATTGGCTGACAAATAATTATTAGTCATAATAGGAGGTAATTTCTGAATTGAATGCTGAGGGATTTCCCTGGATCTTCCTCATCATCATCATCATCATCATCATCTTTCTGGCTACGCTCAAACTTTGACTTCCCTGAAGAATTCTCTTTCCCATTGTTCCTTGTGTGCTGGCTTCCTTACTGTCGTTGAGGATGTTTCTGTTTGTCACCTTAAATAGTTTAAGTGATTTAGGACGTGGAAATCCCTATTGCTGTCTCATCCTTCTCCCGTAGTTTCTCTGGAAATGCCTCTACTGTGTTCTAGTCATTTCATTAAACGGCACAACCCTTATTGTGTTATGGTAGAATGAATGCCACACATTTGACTGACGAGGCTGTGATCTGAATGTTCTCCCACCGTTCATAGGCCTAAACTGCCTTTCAAAAGGTGGTTTTCTATGGAACAGCCTATCCCGTCCTCTGTTGGTCTGGAAATTGGGAACATCCCTTGGATGATTTTAATGTCCCCATATCTCTATCTCCTCCACGTGCTGGCTTATTTCTCCCTTGCATTTGGCACACAACATGCCTTCATCCTTCCTGCGTTCCTTTCCTTTGAGTCATTTAAAAACACTGCAATGTGGTCGAGGATCCTCTTAGCCATCATCTATGACTAACTTGAATTTTGACAAACTGCCTTTGAGGCCAATTGACATTGTATTCACCCCCAGTAGCTGTGAGAAAGGATCTTCATCCACTGCCATCTTTCTTTTGGCCCAAAACTTGATTTGCCCAGACCCAATGGCATCTTGTAATACTTGACCAAAAACCAGGCAATTATTAGTCATATGAGACCATGCATTGTACCATTTGCAATATTTTTTACCCTTGATTTGTTCAGGATTTGACAACTTATGCTTATTGCTCAACTTTATTTGATTATCCTTATATAATTTAGCAAATATAAGGTTATCTTTTGTCACATCAAAGGAGAATGATCTAGCCAATTGTTTTTATCTCGTATAGGCTCACTCTTGACCGTTGTTTTTTATTTAGCTATTGTTTGATCCCCATTAAAATGAGGTGTTTGGAAAAATGTAATTTGAAATAGTGATTTTTGAAGAACGTGTGATTAAAATGTAAGAGATAGAAAAATGTATTGAAAAAGAAAATGAGAAAATCTTGTTAAATTATAATGGGCCAGATAAGGGCTTAACTTAGCCTATGTTTGGATCCGAAGTTGGATATGTAGACGGATATTTAAAGTCAGTGGGAAAATGTTTCCGACGGAAGTTATATATTCATCGGAGATATATTTTTTCCCGACACATAAAAAACTTCCGTCGAAAACTGTCAGTGGGGTTTCCAACGGAAGTAAAATATCTGTCGAAAATATTTTTTTCGACAGATAAAAACAATCCGTAGGAAACTGTAGGTAAGATTTCTGATGATACTACAATTGCTTTAGGAAAATATTGAATTGTCAACGGATTCATATATTCTGTCGGAAATTACCGACGGAATATGCAAACCGTAGGAAACTTTCCAACGGAAATTGATTCCGTCGGAAACATCCGGTGAAAAATTAAATTTGTCAAAAATTCCGACGATTTCGAGTGGCGTCGAAAAAATGACCGTCGGAAAAACCTGGTTATTTTGTAGTAAGTACAGCCCTATACTAACCACATTACCCTTCTCTCTCAGGGCCCAAAGCTACAAACAATTTTCCAGTGTTCGATAACTACATTTATTTTAAGTGTTATAATCAACATGTTTCTCCAAATCACTTTTTAGCCAACATTTAGGAAGTGTTATAACACGTAATGATTAGTATTATTTGTATTTTCGAGATAGAATTTGTGGTTAAAAATTAGAGAGAGAAGATTTGTGTGGTTAAAACGTAGTTTGGAATCCGTACCAATTATAAACAAAGTTTACCGAACACATTGTTAATCACACACATTTTCAAAACCACTTTTTAACCACAAATTCTATCTAGAAAAATGAAATTACACCCAACATTATAATAGTTGCCGAACACATGAGGGCACAATGGGAATCTTATAGGTAAAATCCGTCATGTCATAATAAGCTCAGAGAATATCTTCTGTCAGAAACCTGTGGTGGTGGGCTACAAATATTTGAGTGTTCGGATATGGTTTTTAAACCATATTATAAATCTTTTTTTTTTAAACAATTTTTCAAACCACATTTTTACTAGTGTTGGACACCATGCGATCGTAACAAGTTGCGGGCATATTGTATTAAGATTAACAGTTCAAAAGCTGTGACATTATAGATAGTTTGGTATGCTTAACACAACCAGACCACAATGGTCTATCGGTTTCTTCTAACAACGTATAGAAATTTTCCGCATCCTCATTCGGTAAATGTTCCTCATTGTCAACTTGGTCAGTGTTAAAAAACCTATTGTACATTTAAGGACCCATTGCATCCATCACCATAGAGTGGAGGGTGTATTCACCTATGCTTTGTGTCGATGATGATTTACCAAAATTTGAAGTACTTGTATTATAAACTTCACCTTGTTCTATCCACCTGGTATACCCATCATTAAATCCATGTTTGTACAAATGCATTTTAATATCATCTTGCTTAAGAAATCCTGTGTTCCCACATTTCATGCATGGACACTTCACTTTGTCGACATTCACTTGGTGTGAATATGCATATTCAACAAATGTCTCAACACCAGCAATAAATCTTTCTGAGAGAGACCTGTCAACTAATCGTGCATACATCCAACTATGATCAGCTGACATAATGCACACTGTCAAATGAAATGCACATTTATCATATTTAACAAATATAAAATGCCTATTATTAAATATAAAAAATGCATGCTAATATACGTAAACAGATATACATACGTATAATATAATTTAATATACATGAAATCTAATATGAGTATATCAACATACTAATTTTAATAATAAACTTAATCTAATATATGCATTCTAACATAATAATTGTAAATAGACTGTTAATTATGCATTAGCCTGCTACTAATTATAATACACACATTAAGATATAAAATTAATTTTAACTGCATATTAAATCTAAATTACATATTTATTTACTGAAAAACTTGATAGATTAAATTAACAAAACATATCAACATACTAATTAATCTAAAATCTACATTAAGATCCATAATTTATTATAAATATCAGTAGTGTACAGTAAACTAACAAAACTTGATAAACTAAACTAACAAAACATATCAATATACTAATTAATCTAAAATTTGTATAATGATCCACAATTTATTATAAATATTATTAGTATATAATAAATCCAAAATTCATATTCAAAAACAAAATTTAAAATACATAAATATATTGTAAATCTAATAAAAATAGTAACTTTATGATATATAACGTATTTGAATCCTACATGTAAAATAATTATCGCTAAAAAAATTTAATTAACATTTGAATATAGTTCAAACACAACATATATATAAATACAATCAATTAATTTATAAATAGAGAAAAATATAGGTAGAAAAGTATTAATCTTGAAATATCTGAACAAAAAAAATTTGTATTATTACCTTTGATCTCTAAAAATTTTCAATTCAAAGATGTTTTTTTAGTCAGATAATTATATTTGAAAGATTTGAAATACGAAGAATATGGATGGAAGAGTTTAGAAGTAATAATTTCGAGAAAGGTAGAAAATGCCGAAAATGAATGCTGGGTATGAGATTTTATCAAGCATTTATGACGGAAGAATAAAAACCTGTCGGAAAATACTTTTTTCCGATGGATATTTAAAGTCTGTCGGAAAATGTTTTCGAAGGAAGTTATATATTCGCCGGAGATATATTTTTTTCCCGACAAATAAAAAACTTCCGTCTAAAATAGTCGGTGGGGTTTCCGACAGAAGTAAAATATCTGTCGGAAATATTTTTTTTCGGCGGATAAAAACCATTCGTTGGAAACTGTCGGTAGGATTTTCGACGATACTACAATTGTCGTCAGAAAATATTGAATTGTAGACAGATTCATGTATTCCGTCGAAAGTTACTGTCGGAAACTTTCCGACAGAAATTGATTTCGTCGAAAACATCCGACGGAAAATTAAATTCGTCGAAAATTCCGACGGTTCCTAGTGGCGTCGAAAAATGACCGTAAGAAAAGCCTGGTTATTTTGTAGTGAGTACAGCCCTATACTAACTACATTACCCTTCTCTCTCAAGGCGCAAAGCTACAAACAATTTGCCAACATTCGACAACTACTTTTATTTTAAGTGTTATGATCAACACGTTTCTCCAAATCACTTTTTAACCAATGTTCGGGAAGTGTTATAACACATAATGATTAGTGTTATTTGCATTTTTGAGATAGAATTTGTGATTAAAAATTAGAAAGAGAAAATTTGTGTGCTTAAAATAGTAGTTCCGAATCCGTGCCGGTTATAAACAAAGTTTACCGTACACATTGTTAATCACACACATTTTCAAAATCACTTTTTAACCACAAATTTTATCTAGAAAAATGAAATTACACCCAACATTATAATAGTTGCTGAACACAGGAGGGCACAATGGGAATTTTATAGGTAAAATCCGTCATGTCATAATAAGCTCAAAGAATATCTTCTGTCAGAAACCTGTGGTGGCGGGCTACAAATATTTGAGTGTTCCGATATGGTTTTAAAACCAAATTATAAATCTTTTTTTTTTACACAATTTTCCAAACCACATTTTTACTAGTGTTGGACATCATGCGATCGTAACAGGCTGCAGGCATATTGTATTCAGATTTACAGTTCAAAAGTTGTGACATTGCAGATAGTTTGGTATGCTTAACACACCCAGGCCACAATGGTCTGTCGGTGTCTTCTAACAACGTATAGAAATTTGCCGCTTCCTCATTCGGTAATTGTTCCTCATTGTCAACTTTGGTCAGTGTTGAAAAACCTATTGTACATATTAGGACCCATTGCATCCATCACCATAGAGTGGAGGGTGTATTCACCTATGCTTTGTGTCGATGATGATTCACCAAAATTTGAAGAACTTGCATTATAAACTTCACCGTGTTCTATCCACCTGGTATACCCATCCATAAATACATGTTTGTACAGATGCATTTTAATATCATCTTGCTTAAGAAATCTTGTGTTCCCACATTCGTGCATGGACACTTCACTTTGTCAGCGTTCACCTGGTGTGAATATGCATATTCAACAAATGTCTCAACACCAGCAATAAATCTTTCTGAGAGAGACCCGTCAACTAATCGTTCATACGTCCAACTACGATGAGCTGACATAATGCACACTGTCAAATGAAATGCACATTTATCATGTTTAAAAAATAAAAAATGCCTATTATTAAATATAAAAAATGCATGCTAATATACGTAAACAAGTATACATACGTATAATATAATTTAATATACATGAAATCTAATGTGAGTATATCAAGATACTAATTTTCATAATAAACTTAATCTAATATATGCAATCTATCATACTAAATGTAAATACATTAATAATTATGCATTAGCATGCTACTAATTAATAAAACACACATTAAGATAAAAAATTAATTTTAACTACATATTAAATCTAAATTACATATATATTTACTGAAAAACTTTATAGACTAAATTAACAAAACATATCAACATACTAATTAATCTAATATCTATATTAAAATCCCTCATGTCATAATAAGCTCTGAGAATATCTTCTGTCAGAAACCTATGGTGGCGGGCTACAAATATTTGAGTGTTTGGATATGGTTTTAAAAGCATATTATAAATCATTTTTTTACACAATTTTTCAAACCACATTTTTACTAACGTTGGGAACGGGGGGGATCGGGCTTCGATCCGCCCCGTCTTGCCCCGAAGCTATTTTAGGTGATTCGGATCCATCCTACAATCTGCCAATTTTTGGAACGGATTGGTCCCTCAATCTGTGGACCAATCTGCCAACCAATTTTTTTATTATTTTCTTTTTTTAAATTTTTTTAAGTATATTTTAAATTAAATCTTAAAAAAATTAAAAAATATATTTTTTTTTATTAATTTTTCTTTTTAAAGTTAAACGGAGTAGATCGGGACTGATCCGCTCCACCGATTCGTAGATCGGATCGGATCGGATTGGGTCGGCGGATCGATGGGACGGATTGAGTTTTTTTTCCATCTTTAAATTTTAACTACAAATATTTTCTTTCCAATTTTAACCACACATTTTAAATAGAAAAAAAAAATTGTGCCCAAGCTACGGACCACTCTGTTGAACACATAATCCTATTTAATTCTTTCCACCATATGTGAGTGGTACAAAGAAGTTGACATAATGCATGCGTGTACAATTCTATTATTTTTGCCCATCACATCAAGTTATAAATCAAGAAACACAGAATTGTCACATCATTTTATATCAAGCTCTTGATTAAGCTCTTATTACTAGTATTATTACTCTGTCCAATTTATATTGAATATTATATGCTTAGCCTCCTTCTCCTACTCGTCATGGGTATTTTCGTCACGCACACATAGGAGTGGGCCCCACACATATAGGTGGGGTCCACTTGTGACCCAGACGGGAATACCTGTGGCGGGTAGGAGAAAGTGTTCGATTATATGCTTATTTGCTTTATTTTAGACTATGTTCAATTTATAGTGAATAGAATATGCTTATTTATTTATTTATTATTTTATTACTTTGTCCCATTTATAGTAACTAATAAGTAGTATAACGTTATTTTTATTTTATTACTGTCTTCTTTATATTAATGATGAGAGTTGTATGTGTGTAATTTAACTTATTAAAGTAATTATATAAGATAACATTATCTAATTTATAGTGAGTAATATATATATATATATATATATTTACGAGAGTGATAATATGTTTCTCACAAGCGGCTGGGGAGGTGATATGTTCCATACTTCATGGAACATATCACTCTTGTATATGTTTATTAGGTATATAAAATTACTCTGTTTAAATTATAGTAAGTAATATATATTTGTTTGAGTAATAATTAATTAATTATATAAAATAAATTTGTCCAATTTATGTGAGCAGTGTATATATATTTAATTATTTTAAGATATATTTATTTGATGAATATGATTATTGATTAGTAATGCTTATTTAGTTTATTTCATTTGTATTTGTTTCGACTTTGCTTCAATGTCGAACTTATTGATTCAGATGTGATATTTATCTGTTTGTTAAAAGTTTTGTGTTTAAAAACATGATTTTTTTTTATGTTTTCAAGGTAAAATATGTGATTGAAAAGTAGAGAGAGAAAATATATGTGATAAAAAATGATTTGAGAAATTGTATTGTTTAAAAACATGTTTTGTCTTGTTTTCCAAACAGAAGCATATTGCATTTCTTATTACGTGCTTCTCTCTCTCTCTCTCTCTCTCTCTCTCTCTCTCTCTCTCTCTCTCTCTCTCTCTCTCTCTCTCTCTCTCTCTCTCTCTCTCTCTCTCTCTCATGTTCAATTATTGTGACGAAAGCAGTCTTGTGATTGTTGATAATTGGTCAGTCCTTCTGCCAATCTGCACCCCACGTAAAGAAATCAAATAATGGCCCAATAACTCGAACATGCTGGACTCTACCTCAGAATCCCAGACTTGGATCAAAGTCACATCCTTCAAGACGCTTTTTTCTTGTTATAACAGAACTAGTTTCAACCGTTTGATCAACCAACTGGGGCGTATGAAGCCGTTAGATCACTTGTGCCCTATTAGTATCAATGAAGGGTCCAAAAGTCTGGGTTGAAGCCAGATATTCTCTCTCTCTCTCTCTCTCTCTCTCTCTCTCTCATCTGACAAATTCCTCTCTTCTCTCAACACTCTATTTTAGAAGAATCACTTTGTGATCCTTTCTTCTACTTTGTAATCTTTGTGATATTGTTTGAGAGTTTTGTGTGATTATCAATTTGTTTGATCTTAGAGAGAATAGTTTATAGTTTGTCTATATTTGATTTTAGAAACTTTGAGTTCGTTGTGATCTTTGTAAAATCGTTTACAGTGTGTTCTGTTATCTTTGTGATATTGAGTAATTACTTTGTGGTTTACAATCCGTGGGTTCAAATTTCCTTTACAGTGATTCTTAGACAAGTGATAGATCGACACAATTTTTTGTGGTGTTGTGAAACCTTAATAATGGTCAACTGTGATTGATGAACTACACTTTCCTAATATAATTTTGTTTGAGCACTCAGGTTATGAATAGAATGTCGTAATGGGACTTCTAAACTTGTCTTTGCATTTTGAACGTGCAATGTCACTACTAAAAATAGCAACGAGACTATTATAGATCCCAATAGCAGTGTCATTGCCTTCATGGTAGCAAAAGGCAGTGTCCTCTATAAGACGACCGCCCTTGATGTGGATAAAAGATCTAGTTCGACTAGGATTTCAAAAGTTGGGATGAAGACCCCAGTTGCAATTCGAGAATTTACTGAACAAGGGTATTATATTTTCAACCATGAAAGTTTAAATAAATTAGGGAAAGTTCTTGATTGAATTTTTAATTAGGTTCAGAAATGAGAGTTTGACTTAGTTTTAAAAGGTTGACCTATATGAAATTAGAGCTAAGGTCCTTTTTCATTACACAAAACTTTCCATGAAAAATGAAATTCGATTTTAATTCTCAATTTGGGCTTTTCTTATTGACACAATTTTTCATGTAAAGCATTTTTCTTGCTATTGTAACATCATGCTCAATTCCTTGAAGGAACGTGAATTCTTGCCTAGGTGGTGGGAATCCAATTTCTTAGCAAAATGTAATTTATTTTATTTTCTTGCATTTTAGTCCCTAACTATCTAATTGACCTGATTTTATATATATTTTTGTTCTTCTAATTTGATCATTCAAATTTTTAATTGGGTCTAATTGATCCGCGATCAAACTCGATCCTCATTCTTTGATTCGATTCAACTACTAAATAGTTACAATTTAGTCCTTCAACTTTGTAAATCTTGCAATTTAACTCAAATATCATCACTTTCATATTTTTTCATATTAAATAATTTATGTCATGATCCTTAAATTCAGGCAATTTTTTTTTTTCAATTCTGCTGATGGCTACTAATAGTATAAAATGAATTACAAACGTAGCTACAGGAGGCTACTAGTAGCGTACTTTCAGAAACAGGACAACTTTAATACATTTACTAAAAAAAATTTCTAAACTTGTTTAGAATCATTTTAAATTGTTCTAAATATTAAGTTTACCCTGTCAAACATTTAGGATCATCATCCTTACTTCAATTTTGTTATTTTAGTAATAACAACGTTAAAAACAATTTTAACACTTCATAAGAATGATACTTAAAACATTATGCAGAACTTTAAAATGCAAGGGTCATTTCTTTGTATGAAAATCTACTTATACGTCTCAAAAACGAGCCCCAAATTTTATTTAACTTTAACTACTAAAAGAATAACAATTTCATCTCAAAATAGTTGTAAGTACAAAAGGGCTTAATCTTTCCTCTCTTTTGGTTACCAATAAGTACTTTTTATTCTCGATTGGCATTCTCCATAGGAAATACATACTACAAAAATTAGTGCTCCATTACCTATAAAAAGAGATAAGAAACAACTATGAACCACATAGTCCAGTGAATAAAACTTGATACATGTAAAAAGAAGTTAATTTTAACATAAAGTGTATGAAGTCATATAAGTATCTATCATTCTAATTATTTTCTTGTTAAACTTTCACATTTTCATGAATGAATATAAATCATACACTTTACCTCTTAACTTTGACATTATCTCTCATATAAATGAATGAAATCTTAATCACATTAACATATCATTTGATAACTTTACGCATATCACATTCACTACATTTACTTTCATATAACCACATTCAAGCAATCAATATCATATTTATGACATGAATGTAATGCATGAAGTGATATGCATGAGTGATAATGTTTTTCACTTTCTCATGTTTTCTTTCTTTCGTTCTTTCTTTCTTTTACTTTGGGCCCTTATCCTAAGGTAAATATTCATAGAGCGCTCAATATAATTTCTGGTACCATTTCGGTACAAAAGTCACCTATCACGTAACCTTGTCATGACATAAAACTGTGAAGATGTAAACATCTCATCTCGTGATAGTCTCGAGCATAAAGCTTGCTGTAAACTATAATAACTGTTGGAGGTATTAGAATCTATACTTGATTCAATTCCGTGACCTTAACTATGGGAAAAATCCCTTGGGCATATAGAATCCCAACTGGTGAATACTTAACTTCTTAGGTTTTGCTTCTTAGTTATGCACATTTTTTAGCATTCTTCTTAGACTTAAGTGCATGCTTGGAGGATAAATGATGCATAATAAATGAATGCAATACATCCAAGATGTATAAGAGGAGTTGCATGTAAGAGTTTATAACATTCTCAATGTTTGATGTACATGAAAATAAAAATTCTAAGTACATCACTTCCTCCACATAAAAACAATTAATCTTGCTCAATATAATACATGCAGGTATAGTTCCTTAAAATTACCATAATAGAAGTTTTAGCAATTAAGTACGTCAAATTAGTTCTCATATGCTTTAATTCATTCACATAAGCACATAATTGAACTAGGAAGTTTATAAACTATTCCATAAATCTGAAAACAACTTCAGCTACTCATAACTTGACTTTTGGAATCTGAATTAACATAATAATATGCTTGAATAACAAAATTTAGGATCTAATGGTACTATAATGCTCAAAGAACATTATTCAAGAATCTGAATTTCGTAAAGTGCTAAGATACACTTTCTAATGTTATACTCAAAATAAAACTGATAAACTGCAGGAGGCTATCAATAGCCTGGCTCTTCAATAGATAACATTCTGCAGGCGACTATCAATAGCCTGGAATTACACTAGATAACATGCTACAGGCGGCTATCAATAGCATGATACTATACTAAACAACATGCTGCAGGCGGCTATCAATAGCCTAGAATTATAGTCGATAACATATTGGAAGCGGATACTAATATCACTGTGCAGAGAATTTTTTTTTTTTTTTTAACTAACTAAAAACCTAAAATTCTGATAACTTCATGGAATCTAAGTTACTTTCTAAGTTATAAATTTATTGCACATCAATTTACATACATGCATGATTAACATCATCATTAGAAATAAAAATCTGAGACATGCATGTGTGAACAAGGTTAGATCATGAGTTTGGAAGTCTTAAAAATATCAATCTCCATCAAAATCCAATTTCTGCCTTTCCAAAAGAACCCAAATTATTACTATTAATAGATCCAATATAAAAGGAACATATATAGCTTTATGTATGCAAAACCAGCAGGATAGACGTTAGGCAAGCACTTATTTCATCTTTTTACATTCTTAAAGCCACACCTCCAATTTCTAAACATAATTACATCAAAATCAACAAGGATCTTTAATAATATGTATAAGAAGATTGATATAAATACAAAAACATATATAAGATGATAAAGAATATCTAAAAATCATAGAAGAATCAAAATCTACTTCTAACACTTGCAAAATGATAACATTGAATGAGAATTCCTTGCAGGATTTCAAAGCCTATTTATGACATCTTAGCACACTTTTAATCTTGTGTTTTGAACATAAAACAACACCTAAGCTAATGGCAAGTCTTAGGCATAAAGTCTGATAAGTGTTATATTCACGTTTATTTTATGCACTTATATCCTTGAATAAGCAATAATGTGATTCTATCTAAGTATTATTAATGTATTTTATGTTTTATATTGTATAGGATCATAAAAGAAGAGAAAAGAAGAAAAAAGGACCAAAACGCACTCAAAACTGAAGTTTGGAGACTTAGGCACAAATAAAGTTACGGCCGTAAGGAAACCATGTCACAGCCGTGAAAGTATGTTGAATCAAGAAGAAAATAAGCAGAAACATAGTTACGGCCGTAAAGGAAATGTTACGGCCGTAACCTTCAAAAGAAGAAAAATGCGCAGAAACCGTGTTACGGCCGTAAAGGAAATGTTACGGCCGTAACCTCAAATGTTTAGAAATATGCAGAAACTCATTTACGGCCGTAAATGAAGAGTTATGGCCGTAACTGTCCAGTCAAAAATTTCCATAATTTATATCTTTCCATAATTTTGGGATTTCTTGCTCCCAAATCTAGAGCACGAAATTGAGGCTATAAAAAGGGAACTTCATGACAAGAAAAGCATGAAAAAAATATTGAAAAGAGGAGCGGCTCGCTTGAAGAATTTGAGAAGAATTAAGCAACTCGAGAAGATGAATCAACTTGAAGAATACTCCACAACCATGCTAGGCTAAATTTCATATCTTGTTCAAAGGGGAGGTTGTGTTAACTTGATTATGTTATTTTCTTTTCCTACAAATTTGTAGCGTGAATTCATTCCTTTATTTCAATTGTTGGATTATTATATTTTGAATGTTCAATTGAGTTTATTTGATTAATAGTTTAATTTGGCCAATTGGATTATTGATCTTTGAATTCATGAATATGCTATGTTTAGATTCTTGATCCGTAATTGTCATTGAATCTTTACTTTAGTAGCAAATAAATCTCGTGCAGGTTTAGTAATAATTCAACTTGGATTGATTAATTCGATCTTGTGAAATTAACGATCCAATTCAATCTATTCTTCTAGATTTTCATACTAGTCGTGTATTAAATATTAAGAGCTTATTTAGGATTGTCCGTGGCTAGAATTGGTTTGAAGAGCTTGTTTTGAATCAATACAGATAGGGAAGAATTTAGATAATCAGAGCTTGTTGATTATTTATGATTGATAATTTAATTAGGGATAGAAACACGTTACAAGGAAAAGTATAACATTAATTGAGGGTACAACCGAACCCGAGAACAAGATTTCTTCTCATATTATTTCTCTAGTCATATTTAATTATTTATTTTATGCATAATTTTCATTCAAGCAATTCAAACAACAAAACCCCCCATTCCATTCTAATTGATCGAACAACTAAAATTAGTTTCCGTTCCTCGTAGGATCGACCCTTACTCTCGCTACTACATTATTAATTAATATTTAGTGAGTAAGGAATTGTTTATTATTTTGGTGCATCGCGACACGCATCAAATTTTTGGCGCCGTTGCCGGGGAACGGTTAACCAATTTAGTGTTTAATCAATTAGAATTTTATTTTTCTACATTTATTTTATTTTTATTTTCACGTTATTTATATAATTTTTCAAAAAAAAAAATCATTTAATAATTATTTTTGCTTCTTTGCTTATATGCTTAAAACTCGATCAACTAATTGTGAATTTTTTGATCTTAACCCAGAAATTGAGAGGACTTTTCGACAGCAAAGAAGAGCAGTGCGGCAAATGGCAGCTAACAACAGGACTCTTAAGCAACTGGCTACCCCCGATGTGGCTCAGCAGCCCTTATGTATCACGTTCCCAACGGTAGAAGAAGGAAAAACTTTTGAGCTTAAATGTGGGCTCATCCACTTATTACCAACCTTTCAAGGGAACCCCGGCGAAGATCCGTATAGACACTTAAAGGAGTTCCACGTGGTTTGCGACAGTATGAGGCCCACGGGCATTACCGAGGAACAAATAAAAATGAGGCCTTCCCATTCTCATTGAAGGATGCCGCAACCGACTGGCTCTATTGTCTACCATCGGGAACAGTTACTACTTGGAGCGACATGAAAAGGCTCTTCTTGGAAAAATACTTCCCTGCATTGAGGGCCGGTACCATCCGAAAAGAAATATGTGGGGTGCGCTAGAACAACAATGAATCATTATATGAATACTGGGAGCGTTTCAAAAAGCTTATCTCCAGCTGCCCCCATCATCAGATTAGCGAGCAGCTTTTGGTGCAATACTTCTACGAGGGTCTAGCGCCAATGGACAGAAGTATGATAGATTCCGCAAGCGGAGGTGCGCTAATGGACAAGACACCGGAGCAAGCACAGGCTTTAATATCCAACATGGCGGAAAATACTCAGCAATTCAACTCGAGTAGGGATTCCCAAGTCCGCTGAGTGAACGAGGTAAGTAGTTCCAATATTGAAGGTCAATTATATGAACTAACGAATCTTGTTAAGCAACTTTCTATAGGGAATTTGAAACAAGCCAAAGCATGTGGAATCTGTTCGAACTTTGGACATCCAATGGATACCTGTCCGGTATTGCAAGAAGAAAACAATGAACAGGTAAATGCTGCTGAAGGCTTCCCTTTCCAAAGGCAACAATACAACCCATATTCAAACACGTACAACCCCGGGTGGAGAGATCACCCCAACCTGAGTTACGGAAATAACAAACCCCCAGGTTTTATTCCTCCAAACAAGCCACAAGGACAATTCCAGCAGCAAGGGACTTTCCAACCGCATGGGCAATATCAACAAAAACCTTAAAATGCAGGTATGTCTCTTGAAGATATGGTTAAGACGTTGGCTACTAACATGCAATTCCAACAGGATACCAAGTCAAGCATTCAAACCCTGAAAAATCAAATGAGCCAAATGGCCACTGCCATAAATAGATTGGAGGCACAATCTGGAGGGAAGCTGCCATCTCAACCCGAGATAAATCCTAAAAACGTGAGTGCCATAACCCTGCGGAGTGGAAAAGTGATTGAAGGTTCGCGAAAGCAGGCCCCAGCGAATGAAGGGGACGAAGAGAAAGAAGTTGAAAAGGGGGATGCCACTTCACAAATCCCGCAGGTAAAATCCAACTCTAATTCAATTGCTAAATCGACTCCACCTCCTTTTCCTAGCAGGTTAGCAAAAGCAAACAAGGAGGGTAAGGAAAAGGATATACTGGAGATGTTCAGGAAAGTGGAAATCAACATTCCATTATTAGATGCCATCAAACAAGTTCCCCGATATGCAAAGTTTTTGAAGGTTCTGTGCACCAATAAGAGAAAGCTGAATGAAAATGAGATGGTAAGAATGGGTGAATCCGTGTCTGCACTTTTTCAAAGAAAACTGCCTCCCAAGTGCAAGGATCCAGGTATGTTTACCATACCCTGTCAAATAGGTAACACCAGGATAGATCGTGCATTGATAGACTTAGGAGCATCTATAAATGTAATGCCTAGATCTACGTACACTTCATTAAAACTTGCTAACATGACTGAAACTAGTGTTATCATTCAACTAGCCGACCGTTCCAATGCATATCCGGATGGGGTAGTTGAAGATGTTTTAGTACAAGTATGGGGTTTAGTGTTTCCAGCAGATTTTTATGTGCTAGACATGAATGATGATCACTCTCCAAACCCCACTCCTATTTTGTTGGGTAGACCATTCCTAAAAACATCGAAAACTAAGATAGATGTTAGTGGTGGTATACTTACCATGGAGTTTGATAATGAAATTGTTAAGTTCAATATTTATGACTCCATGAAACACATTAATGATGCTAACAAAGTTCACTCTACTGTTGTGAGTTATTCTCCATTTTAGGAAACTGTTGCTGAGCTTAATGATTGTCCAAAGCTGCCACAACCAGGTACAATCTCATGTACCACATCACCAGTTTCTAATGAGGAGCTTCTACCCCCTATTTTTCAGGTCCTAATGAAGAGTATGAAAAAGAAATTGAGCTTTGGTAGTCCAGTTGATCCTGGATGAAGTAGGAAGCAACCTGTCGAGCCAACGACAGTAAACAGCGGCGCTGCTCGGGAGGCAACCCGAGAGGGGAGTTTCTTTACCTCCTCGACTTTTTATTCTTCGTACTTTCATTTTTGGTTAGTTTTAGTTTACTTCATCATTTCATACAAAAAAAAAAATTCAGAGGCAGCCTTACGGTCGTAAGACAAAACTTTACGGACGTATCTCACTTTTTAATTTTTTATTCAGACACCACCTTACGGCCGTAAGCCACATCTTTACGGCCGTAATTGATATTTCTTCAAAATCTTCAGAGGCCTGTTTACGGCCGTAATCCACCTATTTACGGCCGTAAACCCGGCGGTTTCAATTTTTTTTTAAAAAAAATAAATCAATAAAATAAAAACAAGGCAACTTCCATTTCAACCAAATCATTTCCCATCTTCTCGCGCAATCTCTTCCAGCTCACTATCATAATTTAAAGGATTCTCCTTTGTATCACATATCAATTCCATTTTCTTCTTCGCAAGAATTTAAGATGCTGGAACTGATGCAGGCCGTCCAAACTCAGCTGAATGCTATGCAGGAAGATCAGCAACTCATGCTGGAAGAGCAGAGAGCCCTTCGGGAGGAGATTCGACAATTGCAGAGACCCCGTAACGATCAACCGCCACATTAGTCCTAGGGAGTTTTCTTTTCTTTTTCCCCTTTATTGTTTTACTTTTCAATGAGGACATTGTATTGTCTAAGTGTGGGGGGGAATTGAATTGACTATAAGCTTATTGTTTTTTTATTTTCTTTCTGTAATCGAATCGTTACAATTCATTTTGAGCCAGCATCCTTTTTAGCTTTGTTCTCTACTTGTGTCACATATCTATGCACTTAGACACTTTGATAGGAAGCAACCCACTTTGGTGCACTTTTGGTTCAATTTTTTGAAAAATCATTGCATAATTGGATATAAATCGAGCACATAGAGATGGTCAATGTCTACAACCTAGTCAACCCAACCCAGAATAGACAGATTACCCTTTCATATATAACCCTGAATGTCCCAATTATTATACTTTTATGAGTAGTCATGGTTTGAATACTTTTAACCGTTATCCTCGACTAATGGACTTAGATTTGGAATGAAGATCAAGCAATGACCTATAACTCATAATTGAATGGGAGTAACACATGAAAACCATAACTTGTGAGGTTTTGAGCCTAAGAGTTGTTTTAATACTTATGAGCTCGTGATTCTTTGATGTGTGTCCTGCATGGTTGGGTTATGCTTGGATGTGCTTTCTTGTGCATACCGTTGTAGCTTCTTAACTTAAGTGAAAATTATAGCGAAGGCAATAGGTTAAACCAAATTTAACTTGCTAAAAGAGCCTACCTTGCTACATGGACCATTAGAAGCCCTTTTGAGCCTTAGCCTTTCTTTGATTTTTTATGCCACGCTACAAGCCACGAATACCCCTTCTTTCGCATTATCTTTGTTTTGAACCCATAGAGAAGGGATTCGCAAGCTTTTGTTGATTGAGGATTGTGCTATGGCCTAAGTCCAAGAAGTTGAAATGGTTATCTTGTGTTGGGCGATGGTTGTGTAATGGACTGAATTCAGGGGATTGTAATTCTATCTTGTGTCCCTTGGTGGCTGCGGAATGATTTGAACAAAAGAGAAAAAAGTTGCAGTCTATACTCGAAAAAAAAATCGAAAGAGAAAAAGCAATAAAAAGGAAGTTTAGTCAAGGAAATTATTAGTTGAGGAAGTCAAACACTAAACTTGTGAAAAAAAAAGAGAGAAAAGAAAAGAAGAGATTCAAGTATGAATAAAAGTTGGGTAGCGGGAAACAATGAAAATCATATTAAGGGAGAAGGAAGTAATGTCATTGTGAATTGACTTGGTTTGCGAAATTCCTTCTCGACTCAGCCCAAATATGTCATTTTATCCTACCTGACCTGAAGCCCCGTTACAACCAATTAAAGACCTTTGCTTTGCACTTGTGTTATTGTTAGCTCCGGTTATGACAGTTAGGCAATCTGTGGTACTGACTTATCCATGCAGAGAGATGAGCGAAAATTCAAACCCTTATACACTTTGTGCGAAGAGAGAAATATCTTGTGAGGGTGTTAACTCCCATTACATATGCTTATGAGTGGTTTGAATTGCTTGGTCTAGGGTTGGTGCTATGAATGTGGTCGGGGGTACTGTGTTGACTGAATTCACATCATCAACAACTCGGTTTACGAAACTGATTTCTTCTGGAGTTGGGTGAAACTATTTGCCTTGTAGTCACTCAATAATGGTTGGGAGGTGAGTGAACACGAGAGGTGAAAGGAAATAAACCATAACGAGCCATGATTGGGATGGGAAATAAAGGGCGTTGCATCTCTAGCACACACTAACACAATCCGATCATGCAATGGAACATTTTCGTTAAAGAAAAGTGAGTTGCAACCTCAAGTCTCTAAATTGTAATATGTGGTTTGAGCCCTATTTCTTTCTTTGTGAATCTTTGTTCGAGGACGAACAATGGTTCAAGTGTGGGGGGATTTGATAAGTGTTATATTCACGTTTATTTTATGCACTTATATCCTTGAATAAGAAATAATGTGATTCTATCTAAGTATTATTAATGCATTTTATGTTTTATATTGTACATGATCATAAAAGAAGAGAAAAAAAAAAAAGAAAAAAGGACCAAAACGCACTCAAAACTGAAGTTTGGAGACTTAGGCGCAAATAAAGTTACGGCCGTAAGGAAACAATGTCACGACCGTGAAAGTATGTTGAATCAAGAAGAAAATAAGCAGAAACATAGTTACGGCCGTAAAGGAAATGTTACGGCCGTAACCTTCAAAAGAAGAAAAATGCGCAGAAACCGTGTTACGGCCGTAAAGGAAATGTTACGGCCGTAACCTCAAATGTTTAGAAATATGCAGAAACTCATTTACGACCGTAAATGAAGAGTTATGGCCGTAACTGTCCAGTCAAAAATTTCCATAATTTATATCTTTCCATAATTTTGGGATTTCTTGCTCCCAAATCTAGGGCACGAAATTGAGGCTATAAAAAGGGAACTTCATGACAAGAAAAGCATGAAAAAAATATTGAAAAGAGGAGCGGCTCGCTTGAAGAATTTGATAAGAATTAAGCAACTCGAGAAGATGAATCAACTTGAAGAATACACCACAACCATGCTAGGCTAAATTCCATATCTTGTTCAAAGGGGAAGTTGTGTTAACTTGATTATGTTATTTTCTTTTCCTACAAATTTGTAGCGTGAATTCATTCCTTTATTTCAAGTGTTGGATTATTATATTTTGAATTTTCAATTGAGTTTATTTGATTAATAGTTTAATTTGGCCAATTGGATTATTGATCTTTGGATTCATGAATATGCTATGTTTAGATTCTTGATCCGTAATTGTCATTGAATCTTTACTTTAGTAGCAAATAAATCTCGTGCAGGTTTAGTAATAATTCAACTTGGATTGATTAATTCGAGCTTGTGAAATTAACGATCCAATTCAATCTATTCTTCTAGATTTTCATACTAGTCGTGTATTAAATACTAAGAGCTTATTTAGGATTGTCCGTGGCTAGAATTGGTTTGAGGAGCTTGTTTTGAATCAATACACATAGGGAAGAATTTAGATAATCAGAGTTTGTTGATTATTTATGATTGATAATTGAATTAGGGATAGAAACACATTACAAGAAAAAGTATAACATTAATTGAGGGCACAACCGAATCCGAGAACAAGATTTCTTCTCATATTATTTCTCTAGTCATATTTAATTATTTATTTTATGCATAATTTTCATTCAAGCAATTCAAACAACAAAACCCCCCATTCCATTCTAATTGATCGAACAACTAAAATTAGTTTTCGTTCCTCGTGAGATCGACCCTTACTCTCGCTACTACATTATTAATTAATATTTAGTGAGTAAGGAATTGTTTATTATTTTGGTGCATCGCGACACGCATCAAAGTCCAACCTCAATTATCATCAAATTTCCAAGTTTCAACACTTACAAATTGGTCTTTTGAGTGTGGAACTCCACCAAATTTTTAGATTGCTTTTGATGCTTATTTAAACCCTTCTTATCATGGGTATTGAACTTATAAGGCAACTTAAACCAATAACATATTTTAGACATAAAGTCCAACACTTTTAATCTCAAAATCTAGCTTTAAAACACTTGCAAACTACCATTTTAAACAAATAGTTTCAGCAAATTTTGAAGACACTTTTTAGACATCTTAGCATACTTTGAAACATGAGTTTTGAATATAGAATATAACCTAAACTAATATTAATATTTAGCCATAATGTTAACAACTCTTTAGCCTCAAAACCCCTTTCAAAGACTTCCTTTGCTCCTTCCAAATGTTTTAGATTCATTCAACTCAACAAGATCAACTATAAAGCTGAATTTTAATACTTGCAACTTCCTAAGCAAGATAAATCATTAAATAGATTACAATTAATATTCAAATCTCATTTAACTTCTTAATCTATAACTCCACTTAGAAATCAGATTTCAAACATGAATAAATCCATCAATAAATGATGATTTGAGACTATTAAATATCAAAAACAACACCTAAAACATCAAGGACAGCACTTCAACTTTTTGCCCAGCTTAAATTCTAATACTTCCTAACCTTCATCCAACCATTTCTCCACTTATAATCATATTCAAAATATATCCAATGATTGTTATCATCCTTAAAACATAATTCCCAACATCTAAAAGATAGCACAACATTAACATAACTCAACAATATCATGTTGTTTTACTCAAACGTTTCATCAAACACTTAGAAGGCATTCGTGTTCTTAACTTTCCATCTTAAAAATACTTTATCAAATTAATCAAAATAAATAAAAAAACATATTAAATTCTATAATTTAAGGATAACACTTCAACACCATATGAAAAACTTTCCACAATATTACACAAATCAAGTTTCACTCACCTCTTGAATCTAAGAAGGGAAAAAAAAAAACCATACTTGAAAGCTCAAACTTCAAGCAAAGCTTCTTCTACTTCTTCCCTTTTCTTTCCCTTCTCTTTTGCTCCTCTTTTCCCTCTTTTCCCTTCCATTTTTTACCCGAATTCTGTCCCCTTCACTGCCTCTCGGTTCTCTCTTGAAAATGAAGAAGAAATGGGGTTATTCGATCCTAAAGTCAATTGTTTCAATCATTTTCAACTTTATTAACTTCAAACTTGATAAATCAATTCAAAACTCTAATTTTAAACATTTAACATGAAGGAGAGATTACTTCTTACCTTAAGAATTGAAGAAAGTAATCAAAAGCCCAAGTCACACCTCCTCCTTCAACAATCAATCAACCTCTCCTCCCTTCTCAGTTTTTCCTCTTTTCCTCTCCTTGCTACTTTTGGTTTCACTCCTTTCTTTCTCCCTGGTTTGCCCACCGAAAATGAGGAAGTGCTATAGAGAAACATTCATGATTGGTTTTGCAAAATAGCCTTATACTTTCAAGTTGAATAAGTTGATCCTTATGTAATGGAAACTAAGTCCTCTAATCTTCTCTTTCACTCATTCGAGCCCTATAACATATGATAAATAATAGCTTATAACCAAAATAAGTTGATTTCCAAACATTCCCTTAGGCTTAGTAATGGTAGAGTGACAAGTGTCCAACCCTTGTAATATTTTAATACAAAAATTTTCAGATTTTCCTTTTCAAGGCGCCACTTTTGGGTCAATATTTGAAGGTCAAGACGAGCTTCGTTTTGGCCAATCATTATACCTTTGTAAATTTCACACTTCAAGCTTCGCAATGGTTACATATGTAAAGAAAACGGATCATTATACAGCCCGTACCGTTCTTCCAAAAATGGCTGCTCGATTAGGGTTCTACACTTTGCCAAATTTTTTTGATTTTTTCAGCACTTTTACCATTTCAAGCATACAACTTCAACTCGATATTTGAAGTACTTCCTGGCCTCAATTGTGCTCGAATTTGATAGAAATACGTACATCTCATTGTATACTATAAGGTAGTATAATATGCAAAGATTTTAGATTACCATGTTGCTCGTACCATCCTCTCAAACATGGCTACTCGACCACAACTTTACACTTAGAATTATTTTTAGGATTTTCAGCATTCCAACTACTTCTCACTTGAACTTTAGCTTGATTTTTGAAACACTTCTCGACTTTAAATGTATTCAAATTTGATATCAATGCTTAGATCTCATCATAAGCTATAAAATGACATAACTTGCAAAGACTAAAGATCACTACATAATCCATAAAATGATCCCAAAGTCGCGTTCATCAAAATGGCAAATCTGTAATTAATAGGAGTTTCTAAAATTTTCAACTTAGTCCTCAATTATGAAATTCAATCCAATTGAGTTCAAACATCATTTATGACCTTCTTTTATGCCAATTTAATCTCCAAATTTACCAATAATGCCAATTTTTCCTCATTTCTTATAAATTTTATACTAACTCGTTGTGCGGCATGTGAAATTGGCTCTTTCCTAAGAAAATATTTGAATCCAACTTTCTCAATAAATGAAATGAGGTACGAAATTTCCGGGTTGTTACAATTTATTATTAAACAGTTTTTTTGGCCAATCAAATTACCTAAAAAATATTATCACTCAAACACCAAAACGTGAAATTCGTTTTCCTTCCACCCAAATTTCATCATCACAATTAAATACATCAACTTCCAATTAACAAGAAGATAAGTTCTTATGAATTCAATTCCTTAAAATTCATTTTGTTTCCACCTAAATTCCACAATTGCAATCAAAATGACCCTAATTAGAAATTTAACTAAAATAGAAATTGGGACTTTGGTTATAAATTTTTAAATAACAAGTTCGGCCCTTCAAATCAAATTAAAATAATTTTATGATTTTTAATCCATTTGAGGAGTTTGACTATTTAAGAGTTACTTTTATCGGTTTTGGTATTCGCTTTGCTCAGTCGTATTATCTACTAGTCTAGAAGCTAAAAATGAGCGATCAAGATGAAAGTAGTTTTCCTTTTCTTGATCGCCGAGGAGAAATTGTTGAAGATCCCGATGATCTAAATCCACCAAATGGCAGTCAAGAAATCATACGAGCTGGTGTGAATGACGAGCTCAATCTGGTGGATAAGGGACAGAAAAGTGGAGTTGAACAAGACATTGGAGCGATTTTGATAAACACGACCTTCCTATCAGATGGAGCAAAACTTATCCCGTGCTGGGTAAAAATTTGAGGTTAGATGGGATTTTCTTCTTATTAGATTGTCTGAAGATACATATTAGTAATTGTGAGAGTTGTGTGCCAAAAAATTAAAGTTGTGTTTTTCAAAAACAATTCTTCTCTCATCCTGCACCGTCCACGTGTTGCAATCTGATCGGATCAATTGTTGTGCCTTATAAAAGGCAAATAACCAGTTTAGGGTTTCAGAATTCTATTTTTTCTCTGACTGTGTTCTGAGAGAAAGAATGCTTGGTTCTTCTTCATCTTCTCTGTATTCTTCTCTTTAGCCATCTTTGGGTGCCCTTTTTTGTTGAGTCTCGTTCTTACTTTCAGTGTCTCTATAGTGAGATATTGTGTAGTTGGTGAGTTGTCATCAATTTCTGGAAGTCTAGGTGTTGTAACGAGTTTTAGGGTTGAAAGAGTTAGATTTGTTTGAAGTTCTTGTAATCTGAAACATTTTGATGATGTTCAATAAAGTTCTTGAGTCAGATCCATGATTTGTGGAGGCTCAATGGATGTAGGCGTTAGATAGCGATCACCGAACCTCCGGATCCATTGGGGTAAATCACTGTGTTCTTGCGTTGATTGTTTAGATATTCTTGGTTTGTGATTGGATTCCGGTGATAATATTCAACAAGTGGTATCAAAGCTTCCCTCAAATTGATATCTGAAACTGATTGTTGGTTCTCTTTTCATGATCTGTGATTTGACGACTGATCTGAAAACCTCTTGGTTAGGAATGACTCATTCTCATCTCTGGAAAACTTTTGAAACCTAGGGTTTCACATACGGTATAATCCCTTTTTATCTTGTATGAAACTCCTTCCTCTTGTGTCATTAAGGTAATAGAGTCACCCTTATTTTCTTTTCCAGGATCTCCTACGAGGACTCGAGAATCTGAGGGATAAGGGATCAAAAGGCTCTTCAACCCTTAGACAAATATTGTACGATTTTTAATTTCCTTTTAATATATACTCAGTTATATCCTCAAAATCTTGTATATCTCTACTATGTCTTTTGAGTATATACGTGTATATTTGATTCTTGGTACATTTGTGATATTAATTGTGATATCTTGAATATTCTTGATTGACCCTCTTTCTGCATTAAAAGTTTGCATGTACACAATTTTTTTTAAAATAAAAATATCTGCTACACATAAGTTTGAAGTAGACCTATGGACTAGGGCTGGAGACTTTAGTCTCTGGCGCCGAAAAATGAAGGCTTTACTTTTACAACAAAGATGTGCTGCCACTATAACTCAAACTTTTGCTGCAGAAACTAGTGCTTATGGGAGAATTCAACTAGATGAAATTGCTTGGAGTTCTATTTTCTTACATTCATCTGATAGTGTAATAAGAAAGATGAGTGATACCACCACTGATGCACTGTGGGATACACTTGAAAGCCTATACTTAAATGTGTCAATGCCCAACAAATGCTATCCGCTGAGACAATTTTACCAATTTAGGTTTGATAATACCCTAAATTTAGAAGAGAAAATAGATAGATTTACTAAATTGGTACAACACTTAGAATCTTGTAATGAAACCATCTCTGCAAATCAATGGGTTATTGCCTTTTTAAATTATCTTGGGGATAAGTATCAAGATCTTAGGACTGCTCTTGTGTAAAGTCCCAAAATATTTTCATAAAGTAAAATTTATTTTCTTCATATGCTATATTATACAAGCCTTGAAAGTTAGGGACTAAAGTTGTAAATATATTAAATTTCATTTAATTTACCATTTATATAAGTTTTATGGGATATAGATAATGTAATACCGCTTTTTCGTTTTATGGGCTTTCATGGATTTCGCGTAATTTTTCTATTAATGTCTCTATTAATCATTAGTGACATTATTATTGTTGATAATTATTTGAATTATTTTGCAGTGGAAAGATTTGGACGCCGTCTCGCTGAATGTGCCAATTAGAAAGTTTATAAATTGTTTATGTGCAACTTTTGTGATTATTTGTCCTAATTGCTTGAGCATGCTAATTTCTATTTTTATTGTATTAAATTGAAACTTGGGGGAAACTTTAGTGGCATTTGGTGAATAAATGGAACTTATGGAATTTCTTATGCATGGGAGGAGAATTGAGGGACCGAACCCTCACTCTCTCACCATCTCTCACCCGACTCCCTCTCTGTCTCAACTCTCTCCCTTGCCTCTCTCACTCTCGGACGCCTCTCTCGACGTCGCTCTCTCTCTGTCTCTGCGCTCTCTCTGTCTCTCGACACGCCGCCACCACACCACCGTCGCCGACCACCGGTAGCCCACTCTCCCTTCCCCTCTCACGCACAAAACACAGACGAACGCACACACCCGGGGCACACCCGCGGACTGCACTCAACACACACACACACTCACACTCGAAAAACATGTATGTGATGTGTGTGTATCTATATATCATACATAGATGTGATTTTTACAATTGGGTGATAGGTATATGTATGTATATGTGTGATTTGTTCTAGATTTCCAAATTGTGAAAACTAATTTCAGAATTTTAATTATTCTAAATTTTGAATTTAACTGTCAATTGGAGAGTTGGTATTGTGATTGTGTGTATTATATGTATATTTTCAGATTTAGATTTAAATGTTCTAGGTTAATTTTGATTGATTTAGATTAAATTGCAATTTGAAATGAAATGCTCAAATTTATGGAGTTAAGATTTCCGTTAGTTTAATGTTGAGTTAATTTGAGATTTTCAAATTTTTAATGGGGTTAGTCGACTGTTTGGCATGAATGTTGGTATATATGATGCACTTTTCATACTTCTAATGTGATATGTTTAATTAATTGAATTAAATTCTTAGTTTAAATTGAGTTATAATTGTACTTTTTGACATTGTGGAAAACTATGTAATTGTGTATTGGATTTCAAAAAATTGGGATTTTAAGACTATGATACTTTGTTTGAAATTTTACTTTAAATTTTGAATTATAAATGTTTATTTTCAACCTTTGAAATTAAGGTTATGAGGTTTTGTTTGATTCTAGAGTTAAATTGACGATCATATTTGAGTATCTTCAAATTCTCAATGACGGGATTTTTAATCGAGAAATTTTGTAAAGTTAGGTAATGTGATTTTGAATTTTAGTTTGAACTAAAAGTATATTTTATTTAATGAATGAATATAATTAGGATTATTGGGCACATTGACGTGACGGGCATCTGAATCTCTTCCACTTGCAAATCAAGATAACGGTAATCAAATTGAATGACCCATCTTCTTCATTTCACTTCCTGCAATCTGCATAACCAAAAAAAATACAGCCGCCAACCGCTCAATCCGCCGGAACTCATGGCATCGCCAGGGAATCGCCTAGGGGGGAAACACTGTCCGATAACCCAGCAGTATGCGTGTACCGCCGCCACCACCGCCATCAAGGTGGTGCGAACCACCGATCGAACCAGGCACCAAGGGTGCCACTGCTTTTCACACACTGTGGCTGGAAAAAAATGGAACCAGAAGAGGTGGCGGTATCCACCAGTCTCACCATCTTCACCATGACCACGCAACTGCAGTGCCTTGAGCACCACCGCACTAGGCACTGGGAAACAGATCGCGGAATCCGTCTCCATCCATTGCAGCGGCACGGACGCGGTACCACTGTTATCGCAGTCCAGACGGGACAGGAGCGCCGTCGACCGTCGACTGCATTGGCAGAAACCACGAGTGTCGCTGCTGGTTTTCCAAATTCTCAGCTAAATTGCATTGCAGATCCTTGCGCTTTTGAAGAAGGTGAAGTATAGTCCCTAAACCTTAATTACAGAAGAAGTCCCTCAATTTGGAAACTGTAAATCTGGTCCTCTGATTTTACAATTACAACAAAAACTACACAAACCCTAATTCTATTGCAAAATCAAAATCAAAGGGGAAAACATGGAGTCATAATCCACCCCCTTTGTTACATGACTCGATAATACAATACAATATTTTACAACAAAAAATCTAAGGCCATAAATATGTTCAACAAAAACATCATTCATCCAATAACAAATAAATCACATAATCCTAACACCGCTCCATACTAACACATACACAAACAAAATAATTTATTCTTAAATACACAAAACATTATAAAAAACCTGACGCTCTGATACCAATTGTTGGGAACTCGGGTTGCTCTAATCACAAAAATTGATTTCTTATGATAGATCATCCCGTTACAGGATTTTCTGTTCTATGTATTTAATTTGGAATAAATAATTTTGCATACAAAAATGGTTTTGAGAAGATTACCTTTGTAGCGTGTTTTACGATAATCTTCATCAACTCCTTCTTGATTCCACCAAAGCTTTAAACCCTCAAGCTTTCCCCGGTGTTCTCCAATGGCAGTTGTACAGGTGTGTGGTCACATTTCTCAAGACCTAGATTATACTTGGATTAAGATTTCTTTGTAAAGAGGAAACACACACTACACACTTTAGTGAGTGTCTCGCCACTTTATCAATTATGTTAAGAAAAATAGTCTTAGGAGACTATTTGTAATCTCTTTACACTCCAAAACCCTACCAACCCTAGTACCACAACCCAAGCCCATTTCTGCACAGCCCAATACAAGTAATAAGTTTATTATAGTGAAGCCACCGAGCGAACCTGATCGGACCCAATTAAACTAAGTTCCAATAAATTAAATAGGATCCGATCAACTCTTGATCAGTCAAAATTAATTTATTAATCACGTTCTATTTCACTAAAAGAACGAGATTGCACTCTTAGTAAAATTGAAATTACTGAAACAATTAATCAAAAAATATATCCTTTGACTTATCGTTCTTACATGTTACCCCCGTCGATCAACTCGAATATTCGGAGCAAGTTAAAATGACCAAAATGTCCTTCTCTGAATATTCATAAATTCTCAACTCTCATCTTCTATCGACAGTTCGATGTGATCACATCACATCATAGAATTCAACAGTTACTGTCAAATTACTGAGCTCAGATTCAACTGTCCACTAGAAGAACCAGTGAGATTATGATTATACCTTAAAGGTGACGGATTCCATAATACGAATATATGTTCCTCGTTAGTTCACTTTAATTCCCAAAGTACCGAGATATTGATCAGCAATTTGATCTCACCCTTTGATACCTCAAAGAACTTCAAGTTAGTAATCGAAGTTCATTATCCGATTAGGATTAAGGTCCCACGTACGATAGTCAAGTGAAATTAAATTTGCATGGTCAATATCACAAATTAATTTCACGCAGTCCCATCCAATACGTTCCAAATGTATTCTCAATTTTATTACCAAAGTCAAATATAGACTTTAATAAAATCGAGACGATCTTATCAAAATAAATTGTCCATATTTATTTACTGATCGTGAACGTTGATTTTAGATCGAATCACAAATTGAATATTTCTGTGTTTAACAACTTAAACACTCAATTTGTAATATCAAATTGACCCGTGGATAAACGCAATTTTATATTAATACAATCAATTACTCCCTTCGTCCCAAAAAGATAGTCATGTATACTATTTTTATTTGTCTCAAAAAAAATAGTCTTGTTTCCATATTGAGCATACATTAAATTTTTCATTTTCACTTGTACCCTTATTTAATGTATTTTGGTACAATACACATCAACTACTTAACTATTGCATTTTCAAATTTTTTGTTGGAAACAAAGTGAGTCAACTTAAAACAATAAATAAGGGATAAAGGGTATAAATGGAAAACATTGATAAAATTTAATACCATAACTATACTAACTACCATTTCTTAATTTGTATGAAAATAACCATAGGACTATCTTTTTGGGACGGAGGTAGTAATATTTTATTTTAAATGTCGTGAATTATACTCTGGGCATATATAATTCCAATAATGATATAAATCGAAGTCGTAATCCACTTTTGTGGAGCTTCAATGAGAAGTAGCCAAATGTTATGTGAACTTGAGTCTTTGGACATAAATTCTTGTGTTGGGTTCTTTATATTCTGTACTTGTTGGTTTTTTCAATGTTATCTTGTGGTATCGTGAACCCTAGAAATTTAATATCCATATTAAACTTAATTTTAATTGCCATTTATGAACAAGAGAAGGTTAATTTTATATTTGTTTAATTAGCAAGTACAGGGTAAAAGAATACTCCTTAGTAGTTGTAGAGAATCATTATATCTTTATCCATTGGAAATATAAGAGAAATATTCGTCAAACAAGTTTAGCGGAATTATGAATTGACGACTCACGGGTCATGAATTGTCCAATTCCACCATATAAGTCCAATTCCACCATATAAGTCCTGAGAAGCAAATATGAAAAATAAAAGGAATATTGAGGACAAGTAAAATGAGTTGTGAGCCAAAAGTTGCTTTTTATTCAATACATTTTTGACACATCGACACATCATCGCTTGTTAGTACATGAAAATGTAGTATTATATATTTTGATACCTCGAACAATAAACCTTTAGGTCTTGAGAAGAAATGAAACCGTGGGCAAATTTATTAGTGCCGTATTGTTTAGAGTTGGTGACAATAATTTTATGGAGTTAGATGCTGGACGAGAACATGAACCCAAGACTGATAATGAGTATGGGGGAGGTGATTGACTCTTAATTAAATTACAAAAACCATATTAAATTTGCAAGATGAATATACTTGAAAGATTATATTATTAGAATTGGGAAATCACATGGAACTGTTGTGGCGCCATCTTTCACGATCTTCTAACCACTCCAAACCCAATAAACAAAAAGCATAAAGTACACAGAAACTAGGATTATGCTATGAATGAGTTAAATTGCAATAACAACATGTGTTCGGTGGCTACAAAGCCGTCGTTTTTCTTTGTTTATTTGTTTTTTGGGGATGGAATTTGTGGTTAAAAAGTAATTTCGAAAAATATGTATGATTAAAAAGTGGTGTTAAAAATCATGCTGATTATAATTGTATGTTATAATATATATGTTTTCCGAACGCACACTGAGACATTACAAATTTGCAGGTACCAAGGCCACCCCCAGTTAGACTGTAAATAGAAACTGAATTATATTTGGATAAATTTCATCTGGTTACCCATCCATGTAATCTATCTCGATTGAATCACTGAACTTCAATTAAACTAGTATTTACCCCGTGCGATGCACTTAAGTTACTTTCTGCAGTATCTATTTTGATAAGTATTCGTAAAATTCTAATACTTTTATATAATCAACCCAAATATAATATAAAATAAATAAAATAAAATAATAATATTATATTACAATAATTATTAAAATTTTAAAACAACATAATTAATCCAAATTATTAAAAACTTATTTGGATAGTAAATGTCAATTTACATATTTAAATAATATAAGATTATAGATTTCAATAATTTTTATGCCCTATTGTTAACTTCATTGAAAATACAAATTTATATAATTTCTGCATTTTATTTTTCAATTTTCATTCAAAAATCTATCACAATAATTATAATTGTGTGTTTAATCTCGATCAAACAAATATTTATATTTAACCAAATACGACATTAATTCAAATTAAATTTGCATTAATCAACACGAATTTAAATACGACATTAATCTACACATGTTTTTATTTTATTTTAGTATTTTATTTTTTAAAATTGTAAATGTATTTTGGAGGAAAAATAACATTTAATACTTCTCTCTTCTCACTTCTACTTTTATATATGCATATAGATTTCAAAAACTTTTTAAACTCTCTCGATTGTATCACCATAACCATTCACCTAATTGCTAAGTGACACCATAAAAATGGAAATGGTAAAATGAAGATTAAAGGTCTTTAGATTAAAAGGTTAAAAGATGTGATTCTTAAACGACGTTCATCTTCATATTGTTAAGCTAATATACGTACAATTTTATCATTGTAACGTTTGTCAATGAAGTAATTTTCATCAAATTGGTGAAATCTAAACTAAATAATCCAATTAAAAGTAAATGAAAGTACTTCATTAAGAAGAATTAAAATTTAATCATCAAACTGCGATTTCACTAAAAGTGGATGCCCCTGGTTTGACCACAACAATGGAATTGCAATAAGTTCATCTTTAATTTCCACTAGTAAAATAAAACTCTGAGATCTGAGCAAATTTAGCTTCCAACAAATCACACACTTACTAAATACTAATAAATATATATACAGTTTATCTCATCGTTGCTCTACTTATAAGCTGTTCCTTTTAATCAATCAATTAATTAATTAACTAATAGATACAAGTGCTACTGTCATTGTAAGACTTTTGAAACTACTTAATTTAAAAAAATAAATCCCTCTGTTTGGTAATACTGTTTGATTTATAAATTGATTTATTTATGATTTTGAGGTAAAAAGTAGTGATTGAAAATTGAAGAGAGAAAAATGTATAGTTAAAAAGTGATTTGAAAAATTGTGAAATTTATAAATTGATTTATAAATCCTGAAAAGTACATTTATCAAACAAAGGTAATAAATACAACTGCTCTTGGTGATTTCGAGGAACCAAATTAGTAAGAATAATTCTACTTGTACTAACTCTGGTTGACAAATTGGGTTACTCCCCCTCACATGGACACCTCCCCATTCTTCAATGAATGTTTGCCAACTCAAGTAGAGATAAATCTCTACTTGAGATAATCTCTACTTGAGATAAATAGCATTACTCTTGTTTTAAGTGGACTCACTTCGTTTTCCACAAAAATTTGAAAATGCAATAGTTAAGTAGTTGGTATATATTGTACCAAGATACATTAAATAAAGGTATATGTGAAAATAAAAAATTTAATATATGCTCAATACAGAAATAAGACTATCTTTTTGGGATAGACAAAAATAATATACAGAACTATCTTTTTGGGACGAAGAGAGTAGAAGATAACCCATCACTTTCTTTCTAAAGTGAAGCAGCATTCCCCACAAGGTCAAGGGGGTTTTAACTTTAAACAAAGTACATACAAGCCAGCTTCCTACGCACATATAATTAATATGGATTCGAGGAAGTCGAACAAGATTAGGGAGATAGTGAGACTTCAACAAATCCTCAAGAAGTGGAAGAAGCTTGCAAATAACAAGAAGGCGAGCTCGGGGTTGGGGCCCACCTCGGTTACTTTAGGCAATGGTGGAAGTAAGAGCATAAAATTTCTAAAGAAAACACTTTCCTTCACGAAAAGTTCGATTTCATCATCATCATCATCATTGTCAACCAGCTGCGACCATGTCCCGAAAGGATATCTTGTCGTGTGCGTGGGGGAAAGAGCTCAAGAGATTCGTTATCCCGATGAATTATCTTGGACACCAAGCCTTTGGGATTTTTCTGAGAGAAGCCGAAGAAGAATTCGGGTTTCAACAAGAAGAGGTGCTAAAGATTCCATGTGAAGTCGATTTGTTCGAGAAAATATTGAAGTTGATGGAAGAAAAAAGAGATGTATTTTACTTGAATGATCACATAATTGAGAAGGCGAAGCCAGGATTTTTAGGTAGCGTGGTCGAAAATTAAATGAGTTTGGGGGGGGGACTGGAAAGGGGGCTGCCCCGAATTTTTTTTGAGAAAAATTAAACTAAATAAAGAAAACTTAGTTTAACAAATGAGAAGTAAACAAATTTCAACTCAAATGAAATACCTAATAATCGTTCCTTACAAGTTTTCATACTTTGAAATCGTTGTACAATAACTTCATTATCAGCCTTAAAAGATATATCTTTTTCTACATAAACAACAAGACTATCATTCATCCACTCATCACCCATGATCGGTGGAAAGTTGTACAACGTCATCATTCACTCTATTTGAAGCCCCCTCATCAATATTTTCTTCAACTATGAATTTTCTTTTAAAGAATCTATCTAAGGTCGACATAATTTTTCCTATTAAAATAAACAAGTTATAATTAGAAACTCACAAATGAATTTCACAAAACACAAACCATAAATCTTAAAATTAAATCAACTCAACAAACCATAAATGACAAATCTCAAATTACAAAAAAAAAAATTAAAACAAAGCTAATCATTAATTAAAAATATCTCCAATCCCAAATTAATATCAAATAGACAACAATACATCAGAAATAAATCAATACTTTCAAATGAAAAAAAAAAATAGCATACTATAGACTAAAAATTAAATGAACTTTAGGCATTATCATAAAATAAAAAAAATAAAACATTATTTAACATTCAATATTATTATATTACCCACAT
Source organism: Ligustrum vulgare (assembly GCA_963555705.1). Lineage (NCBI taxonomy): Eukaryota > Viridiplantae > Streptophyta > Magnoliopsida > Lamiales > Oleaceae > Ligustrum > Ligustrum vulgare. Next base: position 44,476,601 of record OY743187.1, on the reverse strand, counting down.
CACATGATGTTGAAAAGTCAAAGCTGAACTCTCAAAGTCTCAAAAGTAAGGAAGTACCTCACGACCTCACCTGATAGCTTCAGGGTTGCCGATCGGAGTCGGCAAGCGACAGAGAGAGGGTTTAGGGTTATGCTTTGCTTCAGTCTTCAGACATGGAGTTCTGGTCTTGGCTTCTGCATACAAACGAGTTCTAATGTTGTTTTGATTATTTTTTTTATTTTTTATTTTTTGGATGGGCCTGACCCGGTGCAAGCCCAAGGTCCAGCACGGTCCATGGACTGCGCTGGGCCTGCATTGGCTCCGCGCCTACATAATTGATCATTCTGATTCCATAATGAGCTTCTATTCACCAAAGTGCGACCTAACTTCACCATCTCATCACTCTCAGATGTGTAGATGATGATTTCATGCTAATAATCAAGGCGCATGTATTATTTATTAATGGAGAGGAGATTTGGCTATTTTCTTTTCTTTTATTTAATTTTTTGGTGAAAGGGAATGAATTTGTAATTCGATCATTTAAATGCATGCTGATAAAACTTTCTGTCAAACGTATTAACAGTGACGGAGTTATGATATAAAATCAGTGGGGGCATAATTCATTTAAGGATTTTTTTATTTTTTTATTTTTTTAAAAAAACGATATGACGAGTTTATAATCATATAATTTTTCATTTTTTTTTTCAACTTTTACCTTGTACCTACAAAATTTAATCCAAAAAACCATATAATGAGCTTATAATCAATTTCATAAAATACATTTGTTTAAATGAACTTAACATTGTACAATAAACATAATAATGTATTTGGACGTGCAATATTAATTTCTACACCATTTTATTTCAATCAACTGGTACGAAACATACACATGATTGTCCAAACTGCATTCTATACCATATTTTAAGCAAACTAATCACAAGAATTTATATCTACCCAAATCATCATAACAGTAACAATAAATTAAAACGACACTATCACATTACTCAAAGAAAAAAAATTAATAACATTTAAAAGAGGATTGTTATAATATTTTCATAAAATAAAAATAAAAGTAAAATAAAAAACAACATATAAAGAAAGGGTAATTTTATTACCACCACAATAATTAATTTCTACACCACATTATTACTACACCACAACTAAGATATAATTTTTATAATTACACTACAATAAATTTACAAATATATCCCTAATATATAATTAAAACAACAATAAGAAAATGATATGTGCACCACACTTCTTTTCATTTCCCCCATTCTCGGTGCCATGGATGTAGATGGAGATTCATTTCCCCCATTCCATCAGTGGTAAATTTCCATCAAATTCTCCGAGCATAACTTTTATTTGAGTTCTCCCATACATCATTTGTTCTAAAATCTAAATATACTCTATTTGACTCGTCAATCATTTCTTTGATTGGGGGAAGAATGAAGAAATATCTTAACTGTCATTGACAAGGTCAAGGAATGACATCTCATCAACTAGCAAAGTGCAGGTTATGGGTTCTGATTCAGTGATTCTGACCTCTATGTGGCAATGATTGATTATAAAAATTTATTATCAATATTGGTCCAAAGATGGATCTTAGAAATTTAATTCCACCAAACTTCAAGTTATTTGTAAAGAGATGAAGGTTTACTGCTGCTGCTAGTGTCATCCGTCTGTCCTCTCTACCAGAGCCAAATATGATTGTATTTGTAGGTAAAAATTAGTGATGATTGTGGTGTATGTAAAAATTTGTAAAAGAGGATTAAAAGGTTATTTATATAATTTTATTAATGTATATTTCTTTAAACAATGAAATTATTTAAAATTGTGGTGTAAAAAATAATTTTTGTGGTGGCAATATAGCCACCCTAAAAAAAATCAAAGAATGGATTGGCTGCCAGGGTCCCACATGATCCCACCTAGCTCCTCCACTGAACGTACATCAGTTGTGTAGCTTACCAAACTTCATTATGCAATGGGCCGAAAATTCTCCTATTACTCGAGGAATCAAGTGGGGCAGGCCAAATTCATATTTTGAAAAATAAAATGGGGAAGTTGCCTTGATACCCCATAATGAAACCTATTTTTGCTATTTACCACAATGAATATCTTAATTTTAGAAATGTCACCTTAAAGTAAATCAATTGCAAAAACATCATTCTAAATTATAGGAACAAAATTAGGGATTTATTAATATGAAAATAACGAGGACTTGATTACAAAATCCCAGAATCGTAACTGAAGATATCAAATCAATAATTCAATAGCAAGCCACATGGAAATTTGAATCCCTATAATTCCATTCCGACAACTAGGCAAAACAAAGAATCAGAAATCTATAACTGAACATATTCATCTAAATTTCAAATCAGTTTACACGTAAAATGGAATATGAGGTTTCAATTTCGGGAAGAATACTGAGAATCAAAAGATGGATCTCTTCCATGTTATAAGTTCATTCCAAAATACATATTCTAGTTTACTTAGGATTTTCAGAATCATTTTTATATGTTTCTTTATTTTCTTCAGGTGTTTGAGGACGAGCATGTGTTGCAAGCATTTAAACTTATGAGACAAAAGGGAGTTGGAGGATTACCGTGATTTAGAGTGGTGGAAATAAAGCAATTCATAATTTCAGCATCAGAGATATCCAGTTCCTTCTGTCTGCTCCTGAAATCTACAAAATTTAGTTTCTTGATTATCTTCTCTCACTTATATTCGGGGAGGGCATAAGATTCAGTTCTCCTTTAAACTTAAAATTCCTGAACTTCTGAGGACAAAAAAACTATAGAGATGCGTACAATATTTAATTTATCCGAATTGAGGTTGCGAATTCATACTGCACCATAACTAGTTTATGCAGTTCTTATTTCTAAGTTAGTGCCATAGTAATTACGGGATATTGATCTTTGTTATGACTCCTGAGTAGATAATAATAATAATAATAATAATAATAATAATAATAATAATAATAATAATAATAATAATAATAAGTTTTGATGTACTCAATTTTGCATGTTATTTCAGGTCTATCACTGGCAATTACTTCCTGACAGCAATTAGGTAGTATCTATAGGAGCATCAAAAAGAGTCATCATTATTAAGTGTCATGGTTACATGCCGAAGAGATGGGACGCTAAAAGAATTTATTGTGAAACTTAGCCCTTGTTTGTTACTTTTTAGATTTTTCTCTATTATCTACAGTATTAGATGCAGTAAAAATTCCTAACCTTGACGTGGCAAGATTTGGAATTGCTTGATCACTAGAAAAGATGAATGGATTTGCTTTAAATGACCTGCAAAAAAGATAATGAGCATTCTCCCCGTCTCCCCTCCGGTGTGAGAATTAGTTTTCTGGAGAAAGAAAAGTAGAGAGACAGAAAAATATAATTGAAAAATATGTTGAGAATGAATAATATTTGATCAAAAGAGTTGTATTTATGGACAATGTTACAGGTACCGCGAGTTCTAAGTGGATACCTATCCTTACTGCTTTCGTTGTGTAATAAGATTAGGAAGCTAAATTATGAGTCTCCAAAAAAGTTCTACGAGGGATTCAGAGTTGTGATTGATTGCAAACCCACTTTGAGAAATTCAGAGTTCTTAAATTCGTTTGATAGCAATTTAGAATCTGATATGGAAACTCCTTATTTCTTCCTCAGCATTTACAATCTAATTTGATGTTTTCATGATGAATCCTACTCTTAATGGATTCTGTCGTCATTAACAAATTGGAGGAAAATATGGTACAATTATTGTGGGCGCTATATTTTGGGCCTTTATAATTCAAACTCCTTTTTTTTTTAAATAACTAAAATCACGCAACAAAAACGAATCCAACGCACGAGAATCATGAAAACTATTGCAAAAAATGAATGAACTTCGACAATATATTTCTGGATGTCATAAACTAATTGAATTGGTTAAGATAATATACATGATCTTATTGTGAGTTCAAGTTGTAACTTTATAAGTCCCATTCTTACACTCCCAACTGGCACCTAAATAAAGTAAACGATATAACAAAGGAAGGTATTGGATATACAAAAAGATAACATTTTTATTAAGAACATCTAACAACTTATTATACCATAACTACCACAACACTCAAATGACATTACATCTAACTGCCATTATATATTTATCATAACAAAAAATGAAACAAGATCCTTTTTAATCATCTTTAAATAGTATCCAAAATGGATATGCAAATTAATGGATAACCGTACGTACCATCTTACTTACTAATAATAAATAGTGTAATAAAATTTTAGAATATCAACACATGAACAAAATATTTGTAAATACATTATCAAATTACATGAAACGGAGAACACAATAGCTAATAAAACTCCTATTGCAATTTTACAACACACTTCTATATTTGACCTTTTGCAAGGAATAGTGAAAAAACTCATAATATTATCCACAAACAAGTCTTATTTAACAACAAAGACTTCAAGTACTATATTAGCTCCAATAATGAATAATAGAACCACAATAGCTACACTACTTTAAAAAGTATGGATGTTGAAGAATCTTTCACATTCCAATTTTACCCTCTTTTTTTCCTTTATACCAACTAAATCATTCTCCCAATTAATTACTTAGGATACCATCATATATTTAGTTATATATATTTAGTTATATACTCATTTTATCCTTCCACCTTTATTTAATGACATTAAATAATTCATTACATTTATTGTATAACAATTTACAAAATTATAATATAATTTCATATTATTATATTTTCTCATTATTTAGTATTAAATTAATTTACTATCTAATAATTTACAATGTTGTAATATAATTTCATATTATTATTCTCATGTTATTATCTTTTTCATTTATTTAATTTAATCTACATTCGATATTACATTTAAAATATAATTTAAAATATTTGATATTACATTTAAAATATAATTTATTTTCATTAAATATTATTAGTTATTATTTTAATTTACAATACATTTAGATATTTTTATCTTTTGTCGATAACACTCTTAAATTTTTATTAAAACCATTAATTAATTCATAAGAAAAAAAATAATTATATTTTAATTAAGAATATAAATAAATAATTTCAAAACTAATTTTGGTTTAAACTTACATTTTTTTTATTTAAAAAATATGCTCTATTTATTAATTTTACCTTGCCGTTCATCTTTTACAAAAGACGTGCGAAGCACGTGCTTGCTACTAGTTAGATCAAACAATACAAAACAAATAAGAAACGGTAAAAGGCCTCAACGGCATCATTTTATTTTTTTCTTTTCAATAGACAAAAAACAATATCAGATGACACAGACAAGCCTAAATTCTTACACTCCCAAATAACGCTTAAATGAAGTAAAAGATATAATAGTAGAAGGTCCTTTAATATGCAGACAATATATTTTTGATGAAGAACCTTTATCAACCTATATACCATAAATACCACAAATGCTCAAAGCAAAATTACATCCAACCATCATCATTTATCATAACAAATATAATGAAATAAGAAGTTTTTTTAGTCATCTTTAATTAGTAATCTTCAATAAGCAATTTAATGTGTCATTTATTTATTTATTTATTTATTTATTGCATTCACAATTTAATGTGTCATTGTATCATTTTCCTTACAAATAATAAACATTGTAATGAAATTTTATTGGAAAGAAGGAAGTGAGCACATAAAAAAAAAAAAAAAAAAAAAAAAAAAAATCCTTATTCCATTACCTATAATTGCTTTAAAAAAAAAAAACACAGCAGCTAATAATTAACTTAGGGTAATTTCACTACACAACTCTACATTTTATATTTTGCAAATCTTAATCTTAATATATATATATATATATTCTAGTAGCATGTGACGTACTCCGTAACACATATATCATGAGGTCAAGGATTCAAGTTCCTGGGACGCGCCCAACCAGTTGGGACAAAAATCCTTTTCAAAAGAAAACAATTCATGCGTTACCAAGTACACCACATGCTACCAAAAATATCATAACATTAAAATGCATTTTTTCATATGTTATGATACTTTTTATCACCTATGGTGGACCCCGTAACACACAAATTATTCACCAGACTAGTGGTACCAGGGATGCCCTCACAATCATCATATCATGAGATCAATGGTTTAAATCTCTGAAGACGTGCCCAACCATTAGGACAAAAATCTCCTTCAAAGGGAACAATTCGTGTATTATAGGGTACGTCGAAGACTGTCAAAAAATCATAACATATAAAACGCTCGCTTTATATGTTAAGGTATTTTTGGTAGCATGAGGCGTACCTCGTAACACACATATTATTCCCCTTTGATGGAGATTTTTGTCCCAGCGGACTGAGCGCGTCCCCACAATCCTTATATCATGAGGTCAAGGGTACAAGTCCCCTGGGACGTGCCCAGCTAGCTAGGACAAAAATCTCCTTCAAAAGGGAACAATTCGTGTATTACGGGGTTCACCACAGGCAACCAAAAATACCATAACATGTTTAGTGGTACTATGGATGCTCTTACAATCCTTATATCATCAGGTCAATGATTCAAATTTGTGGGGACACGTCCAACCAAATGGGACAAAAATCCCCTTCAAAGGGGAACAATAGGTGTGTTACGGAGTGCATCACAAGGCTGTCAAAAAATCGTACCATATAAAAACAGGGCAGCTGGCTGGGTGTGTCCCAGGGATTTAAAAGACCAAAGGACCCACAGATTACACAGAGTAACCAAGAATAATATTTCAATGTTTTCACAAACTATACTCTATTCTACAACCCCAAGATTCCGTGAGAATCAAGTTCTCAGGTCAAGGGAATAAATTAGAATAAGAGTCTAGGACAAAGTCTAAATAATTAAGAGATAACTAAAGCAATAGAATTCAACAAGAAAGTTTAATCTAAATATGATATCAAATAATTTCACACGAAAATTAAAGAACACAGATAAAGCACCTAATCCTATGTTCTATCAACAAGCAATGATTACCAAGAAATGGCAACTCTCAAACCCAATGATCACCCACACGATGATCTACTAGTGTGATAAATTAAAAGTTCCAACCAATTTACTAGAGCGGACCGTTTGTATTCGTATATCGTGAGATACGATTCCTTAGAGTTATTTTTCAAACCCTAGTGATGCTGTAAAAAATCCTAACCTTGACGTGGTAGGATCTGATGATACTTGATTGCTGGAAAAGATCAATGAATTCGTCTTGGATGACTTGCAAAAAAGGCGAGGAGGAATCTCCCCGTCGCTCCTCCGGTGTGAGAATTAGTTTTCTAGAGTAGAGAGAGAATATATAACTGGAATGTATGTAAAGAATTATGAATGAATAATTTGCTATGAAAAGAACTATATTTATAGGGCTGAAAAGCCCATAAGCCTTTTTCTTTTAAAGAATGAGTCATTTTGCAATAAACTTACCTTTTAAGGAGAGTTCTAAACTTCTGGGGATTCAGTTTCCTTTTTGTGAAATGTTTCCTTGTGGATCATGTATTGCCTTGAGGTTCAAGTATAAGGCCCATTAACGAGGCCTAGTGTTGAAAGAGATTGGGAAGCCTGCCAACACAGGCCATAGGTCGGGAAGAACCGACCTTATCTTCAAGTGTCAAACCGAAGCAGGAGATCTGGATGTACCCGACCCATGTGAGACCGGGCATGTTGCTAAGGCACAGCCCGTTATTGTTGAGTAGCCAGGAGGTCGGCCATGTGCCAACCATGGAGTTCTCCCTAAGAGGTCGGTCAAAGGAAGAACATGACCTCATGAGGTCGGGTCATGGAATTCTCAATTTTAGGAATCAGGAAAATAACACCGATCATTGGCCCCCGTACGTCAGAGATTGGGACAAGATTTCTGAGCGCATGACAGCTGTTACATGTGATTTGCCAACTTATTCAATTTTGTCATAAAAGACCCACTTTTAAAAATATGACACGTGGCAGGAGGCAACTTTTGGATTTTTAAACTTTTCCCGCCAATTCTCTGCCTATATATATATATGTGTGGTCCCCATAGCCTCATTCTTTTCACTTTGCGCCAAAGAGTGATCAGAGAACTCCTCGGGTTATCTCGTCTTCTCCAACAATACCCTCTTAGTTCTTAGGTAAGCTCGACCTATCCTGCCCTTTCTTTATATTTTCTTATTTAATTTATAGAGTTATGGCTAGGCGGATACCAATGGGTGATCTGAGGGAGGTGGAAGACCTAGACGAGCCTTTAGAGGTCGAGCCTCTAGGTTTCTAATAACCCTCGGATAGTCCTCGGGAACTTGAGTCTGACAGTGGGGAAGACATTGATGACAATCCCCGGGTAGGTAGGGAGCCGAGACAGGCCGACCTTGAACTTCCTACTTATTTTAATAAAATGAAAGAACATACGATCGGGGTAGACATGAGGAGGTATAGACTAGAGGAGAGGTATACAGCTAGGGTACCAGATAAGGATGAGTACTCTTACCATTGCTGGGAGGGGGAAATGGTAGTATACCATGAGGCCTTAATGGCCAGTTAAGATTTCCTCTTCACCATTTCTTCGTTGACTTTTTGCTGACCGCAAGCATATTGTCGGGTCAGCTCACTCCCAACGGGTGGAGAATACTTGTGTACTTCTACGTTCTATGTAGGAGTCTAGGGATAGAACCAACTTTCGATCTCTGTAAATGCCTCTTAGAGCTTAAGTACTTGCCCCGGTGCAATAGTTTTGTATACCTGTGCGGGAAGGGTCGATTTGAGGTCCCCTGGGTCCCGTCCTCGATCAAATACTGGAAGGAAAAGTTCTTCTTTATTAAACCAAGAGAGGGAGAGAACTTCTTCTGGCCGACCTTCAGAAGGCCAGATGTAGATAGTTTCAATAGAATAGGTAACTTGAGCGATGAGGCTGTAACTGAGCTCATGGCCAACGCGGTGAGGATATGCGATTTTGGATTGTTGGCTGAAGAAGCCAATGACCTGGTGAATGATGATATTCTTGACCAGGCCGGTCTTGACCTCCAGCCCGGTAGGGTTCGGCTTCTCAACTACGTAAATAAAAGAAACTTTTCAATGCCTTTTTTTTATGCACCTTCGTGTGACCTAACTGTCCCCGGACCCTCTGAATTTCAGGAATGGCATTTGATTCTGAAGAGTTGAAAGAGGTGGCAATGGCCAAGGCCCAAGGAGCTCGGGCCAAACGAGTGGTGGATGGTGTCACCCGGAGGCGGCCCCAAAAAAGAACAAAAAATGTACCTTCAGGGCCGGGCCAAACATCCCAGGCCCAGAAGACTCTCAAAGGACCAGGGTAGAGAGACCTCACAGAGGTCGGGCTGCCCCACATTCCGATTCTGAGGTCGAGCTAGAGAACCCAAATCTAGCTGACTGTAGGAGGAGAATGCAGGATTCTCTGTACCCGAGCCTCGTGAAAAAATATCAGTACGAGGTGGGGCTGGAGCAAGGGGTCGAGCATCTCATGAGCGCGGCATTGCAGGTAATAGTTAGTTTATTCCGTGTTCATGGATTTCCTTTTAAGTTAGAATTTTTCTAACTTTTTATCTCGTCCTGCAGATGCTCAGCATTACCCGGGGCGTTTCTCTGCAAAGCATAGAGCGGGGTGAAACGGCGAGCCAGCTAGTCCACTCCGTTCAGTACGAGGCGACTCGAGCTAATAATGAGGAGGAAGCCTTGGCGAAGACCCGGTCTGAGCTAGAAGCAATGGCCCAGGAGCGCGAGCAAGCCCGGGAAGAAAATGCTCGTTTATCTGAAGAATTGAAGAGGGCTTGGGAGAAGGAACTCGAAGCCGAGACCTCTACAGTAGAGGCTTTCAAGGGGTCGAGAGAGTACAAGCTCGCCCTTGGAAACTATGCCCTTGAGTCATATACTCAAGCCATTAAGCAGGCTCGAGCTTGGTGCTTGCTGAATTCTCCCGACCTCGATACAAGCCCGCTGGCGGAGTTCCCATTAGGCGTGGATGAACTGGACCTCACCCCTTTCGAGGAAGAAGATGATGGTGAAGGCGCCAAAGATGCGGAGAATGAGAGCGATCCCGAGCCTCAAACCTAACCTATTTCCTCTTTATGTTTTGAAAACATTTACTAACCCCGGGGTATGCCTCGGTGTCTACCTGTAAACTTGATTCTGATAAATGAAGTTGCATATTTCCTCTCTATGTTCTCCCCTTTTACTTGTGTTATCTTTCTTTTCTTTTTACAAGCCGATTGCCGTTTTGAGCACACAAATTGTATCTATAGGGGTATAGAGATCGGGTTCAGACGAGCTCCTAATTTAATAATCAGATCCATGATTGACAGTAATTAGAGAGACCGGGCGTGCCCGACCTTTAGGGTCCATTTATCAAGTCGTGCCCGTAACTTGGTGGAATGTATATTTTATAAGCGTCGGGCGAAACCGAATCGATGTAGTAAGGTCGAGTTAACCCGACCTGTAATCATTGTAAATTATTTGTTGGTAAATAATTTGTAACGTCTTGCCATGAGACCTTGTAAATTTTTCGTGAAAGAATAATTTGTAAAGTCTTACCATGAGACATTGTAGATTATTTGTTGGTAAATAATTTGTAACATCTTGCCATGAGACCTTGTAAATTATTCGTGAAAGAATAATTTGTAAAGTCTTACCATGAGACATTGTAAATTATTTGTTGGGAAATAATTTGTTACGTCCTGCCGGAGACCTTGTAAATTATTCGTGAAAGAATAATTTGTAAAGTCTTACCATGAGACATTGTAAATTATTTGTTGAGAAATAATTTGTAACGTCCTACCATAAGGCCTTGTAAATTATTCGTGAAAAAATAATTTGTAAAGCCTTACAATGAGACATTGTAAATTATTTGTTGGGAAATAATTTGTAACGTCTTGCCATGAGACCTTATAAATTATTCGTGAAAGAATAATTTATAAAGTCTTACCATGAGATATTGTAAATTATTTGTTGGGAAATAATTTGTAACGTCGTGCCATGAGACCTTGTAAATTATTCATAAAAGAATAATTTGTAAAGTCTTACCATGAGACATTGTAAATTATTTGTTGAAAATAACTTGTAAAGTCACACGAAAGACCTTGTAAGTTATTCCAAGATTTGGTCTTTGTAGTGCTCATTCTTCGGAAGGAATACTTTTATTAAAGGGGACTGAATGATGGGCCTCGTTAAAACCTTACCCAGAAAAACCCTGTGGGACAAAACCTGGATAAGAAAAAAGAGTACCCGTCCCTAACGCTAAAACAAAGGATAGTGGGCGCGCAAGCCCGACCTTAAAAATTATTGATGGACGTGAAAGTCCAAAAGTAAAAAGAATAAAATTGGGTGCGCATGCCAGACCTTTCTACGACTCTGATATAAAGAGAAACGTCTCTACTTGTAGTATGGCTTCAAATTCTCCACATTTCATGGCCGAGGAAGAGGTTTTGAATCCATTGTGTGGAGGCTATATGAGCCCTTCCCCACCTTTCGGATGACTTTGTATGTTCCTTCCCAAATAGGCCCAAGTTTCCCTGGTTGATGACCGGCAGCCTCACTGCGACGAAGGACAAGATCTCCCATTCTGAATTCCCTCTTCTTTGCTCAGATATTGAACTTCTTAGACATGGCCTGTTGGTAAGCTGCTATTCTTAATTATGCATTTTCCCTGACTTCTTCCAGAAGATCCAGACTTTCTCTCTATCCCTCAATATAGTCAGGTGATCCCGCGGTCATAGCACGAAAGCTCGGAATTGTTACTTCTACTAGGACAACAGCTTCCATTCCGAAGGCAAGCATGAACGGGGTCTCCCCTGTCGCAGTTTTGAATGTGGTTCGGTTGGTCCAAAGTATTTCTAGGAGGAGATCGGGCCAATCTCCCTTGGCACCGTCGAGGTGAGTCCTCAAGTCTTGCAAGATGAGTCTATTCGTAACTTCAGCTAACCCATTACTCTGCGGGTGCGAAACGGAAGTCAACCTGTGTTCTATTCCCAGGTTCTTGCAGAATTGCTTGAAGGCTTGGCACTCAAATTGACGCCCGTTATCTGTTATTAATGTCTTAGGAAGACCAAAACGGTAGACTATTGATTTCCACACAAATGCTTCCAACTTTTGTTCTGTGATTACGGCTAGCGGTTCGGCTTCCACCCACTTAGTGAAGTATTCCACAGCAACTGCCAAGAACTTGACCTAACCCCGGGCTATGGGGAAAGGTCCCAGTATGTCGATTCCCCATTGAGCGAAAGGATATGGGCACATAATCGAGGATAGCTCTTTAGCGGGTTGATGTAACCGGGCTGCGAATCTTTGGCACTTGTCGCAAGCTTTTACATAATTGAGTGTGTCTTTCTTCATGGCTGGCCAATAGTACCCGTATCGTATCAACTTCAATACCAGAGCTCTCGCTCTTTGCTGTCCCCCACAGATTCCTTCATGAACCTCGGCCATAGGGCTACTTCTTTCGAAGTTAGGCATCGCAGGTAAGGAAGTGTGAAGTTTCGACGGAACAAGGTATTCTGCAACAAGGTATACCTCGGGGCCCTTGCTTTGATTCTTCTGGCCTCTGCTTTGTCATCTGGCAACTTTTCTGATGTTAGATATTCAATTATCGGATCCATCCAACTGGGCTCTTGATCTGAGATATCCATGACCTCGAGTTACTGTGCGATACTGGGCTCATGAAGAGTTCGCACGAACACGGTCCTCTCTAAGTGGTCTAGATTGGAAAAAGTAAGTTTTGATAGAGCATCTGCCTTGTCATTGGCGGACCTCGAAATTTTGTCTACGCAGCAAGACTTGAACTTTCTTTGCAAGTCCAAGACCATCATCCTATAAGATGACATTTTCTCATCTTTTGCTTCAAAAGTGCCGTTTACCTGTTCTACCACCAATTGTGAATCACTCAGGACCTTAACATGCTCGACCCCTAGATGTTGAGCTGCTTGAAGTCCAGCAATCACGGCCTCATACTCTGCATCATTATTAGTCGCTGGGAAGTCAAACCTAATTGCACACTAAATTTCCATTGTGCTATCATCTTTCTTTAATATGATTCCAGTCCCCGAGCCTACGGCATTCGATGCTCCATCCACTTGCAAGGTCCATGCGACCTCTTCCCTGTCATGACCTGTTGGCCCCCGAGGTCTTGGGATGAGTTCCGCGACGAAGTCAGCCAAGACCTGTGCTTTGATGGAAGGTCGAGGTTTGAACTCAATGTCATACTCTCCGAGCTCGATTGACCATTTGAGTAGACGGCCAGATACATCTGGTTTCTGCAAGATTTGCTTCAAGGGCTGATTTGTGAGGACAGTTATGGCATGGGCTTGAAAGTACGGTCATAACTTTCTGGCTGCTATAACCAAGGCAAGTGTGAGCTGCTCTGCCAATGTATATCGGGTTTCTGCGTCCAACATCATCTTGCTGACGTAATATACCGATTTTTGAGCCTTCTCTTCCTCTTTAACCAAAATGGCGCTCACAGCATGATCAGACACTGTTAGATACAATAACAGATTGTCCCCTAGATTTGGCTTTACTAATATTGGAGGAGTACCCAAATATTCTTTCAACTTCCTGAAGGAGACCTCGCACTCCTCGTCCCATCTGAAGTCTTTGTTTCCTCGAAGAGTTTTGAAGAAGGGAAAACATTTGTCCGCTGCCCTTGACATAAATCGGCCCAATGCTGCTACTCTCCCTGTCAGCTTCTACATTTCCCTGATATTTCGGAGAGGTTCCATTGATGCTAGGGCCAAAATTTTATCTGGATTAACTTCGATACCTCTCTAAGTGATCATGAATCCCAAAACTTTCCCGAGCCTACTCCGAAGGCGCACTTCGCACGATTCAGTTTCATCCGATGTTCTCTGAGTGTACAGAATATGTCCTCAAGGTCAGCAATGTGGTCTTTCTTTCTTGAGCTTTTTACGACCATGTCATCAACGTAGACTTCAATGTTCAACCCGATGTGTTTGGAGAAGACCATGTTTACCAACCTTTGATAAGTAGCTCTAGCATTCTTCAATCCAAATGGCATAACCTTGTAGCAATATATTCCTTCATCTTCCATAAAGGAAGTCTTTTCCTGATCTTCCTGTGCCATCCGAATTTGATGATATCCCGAGAAGGGGTCTAGGAAGCTGTAAAGTTCAGAGCCTGATGTGGAATCCACCAATCTGTCGATCCTGGGAAGAGGATAACTGTCTTTTGGACATGCTTTATTCAAGTCTGTGAAATCTATACAAACTCGCCACTTGCCATTTGGCTTCTTTACCAAGACCACATTGGCTAGCCATTCTGGATACTTCACCTCCTTAATGAATCTTACTTTCAAGAGTTTGTCTACTTCCTCTTTTATTATCTGCCTCCTTTCTGTGGCAAACTGTCTTCTTCGCTGTTTTACGAGCTTCTTGTCGGGCATGACGTTAAGCCTGTGTTCGATGAGTGCGGGATCAATCCCGGGCATATCTTCAGCACTCCATGCGAATATGTCGATATTTTTCCTTAAACACTGCGATAACTCCTCCTTCATTAGTTTGGGGAGTTCTTTCCCAATTGTGAAGCTCTTCCCTTCTGAGATTTGAACTTCTTCCAACTCCTCTACTGGCGACATTCTTTCTTCTACAGGAAGTTCTATTGACATCAGATCTGTCTTACCCTTTCCAATACAGCTGATATAGCAACTCCTGGCTACCGATTGACTTCCTTGAACAGTTGCTATGCCTGCGGAAGTTGGGAACTTGATTGCCAGGTGATATGTCGATACTATAGCTCTTAGACTGTCCAGGAATGGTCTTCCCAAGATAGCATTGTAGGCCATAGGGGTCTTGACGACCTGGAACGGAGTCATCTTTGTTACCCGTTTCTCCTCTGATCCTAGTGAGGTAGGAAGGTCAATTAGGCCTTCGGGTTTCACGGTTCCTCCACCAAATCCAGTTAGGGGAGTAATGACCTGTCGAAGCCGATCTTTGGGGAGCTGCATCTGGTTGAAAGCTTCTAAGGAAAGAACATTGGCTGCACTTCCATTGTTAACTAGCACCCTTCTGACATCAAAATTGGCGATTGTTGCGCTGATGACAACAGCATCGTCATGAGGATACGAAATTCCTTCCATGTCAGCGTTACTGAAGCTGATGCTGTTTGAAATTTCATGGTCATGACATCCCGACCTTTCTCCCGATCACCTAGTGCCCGGGCATGATTCTTGTGTGCGTTATTCGAATCACCTCCAGATGCTATTCCTACAACGATAAATTTTATGGTGCCAGCAGATACGTTTTTCTCTTCCCCTTTTCCATGCTCTTTATCATCTTTCTTTATGTAGTGCCCCAGGAATCCCCTTTTTATGAGGGCTTCTATCTCCTGTTTTAATGTTCTGCACTCATTCGTGGTATGGCCCGGGCTCTTGTGAAAGTCACAATACTTATGTCGATTCTTTTCGTCGATTTTTCCCTTGATAGGCTTGGGCCAACGTAAATCTTCACGCCCCTTGATTTCCATGAGAATGTGGGATCGAGGTGCGTTTAGCGGAGCTAAACTCTGATGCCCATGGTTATTCCCCTTTGAGTTAGGCCGGGGAAGAATTCTTCTCATCCTCCTGCATTGACCTCTTATTCCCCAGTCTTATTGATTGTGAAGACTGTGCTACTGTCCCCTGCACTTGATCCTGTGCCCGAACTGAAAAAAGTGTTTCCTCCATGTTTATGTACTTCTCGGCTCTTCTGAGAAGCTCTGTTACATTCGAGGGGGAATTCTTGGATAAGGACATTCTGAATTCCGGACCTCGAATAGCCAAGGTCAGGACTGAAATGGCTGATGATATATGGAGATCTGGAATCTGAAGTCTTTCAGCGTTAAAACGAGTCATGAACTCTCGCAGCGTTTCATTCAGTCCTTGCCTTAACTGCATGAGGGAAGCGATGGTTTTCTTGATCCTTTTGCTACTTACAAAGAAAGCTGTGAATTTCTCAGTAAGATCAGCAAAGGAAGAGATTGAACCTGGAGGTATTGTAGAAAACCAGTCTCGAGCTGAATTTGTTAAGGTTTGCGGGAAGGCCTTGCACAAAATCTGATCAGGAGCATTCTGCATGTCCATGACATCAGTGTATGTATTCAGGTGGTTGTTTGGGTCTGTTGTTCCATCGTATTCCTTTATCCGGGGATATTTAAATCAGTCTGGCAAGGGAAAAGATGTTATTTCGGGAGTAAAGGGGGTTCTTCTTACGAATGACATCCGACCCTGTGTGTTCTGCCGTATCCCATCAGCAATTTCTTCCTGAATGATTCTTGAGAGCTCTTGCTGTGTCAAGTTGACAGATCCCTCGGTCATGGGATGGGCACCCCTGATTCCCGGGAGTTGTCAGCCATAGGATTAACTGGCCATGGATCTTCCCTGGGAATCGTGCCTGGAGTGTTAGGGTCGGATTGCGCTTGATGATTGTTCTGTTGTTGAAGAGCCTGTCGAAGTTCTCAGAGTTGCTGCTGAAGTTCGTTGAAATCTTCTCGACTAACAGGCTCGTTGTCTAGTGTGATTTCTGGGTTTTGTTTTTCCCCAACATCTTCAAGGGGAGGAGGATTTTCATCCTCAGCCGAAGTTTTGGCCGAAAGGGATTGACCAGTGGATGCGGAGGGACGGGCTTGACGTCTATTAACCATGGCTGATTGTATCTCTTCCCACAGACGGTGCCAATTGATGCTGTAAAAAATCCTAACTTTGACGTGGCAAGATCTGATGATACTTGATTGCTGGAAAAGACCAATGAATTTGCCTTGGATGACCTGGAAAAAAGGTGAGGAGGAATCTCCCCGTCGCCCCTCCGGTGTGAGAATTAGTTTTCTGGAGTAGAGAGAGAATATATAAGTGGAATGTATGTAAAGAATTATAAATGAATAATTTGCTATGAAAAGAACTATATTTATAGGGCTGAAAAGCCCATAAACCTTTTTCTTTTAAAGAAGGAGTCCTTTTGCAATAAACTTACCTTTTAAGGAGAGTTCTAAACTTATGGGGATTTAGTTTCCTTTTTGTGAAATGTTTCCTTGTGGATCATGTATTACCTTGAGGCTCAAGTATATGGCCCATTAACAAGGCCCAGTGTTGAAAGAGATTGAGAAGCCTGCCAACACAGGCCATAGGTCGAGAAGAACCGACCTTATCTTCAAGTGTCAAATCGAAGCAGGAGATCGGGATGTACCCGACCCATGTGAGACGGGGCTTGTTGCTAAGGCGCAGCCCGTTATTGTTGAGTAGCCAGGAGGTCGGCCATGTACCGACCATGGAGTTCTCCCTAAGAGGTCGGTCAAAGGAAGAACATAACCATGGAGTTCTCCCTAAGAGGTCGGTCAAAGGAAGAACATGACCTCAACAGGTCGGGTCATGGAATTCTCAATTAGGAATCAGGAAAATAACACCGACCACCTAAGGTTCTAGAAATTTTCAATCCCAATCTGATTTTCACACGACCAAAGGCAAATCTATCTAACTTTCACATCAAAACTTTCATAAAAAAAAAAAAAAAAACTAACAACACTAAGATGTTAGAAATAACAAAATAATGTGAATTAAAAAAAAATCGCTGGAAATCATGCGTCGCACTGATAGCATCGCCTCAGCCTCACAATCACGGGTCTAATGTCCTTTCGTCGATCGAAGCTTTATTTTGGCTGGAATCAATCTTTTTTAGTTCCAAATTTTTGAACTATACAGCCTCTGTTCTTTCAATTTTCTTCAAACTTTAAAACCAAGAAATCAAATTAAATAGTAAAGAAAACTAAGTTTAAAATGTATTTGATTTCCCCTTTTATTTTGGCTTAGAAAATCGATCCATAAACATAAGGTACAGTACCATGTCTTGGAGATTTGTACAACCACAAAAGGTTGTATGGGTAATAACCAACTGAAGGGATGAAGAACAAGACTAAAGAGATCAACCACGAAACAAGGTGACCCACGAAGATAATTTCTGATTCACGAAGAAGAAGAAAATTGGGCAGTGCACAATCACGAAGAAAGGTAGATTCAATATTTTCCATGGTTCTTTTTTCACTTTCTTTTCACACTGAAAAGCAAAGATAGGCATCCTTGGTCAGAGTGTCCAAACATTTGACAACATTTTCGTTTTGGCAACTATGAATTCTACAAGTTGCATATTTGGATTAATCTGCATTGCCTTCCACTTGAATGTTGGAACCCCAAAATTCTTAGCAAGATTGCATCTAGAATTGGGAGGCCCATTTGCACTGATAAGTTGACATCGACAAAGGAAAGGATTTCTTATGCCCGAATTCTTGTTGAGGTTGATGTTTCTAAAGAATTGGTGAGGAAAGTGGACATCACATTACCAAATGGAGTTGTTTTTGCACAGAAGGTTGTCTTTGAGTATGAGCCTAAATTTTGCTTAGGTTGTCAAATGTTTGGACACTCTGACCAAGGATGCAGGTTCAACAAACAAAATGTGGATAAAAAGGTAGTTGGCAAGCAGGGCGTGGCACCGCCTACTGTTGCAAAAGGAGGAGTTTCAGGAGTAAATCATACTGCCAAACCTACTCAACAGGTAAATGCTAATTCTAGGGGTCATGAAACTGTACATGATGAATCAGGGAAGAGAGTGTTGGACGCTCCTACGCCGGCTGGGAAACTGCCTCCTTCCCAGCCTGCGAGGGATCCATCATTAGCCCCTAGGCTGGGGAAGGGGACCAGTCTTTTATTGAAGTTAAAAGAAAGGGGAAGGCAAAACAAACAAATAGAAGCACTGAACAGGCTGGGAACTGTAGCACCGAACATGCTGGAAATAGAAGCACCGGGAAGGCTGGGGATAAAAGCTCCGAACAAGCTAGTAATTGCAGCTCGAGTGCGATGGTTCAGGATGGGAATAATAGCTCAATTGCAGTGGCTGAGACTCTTAAAAATGCATTCATTGAAGCTGGTAACACCCTTAAACAAAGGGAGGATACGATGCCAAGGAAACCTCTAGTTCCTTCGATTACTAAAAGAAAGGGGCAAGAACCCCTTGTCAAACGTTCCAAATGAAGGTTGCAAGTTGGAATATAAGGGGTTTCCATTTACCCCATAAGAAAAATGGGATACGAAGTTTAATGCTGAGGGATTCTATTGACATTTTTGGTATTTTGGAGACTAAGCTTTGTGATTGGAAGCTCACTCGTATTATGGCAAATAAATTTGATAGATGGGAGTGCATTCACAATTTTGATTTACATGTAGCAGGTAGAATTCTTGTACTTTGGAACCCTTCCAAAGTAGAAGTCGAAAGTTTGGGGATAAATGAGCAAATCATACACATTAAAGCTACATGCAGAACTACCAGTATTAGCCTTCACATTAGTTTTATATATGGCTTCCACACCATTGTAAATCGAAGGCCCCTTTGGAATAACATTATAGATTTCAGTTCTCGTCACTCTACTCGTTTGTTGATGGGGGACTTCAATAGTATCTTGAATGAGGATGAGAGGCAAAATGGTGTTTCAAACTGCACAATGTATGAGCTTAATGACTTTTGGGAATGTTGTGTTTTCTCGGGCCTCACAGATTTAAACTCTATTGGCTGCAAATTTATATGGTACAGGAATGGTGTTTGGACTAAATTGGATAGTGCTATGGTGAATAATGCTTGGGCTGATTCGGGACTTTTTGGACTAGCAAATTTCTCGCCTCCGGGATCTCTTCCAGACCACTTCCCATGCATTGTCACTTTTTTTCAGCCGGATGAAATAAAACGAAGCCTTTCAAGTTTTTTAATATGTGGACCAACCATGCTGATTTTATGAACATTGTTCAACTTTCGTGGAACACTCATCATTATGGTACTGCCCAATTTCGGTTCTGCAAGAAATTGAAAGCTCTCAAGCATCCCCTTAAGTGTTTAAACAAGAAACA
This sequence comes from Ligustrum vulgare, assembly GCA_963555705.1. Lineage (NCBI taxonomy): Eukaryota > Viridiplantae > Streptophyta > Magnoliopsida > Lamiales > Oleaceae > Ligustrum > Ligustrum vulgare. Next base: position 44,456,769 of record OY743187.1, on the reverse strand, counting down.
CTTTTCCCACATCTCTTCAAGGGCCGAATAAGCTCAAAATAATCTGGAATCTACCCAGTTACAGCTCCATGATGATCCGGAAAACACAAACTTACAGATCCGAACTGCTGAATTTAAAAAACAGGTTGCACCCTAAGTGAAATGGAGAGGAGTTTCTATTTTCAGCAAGCTAAGTGTGCATACCTCAAAAATTGTGACAAGGGGACAAAGTTTTTTCATTCTATTGTTAAAAAGAACATGAAGCGCAATCATATTACAGCTTTGGTGAAATCTGATGGGAGTACTAAGACTTCTCAGGATGAAGTTACTTTGGGATTTCTCTGTTTCTATAAAAACCTGTTGGGCATGCACGTCCAATGTGAGCAGCTGGACTTAACAGTCCTTCACAATGGACCGGTTCTTACGGATGATCAATTACAGGAGGTTTTAAAACCAGTCTCGACTAAGGAAATTAAAGCTGCACTTTTTGATATTGGGGATGATAGATCACCTGGGCCAGATGGGTATTCTTCGTGTTTTTTTAAAAAGGCGTGGCAGGTGGTGGGGGAGGATTTTAGCAAGGCTATTTCAGAATTTTTTGACTCAGGATTGCTGCCCAAACAACTTAATCACTCAGTTATTGCACTTGTTCCCAAATCAACCCACTCTTCGTCTGTTGGGGACTTTAGACCTATTTCATGTTGTAATGTGATCTATAAAGTCATCTCAAAGATCTTGGCATCCCGGCTTCCCCCCACTCTTTGTTCTATCATTGACAAAGCGCAGTCGGCTTTTGTTGAGGGGAGGAGTATGACGGAGAACATTCACCTTGCCCAGGAATTGCTCAAGCAGTATAATAGGAAACGTATTTCCCCGAGATGCCTCCTTAAAATTGATCTCAAAAAGGCCTTTGTTACTATCAGTTGGGACTTTCTCAAGGATGTTCTTACGGGGTTGGGCTACCCCCTATTTTCATTGGGTGGATTATGGAATGCGTCACCTCTCCAACGTATTCTATCAGATTAAATGGTCGGATCCATGGTTTCTTCAGAGGGGAACGGGGTATCAGGCAGGGAGACTGATAAGTGTATTTTATACACTTATTTGTATGTCTAAATTAGGATTAATCATTGTCATTTGGGAATATTTGCTATTTAATTTATGTTTATTTGTTTACCTTTTAGAAAATGTCCCAATTGAAGAAGAATGAAGCAATTAATGGAAAAATGACACGATTGGATGTTAATTGGAGCTAAATTGGACAAGTGAGGAGTTTGTGACAACAACAGGGAAACATGCTTGGTGCCAAAGTGACTAAATCAGAGGTTGGAGAACCTCATTGAATGAATTAAGAGCTTGAATGGTCAAACCGAGAAGAAGATAAAGTTTGGGGACTAAATTACAACAATTGAAAGTTGAGGACTGAAGGCGCAATTAAAAGTCAGGGACTAACTTGCACAGTCGGAAGAAAGATGAAGTCGCGATCGCTGTATGTGTACCAAGCGATCGCGAGAAGACGCAAAATTGTAACCCGAGAGTTTTAATGAAGTCCACGCGATCGCTAGGGTTGATACCACGCGATCGCGTGCGTATCCGGCTGGGCCAACTGTGGGCTTTTTCTCGCGATTTTTATCAGACTTTTCTCTTCTTGATCTAGGTTTTCTCCAAAAACTATATATACAACATAAGAGGCACGAAATTGGGACCTTTGCCTCTCCATAGAACGAGCCACAATAGAGAATTCAACATCAAATTCTTGGAGAATCAAGCATTGCAAAGGCGCGTGAATCGAAGATAATTGAAGAATCAAGACTTGGTGCAAGATTTTCATTCTTTATATTATCTTTAATGAACGTTAATTATTATTGTTTTTGTTATTTATTGATGATGTGTAACTAAATTCTATGTTGGGATGAACGATGTAGCCTAGTCATATTAATTTAATTCAGAATTCCATAGTTTTAATGTTTTGTTGCATGTATTGATTTATTATTGTTCTTAATGCTTGAATTGCTTGATCACCAATTCATGATAGATTGAATTATTTTCATAATCCGAGAGGTGAGTTAATAATTTAGAACGTGGTAATAAATCCAGTAATTGAACAAGAGATAGAGATATGCTCGTGTTATTATTGCGGTCGTATGTGAATTCTTGTGTGTTATGCATCTAGATAAAGAATATTCGGACCCTCTGTTGAGATACATGGTTGACTTATTTAGGTAGAATTGATTTAAACTCGAGAGATGAATTTCAATATACATTAGTGAATTCGACCGAATGCATAATTAGGAAATAAAACTTGAATTGGAGTTGATTTAATTAGCTAGGTGAATTCGTGAATCCCAACTATTTTACAATCTTATTTGAAAACAAAACAATTTAACAATTCTTTTTAATTCATTAGTTCCATTTCTTAATTCTAGATTTTTATTCTTAAAACGATTTTCATTTGTTCAAATAAAGTTAAGAACTGAAATATTTCGGTAATTAATAGCAGTCCTCGTGGGAACGATAATCCGGACTCTAAGGTCCACTTTATTACTTATCACGACCCGTACACTTGCGGGGATATCTCGCATCGCGAGATATCGGTGAACAGAGACCCTCTCTCACCATTCCTTTTTGTTCTTTGTCTTGAATATCTTTCAAGAATGTTGAACTTGGCCACATCAGATAGTGAATTTAATTTCCATCCTAAATGTGGTCCTCTTAAGATTACACACCTAGCTTTTGCATATGATCTCTTGCTCCTGGTTAGGGGGGATATTATTTCAGTTGAAATTCTTCTTGACTGTCTTGGAAAGTTTGGTAGTATTTCTGGCCTTCATATGAATGTTTCTAAGTCATCTATATTTATTGCTGGCTGTGATGAGGAAACCAAAGTTGACATTCTCTCATTGACGAGTATTCCTATAGGATCTATGCCTTTCCGGTATCTTGGGATTCCCCTTGTTGTAAAAACGCTCAAAGTCACCCACTATGCCCATTTGTGGATAAAATTGCAGACTGTATTAGAGCGTGGCCAAAAAATTCATTATTTCATTCAAGAAGAGATGCGTTTATTAGAAGTGTCGTTCAAGGAATTGAAAGTTTCTGGCTTTCAATACTACCAATACCAGCTACGGTTTTTGATAGAATTATTAAACTTTGCAGGAACTTCTTATGGAATGGAGGGAAGCCACTTGTTGCATGGAATAATATCTGTCAACCTAAATCAGAGGGGGGGTTTGGGACTCAAATACCTTAGAGGATGGAATGCATCCTTACTAGCAAAGGTGCTTTGGAATTTCCATAACAAAAAGGACTCTTTGTGGATCCGATGGATACATCAAGTTTATCTTGGGGGCTCTTCAATTTGGTATGTAAAGCAAGGAAGGATGACTCAGGCCTCTTTAAGAGGATTTTGAATATTCGAGACACTATCATTTGTAAGGAAGGGGGAACAGATGGAGCTAGCCGGAAAATAGCCAGTTGGAATGTTGGGGGCAGTTTTCATAATGAAGCTGCCTATAATTATTTTAGGCAACAAGGGATAAAAAAAGCCTGGGCAAACACAGTTTGGAAGAGCTGTATCGCCCCGAAGATGTCATTTAATCTTTGGCTGGTTGTTCTTGGCAGAATCCACACCAAAGATAAGCTTACATACCTTGACATTGATAGGAAATGTGAATTTTGTGACCATCACACGGAGAGCCAGCTACACCTTTTCTTCCAGTGTCCACTTTCTGGCAGAATTTGGAAAAGGACCAGAATTTGGTTGGGGATTACACGTCAAATGGGCACCTTTTGTAGTGCAATTAAGTGGATCAAGAAGGAAGCAAAAGGAACGACATGGCATTTAAAATCCAAACATATTGCTCTTGCGGCCACTATCTATCATATTTGGATTGCTCGCAATAGAATGCGTTTTGAGGACCTAAAGCCGAATGAAGACAGCATTGTTCGAAGAATCAAAACACATGTATACAAATCATCATGTTTTGGATCTTTTTGAATCTCTTGTGGTGGATGTTTGATTTTATCTTTTGATCGACTTGTAGTTTTCATTTTATTCCCCGGTTTGCCCGGAGGTATTTGTATTTAAACTAACTACAGGGTTGGTGTTTTTGTTGTTTTACCGGGTATGCCCGTGTTTGTATGTATGTTCTCTCGCTTGGCTGTGTCCAAGTTTGTATAGCTTCATAGGCTAATTTTGACTACTGTGCCATTGTCTTTTTCCGGGTATGTCCGGAGATTTTGTAACCCAGTTGATCTATAAATTTTTTTACATTTACGATCAAAAAAAGGAAGGAGTCTTTTTTCTCTCTCTCACTTCATGCACCACCACTATTTTTGTCAGAAAAAGGAGTCGGGATATAACAGATAGGCAGGTCACGTGAATTGGTTGGTTGGAGTCTCCAACACAATTTAAAATACCTTTAAAATCGAGATAAGACCTAATAAATATGGTACCAAAAAAATAATAATAAGTCCATGTTATTTCATCCATTTGCAACTTCATCATATTTATCTTTAAGGTGGGTATTGAACATCAATCTCAATTGGAAAGACTTCCTCAAAATATCCAACCAAATTCGACTACAAGCAATTACGACGTGGATTAAATTATTTTTCAATATAGATTTATAAGTCAGAATTATAAAACGGGACTCGATTTTAGCCAAGGGGTTAATTTGGTATCACAATAACACAGTTAACTACTTGACCAAATTATTTTGGGAAAATTACGTAACTACCTAGGTGTAATGCCCTGTAATTAAAAAATACCGACTTTTGAAATTATTTGTAATATTACATAATTTTGATCCCTAGTTTTAGAAAAGTACCAGAATATAGGAGAGAGAATATTTTATTTGATTTTTTTAAATAGATATGGAACATATTAATTAGGAGGTAGTTACCATTTGTATATGGATTAATTTAGGCAGTTATAATATTCCAAAAAATCTTCCGGCGTAATTTCTCTCTCTTGGCAGTCTGTAATCTTCAACCTCTCCGATCGTCATATTTCCAACGACCATTACAGGTAAGATAGCGCCAGATTTTCCGACGAGTACAATATGTAATGTCATGTAATTTTACAGACATTAATTAATAGTTATCGTTCTGTAATGTTGTGTAACATATTGTAATTTACAACCACAGTTATGTAATATTAATTACTATTATTTTTTTCGTGTATGTTCAAATTGAAGTAGTGTTACAGTCATTGTAATTCTGTGTAATTGTAATTTATGTAACATTACAATCCTTATAATGTTGTGTCGTAATGTTTAGTAATACTTTGTAATGCCTTGTAATGATCATACAAATATTAGCACAAAGACATGATGCAATTACAATTAAGAAAAGCAAGAAATTACAACCAAATCAACACTTCAAACATGGAAATTAATTTCTAAAACTTGCTATAATGATCTGTTATATTACAAAATACCAACACAAAATCTAAATACAAAATAACACTTCAAACATTGAAAATTTATTTTCTTATTTGATACAAAATTCATCCACTTCCTGTCTTCGCTTTTAACCAATAGGAACTCAAGTCCAGTACCACTCAGACTGAGTGAAAGTGAAATGCAGATAAATGCACATAATGATAGTAGGAAAACAAGCAAAACAACATGTGAAGCTTGAGTGGAGCCCTACGCCTGCCATCGGAGCCGCCGCCTGCCATCATCGGAAATGGAAGATCTCTACTGGAAGCTGCTCCTCTGCCTTGACACCACCACCGCCCGCTGCAGTAAGCGAATTAATAATCCTTAACACATTCAGATTGGAAGCACCATCGTCGAACGCGACAGCCTGCACGACGGATTGCCAAGGACTGCCTTCTAAGCGGTTACCTTATGTGCGGTGAGACCTTTTGCATAATAGCCGGCCTTCTACGAGCGGCAGACTTCCTTCTGCTCAAGCAGACATCCTTCTGGTCGCGGCGGCTCGCAAATAGATTGTAGAAATAAATCCTAAAGCTTCTCTTAACATCTCCTTCCCCAAAAGACAAAAATATCAAAACGCAGCGGTGAGGACGGCGTAAGCATTTGTCGGTGGTGACACGGAGGATCGGTCAGGGAGTGACCACTCCCCATCGCCACCAGCAACCACGATCCAGTTTCCAAACCTTCTGGCATGAAAACCCCTTTCTCCTACTTCCGATGGGTAGGGGGTGTGTTGAGTTTTTCATTATTAGGATTTTCACAATTTCAGATCTGGATTCATCTGAATGGTGAGAGTTTTACACTTGATAGGGAATTTTTTAGAGATAGGAATTAGGAAAGACAAAAGATTGGAAAGAGAAAAAATAATATTGATTGAAAGAGAGAGAGAGAATGTAACGGTGAGAGGGGAGAGAGAAATATAATATTACGTATAAATCTAAATACTTTAAAAACTTGGTATTTTTCAATTGAGGTAGGAATAGCTAGTGTAGAGCCTAAGCCCTTGTTCTCTTTGCTGTTTTGATGTCGTTTTCTGTTTTTATTTTCGAAAACGTTGAAAACGCGTTCTCTTTACTATTTTCGAAAACGCATTTTGGAAAAAAAAAAAAAAAAAAAAAAAATTGTATGCAAAACGCAAAACGCCCAAAATGTGTATTTCGAAAAAAAAATGTCCAAAACGCAAAAAACACGTTTTGGGAATTTTTTTATTATTTTTTTTAAAGAATTATCTTAACTTGGAACTAAGTTTAATATAAAGTTTTTTTTTTTTTTTTTTTAGAATTATCCTAACTTGAAACTAAGCCTAAATAAAGATTTTTTTATTTTATTTTTTTGAGAATTATCCTAACTTGGAACTAAGTTTAAATAAAGTTTTATTAAATTCAATATCAATATTACAAAAAAAATTAAGTGAAAATTCTTGTTGTTATATTTCAAAAAATGCCTTGATAAATGAACTCTGGTGGTTTTGAAAGAACTTGCATTTTCTGGATTTTAATAGTACTAGAGCTTTCTCAAATTCCGAACCTGACCAAGCTGTGTTAATATAAACTCTTAATGCTCACATTAGTGTGTTGCATGTAATCATGTTATCAGTGTATTGTGAAAGAAAATTTGAGTTTGAGTCATTAGTATTCTGCAAGCAAATTAATTAAAAATAGTTTAAGTAGTATTCTGGAAAATTTCATATAGAACGTATTTTTCAACTTTTCATTTTCAAAAACAATTTTCAGAAATGACAAGCCAAACGCTTTTGAAAATAAAAATGAAAACAGAAAATACAAAATATTTTCGAAAATTAAAATACAAAATAAAATACATGCACTCCACCTAATTTTCCCAATTATTTTTCAGTGGTTTTGGGCTGAAATATTGCACAAGCCATTTCATCCAGAGTTTTCAGTGGCTCCTCGAATTGATGGTCAGCAACTCCGTGAGATTTTCGGTCGATTTGAGGGCTAAGGTTACCACACCTTCGTTGATTTTTATTCTCATTCAAATGTATTTATCTAAATGTACCTCTGACTTTTGATTTCTATTGCTGTCTCCCTTCTTAGCTTCGATCTTTTTTCCTCTTTTTGTATATTTTGGATTTTTGGGAGTCCGTACAGCTTAGCATACGATGTAAGCCGCTGAGATATCACAACAGTTCATATTTCTTCATAGATTTCTCCATAACTTGCATTTTCATGTATCTTATGTGTGAATATTATGTCTTTGTAGATGTAAAAGATGTTATTGTTACTTATTTGTGTTTTCAGGATAAAATTTGTTCTTTACTGGTGAATAAGGATTTTTGCGATTTTCTGATATATCTCCAATACTTGGTTCAGGTAATCATTTTCTTTGTTGCTTGTGATTATCAAACTTAAGGCAATTCATACAAGAAAATACATGAAATTGGTAGTCTGATGTTTGATTCCTTTCTATATATATATATATAAATTCTTGACACTTCATCCTCAGGAAGGATGTCGAGGCCTTGTGTGAGAGAGAGGTGCAGAGAAATTCAATGCTTTAAAAGGGTTTAAATTCTAAACCTATGCATATTGGTGGATAAAGCAGGCAGTTCGGAAGTCTTTATCTGTTCAATCCAGGATAATTAGTAAAATTCCTGCAAAATTAATTTAGTTCCAATTAAAGTTCATTTTCCATTTCTTATGTTGCACAACATTTTCGGAAAAACCATCTTTGGTTCCATTTGAATGTATACTGTTTAATTGTAATTTTGTCTGCATGTAATAGTATAACATGGTCGATGCAACTTATAGAGTGAAGGAAGCAAGAAAGCAACATTTTAATGAAAATGGTACACAATATCAGTGATCGCAAATGATGGGCGAAATATATTTGTGAGCCTCCAGGTTTTGAGTTGCAATAATAGAATGTTTCATAGTGAACTCTTTTCTTTTAGTAAATAGCCAATTCTTCTTGCAGGGAATTTTGAAAGGCTTTGACCAGACTACAAATATAATTCTTGATGAGTCTCATGAATGGGTTTATTTCACCAACGTCTCTAAATCTCTTACAAGCATGAAAGATGTATTTTGTACAACATTGCTTGCTATCAGAAAGTCTAAATTGCTCTCAATATAAAATTTTTCTGAAGGAAAAGAATTCAATAAATATCATGTATCCATCTTATCTCTCTGGTAGCTTTATGCTACATTATGGTGTTCCATCATTTACAAATTGGACTTGTCCCATCCTTTGACATGTTGAGGAAATGTACCTCGCATGTCAGATCAGAAGTTTAAAACATAGAATATGTAGGGCATGCCAAGAGGAAGTGTTGAAAATGAAAACTATCAAAATTTTATCAAAATAGATCACATAGCAAGTGCCTGAGGAGTATCTGTGCTTCACAGGTTGTGAGAGTTGGTGGACTTGTTAAATGCTAACCTCCCCACTCTTGTAGTTGTGGACCTTTGATTTATGTACCTTCAAGTTGAATATATCTTTTATTTTCCTATATGTATTTTAGTTCAATATGAACTCAGTTGTGTTGTTCCATAAGGTTGATTTTCGTGAAACACAATAAATCTGTTTTAACTTCGTTATCGAAGGATAAATTCAATTATTTAGGGCTTTTATTGTATTCTCATATCACTGTTTGTGGGTTGTTGTTCTCAATCAGCTTAAGAATTTCTTGTGTAATTCCAAATGATTTATGTTTACGGTTGATAACGCTCGGCGTATCTCTTAGTAATGTTTGTGAGTTTCATTGAATTTGTCTTGTCACTTAATCTTGTATAAAGGGGCTTGTTTAGTTTGATCAGGTTGTGAAGGTTCGTTGTTTTCCCTGGAGAGTCCATTGATTCTATGTAGAAAACATAAACTTCCTGTTTCATTCTTTTTGGATTTTGGATATGGAATAAATTAATTGGGTTAAATCGCTTGCCAAAAAAAAAAAAAAGGAAAAAATAGAAAATTGGCAACTGGTTTTCTTCTTGGTTATGTTGTACTAGTTTGATTTCCAAAACTGATATTTAAATTCTTCCACAGAATTGGATTGAACCCGATCTGCCCACCTTTACTTGTGCATGTGGTCGCAATCTAGGTTGTACCGATACTTTTTCGAGAGCCAACATGTCGTGTTTGACACCAATACTCTTAATGCAATAAATATACAATGCATTGTTTGCATATAAGACTAAAATAATATTAAATTAAAAAAATTAATTTGCGTGTCTCCAACATGCCGTGCCCTAACTTTTAGAAAAAATAATGTGTCGACGTGTCCGAGTCGTGTCGTGTGTCCTTGTCCATGCAACCCTAGTTGCAATTCACCGAAGGAACATTGTAATTTTAGATGGTCACATATTGCATAGTGATATATCTGTATGTATGTGTTGGTGGATAGCTATTATGACTGTGCATGTCAGTATTGATAATTAATCAAGTCTTTTGAAGTTTGCTTTCTGTATTTCTCTTTTGTTTGTTGATAATAAATTTGTCTTCACAACAGTTTCTATTTCTCTTGAAACATATTTCAATCATCCTCACGACCTGGATTTACTGGAGGGTTTCTGATTTCTCCTCCTGCTGATGTTGGTTGGGGAGATGGTCAAAAGCAATTCTTGCTGTAACAAGGAAACATATTTATTTTTAAATACTTGCATATTAACCGACATCTGCTCGTTGCTTACTTCAGGCATATATGTTTTTAAGATATATGTTTTTAAGATGTAGTAATGCTTGATTCACACAAGAAACTTATTTTGTGAAACTTGTGGCAGCATGGAGAGACATTTGAAGGAGCATTGCAAGCACATGATTCTTCTATTAAACTAGGTTTTCACTCTTATGTTATTCATTCCCTTTTTCACAAGGTGTTGGATGTTCTGTTTAGTTTCTTATATCATAAGTGTGTATCACTCTTAGACTTAAAATTTCACTATCTTTTCATTTTCCTTTGTGTGATATGTTTCCACTTGGACTACATAAAGATAGCTTAAAATACTATCCAAGGAATACTCTGCTCTTCCATTTTTTGAGAGCATAAGCAAGTCAATTAGCAAGCTATGCAACTGCCTTTTCACACTGAAATCATAATCCAGGTGGATTTCATGATATACTGATATATAGAAACTCTTGTTATCTGTTCTTCCTTCTTATATATTGCATTTTTACCAATCACTTTCTGTTTTTGCTTCTGCACGTGCACCACTAATATGAATAGGCCCTTAGAGGGTGATTGTAAGCTTGAGCTTTTAATTTTGACACAGACAAGGGACGTGATACTTTTTGGCACTCAAATGCCCACATTTTTGGTCATCTGATGTCATTTATGTTTACCGAAATTATGATGTCTTTGAAAATTATGTTAGAAATTATTCTCTTAAATAACTTCATCTACAATTCTTAAAAGTTTAAACTTGCTTTTAATTATGTATCATTCGAGCAGGTTTCTACAGCTGCACGTGGTTGAACTCTTTATCCAATTTGATTATTGATTTTAGTTAGAGATGAAATTAACATCTAATCCATATAGTTCTAGAACCAATAACATGTAGTATCATTTTAATATTTACAGTTGTTACTCCATTCTCTATTCTCATCTTTTAGTTGTGTTTTTAGGTAACTCCAAGGGATCTTACAAAGGGACAGAGGCATATATCATTTGATCAAAGTAACTTCTACTTATTCTTCTTCACTGATCAAATAGTATTTACATAGGAAGAATCTGTTCATTTTTTAATCTTCTTCTTTATGATGCTTAACTTAGTTGTCATCTTTGTAATTATTGGAGAAGACATGTATTACTTTCTTCAGTTTCCACAACGTTATTTTATTGTCAAACCCTGTTATGAACCAGAAAACTTATATCACAACTAGGATAATGAGATAATTATGTCTGGATATCCATTATAATCTTACTGGAATTGAGATATTGGGTGCTGGCTTCAGGAGTTATTAGTTTGTCAATTATTTGACTATTTATGGATTTTACCAAATATAAAAAAAAAAAAAAAAAAAAATCCTTAGTCTATCTTAGATGGTAGGATACGATGCGTGGAATCTTTAATATTTTGATGCGTGAAATCTTTAATATGTTGGAAGATATTCTGATTGAGATGTGGGAACTAACATCTAGGATATTACTTTAAGATGCAACTAGATTGAATGTTGTTTGAAAGAAAAGGGTGAATGAAAATTTACGTATGTAATTTCTTAAACGTAATTCTAAAATAAAATGTGTTTTTTCCCTTTTGTTTGAACAGAGAGCCCTAGAGTAGACCCAACATGCAATATTGGAGTTTGCAAAATTTTCAATTAGACCAAATACACAGGTAGCACCCTCTTCAAAAGTAATACTGATTTTGGCACAGATAGTTACATCACATCTTTGCTTAAACTGTATTAATACGTGACAGTAACTTGTGATGTGCCAACCAGTGGCGGAGCCAAGAAATAAATATTGCTGGGGCGAAAAATATGGGGGATGGAGGGTTTTTTTTTTTTTTTTTTTTTTTTTGAATCAAGATGATTTAAATCGATAATTTTGAGTACCGGGAAATTTTTATTTTTTTTTTGTCACACTAATCATCAATTATATAAAAAAAATGAATTGGATGTGGCCAGATGGAATGAAAGAGTAGTTAACAAACATAGTTAGATTGGTAAAATATATTGCATGGATTGTAAGGTAATGATTTGCATTGCTCCAAATACTGTATTAAAGGATAGACCATGAGAAAAAATATGGGATTTGTCATTTCAACTATTTCTGAAAAGAAGCCTATCTTTCACAAATATGGAGCAGCAGATTTCTACAATGAGGTCAACTACAAATATGTAATTTTTTCGAAAACTGTTATTCATGTGCACACAGTTTTTTTTTCTTTGCGTACCAAAAATATTCTTCAAATCAATGTGTTTTTAACAACTTTACAGCCAAAAAAAACTTTAATAAACCAGTTAGTTTTCATTTCTATTTGCATATCTCCATAATAAAACAGAATAAATAAAAACTTTACCAAGCATAAATAAGTTTCATCTAGAACACTAAGTTAAGAATCTATTCAAAGGTATTGAACCGAATAATATACAAAGCTTTCTCCCTGCTGATGAAGACCTTCTAGCTGGTCTATTTTATTTTATTTTTACTTTTTTTCTTCCTTATCTAGATTCTAAATTTTTAATTTTGGTAGGACCATCAATGATAATGTGCAACATATTTTACACATCTGATCGAAATCAACATATTTTTCCTGCTTTTAGAACTTCTCTTGCACATTCATATTCTTTTTCCCCTAAATGTTTTGTTGATTGATAATTTTGAGTCACTGCATCCCCTTGTATTAGAAAACCTCCATCATGCCTACACGTTCTACTTCTTGATCTTCGTATCCTTGGTATTACTCCACAAATTGATTGATTACTTGTTGCATAGCTTTGTTTTCTATTTGATTGAATAAAAATATTTCACTCTATCAATTTACTATGGTGAGATTACCTGTTTGGTTGATGGAGTTGTACTCATTGTTGATACTATATTTGTCGCCAAATCACTGGATAGTTTCTTTGCTAGCTTTGCTCATGGTATGCCTCCTACCTTGTTCATAGAGTTTAGAGAAGAATGATGATGACATTTACTGTACCCGTGAAGTAGATGAGCTCCATGGACGTATTTGCTTAAATTCTGAACAATGTGATTGTTCAAGGGCGCTGGAGCCAACATCCTTCGTGTTGTTGCTTGTACTGGTGTGCTTTCTTCATATGAGGAACTTTAGGAGCATGTTTTGGAAAAGAAATATGGTCTCGTGCGTGGGGCTTAAATAACACCAACTTCATCGCTTCTTTATCAACAGATTAGTGGTGAAATTTTTTTGGCTGTTTAGTTCAACAATTTGTGATACATTAAATTTCACAATTTTGAATGATTGAATTTAGGGAGTTTTCATATCTAACATTGTTTTCCTTTGACTGGTTTTTTTCTTTCCGCAACGTTGTCATTAAAGAGGATTTTAAATTTATGATAATTTCGAAAACTGAAGATGATCACCGTCTATGCATTCAAGTTAACATAATTTTTCATTCATATAATTTTTTCGAGTAAGCCTTATTTCAGAATTGGCTTATGCTTCGGACAGTCAAGCATGCAAAATATCCGTAGTAAGAATTGTGACCTTGCTACCAAAATTGATCATCTGGAATCGGCAGGACACAAACCAAAATATGACCACAATTTTTTTAGTTTTGATTCATAATGTAAAATGCATAAATCAAAAGAGAAGATGAACCTATCTTATTTATAGTTTGCATTCAAAGAGAGGAACCTAATCTTTCTTGATAATCACAATCTTGTTCACTCATTAGTTCTCTCCGTATGGCCTAACAAACTTCTGAATTTCAGTGGTGACTAAATTACTCGATAAGTTCCTGCCAATAAAACACGTCCCAAGACCTAAACATGATAGCAACAAATGAACAAGTTAATAGGATGTCATCTTCACAGAGCTCCAATGTCCTATACGGTGGTGATTCCACACACTCTCTCTCATTTCAAGCATGCATTCAATGTGTTTATGCTTGCACTAGCCACTGGCTTTGAAAAAATAAAGTATTAGAATGAACATCATATTAAAACCACTTAAATAGTCAAACTCCTCAAATGGGTTAAAAATCATAAACTTGTTTAATTTGATGATTTGAGGGTCGAACTTGTTACTTAAAAATTTATTATTATAATCAAAGTCCCAATTCCTATTCTAGTTAAATTTCTAATTAGGTCGTATTGATTGTGATTTTGAAATTTGGGCGAAAATAAAATGAATTTCAAGAAATTGAATTCTTGAGAATTTATTTTCCTATTAAATAGAAATTAATGTATTTAATTGCGATGATGAAATTTGGGTGGAAAGAAAATGAATTTCACGTTTTGGTGTTTGAGTGATAATATTTTTCATGTAATTTGATTGTCAAAAAATATTGTTTAATAATTAATATGAAAAAAGATGAAAGATGATATTCGACCTAAATTGTAAGATTTACAAAGTTGAAGGATTAAATTATAACTATTTAAAAGTTGAATCGAATCAAAGAATAAAGATTAAGTTTAATCACGGATCAATTAGACCCAATTAAAAATGGAATACTCAAATTAGAAGAACAAAAAAAATATAAAATCAGGTCAATCCGATAATTAGGGACCAAAATGCAAGAAAATAAAGTAAATAACATTTTGCTAAGAAATTGGATTCTCACCACTTCGGCAAGAATTCAAATTCTTTGAAAACAATGAATTGAGCTTGATGTTACACTAGCAAGAAAAATGTTTTACATGGAAAATGTGTCAATAAGAAAAGCCAAAAGTGAGAATTATAAAATGAATTTCATTTTTCATGGAAATTTTTGTGTAATAAAAAAGGACCTTACTCCAATTTCATATAGGTCAAACCTTTTAAATTTTAGTCAAACTCTCATTTCTGACCCTAATTAAAAATTCAATCAACAACTTTCCCCAATTTATTTAATAATTAAAAAGATAGAGCACATTTTAGCGATTTTCAAAATTGCTATGAAGATCCATCCTTAATTTTTTCATGGTTGAAAATATAATACCCTTGTTCCGTAAATTCCCAAATTGCAACTGGGTCTTCATCCCAACTTTTGAAATCCTAGTCCAACTAGATCTTTTATCAACATCATTGGCTTAGCTGATTAATGACAGCCGTCTTATGGAGGACACTGCCTTTTGCTACCATGAAGGCAACGACACTGCTATTGGGATTGATAATAGTCTCTTTGCAATTTTTATTAGTGACAATATTTTGAAATTGCACGTTCAAATATGTAAAGACAAGTTTAGACGGTCCCATTACAACATTCTATTCATTTATTGAACCCGACAAAATATATTATATACCTCATTCATAAAAATAAATTAAATAAATATACACTGCTCACATAAATTGGACAAAATTATTTTATATAATTATTACTCAAATAAACATATATTACTTACTATAATTTAAACAGAGTCATTTTATATACCTAATAAACAGGGGCATATCGAGAGCATGACAAGCACCCGTGCTCGCTCATGATGGATCGGCCTAGAAAAAAAATAGTGCAACTTTTTGGCATTTTTTTTGAAAAATAAAGTTATTTTACTGAAGTCCGTCCGTGCTTAATTTTTTTTATTAATATCAGCCCATACTGAACAAAATGTTTGGATCCGCCACGGCTAATAAACATATAAAAGAGTGATATATTCCACCTTCCCACCCGCTTGTGAGGAACATATTATCACTCTCGTAAATATGTATTACTCACTATAAATTAGATAATGTTATCTTATATAATTACTTTAATAAATTAAATTAAACATATACAACTTGATTAATATAAAGAAGGCAGTAATAATAAAATAAAAATAACGTTTTTACTAATTATAAATGGGACAAAGTAATAAAGTAATAATAAATAAATAAGCATATACCATTCACTAATATTCATTATAAATTGAACAGAGTATGGTACAAATGATGTACCACTAACAGCTTGCTTTTACGATAAAAAAAAAAAAAAAAAAAAAAGCATGTACCACTACCACTAACAGATGGTGGATAAAGGTTTCTGACACTGTGTTCGGCTGCGCCAATTTAATTGGCTAACAGACAAAAAAAAATCAAAAAAATTAATTTACACAATTTTTTATATCACTTTTTAATTATTCATATTTTCTTTTTCCAGTTTTTAACCCTACATTTTACTTAGAAAATATAAATAAATCAACAAAATAATTTTAATTCTCCCAAAAGCCGCCGAACAGTGCTATGACATGACAGATTTTACCTACAAAATTTCCATTTTGCCATCATTTGAATTTATTTGCAGTTTTGTGCCTTGAGAAAGAAGGGTAATGTGGTCAATATAGGGCTGTACTAATTTCTATTGACACGTTAACAACTGCAGAGACGGGTGTAACCAGGATTCCGTTCGGCAATTGTTGACAAATTAACACAATTTCGACATTATTTTTTAAATACACATATTTTTCTTTCTAATTTTAAATCACACATTTCATCTAAAAAATACAAATAACAACAATTATGAAGTGTTATAATAATGCTAGTTGTACTAGTAGTTTGACAAAATAATAATAATAATAATAATAATAATAATAATAATAATAATAATAAAATAAAAAATAAAAAATTACAAAAAAAAAGATTTTTTTTTTTTTTAACATGGATCTATATAATGACAAAATAACATAAAAACTTCAGGTGAATGAAGTGTCTCACTTTTACAAAAAAAAATAAAATAATAAATAAATAAAATAAAATAAAAATCTTAAAATGGATCTATATATAATGACAAAATAATATAAGAATTTCAAGTGAATGAAGTGTCTCACTTTTACAAAAAAAAAAAAAAAAAAATCTTAACATGATCTATATATAATGACAAAATAATATAAGAACTTCAAGTGAAGGAAGTATCTCTCACTTTTACAAAATAATAATAATAATTTACAAAAAAAAAAAAAAAATCTTAACATGGATCTATATATAATGACAAAATAACATAAGAACTTCAAGTGAAAGAAGTGTCTCACATTTAAAAATAATAATAATAATAATAATAATAATAATAAATTACAAAAAAAAAAAATATCTTAACATGGATCTATATATAATGGCAAAATAACATAAGAACTTCAAGTGAAAGAAGTGTCTCACATTTAAAAAAATAATAATAATAATAATAATAATAAAAAATTACAAAAAAAAAATATCTTAACATGGATCTATATATAATGGCAAAATAATATAAGAACTTCAAGTGAAGGAAGTGTCTCACATTTACAAAAAAAATAAATAAAAAAATAAAATAAAATAAAATAAAAATAAAAAAATTCAAAACGCGTGTTTTGATCGTTTTGGACTTTTTAACACAAAATATCCAAAACGTAATAAGCTCGTTTTGAGTTTTCTTTGTAATTTTTTTGGTGTTTTGAAAAATTCGTTTCTGAAAATTGGTAAAGTGAACGCTTTTTCGATATTTTCAAAAATCGAAAACTCAAAATGAACTCAAAACAGCAAAGTGAACAAGACCTTAGAATTTTACCAAAAGGCACTTATTTATACGAAACGGAGGTGAATAGAGGAATAAAAACTGTTGACGGAGACGTCAAATGCTGAGATGGTGATTATCTTTCAAATAAACAAATCTCTATGGGCTCACCTTACTGCCATGATGGCATGATCACATCATATTCGAAAAAGAATGATGGCCGGTAATTTTTCATATACAATTCTTCAAATCACTTTTTAATCATACACATTTTCTTTCTTCATTTTTCAACCACACATTTTATCTAAAAAATATAAAAAAAATATTTTTAAACAAAAAAATTTTAACAAACAGAGGTGGCAAACATATTTTTTCCTACACAATTTCCTAAATCATTTTTTAATCACATACATTTTCTCTCTCCATTTTTAAATCACACATTTTACCTAAAAAACACAAAAAATATATTTTTAAACAAAAAAAATTTAACAAACAAAGGCGCCTCCGCTTAACAATCACGTTTTTAAACATATTTTTTTCTAAACAAATTTTTAAATTACTTTTTAATCATAGATATTTTCTTTCTCCACTTTTCAACCACACATTTTACCTAAAAAACATATAAAATACGTTTTTAAACAAAAACTTTCAAAAACATATATTTTTTTATGTTTTTTAGATAAAGGGTATGGTTAAAAAATGGAAAGAAAAATATGTCTAATTAAAAAGTAATTTGAAGAATTATATTGTATAAAATATGTTTAACAAATAAAGGCTTAACCTTTTTTTTAAGTGTTGAAGGGGAATGAAGAGCGTTATGGAAAACTTGGAATGAAAATAGAGGGTATCTTACTTGGCACGAGTTCGGTAAACAAAAAAAAAATAAAAAAATAAAAACTTATAAACATGTTTATAAATTATATAATTTTTCAAATTATTTTTTTAATCGTAAACATCTTCTCTCTTCAATTTTTAATCACACATTTTACATCAAAATTATAAATAAACTAGTTTATAAATATTGTTTATATTTATAAACATTGAAATTGTGTTTGTTTAAAAATATTGTTTACAAACACTTTGCCCAAAAACACATTGAAATTGGGTTTGTTTAAAAATGCTACGACCATGCCAAAGTTAAGCTTGATATAGAGGTGGCAAACGGGTCGAGCCGCTCGTCGGCTCGTTGGCTCGGCTGGCGAAACCACGAGCCGAGGGCGGCTCGGCTCGGCTCGTCAAATGAACGAGCTCGTGGGCTAGCCAATCAACATCGTTGAACCACGAGTCGAGCCAATCTATAGTTGTGAATATTGTGGCGCTTCATTTTGGTATGATGAGAGAACTGGCAAGCATTATAATACATCAAAGCCGAAGTTCTCTTTGTGTTGTATGCAAGGAAAAGTAGAGCTACCTAAGATGCGTAGTCCTCCACAAGTCCTAAATGATCTGCTACATGGTACAAACCAGAAAAGCAAGCATTTTGTTGAGAACATTCGACTATACAATACAATGTTCTCTTTCACATCCATGGGTGGAAAAATTGATTCAACTATAAATAAAGGAAACAGAGCTCCCATATTTCGGATCCATGGTCAAAATTATCACATTATCACAATGAAGTGTCAAATAGAATACAAGCTGTTTGGTGAGTATTAGATGTTCCTTTCTGCAGTATATAATTTTATTATAGTTTTTATGTATTAAGAAATAATAAATGTGTTGTTGTTTTTTACTAACTCAGCAATAATGTTGACATCAACGAAATATTGATCAGCAATAATATTGATCATTCCGCAGGGTTGTGCAATGGAACTAGACTGGTCATAACGAAACTTGGTCGTCATGTTTTAGAAGCAAAGGTCATTACAGGAAGTAATACAGGCCACAAAGTTTTCATTCCAAGAATGACTTTAACTCCATCAGATCCAAGACTACCTTTTAGGTTTCAAAGAAGGCAATATCCATTGATTGTGTCGTATGCCATGACTATTAACAAGAGTCAAGGTCAATCACTTTCCCATGTTGGACTTTATCTGAGAAAGCCTGTTTTCAGTCATGGTCAACTTTATGTTGCAGTTTCTAGAGGTACAGATCGTTCAGAGTTGAAGATACTAACTTGCGATCGAGATGGAGTATCGTCCAATTCAACTGTAAATGTTGTCTTCAAAGAAGTATTTCAAAATTTAAATTAGACGATCATGTAATACTATTTGCATATAATGTAGATTAATTTTACCTATGTGTTTCTCTTTTTTGATAGAATTTTTCTACCGTAAAATAATAAATCTGTGCATCGCACGGGTGGATGAACTAGTATATATATATATATTATTATTATTATTTTTTCATATCCGGTAACATTCTCGCGTAGGAGAACAAATTCGATTTCAGGAACCTCGAAAATGAATCAATGACCTCACTCAAATATTTTATCAAAGTTTAGTACGTAGTAAACACTAAAATGGATAAGATTCTACTGCAACCTTCTTCTTTTTTTAATAATGTTCAATCTTGTATAGTTACCCTTCAAAACAAGCTATGAAAGTTTTTTATTAGCCTCTGTTTGCTAAAAAAAAATTGTTTATAAATAAAGAATATAATATTTTCGAAGTAAAATATATGGTTAAAAAGTGATTTGAAAAAATGTGTGATTAAAAAGTAACTTGAGGAAGTTTGTTATTTATAAATTTGTTTATAAACATTTTATCAAACAGAGGCAGTGTTCTCTATAAACGATATTAATAAGGAAAGTCTAGTACTTAACGTCGTCATCGATAATTTTCGACTGAAGAAGGTGGGGAATCATTAATCCTAGAGCCAAGCATCCAGGAGTTGAACACCAATAAATTGCAGTCTTTATCCCCATTTTCTTTGGGATCAAGTCCATCAGGAATGGACAGTAGCCTTATTTCAGAATTGGCTTATGCTTCGGACAGTCGAGCATGCAAAATATCGGTAGTAAGAATTGTGACCTTGATACCAAAATTGATCATCTGGTGTGACAGTTTAATAAGAGCTCCTGCGTGACCTTGCAAAGGGCAGGACCCAAACCAAAATATGACCACAATTTTATGAGTTTTGATTCATAATGTAAAATAAATAAATCAAAGGAGAAGATGAACCCATCTTATTTATAGTTTGCATTCAAAGAGAGGAACCTAATCTTTCTTGATAATCACATTCTTGTTCACTCATTAGTTCTCTCTGTATGGCCTAACAAACTTCTGAATTTCAGTGATGGCTAAATTACTCGATAAGTTCCTGCCAATGAAAAACGTCCCAAGACCTAAACATGATAGCAACAAATGAACAAGTTAATAGGATGTCATCTTCACAGAGCTCCAATGTCCTATACGGTGGTGATTCCACACATTCACTCCCATTTCAAGCATGCATTCAATGTGTTTATGCTTGCACTAGCCACTGGCTTTGAAAATATATAGTAGAATGAACATCATATTAAAACCACGTATGATTGAGCAAGAAAGAAAGAACGATAAGCAAATTTACGCAATTACTAATATGTATATTCAGACAATCCCAATCTCTAGCTAACATTCTTCCTTTGAGTGTACTATACCCATAGCTCAAAAGTAATGTCTGTTTAATACTAACAAAAGATGTCAAATATATGAGAGTAAAAGGTAGTATGTAATCTTGATTCCTAGCTGCGGCATGTAAGTTTTCCTTCACCATTGTTCAAATGAACCCCTGCAAAACAAGCCCAAACAGAAAAGATTATTTTAGGGGAGGAATCTGCCTAAAGTTTTGACACTACATATTCAAACTAGATCTAAGAGACAGATTTCTAATTCCACCTAACCTCAAGTGTTTATCCAGCATGGGATAAGTTTTGCTCCAGCTGAGAGGAAGACAGTGTTTACCAAAATGGTAACAACCATACAGGCAAAAAAGGCAATCAGACGCCAGTTGGAGGCAGCGAGCCAAAGAGCAACATCCTCCTCCTCATTTCTATCTTTCTTCTCCTTGTAAAGGAGATGGAAGTTGAGGCAAAGTCGAACAGTACATATGACAGAGCTTGGGATGATCAATACCAGTAATAGCCACCAATAGCGGCATTTGGCTTCATCTGGGATGTTATAGAGCGCGGTAAGGATTCCAGTTTCTGAGAGCACCAGAAATGTCATGGTGCTCCAGATATCTTTCACGGCTCCTTCGACCTTCTTCTTCTTTTGTTTCTCGCGTTCGGCGGCTTCATTCAGTGTAGGCAAAATCGGTAATATGTCTTTTGCATTGCCTGCTCTCGGACTGATTGGTGGATTCAGATCTCCTTCTGCTCGATTGACCGAAGACTCGGGAACTTCATTGATTTTTTTTTTCTTTTGATCTGAGACTTCAATGATTTCTTCATTTTTGAGTAAAGGAGTACCAGTTCCGCTGTCCATTTTTACGGAAAAGCTTCAAGCTACAACTGAGAGCAGAGTCTGCTCTCTGCAGAACCTTAAAAGTTAACTCTTAAGCCTCCGTTTGGTAACTTAACGTCTCCGCAAACGCCTTTTTAGCATTCGTTTGGTAATTTTTTTTTTTCTATATATAAATATGTTTATAAATAATACAATTTTTTAAAGAATTTTTCACTCACATACATTTTCCCTCTTCAATTTTTAATCATTATTTTTTACCTCAAAATCATAAATAAACAAATTTATAAACAAAAAAGTGTTACTTACACACCGTTCTTTTACGCAGTGATTACTATTTATAAATCAATTTATAAACAACACAATTTTTCAAATTACTTCTTAACCATACACATTTTTTCTTTCCAATTTTCAACCGCACATCTACCTAAAAAAAAAAAAAAAATTTGCAGCATAGCCGCCGAACAGACTGTTAATTATATATGTTTCCTAAAATTATTTTTCAACTATATATTTTACCTCGAACATATCAAATTTTTTATTTAAAAAAAATTACCAAACAAAGGTAAATCAGTCAAAATCCTCAAATTGGATAAAATTCAAATTTTAACCGTAATTTGGAAAGTTTGAAATTCTCAACTTAAACTTATTTTAAGAACATGTTTGGTATAGGAAAAATTGGAAAAAAAATATTAAATATCTGGTTGAAAAGTTGTTGAAAATGTATAAATTGACTAGTTCATAGATATGTGTGATTAAAAATAAATTTGAACAAAAAATTAAAAAAAAATCTTAGGACCAAACATGGCCTAATTTGAAAGGTCGAAGTTGTGATTTAAAAAATTATAACCAAAGTCTCAATTCCTATTTTAGTTAAGGTGTGTTCGGAAGTTAAGCCCCTGTTCTCTTTACTGTTTTAAAGTTATTTTTTGTTTTTATTTTCGAAACCACTAAAAACGCGTTCTCTTTACCATTTTCGAAAACGTATTTTAGAATAAAAAAATTGTACACAAAAAACGCCTAAAACCTCGTTTTGGGCGTTTTAAGTGTATTTCAGGAAAAAAGTTTCAAAACGCAGAAAAGTTGTTTTGATTTTTTTTTTTTTTTGTAGAATTATCTTAGCTTGGAACTAAGTCTGAAATAATGTTTTATTAAATTCAATATCAACATTACAAAAAATATTCAGTGAAAATTTTTATTGTTAGTGTTGGCAAAAAACATGATTTTTTTTTTTTCGCAAAAAACATTACAAAAAAATATAATCCCAACATTATAAACATGAGTTATTTTCCTTTCATGTATGAGATTGGATCAATAAACTCTACATTTAGGTTAATAATTCAAAAAATGCCTTGAACGTGGACTCTATGTGTGATTATTTTAGCTTATGACTACTTGCATCCATTTTGTTGAGTCAAACACTTTGTGTGATTATTTTGTTTACATAGATTCATGTTTAATTGTAACTTGAAGATAAACTAATTTCTTATAAAATTTTTGGACTTGATCATTAATGACTTTATCTATTTTTATAATATTTTTCATTCATTATTATATCAGTCCAATAGAAATTAGATGAGCTAATTTCTTATACTAGAAAGTAAATCTTAAAAAGATATTTTTTTTGTAATTTAACCCATAAGCAAATTAATTACAAATAGTCAAAGTAAAATTCTGTAAAATTTTAAACATAACAGGTTTTCAGCATATTTAAAAATAGAAAGTGAAAACAAAAAATAGAAAATGTTTATTTGGATAAAAAGAAAACGAATTTCAAGAGTTTGAATTCTTGGAAACTTATTTTCTTAAAAATTGAAAGTTAATGTGTTTGATTGCGAGGATAAAATTTAGGTGAAAATAAAATGAATTCAGTGTTTGATTGGTAATATTTCATGTAATTTGATTGATAAAATATATCATTTAATAATAAAGTATTAAATAATAAATTATTTAATAAATTAATATTATGAACATAGATGAAAGATGTGAAATTATAGCTGTTACGACAACGCCTAAATTAAGCTTTACACGTTACTCATGGGAGCTCATATGGGATCTACTGGTCACCAGATGGGCCTAATGACTTATGAGTTATTGCATTGCCTAGGTGATATATAGACCGAACCACTTATGGCCGAACTACTCGTTCCGAATTTGTGTTATTCGAGGTACATGCCCCTGGCCAACGACAAGCCGGGCCAGTTGTGTCAGGGGGATTTGACATCCTTTCAAGTTGCAACTTGATGGGACAACGCCTTTACTGAAGATGTGATGGAGACTATAACTCTACAATAGGTAGTAATGATTATGACTAAACAATTGGTTTACCTCATGAACGGTTAGAGAAATGGCACGTGTAAAGTACAACACGTATCATGATCTAAGCAAGCAATTCTAAATATAAATACGGCACAATTGCCTCCAAGTAAAAGGTTAGCAATTCTACACTCTAACTGAATATACTACTCTCATTCTCTTTTCTCTCTTTTACACACTTATATTTCCCGCATTCAACATATATTTACTCGAAATAGGTCTTGACTTGAACGTCAACGTGCAAACGGGAGCCACCCTAGCCCCTTTTGCAGGCTGATTTTCTATCTTAATGTGTAGGAAGTCCACGTATTCAAGAGAGATGAGCTATGACATGTTGAATGAAGGTCCCACCAGATTTTGTGGTCAACAATAGCTAAATTGTAATACTTACAAAGTTGAAGAACTAAATTGTAACTATTCAAAAGTTAAGTCCAATCTAAGAATGAAGATTGAGATCGACCATGGATCAATTAGACTCAATTGACAGTTGAATGATGAAATTAGAAGAACAAAAATATAAAATCAAGTCAATTAGATAGTTTGGGACCAAAATGCAAGAAAATAAAGTAAATTCTACTTTGCCAAGAAAATTGATTCTCACCACTTTGGCAAGAATGCAAATTCTCCATAAACGAGGATTTGAGCTTGATGTGACCTAATTAAGGAAAATGTTTTACATGAAAAAAATTGTCAATCAAACAATCCAAACGTAGAAACTAAAATTTGGTGCAATCAAACGGGGCCTTAGATTCAATTTCACATGGGTCAAGCCCTTTAAAATTTCGTCAACTCTAATTTCTGACCTAAATTGAAAATTCAATCAAGAATTTGCCACTATTTATTTAATAATTGAAAATATAGTTCCCCTTTTCAGCGATTTTCAAAATTGCTATGGAGTAATTTTTCATGGTAGAAAATATAAGACCCTTGTTCAGTAAATTCTCAAATTGCAACTGGTGTTGTAACGACCAAGAATTTTTCACGCATTTAATAATTATTTTAAAATTATGAAACCGTGCCGCTGCCATCTCGCCCATTTTAAAGTTAACGTCACGACGTATTCGTCTAGCCAAGTCGAGAAATGTAAAGTCCATTCGATTTTAAATAAATTTCGAATTTCTAAAATTTTATTATTTTATTTATTTATTTAAATTATTATTTTCAAAATCGTTTTAAATTCCAAATTACGTCAAGCTCATTTTATCTTATCCATTTTTCCTACTCAGTTGAATTCACGTATTATTTTTCTCGAATTTCGTGTATTGCTTGTTTAGGTTTCCATAACATCCTATATCAACCTATACTACACCAACTTCCACCTATCACATCAATCTCATACCATACCCTAGCTCTACATCACCAACCCACTCCATTTTTTCAGCTCTCTCTCTCTCCGACAATCCAGCAACCATCACCAGCCTCTCCTCTCAACACAACCACAGGTTCCTCCTTGTTCCCAGCAACACCATTCACGACATTGGAGCTCAGCAAGCCTCAACCTCATTTCCTCAACTCCATTTCAGTCACCTCCCGCAGCCAGGTAACCACCTCACTGCACCACCACTTCCCCGTTGGTGCACTACCACCGAAAGCATCACCATTGCCGACTCAACCAACCAACCTACATCACCACCTCTGCCACCGTACACCACCAAACCAACACCACCGCCACCTCCATCAAGCCATAACCAACCCCAAACCATCACCACCGCCACCTCCTTCATCATCATCATCACCTCGACCACGCCACCACCACCACCGCACGCAGCCCACAACCACCTCGGCCAACCCACTTCCAAACTCAAAATCAAACCCAAATAGATAAACCCATGAATCAAGAAGTTCAATTTCTTACCTTAATCACCGATTTTTTGCCGAAAATCGCCGCCAATAAGCCTCGGTTTAGCCATTGGTTTCGCACCCAGTCCCATATCAAACTCCCTCGAATCTAAACCTTCCCTTGTGTGCCGCTCGCCAAACCCTGCACCGGGAATTTCGCCGGCGAAACCGCCTGCTAGAGACCGGTTTGCGCGAAGCCCTCCCGGTCGTGCCTCTCCACCCTCTCTTCCGTCTGAAATGATTTGGGAGAGATAATGAATTTGATTTTTATATTTTGATTTTCAGAAATTGCAGTTTAGTCCCCCAAGTTTTTAAAGTTATTTAAATCAGTCCCTATAATTTTAAAACTAATCATTTCACCCCTTAAGTTTTTAAATGATTTCAATCAATCCCTTCATTTTAAAAATCAATTATTTCAAGCCCTACAATTTAATATCCGTTTTGAGCTTCAACCTAAGTTTTGAAAATTTACATTTTAGTCTCTCAAGTTTAAAATTATTCATTTTAGTCCCCTAACTTTCACAGTATTCATTTTAGTCCCCCAACTTTCACAATATTCATTTTAGTCCCCCAACTTTAAAATCATCAATTTCAGTCCCTAAATTGTAATTTATCATTATCAAACTATAAATTTCAAAAGACTAATTTATCTTATTTTTCTAATTGGCTAAACGAGGCCTACGGAGATTTAAAGGATTGAAGTCATTTCCCACTCGACTTTGCACTCGTTGAATTTAAGGTAGATGCCATATTAATTGATTTAAATTATGATTGCATGTGAATGTGTATGTTACGTGATTTATGTGAAATTTATTTCATGAAATGAGATGAGAATATATTTCTTATGAAATATTTATGTTGTTATACTTGTCATAACTTATATGCTTTTATGCATGAGAAAGAAAGAAGAAAATGTCTTGCAAGATAAATGATGATGTTATACACAACTTATGTGCCTTATGTGCATGAGAAGAAAGATCAACTCATACCCTATGATTTTAAAGAGCCTGTGATTTTTCAAAGAGAAGCCATGTGCCTTAATGCACGAGAAGAGCAACTCACACCCTATGATTTCTAAAGAGCCTGCATTTATGTATACAATTATAATGTAGATTAATTAATGGCGATGAGTCTACTAAATATTTCTATGAAATGCTCATGTCTATTTTGACAATATTTACAGATTTCGGAGATGGTGGTAAGTGATGGATGATTGTGGCAATAGTCATTAAATAATTGAGAATCTTATTTTGATGATCCATATTTCTGAACTTTGGCTATTTTTGAGATTTTCAATTATTTGAGAAATTATAGCATTGCCGAATGTTTTGTATTATTAATGGCTCCCTTCGTTATTTTGAATTGTTTCATAAATGTTTTCGAATTTTTATCGACCATTACAGTTCATTTAATGTTGTCAAAAATGAATTTCAGTTATTTCTTCTGCTAAAATATTATTTTAAAGTTTAGACCAGAAAATGACGTGGTGAACCGAGTATTTAGAACTCGGGGCGCTACAGGTGTCTTCATCCCAACTTTTGAAATCCTAGCGCAATTAGATATTTTATCCAGATCATCGGCATAGCTGATCAACGGCGGCCGTCTTACGGAGGCCACTGCCTTTTGCTACCATGAAGGCAACGACACGCTATTGGGATCAATAAAAGTCTTGTTGCTATTTTTAGTAGCAACAATGTGTGAAATTGCACGTTCAAAAATGCAAGACAAGTTTAGAGGGTCCCATAACGACATTCTATTCAAGACCCGAGTGCTCAAACAAAATCATATTAGGGAAGTGTAGTTCATCAATCACAATTGACCATTATTAAAGTTTCACAACACAACAAAAAATTGTGTCGATATATCGCTCATCTAAGGATCATAAGATTGCTTCCTTGACGATCTTGAACATAAGAGAATAGAGATATAAAAGCACGTAAACAAAAATGCAATATGCTTATGTCAAAATTACTAACATTTTATGCATTCGAATAAGAAGAAACATATCACATCTAAATCAATAACTTCGACAATGAAGCAAAGTTGAAACAAATACAAATCAAACAAACTAAATAAGCTTTACTAATCACATCCCATATAATCAATAATCATATTTAACAATTAAATATTTTTTACACCTGTCATTTATTAAACCCGAAAGATATATTAGCCTCTGTTTGGGAAACTTATTTAAAAACAAGTTTTTTAAAACATAATTCTCAAGTCACTTTATAACCACACATATTTTTTAACCATGTATTTTACCTCGAAAAGATAAAAAAACATGTTTTAAAAAAAATAAAAATTTAACAAACAGAGGCATACACCTCATTGATAAAAATAATTAAATAAATATACACTAACATAAATTGGACAAAAATATTTCATACAACTATTACTCAAATAAACATATATTACTTGCTATAATTTAAACAAAGTCATTTTATATACCTAATAAACATACACAAGAGTGATATGTTCCATACAGATATCACCTTCCCACCCGCTTGTGAGGAACATATCAGTCTCATAAATCTATATTACTAACTATAAATAAGATAATGTTACCTTATTCAATTACTTCAATAAAAATACAACTCTCATTATTATAAGACTAAGAGTCAGTAATTCTATACTAAAGTGGAAAAGTTCCCGCCCCCCTCCCCCCTCCCCTCTAGAGTGAGAGGCTTGTAAGGCTCATGTAAGAATTTCGCTGAACCAGGGGAATTGTCTTTCAAGCAATTATGGTGTTAGCCGCTGAATTTTTAATATTTTTTTTTCATTTGTTTCATTCTTTTTCGTCTTAAGCTTCCATTTGGTAACACTGTTTGGTTTATAAACTAGTTTATTTAGGATATTTAGGTAAAAAGTAGTGATAAAATTGGAGAGAGAAAATGTCTGTGGTTAAAAAATTGTTTGGGAAATTGTGTAGTTTATAAACATGTTTATAAACCATTTTTTTACTTTTACCAAACACATGCACTTATTCCTTTTTTTTTTTGTCTTGTTGTATATATTTTTGTAATTTGGTCTATTGTAAAATGTCATTTTTATCTTTTATTTTGTCATAATAATTTTTAACACACGTACAAGTATTAAATTTCGATCACACGTTCTACAAAAAATTTACAAATTACATTATTTGAAATATTGATTTTTCCATAATGTAATGTTAAAAGTAAAGAATCTTCTTTTTTTAATTTGTGTATAGATTATTTTATTAAATGTGGCAGAAAATGAGTTTTGAAAAAAAATAATGTTTTGAATAAGTGGGGAGAAATGTTTGATTAAAAAGTTGAGAGAAAATGTTTGTAATTAAAAAATAAATTGAGAAATTATGTTGTTTATAATTTATTTATAAATTATAATGATTGCATTAAAAAATAAATGCTTATATTTATATAATTTATGCAATGTCTATTTCATTTTGATATTCATTATTCAAAATATCATTTACGACACATTCTACAAAAATTTACAAACCACATTATTTGAAATGAGAAATTTTTTTTTTTGAATTTTTTTTTGTTTATTTGTAGTTTATTTTATTGGTAAAATGTGGCAGAAAATGAGTTTTGAAAAAAAAAATGATATTTTGAATAATTTGAGAGAAAATGTGTATGGGGCAAAGTAGTTTAAAAAATTATGTCGTTTATAAATTGTAATAATTGCATTAAAAAATATAAGTTTAAAGTTATTTAATTTATGTCTATTTCATCTTGATATTCATTATTCAAAATATTATTTACTACGCATTCTATAAAATTTTACAAACCACATTATTTGAAATAACGGGTCTCAAACAAAGGGCTAATAATAACATGACACATTTTTTCAAATAATGAGGTTTGAAATAGTAAATTTTTCCAAAATGTAAGGTTAAAAGTATAGAATTTTTTTTTTTTTTTTTATAAATTATTTTATTGGTAAAATGTGACAGAAAATGAGTTTTAAAAAAAATGATGTTTTGAATAAGTGGAGAGAGTTTAGTTAAAAAGTGGAGAGAAAATATATGTGATTAAAAATTAGTTTGGGAAATTATATTATTTATAAATTATAATGATCGTATAAAAAAGTAGAAGCTTCTATTTTTATTTCATCTTGATATTCATTATTCAAAATATCACTTTTTTTAAAAAAAAAATCATTTTTTGCTCATTTTACACCAATAAAATAATCTACACATAAATTAAAACGAATTCTCTACTATTTGTTTGAGAAATTATATATTTTTTATACAATGGAAAGGAAAGAATTGTTCGGTTAAACTTTGTATATAAATTTATTATTTTTAAATCTGTAAATTAATGTTCTCTAGGAATTTATAATTTTCTGTTATGTTATCAATATTTTTTTAATACAAATAATTTTCCGATTTAAGTATATTATTTAGATTTAAGTATAAAGAGCATATAATTAAACAAACGTTTATAATTATTGTAATTGATGTTTTTGAAAGAAGTTTGGAGAAAATGTTAAATACGGGAGGCAAATGCAAAAAATGTGAATATTATGGCTAATAATGAATTATATTTTTTAACCATTCTTAGTTTTAATAGTTGCGTAAATGTTATATGGTATACGATTTTCAGTATAATTTTTTTTTTTACTCCAACATTGCATGTTGTCATATGATGATAATTGTTAGATTTATGTAATTATTAATTTTGAATACTTGATTTTAAAAGTAAAAAAAATATAATTTTATTGGTTAAATACAAATATTCATGGGTTTAAGTTAAGCACGTATATAATTATTGTGATTGACATTTTTGAATGAAAAGTGAAAGAACTTAAATACGAGAAGAGAATGCAGAAATCATGAGAAATATATTGATATCTTCTACACAATTAATATTGTACCATAATATTACATCAAACATAATATATTATTAAATAAACAAGTGCATTTGTATTTTCAAACATAATATACTATTAAATAAACTAGTGCATTTGTATTTTCTTTAAAACTAATAATAACTCGTAAAAATTATTGAAATTTACAATCATGTATTACTTAAATATCTAAATTGACTTACTATTCTAAAAAGCTATTATAATTTGAATTAAACATATCCATAGAAATTAAAATTAGTAAAGCCTATACCGACCACATTACCCTTCTTTCTGAAGGCACTATCGCAAGCTACAAACAAATCCAGATGAGGGCAAAATGGGAAATTTACCGGGTAAAATCCATCCTGTCAGAATGAGCTCCAAGCCTTTTCAGAGAATATCGTCCTGTCAGAAACCATGGTGTCAGGCTACAGATAAATAAATAAATAAAAAATATACTCAAGGGCTGCATGTAAACGATGTAATCCCTTTGCAAACTTAATTCAACTTACCACTGAACAATCCCTTTATAAAGGTAATAAGTGTTCTCATCCCACATCAACATCTGATGTTGGATGGGAACTGATAGGCTTTTTCTTTCTTGTTCTCTTTTTAAATTGATTTGCTTCCTCTTTTTTTTTTTTAATTATTTTTACTTACCATTATTTGTTTGACTTTTCTCTCCAAACTATTATTTAAATATTATTTTTCTTATTTTGTAAGTATTAAAATATTTTAACATTTTGAAACAAATAGTATAATATAAATAAAATTATCAACCATAAATCTCTATTTTTTGAGTTAGTAATTCAAAAGTTAAAGAAAATTATTTATATATTGTATATTATTTGTGTATTTAGTTTTTATGTAATAAAATCTATTTTTCCATATCAAAATTTATTTAATGTCTTAAAATTAATTAAATTATTATTAAAAGTAAAAAAAATCATTATGGCGACTATTTTTCGCATTGACATGCCTAAACTTGTTATTCTTAATTCTCGACCTCGACGCATCGCAATACATTACGAAATTAATATTAATCAACGTTTTTTTTACCAAATTAAGCCCTTGTTTGATGTTGATTTTAAAGGGGTTATTTGATGAAATAGTTTTTTTGAATACTGACCTTTTAGCGAATGTGCATGGTTAGAAAATAAGAAATTTTTTATAAATTTATGTATAATATTATTGTATTGAGAAATGTGTTGTTAAAAAAAGAGAAATAAAAATGTATTTATAATAGATCTCAAACAGGGGCTAAAGGATTACAGACTACATGATGACTAAAGTCACCCATGAAATTTTCGTTTTAAAACATTTGGCAATCTTTATCTTTATAATATATAAAGATTGGGTAGTTTCTAAAAACGATTTTTCGCCCATTTTTCATTTTCATAAATAGTAAGTTCCCATAAAATTAACAGTGTGAATACATAGTAGATTAATGTGAATACAAAAAAGATGTATGTCAAATTTGAATGCAAAATCTGGATAAATGTGAACGCATATATATATATATATATATATAAAAGTGATCGATATTTTTTTTAATTAATTTTAATTTTATTATTAACACTAATACTGAATGAGTTCAATTAATATTTTTAGTTATCAGTATTAAAATTATCATTTAATTATTATTTTTTTATTTGTTATTCTTAATATTATAAATTCTTTGTGTAGCCATCAATATAAAATTGTGTTTTAATTATTAATGGTTAAACCATTTGTTATCTTTAATATTAAAAATCATATTTTCTAAAGTATATATGTAGTTAAAAAAATATATTATTTATAAATAATTTATAGAAAAAGTTATTGAACGAAGAATAATATTGAATAATTAATGCTTTGAATTCTATTTAGGTAATAATATCAATAGAATGATTAATATTTTTTAATCATTCTTAATTTTAATAAATTTTTAAAGATTATAGGATATAAGATTTTTCGTATAATTTCATAATCTCTAACTTTATTTGATTGTTGACTATTTCACTTTGATTTTTTGATAATTGGTTTTTTGAAAAAGAAGTAGTATGAAAAATTGTAAGAAATAATTTTTTAAAGAATGTGTGATTGAGAATGAATGTTCAAAAAAATTGATTCTTGAAAAATCAATTCCATATGGGTAAGTGATAAAGTACTATGTTTTGTGGGTTAAACAACCGCACCGCTTTTATAAATCGATATGCATAGATGATTTCTTAGTATATAAAGTTAAATGTATTTGCGACATATATTCATTAAAATTTAATCAAAACTAACGTTTCATGTTGCTTAATTTGCTACATTCATTTAAATATATGACTTCATGTATTTAATTTGTAATGTTAAAATAAATATGAAATGAAATAATTGTTTAATAAATTTAAATATCAAATATTGTAATAAAATAGTTTGTAACAATTCTAATAGTACTATTCGGATAGTGATAAATTATTTGTGATAATCTAGAAATTATATCTTGAAAAGATTAATTATATCAATATTCATTAAAATTGAATAGTAATGTAAATGAGTTATGCAAATGGTCATTGAAGTATTTTTTTTTAAGTAGAAATTTATTTAAGTTCCTAACAATTACAATTGTGGCAACTTAAAAATAAAAATAAAATTGGCCCCGATTCAGTACACTTTCAAATCCTCATTTTTTCAAAAATCATTTTCAATTAACATTCTATTAATAAGATAATCTACATATAAATTTAAAAAATTCATACTTTTTATCAGCTCATTGTACCAAAATTTACTGTTACGAACTACATTATTTGAAATAATAAGTCTCAAACAAGAGCTTAAGTATAAATTCTCCACAAAATCATTATTATTAAACTCATTTTCCTAAATGGAAATTAGTAGTATTAATTCACTATTTATTATTCATTTTGGACAAAATTCAGATTTAAAATAATCCAATTGAATGTAGATTTTTAAATAATTACATTTTTCAAGTCCCGAAATTTTTTGATCCGTCTTCCTCTCTTGAAAATCAATTAAATTTCTTTTTAATTCGTCAAAATAAAAAAATATAACTTTGTCACTATCACATGAATATTTTAATTTAAAAATAGAAAATAAAATAGGATGAAATAAGAATGTTCATCAATTTATTTTTCTTTTTATTTTAATAAAATTACGAACGTATATCACAGATATATCTATTTTTTTTTTTTTTTTTACTTTTTACAAATTCTATTTAAATGTAGTTTTTCTTTTTCATTTTAAGTTTTAAATCAATTCA
This sequence comes from Ligustrum vulgare, assembly GCA_963555705.1. Lineage (NCBI taxonomy): Eukaryota > Viridiplantae > Streptophyta > Magnoliopsida > Lamiales > Oleaceae > Ligustrum > Ligustrum vulgare. The sequence goes on along the minus strand of OY743187.1, from coordinate 44,422,699 downwards.
AATTATAATATTTAAAGAAATTTTCGTAACGATAAACATATGAACCGTAAAAAAAAAAATTAAAAAAATTTAAAGTATGTGTAATGTACCTTTGTAATTAATCATCTTCATTCTTTTCTCATTTTTAATTAAATATTAATTTCATATGTTAAAATATAAATTTGATATATGTAAGTAACAAATGATCGTGCATCGTACGGGTGTAACACTAATTCTTCTAATTACAAGCTTCACATTCATGATTAATTTGGATAGATCATTGTAAAGAGTTGTTGATGTCAGTACAAAGATTTCACCGAGTACTTTACAACTGTAATTCCAAACCCTACAATAATAAAAACTGAACCTAGAGTTCAAATTTGTTCATCTCTTTAACAAGGATGAACATAACCTCCATCAATGTCGTTAGAAATGTATTCATTTCCTTTATTAGAGCTGGCCCCTTAGTTAAGCTATAGTCACAGGTCAGAACGTGGTTCAAAAGAAATAAATAAAAAAAAATGGATTATTATTCATAAAATTTTTCAAACCACTTTTTAATCATAAACATTTTCTCTTAAGTTTTTAACCACATTTTATCTATCTAAAAAAACTAAAAAAACCAAAATTATCGACAGCTCCCAGCCCCCGGCCTCTGTTTGGCAAAGTATTTTAAAATATATTTTTAAACAACCCAATTTACCAAATTACTTTTCAACCATACATATTTACCCTCTCCACTTTTTAACGATATATTTTACCTAGAAAGTCGAAAAGATAAAAACATATTTTTAAACACAAACGGACTGTTTGGCGGCTGCTCATCGTTTTTTTTTTTTTTTTGTATTTTCTAGGTAAAATGTGTAGTTAAAAATTAGAGATAGAAAACGTGTATGATTAAAAAGTAATATAAGAAAGGGTAATTAGCACATTTAATCCCTACCTTTCGCAATCTTTGCGAAATTCAACCTTACCTTTATTTTTCGACGAATTCATCCTTACATTCTCACTTTCTTGCCAAAATCGTCATTGCCATCAATTTCTATTAAATTCAGTTGTTAGTCCATTTAATTAATTGGACTCATTTTTATTTAATGTTGAGGGCTATTTCAGAATTAAATAAAAAATCAACTTACATTTCAAAGAAAACACATGCCGGGACTCCGATATATGATCCCAGAATTCTTTCAGCTTAGCTTTGTTGGTGGAATTGCGGGTAATATTCCGACAGCATCCAAGTGCGTCAAAAAGTTCTCCAACAAATTCTTTTGATTCCTTGTTCATACCTATTAATTATATTATCACAAAAAGATTGCAAGGATAAAATTAAAATCTAAAACAAGATGCAATATGAGCGACAGTAAATTTTGCCCATTAAAGTCAACCGCTGTTGTAGCGATCAAGAATTTTTACGCGATTAATAATTATTTTAATAGAAAATCGTGTCGCTACTATTTCACCCATTTTTATTAAGTTAACGCCGCGACGTATTCGTATAGCCAAGTCAAGAAATAATCGAGATCGTTCGATTTTAAATTAAATTCCGAAATTCTAAAAATATTTCCATTCTCTTGATTTAAAGTATATTAAGTCCAAGTACTTAATTCAATGTTATCCCAATATTTATTTATACAAAAATTATTTTTATTATTGAAATTAAGAAAATATATGCAAGCATGAGAGGTTCCATTATATATAATAATTATGAGAATCTTAATTTAATAAATATGGAAAAGTATATGAATGAATTATATACTCCATTATATATAATCATGAAGAGCATAATATTTGTATAAATATGGAAAAGTATATGAATGGTTGATATACTCCATTATATGTAATCATGAAGAGCATAATATTTGTATAAATATGGAAAAGTATATGAATGAATTATATACTCCATTATATGTAATCATGAAGAGCATAATATTTGTATAAATATGGAAAAGTATATGAATGAATTATATACTCCATTATATATAATCATGAAGAGCATAATATTTGTATAAATATGGAAAAGTATATGAATGAATTATATACTCCATTATATATAATCATGAAGAGCATAATATTTGTATAAATATGGAAAAGTATATGAATGATTGATAAGACTCCATTATATGTAATCATGAAGAGCATAATATTTGTATAAATATGGAAAAGTATATGAATGAATTATATACTCCATTATATATAATCATGAAGAGCATATTATTTGTATAAATATGGAAAAGTATATGAATGGTGCTTTACTTTAAGAAAATGATGTGTTAAAATTAATAGAATTGAATGATTATGTTTACAATATGCCAACTTTATACATCTATTTAAACCCATCTCTTTTACACACAACTCTACACATATACACTTATTTCCAATCTCTTGACAAAAATCCACAAGTAAGAGAAATTCAAGGTGGTCAAGAAAATTTTGGTCCATTTACTACTACACTTCATTTTAATCTTTTAAAAGGTAAGTATATCTTATGTTTTTATGAAAAGTAAGTATGTTTTTATGAAAGGTAAATACACCTTATGTTTTTATGAAAAGTAAGTATGTTTTTATGACAAGTAAGTATATCTTATGTTTTTATGAAAAGTAAGTATGTTTTTATGAAAGGTAAATACACCTTATGTTTTTATGAAAAGTAAGTATGTTTTTATGACAAGTAAGTATATCTTATGTTTTTATGAAAAGTAAGTATGTTTTTATGAAAGGTAAATACACCTTATGTTTTTATGAAAAGTAAGTATGTTTTTATGACAAGTAAGTATATCTTATGTTTTTATGAAAAGTAAGTATGTTTTTATGACAAGTAAGTATATCTTATGTTTTTATGAAAAGTAAGTATGTTTTTATGAAAGGTAAATACACCTTATGTTTTTATGAAAAGTAAGTATGTTTTTATGACAAGTAAGTATATCTTATGTTTTTATGAAAAGTAAGTATGTTTTTATGACAAGTAAGTATATCTTATGTTTTTATGAAAAGTAAGTATGTTTTTATGAAAGGTAAATACACCTTATGTTTTTATGAAAAGTAAGTATGTTTTTATGACAAGTAAGTATATCTTTATGTTTTTATGAAAATGTTTGGATCATTGCTATGAAATCAATCTCACAAGATTGTTATGGGTTCCATATGATATGTTTATGATTATGCTAAGGGGACCGGAGTTTAGTAGCGCTACACATAAGAATTCTTGCCATTTAAGTTCGGTAAAATTCTTGTGTCTCCCTATATTTATGAGTATTTCGATCATATCCTATGTTATGATGAAAATGATCCATATGCTTTCAAAAGAAAATTTATGCTTGGTATACTTACTGGGATTTTATAAATCTCACTCTACGATATTTACCATTTTCAGATAATTGAAGGTTCGAGGCGGTCAACATGGAAGTGGCAAAAGTGGTTAAGATTGATGAAATAATTATGTTGAACTTTATGTAAGAAAATTATGTTCTATTTATATTCACAAATAAAATTATGGGATTCTAATTATTCTTTTGAATAATTTTACATTACTAGTTAAGTCTCGATAATATGGTATGAGTCACTTTTAGTGGCACTCGAATGGTCAAGATTTCGGGTCGTCACAGTTGGTATCAGAGATAAGAGTTTTAAAAACGATTCTGTAGATTTTTGAAATTTTATTTCTTTAAAAAAAAAAAAAAAAAAAAAAAATCACTATTCACGTGAACAGTAAAACGACGTGCTATTCATGATGAACAGTGAACGAAATCACTATTCATTAAAAAAAAAAAGTTGAATTTTCACATGTCAAGTATGGTTATGATTTTGAAAAGCATAATGAAATTTGATGTGCGAATTTCAAGGACAAAATTCATTTTAAGCAAGGGAGTTTGTAATGTCCTGAAAATTTTATGGAATATAATTAGTTAGTGATATGATGTTTATATTGATGTCTTTGATAAATTTCTAGAAGTTCGGGGACTAAAAGAAAATAAGATTTGACGATAAATTTTTATTTGGGTTAATTAGGCTCAATCTTATGTAAAGATGCGAAATGATTAATAATTATTTTTTTATGAAATATTTTAACTCATCACTCTACTATGTCACTCTCCATGTATTGACTCCTCGAACCAGGTATGTTATATGCTTTGCAAGTCATTTACGATTTTATTAAGACATGTTAAGTATGAAATATTCATATGTTATGAATCTTTAAGTGAAATATACATGTTGAGTATGATATGAATTGATAGAAGCCTAAATTTTAATTTATTCCTTTTAATGTAGAATCATGAGACATAGAGGATATTGATATGAATTTTGGTTCATATTAAGCTTAGTAAGACTAACTAAATTAGAAAATTAAGTTGGTTCGTAATTTTTGCCAAAAATATATATGGAATAATATATTAAACAAACAAAATTAATAATGAATTCGTACAATAATTTATCCCTTTATCACTACCTTTGTGTAAAGACAAGGGAAAAACTGTGGATGGTTATTAGTACTTCCTCTTCAAGTTTCAATTATCGGTTCAATAATTTATCCCTTTATCACTACCTTTGCTTAAAAGTAAGGAAAAACTGTGGATGATTATTGGTACCACTCTTCAAGTTTCTATTCTTAAAAAAAAAAAAAAAAAAAATTCAGAAAGAAAGAACGAGTGTTTAGTATAATGAAAAAATATGATTTACGAATGATTTTCAAAATAATCTTTGTCGTCAAGTTTAGAAATGATGAGCCCTAAATGGACTTTGCATAATTTATTTTAGACATGGCACTAAGTATGAGAAGTCAACAGAAAGGACTAGATAATATTTTCGAATTATTCATCGTTTAGATTAAACGAGAAATAGAAAGTCAGTTTTATGAAGTTATGATGAGATGTTGAGATTTTAAGTGATATGATTTTATTGAGATTTTTATGAGAAGAATTATGAAGTTGGAGATTTAAAGTTTAGGCTCTTAATTATTGAGAAATAAGGACTTGATATGGTGATATTAGAAATTATGATTTGAAATTTCTATGTTGAGGAATTATGAATTGATTTTCTGGAATATTTATGATGATATTGAAGTTTGATGAAATTGTGATCAAATGTACAATTAGTTATTATTGTGAGTTATGAAGTATGCTTACGATTTGGATAAGTCCAAATTTCAAAGGAAAACTGCCTAGAATTTTATCGTTTGGAGTTAAGAGCATAGTATGGTATGCAATCACTAAGAGAATTGAGGTTAGACATACAAGTTCATTTACATCACAAACGAGATTTAGTAGATGATAACAGAGATATTATTATTTTCTCATAAAGAGAACACACAAGAGTCACCCTAGAAAGGAAATACATGAAACACGCAAAAGCAAAAGAAAGCAACATGGGAAATTCCTCAAATTGAGAGATGTGTTTCCGGAGTAGCCGTATCCTACCACCTCTGACCTTTTGAGGAAATAAAGAAACATTCAAAGAGGTGTGTTTCGAGAGTAAGAATACTCCGTAATCTACCACCTGGAACCTTTGAGGTACACACAAGATTTAAACATTAAGGAAAATCCTAGGAAATTAGAGGGGTGTCTCGAGAGTAAGAATACTCCGTACTCTACCCCCACCTATTCTAAGATTCATAAAGTTAAGTTTACATTAACCGGACTCCATTTTCGCTTGATTCCCCTTCCTTGCGACCAATCTATCTTAACCCCTGCTGGATCTTGTATTGAGATATATGACTGCAGCTTATCCAGTAGTTCATCAATAGTAGGAGCAGAAATAAGAAGCCTTCTGGAAAATGGAGAGATGAATCACTGTTCCACAGCATAATCAAGAAAGGTTAACAAGCCATCAAAGAAATTGTTAACATTCAAAAGCCCAATAGGCTTAGTATGGAGATCTAGTTGAGCCCATGAGGTAATGTTAAAGATTTCTTCTAAGGTACCAAAACCTCCGGGCAGGGCTATAAAGGCATCAGAACCATATAGCATACAAGTTATGCGTTCATGGATGGATAAGGTTTGAACTTCATGCCCTCGTGTTTTTCCTGCAACATCTACCAAAGGGACAGGTATGACACCGATTACTTTTGATTTCTCTGCAAGAGCAGATTGGGAAACACAACCCATTAGACCACTGCTACCACCCCCATACACAAGAGTGATACCTTTTTCCCCCAGTTTCTTTCCAAGATCTACGGCCGCTTCTAGATAACTAAAGCCTTTCCCCACTTTTGATCCACAAAATACACAAATAGTTTTGATCTGTCGAAGTTTTGGTGCTTCCATCTTTGATAGTATAGAAGAGAAAACTTACGAAGAAGATGTGATTTTGGGATGCCTGAACTATGAAATATGTTTGGCTATTTAAAGCCGGAAAAATTTACTGTTTTTGATTGATTCTGAAAAAGTAAAGATTTACTTTTGACAAAATCAGCCTACTTTTGACTATTTTATCAAAGCTTTCATCTTTCGGTGATTTATTTTCCAGCTTTATCAAACCTCGAGAAAGGAAAATATATTTTTACCAACCTTTATCAAAACGCGTGAAAGGAAACAGAATAATATTTTAAATATGTATCAAGAGATTTACCTTATATCAATGCTGATTTGCCACAACCTCATTGTGTAAAACAGACTGACAGACAGGATCTTTTGCAGTTATATTTTTGAGACTATAACGATTTTTGTCTTCGTTAAACTGAGCGTATAAGGAGAGAAGTTCACGTTGCACATAACCACTTGGGTGCGTCTCAAGAGTCAGTCGAATATCATCCAAAGACTCCTTACTCAGTCCACCCTTTATGAATTTGATTTTATCATCCCGATTAGTAGAAGAATATCCTACTGTTTTGCAACGAGTATCACAGTTCCAACGAGCACATTTGTAGCAACCATTCAGCCTTTTTGCTCTTCGTTTCTTTGCGAATGTGCTTTTGCCTAAACCAGGCATGTGTTTTGGAAATGTCATAGGTAATTCACCAGATAATCGAACTTTTGCTTCGATCAACCAGCGAACATCTTCTGGAATACCATGAGCCATCAGCAACCTCAACCTTTCGAGCCTAATTCGATAAATTTTTCTCAGATCATTCATAGGAAGATTGGAATAATACTTGCGAATGTTTGAAAGGATGATATCCATTTTTGATGGATCTAACCTCTTCCCAACATGATCTATTTAAAGGTATAAAGGAACTAAGTGGATCCATCTGATATTGATTCCAGCAAGAAAGCGCGGAATAGAATAATGAAAAGAAGAGACAAGAATTAATGCGCTGTTTAATTTTATCGATAAAGGAAGATTTGATGATAAGATTTTGAGATACAGAATATTTTCTTGGATTTGGTACTGATATTTTTGGTATAATAATAAGTAATTAAGGTATGGTGTGATGATACGGGAATACGTGAAAGTGAAATAAGGACCGTATCGAATCAGAATTCATAAGTATGTACAAGTGAAAGAAATACCTTGCGGGAAATGTTGTGACAATTAAGTGAAGAATTTTAGTTATTTGGGAGCTAATTATTTATTTGAATTTTGCAGAACGTTTTGGTTACAAATATGGGAAAAGATAAGCTGATGATATTATGTTGATTGATGAATAATATGTTTGGATATATTACATAGGGAATATTCAGGTAACCATTTTATTTACTTTGGGATATTTGGTGATAAGAAGAAATGACTAATTATTATGGTATGATATGTTAGTAAAGATTTATTGAAATTTTAGAGATATTAATACGAATATTTGAGGTCACATGATACGATGATAAGTGACAGGTTACATGAGTACTACAAGACATGATGAAATATCACATACGATTGGGAATTTTCCTTTTGAGTCAGAATTTATGAGTAGACACATATGTCTATTATTGATAGAAAAGTCCATGTTTTTAAGAAAAACAAAGATATGCATTTAGTCAAAGTTCAGTGGGTTAAATATAGTAGCAATGATACTACCTAAGAGAAGAAGAGAAGAGATTCTGATTAAGTGTTCAGAAATCATAAGATCAAGTAAGTTTAATTTCGAGGACGAAATTATTTTAAGGGGGTAAGTTTGTAGCGACCAAGAATTTTTACGCGATTAATAATTATTTTAATAGAAAATCGTGTCGCTACTATTTCACCCATTTTTATTAAGTTAACGCCGCGACGTATTCGTATAGCCAAGTCAAGAAATAATCGAGATCGTTCGATTTTAAATTAAATTCCGAAATTCTAAAAATATTTCCATTCTCTTGATTTAAAGTATATTAAGTCCAAGTACTTAATTCAATGTTATCCCAATATTTATTTATACAAAAATTATTTTTATTATTGAAATTAAGAAAATATATGCAAGCATGAGAGGTTCCATTATATATAATAATTATGAGAATCTTAATTTAATAAATATGGAAAAGTATATGAATGAATTATATACTCCATTATATATAATCATGAAGAGCATAATATTTGTATAAATATGGAAAAGTATATGAATGGTTGATATACTCCATTATATGTAATCATGAAGAGCATAATATTTGTATAAATATGGAAAAGTATATGAATGAATTATATACTCCATTATATGTAATCATGAAGAGCATAATATTTGTATAAATATGGAAAAGTATATGAATGAATTATATACTCCATTATATATAATCATGAAGAGCATAATATTTGTATAAATATGGAAAAGTATATGAATGAATTATATACTCCATTATATATAATCATGAAGAGCATAATATTTGTATAAATATGGAAAAGTATATGAATGATTGATAAGACTCCATTATATGTAATCATGAAGAGCATAATATTTGTATAAATATGGAAAAGTATATGAATGAATTATATACTCCATTATATATAATCATGAAGAGCATATTATTTGTATAAATATGGAAAAGTATATGAATGGTGCTTTACTTTAAGAAAATGATGTGTTAAAATTAATAGAATTGAATGATTATGTTTACAATATGCCAACTTTATACATCTATTTAAACCCATCTCTTTTACACACAACTCTACACATATACACTTATTTCCAATCTCTTGACAAAAATCCACAAGTAAGAGAAATTCAAGGTGGTCAAGAAAATTTTGGTCCATTTACTACTACACTTCATTTTAATCTTTTAAAAGGTAAGTATATCTTATGTTTTTATGAAAAGTAAGTATGTTTTTATGAAAGGTAAATACACCTTATGTTTTTATGAAAAGTAAGTATGTTTTTATGACAAGTAAGTATATCTTATGTTTTTATGAAAAGTAAGTATGTTTTTATGAAAGGTAAATACACCTTATGTTTTTATGAAAAGTAAGTATGTTTTTATGACAAGTAAGTATATCTTATGTTTTTATGAAAAGTAAGTATGTTTTTATGAAAGGTAAATACACCTTATGTTTTTATGAAAAGTAAGTATGTTTTTATGACAAGTAAGTATATCTTATGTTTTTATGAAAAGTAAGTATGTTTTTATGAAAGGTAAATACACCTTATGTTTTTATGAAAAGTAAGTATGTTTTTATGACAAGTAAGTATATCTTATGTTTTTATGAAAAGTAAGTATGTTTTTATGACAAGTAAGTATATCTTATGTTTTTATGAAAAGTAAGTATGTTTTTATGAAAGGTAAATACACCTTATGTTTTTATGAAAAGTAAGTATGTTTTTATGACAAGTAAGTATATCTTATGTTTTTATGAAAAGTAAGTATGTTTTTATGACAAGTAAGTATATCTTATGTTTTTATGAAAAGTAAGTATGTTTTTATGAAAGGTAAATACACCTTATGTTTTTATGAAAAGTAAGTATGTTTTTATGACAAGTAAGTATATCTTTATGTTTTTATGAAAATGTTTGGATCATTGCTATGAAATCAATCTCACAAGATTGTTATGGGTTCCATATGATATGTTTATGATTATGCTAAGGGGACCGGAGTTTAGTAGCGCTACACATAAGAATTCTTGCCATTTAAGTTCGGTAAAATTCTTGTGTCTCCCTATATTTATGAGTATTTCGATCATATCCTATGTTATGATGAAAATGATCCATATGCTTTCAAAAGAAAATTTATGCTTGGTATACTTACTGGGATTTTATAAATCTCACTCTACGATATTTACCATTTTCAGATAATTGAAGGTTCGAGGCGGTCAACATGGAAGTGGCAAAAGTGGTTAAGATTGATGAAATAATTATGTTGAACTTTATGTAAGAAAATTATGTTCTATTTATATTCACAAATAAAATTATGGGATTCTAATTATTCTTTTGAATAATTTTACATTACTATTTAAGTCTCGATAATATGGTATGAGTCACTTTTAGTGGCACTCGAATGGTCAAGATTTCGGGTCGTCACAGCTGTTGAGTTGCTCAGATACCGAAATTGGGGTAAAAAATAAAAATTAAGGTAGTGTTTGATAGCAAGGTGAAAAATGAGGTGGAATTCCAATTCCATTACACCAAAGAATCTAATTCCATGGAATTCAAGCAAAAAAAAGTGGAATTCAAATTCCATGGAATTGGAGTGTGTGTATGATTGGAATATGGAAAATTTGGGTGGAAAATGGATTTTCCATTGAATTGAAATTCCAATCAAACACTACACTTTTTTTTTTTTTTTTTGTAGCAAAGGCTTTCACGAATTGAAGTCCTTGATGAATATCTAAATCAAGGACCGACTGGTTTGGTTACCTGTGCAAAGAGAAACAAAATTCGTGTTACAAAGTTGGTCTATGCTATTTTCCTACACAAGAGGATGCAATTGAGGCTTCTATGGAGCCTCTTGATGGGTATATAAAAGAAGACGTTGAAGAAAATTATGAAAGCATTGGCTGTGGCAGCTGAATGAAGTAGATGAGGCGGTGGAGGATACTAAGAATAAAGCAAAATCAAAGCAATTTCTAAGAATTGAAAAATTCCAGCTGCAAAAATAGTGGAAGGAGGGTGGGGGGAAATCAAGAAATATGAATTGGATAATTCAGTGAACATTTTGCAAGACTTGAACGCAATTTCAGGTGCAGTGCATCTGTTGAAGTTGGGGTGGAGAGGAGAGGAGAAGATACTATTTTTGTATTTCATTTTTATTATTTTCTTAATTTTTTTGGTCAATTTTAATTAAAGTGATAATTGAATAGACCATTTTATCATTCATTTAGTTGGTTAATGAATGATTTATGGATCAACAAACAGATTTTTTAACGGACCTAGACAAAAAAATGATTTTGGCAGAAAATGCGATGATGGGGGTGAAAATACCAAGATTTTGAAAGTATGGATGATTTGCACAAAACCAGTGAAAGGTAGAGATGTTTTTCACCAATTACCCTTTGAGAAATTATGTTGTTTACAAATTGATTTATAAACATGTTTGTTTAGTGTTATCGAATACAGTGTTGCCTTTTTTTTAATGCAATCATTATAATTTATAAATCAATTTGTAAATAACAAAATATTTCAAATCACTTTTTAACCACACATATTTCCCCCCTCTCTCTCTGCTTTTTAATCACGCTTTTTACCTCAAAATATAAATAAATTCATTTATAATTACTATAGTATTATTGAGCCTAAATATGAATAAATTCGTATTTTAATGAACCAACCTCCCTCCTTCCGCCCTTTGACATCTTTTTTTTATGTACACTAGTGGCATCCACGTGTGTTTCACGTGATCTATCAGTAATTTTTTAATTTTTGAAATATGACAATTTTTTCTATGAATACCTTTTTGTGATCGATAATTGATGAATGATTATTGATGTAAAATATCATTTACATTATTCTTGACAGAATAATCGAGTGATCTTTTCCATTTACTACTCTTTTAGCATCCTGATATTAAAATGCCCAGATTTTCAAACCCTTTATGAAAGGGTTGTTAACGTGAGGAAGAGGAAGCACGAGAAAATTGTCCCAAACACTACACATAATAACCTGTAATGCAAATCAATTGAGATAGAAGGTTAAATCCATTTGGTAATTTGTCTAAACAAAATTTTTCTTCAGGTATAAAACAATTGATATATCAAAGAAATGTATGCCAACTGAATGAAGGTCAATGAAATGAGATCTAGTTTCTGACCCTCCCATATTCAATAGCCAAAAGAAAATTATGGATAGTTTCCAAGTCCTGAGAGCCAAAAATGTTTGTTTCAAAAAGATAAAACAAATCAAATGAATTTTAATACCAGAACGGCAATAAGTAGAGGATGACCATTACAAAAAAAAAAAACTATGCATTTAATCACATAAACAAGGAAAAAAACTTCATCAAGAATGGAAAAAATAATACAGGAAAACTAAAAAATTAAGCTATTGGCAATTTTGTAAGTTCAAAAGTAATTTCAACAGCAATATGATTCAGAATATGCAATTCGAAACAGAAAAAAGGCTAGGATAATTAAAGCTCAAGATTGCAACATTACGAACAATTAAACAAAGAATAAAACACCATAATTAGGCAAAAATAAATAAAATTTCTATAGTAAGAAACAATAGTAATGAAAACCAACCTTTGGACGATCAAAATTCCACTGAGAATTTTTTAGAGAATACTTAACACTGATAGACAAAATCACCCATTTTGAAACCCCTTGAAGATGGTTGAAATGGAAGTGAAAATGTTTGAGAGATGGATAGTGGTCACAGGGAAGATGAATGGGTGCACATTGACGTATTTTAAAGGCTTGAGCTTCTGATTTTTAATTATAAAGAATGATTTTGCTATTAAAAGATAAAAGTAATGATAAAAATGAAAAATAAATAATTAATGTCTAATTCAACCTTCTTTCTGGGACAAATAAGAAATTATGAAGTATTGTAGAGGATATTTTGGTCCAAAAAAATTTCTTCATGATAAGGCCTTTTATAATTAGTATAGATAAAGAGAAATTATATGCTTCTTTTAGCACATACGTCTAATTATTTTCGATATTCATTTAGATCAATCAATATTGTAAGATATAGTACTCGAAATGAGCTTCCAGATGATATAGAAGATTTATAGATTCAACTACAGTAGAATATATAATTAAAAAACTTATAAATTTGTATTTTCAATTAAGTCAATAATAACTTATAATTTTTTTTTTAACAATCATTTATTATTTAAACTAGATAGACACACACGCAATGCACTTGTCCTAAAAAAATTGGCTACATAATAGCGCATCAATAAAAAATTATTTGTGATAATCAATAACTACATCAAATTTAAGCATATGTTAGTAAATGTTAGAAAGAACATGACTAGATGATATAGAAATCGAATTTAGACTTGTTTGTTTATTTTAAAAGTGAGAAATAAAGATCGTCACCATGTATTTGAAGTACAAATTCAAAGTAGCATGCGTTTGGTAACTTACGTCTCCCCAAACGCCTTTTTAGCATTCGTTTGGTAATTTTTTTTTTTTATATAAATATGTTTATAAATAATACAATTTTGTAAACAATTTTTTACTCACGTACATTTTCTCTCTCTAATTCTTAATCATTATTTTTTACCTCAAAATCATAAATAAACAAATTTATAAACCAAAAAGTGTTACTTACACACCGTTCTTTTACGCAATGATTACTATTTATAAATCAATTTGTAAACAGCACAATTTTTCAAACTACTTGTTAACCACACACATTTTTTCTCTCCAATTTTCAACCACACATCTACCTAAAAAATAACAAAATAAAAATAAAAAAATTTGGCAGCATAGCCGCCGAACATACTGTTAATTATATACGTTTCCTAAAATTATTTTTCAATTATATATTTTACCTCGAAAATATCAAATTTTTTATTTTAAAAAAAAGTTACCAAACAAAGGTAAATCAGTCAAAATCCTCAAATTGGATAAAATTCAAATTTTAAGCGTAATTTGGAATGTTTGAAATTCTCAACTTAAACTTATTTTAAGAGCATGTTTGGTATAGGAAAAATTGAAAAAAAAAATATTAAATATCTGGTTGAAAAGTTGTTGAAAATGTATAAATTGACGACTTCATAGATATGTGTGATTAAAAATGAATTTGAACAAAAAATTAAAAAAAAAAATCTTAGGACCAAACATAGCCTAATTTGAAAGGCCGATTTAAAAAATTATTACCAAAGTCTCAATTCCTATTTTAGTTAAGGTGTGTTCGGAAGCTAAGGTCCTATTCTCTTTACCGTTTTAAAGTTATTTTTTGTTTTTATTTTCGAAACCACTAAAAACGCGTTCTCTTTACCATTTTCAAAAACGTATTTTAGAAAGAAAAAAATTTGTACACAAAAAACGCATAAAACCTCGTTTTGGGCGTTTTAAGTGTATTTCAACAAAAAAGTTTCAAAACGCAGAAAACCTTTTTTGGTTTTTTTTTTTTTTTTTTTTTGTAGAATTATCTTAGCTTGGAACTAAGTCTGGAATAAAGTTTTATTAAATTCAATATCAACATTACAAAAAACATTCAGTGAAAATTTTTATTGCTACTGTGTTAGCAAAAAACATGATTTTTTTTTTTTTGGGCAAAAAACATTACAAAAAAAATATAATCCCAACATTATAAACATGAGTTATTTTCCTTTCATGTATGAGATTGGATCAATAAACTCTACATTTAGGTTAATAATTCAAAAAATGCCTTAAACGTGGACTCTATGTGTGATTATTTTAGCTTATGACTACTTGCATCCATTTTGTTGAGTCAAACACTTTGTGTGATTATTTTGTTTACATGGATTCATGTTTAATTGTAACTTGAACATGAATGTAGCAACAATAATTAGATTAACTAATTTCTTATAAAATTTTTGGACTTGATCTTTAATGACTTTATCTATTTTTATAATATTTTCCAGTCAATATTATATCATTCCAATAGAAATTAGATGAGCTAATTTCTTATACTAAAAAGTAAATCTTAAAAAGATATTTTTTTTTTTGTAATTTAACCCATAAACAAATTAATTACAAATAGTCAAAGTAACATTCTGTAAAATTTTAAACATAACAGGTTTTCAGCATATTTAAAAATAGGAAGTGAAAACAAAAAATAGAAAATGTTTATTTGGATGAAAAGAAAACGAATTTCAAGGGTTTGAATTCTTGGAAACTTATTTTCTTAAGAATTGAAAGTTAATGTGTTTGATTGCGAGGATAAATTTAGGTGAAAATAAAATGAATTCAGTGTTTTAGTGTTTGATTGGTAATATTTTCATGTAATTTGATTGATAAAATATATCATTTAATAATAAAGTATTAAATAATAAATTATTTAATAAATTAATATTATGAATGTTCACCGATATCTCGCTATACGAAATATCCCCGCAAGTGTACTTATTGTGAGAAGTAATATAGTGGACCTTAGAGTCCGGATTATCGTCCCATAGAGACTGGTATTAATTATCGAAATATTTCAGTTCTACACTTTATTTAAACAGACAAAGAGAATTTGTGATTGCGAACTAAAACTAAGAAATTAAACCAAAGAATTAAATTTGCGAATTTGTTTTGCTTTCAAATAAGATTGTAAAATAGTTGGGATTCACGAATTCACCTAACCAATTAAATCAATTTCAATTCCCGATTTTATTTTCTAAATATGTGCTCGATCGAATTTACTAATTCAAATTGAGATTCCTCTCTCGAGTTTAAATCAATCCTACCTAAATAAGTCAACCTTGTATCACTACAGCGGGTCCGAATATTCCTTATCTAGATGCATTACACCCAAGAATTCACACACGATCGCGCTAATCACAAGAGTATATCTTTATCTTTCGTTCAGTTATCGGATTTATTACCTAGATCTATGTTATTAACTCACCTCTCGGATTATGAAAATAATACATTAAATCATGAATAAGTGGCCAGTTCATTCACGCATTAAACACAATAATAAATCAACACATGCATTGAATTGTTAAAACAAGGAATATGGAATTAAAAATAATTGACTAGGCTACATCGTTCATCCCAACATTAAAAATAGTTACAAATCATTATGAAAGAACAAAAACAATAAAAATAAACGTTCATTGAAAAACAATATAAAGAATGAAAATCTTGCACCAAGTTTTTATTTTTCAACTGTCTTCAATTCGCGTCCCTCTGCAATGCTTGATTCTCCAAGGAATTGATGTTGAAATCTCTGTTGTGGCTCGTTCTATGGAGAGGCAAAGGTCCTGATTTTCGTGCAAAGAGGTTGTATTTATAGTTGGTGAAGAGACCATGTTGAAGAAGGAAAGAAATTCATCAAATCCGCGCGCGAGTCTTTTCTTGTTTCTGCACAGCGTTCAGTATTTCGATCATATATTTCTATTTCCTTATCTGATTGAGGTGATTCAAAGTTTTTTGGAAATATAACTTAAAGGACTACAATTCTTCCTGAAATAGGATTTTCCTAATTCGAACATTTACTTCCCCAAAATTAGGTCTCAAAGTTCGATTAGAATTTTGTCCAAAATCTTTTAGGATTGGAATCAATTTTATGGTAATATTCTTATCATATTCCATTCTTTTTTTTACTTCTACTTGCATCCAATTGACTCCTAAAAGTCCTCAAAGTATCTTCTTATTATCCAAATCAATCATTGGATATTTGCAAGTTGGTCCCTCATGTTTAATTTGCTCTTCAGTCCTTCAACTTTCAATTGCAACAATATAGTCCCCATACTTATGAATCTTCTCAATTCCATCGTTTCAACTCTCAATTCCTTCAACTGGATCCTCCAACTTATTATTCATTGACTTTGGCACATTGCAACTTTCCGGTTGACGTCACAAAATTATCAATTGCTCATTTTAGCTCCAATTAGCATCCAATTATGCATTTTTCTCATCAATTGCTTCATTCTTCATCTTCTGGGATATTTTCTGTAAAGTAAATAAATAATAAATTAAATAACATATATTCTAAAACGACAATAATTTATTCTAATTTAAACGTACAAATAAGTGTATAAAATACACTTATCAAATACCCCCAAACTAGAACTATTGTTCGTCCTCAAACAGTGTAAACTAAACTAACAAATTAAAATAACAACATGCAATTGTTTTTGTTGTGTCAACATATTTACCAAATGCCTCAATAGTCCAAATCAATTCAAGCTTTAAGCAAGAGTTAAGAACAACGATGCAAAATAATTTCTAGTTATATCATGCCAGATTTTCAAGTGTGAGTGTGAATAGCCAACTTCAAACGCATACTTATGCAAAAGATATACTCAACACTGTGTGACTCATTATGCATAATCAAACCCGAATCTCATGTGGTCAATCTATGATTTCTAATGGAATTCCTTTCAACGCTCATGGATGATCACCACTTTCTGCTTTTCTCTCACATCCCATGTTTATATCTATGTAGGTTCTAAACATTTTTCATTGCTTTTTCCACACGAGACAGTCAAAATCAGAATATGCGTGCACAACAAATCAAAAGAAAGCAGTCCCCAATTCTATAACCTCAACCACCACAGCTCAGTCAACAAAGCTTATACCATGAAATATTATTATTATTATTATTATGGACGACTTTTTCTTTTAATTGTCCTTGTATTTTACCATCTTTGTGCAGAACGTTTCATACTTGCTTTCTATATGACTCCTGTAGTGGGCTTTCGGATCGGCAGCTCCCAAACCAGTTGGCTTTAGGGTACCAGGTTCAAAGAACCCCTCAGACGTACTTGCCCGAGTCATAAAGGCTTAAACAGAAAAGTTAAAGATGATTTAAATGTCTTATGTGTAAGTCCACTCTCCGTACTTGCTTTCTAATTGACCCCTGTAGCGAGCTTTAGGTCGATGACTCCTAAGCCAGTTGGCTTTAGGGCACCAGGTTTGAAAGACCCCTCGAACTTACTTACTCGAGTCAAAAAGGCATTTGAAGAGTAGAATAAGACTTTCAGCATTTTTCTATTTTTATGCTGGAAATGGTTTATACCAATTGACCAAACTGCAATTACTAAAGTGCAAAACCAAGAACCACAGACCTCCAACCCGTCAATACATACAAATTCCAACCATTTTACCCCCAAACTGGCCTTTTAGCATGATTGGTTCTAATTTAGGACTGGGATGTCTAAAGATCTAAGTTCAGGGATTTTCAAGTCATTCCTAAGTTCAAATTGTATAAACTTTGCCCCACATATATTAAGCACAATCCCTTACACAAACAATTATCCAACGCTGGCTATGTGCGCAATGAATATGAATCTAGCAAAACATAACTAGTTCAAAATAAGTTCATGCTTTCATGTTGTCCAATTTTCAAGCCTAAGCACAAATTGATTCATACTATATCCTAGGCAATAAACATGTCAAAAAAATTTTCAATTTTTTTTTTGGTCCCTATAGAATCGAATGAATATAAAATGAATGAAGAATGCAATGAATTTTCACCCCAAACTTGAAATGAACATTTTCCTCAATGTTTGTAAAAAAGATTCAACAATGTTAAACAAGACCAAGAAAAGAGAATGAGAACTTCCCAAGTGTAGAGGATGTATTTCTTTGAAGCTTCCTGTTGCACTGCATTGGATAAATCGACCATTTGTTTGTATTGTTCAAATTGGATTGGGGTATTTTGATTGGTGTTTTCCCTACAAATAAGAGATAATTAGCATTAGAAGTCATAAACGTCAATAAGAAATAATGGACGTTCAGTACCACACCCCCAAACTAAAGTTAAAGCAACATTTGGAATTTTCAACAATGGTAGACCACACATATTCAAGCCTTGACATCGCCTAGAAAAACACAAATTCTTCCGACCCATCTTTTGATATGTTAAAGTTCACAGCATGGTCTACAACATATTAAAAATTCAGGTCATTTGGAAGTTTAATAGGGTCATGAAAAATTATGGAGAAGTGGGTGACGTGAACTGATTTTCTGGTGCAATGGCCTGCAGTGGCCTTGCAATGGGGCAGCCATGGTGCTCACATGGTTTTAATAGATTTCATGCCAATATGTGAACTAACTCATGCACTACGCACACATAAACAACGATAAACATTTCATGAAGATAAATGCTAGGATTAATTTCTCAAATTAGCACAAAACTCTCTTTGTGGCATTTCATCTAACACATGGTGTGCATTGCAAGAATCAAAGGATATGCATAAATTTGGATACCTAAGTTGACCCAAAATTTTCATCATATTTAGCACAATTCACAACTCCAATGACTACCCAAAGCCCATTCTTCAATCCTCTTTAATTCAAAAATCTCAAGATCATAAGAAGGTTCACACTTTTTGAAAATAGCAATGAATTTGGTGTAATGAAGTGTTGATGAGATGCATGATAGATGAAAGATCAAATATGAGGTGATTTGGGGAGAGAAAACGAGTTTATAATGTTTACAATTGAAAACATGAGGAACAACACTTAAACTGCCGATTCTTGTCCCAGTAAAGCTACGCAATCGCGTGGCTGAAGTGCCAGCGATCGCGTGGTTCAAGGTTTTAAAACATGTTGAATTTTAAATGCACACTCGCGATCGCCTGAGCCTATTGGCACGCGATTGCGTAGTTCCCAGTAGTAATGGAAATTTTTCCTATTTTTTTATTTTCAAAATCGCTTTTAGTCCCTTAATCACTTCATGATCTATGCAATGATTTTCCAACCATTAATTTTATGACCCAAACTAGTGTGTGTGTGAGTTGGGATGACGATAAAATTTTTTCCTAATGAAAACATGCAAAATAAAAAACATACCTAAATACGCAATAATGGACTAATATGCAAAAGTGTCCTTAACATGAACCATGCAAAACACTCAAACAAATTTCCTACCATGCATATATCTAAAATATCAATAATAAAGTAAATAATGAAAGCGTAATAAGTAAAAGGGAAGAAAGGTTGGGTTGCCTCCCAACAAGCGCTCCGTTTTGAGTCCCGAGCCCGACTTTTTGTACTTCCAAATCATGGAGTCTTGAAATATGACTTCAAAGCCTTACACATTTTGCAATTTCTAGTCTTGCACTTCTCAACTCGTTTCCTCACTTTCTTGTATTCCAATGCCTCCTTTTCCACTTTTTGTTGACTAAAATTTGGGTTTTCCTCCTTTTTGTCTCTCCATTCATCTTTTACCTTCAGGAACTCATGTTTTGTGATTAGAGCCTCCTCAATCTTAATCTCATCCTTCATGCAGCCATTTGGTTTATTGACCTCTTCATCCACCTTGAAGCAACTTTCATTTTGAATCTTAAGTTCCTGTCTTGGCTTGATATTGAACGTGGCTTGTTCCTTCTCGACCCTAAAGATGATTTCTCCCTTTTAAATGTCAATTAAGGCTCTTCCGGTAACTAGGAACAGCTTTCCAAAGATGAGGGGCATATGAGTGTCCTCCTCCATGTCTAAGATCACAAAATCAATTGGAAAGAAGAATTTGTCTACTTTTACT
This sequence comes from Ligustrum vulgare, assembly GCA_963555705.1. Lineage (NCBI taxonomy): Eukaryota > Viridiplantae > Streptophyta > Magnoliopsida > Lamiales > Oleaceae > Ligustrum > Ligustrum vulgare. Next base: position 44,402,340 of record OY743187.1, on the reverse strand, counting down.
ATCACGTTCTCAACAATACCGTACGAGCACTGAATGGATCTGTTGGCCAGTTTTAGTGTGATATTGGTTTGTTTAGGCTCCCCCAAACCAAGTTTTCTATACACAGACAAAGGCATTAAATTGACACTGGCACCAAGATCACACAATACATTATCAAAAGTAAATTTACCAATAGTACAAGGGATCGAGAAACTCCCTGGATCTGTTAGTTTCTGTGGCAACTTCTTTTGGATAATTGCACTGCATTCCTCACTAAGAGCTACTGTTTCATGATCAGCCAATTTCCTTTTGTTTGACAGCATCTCTTTCATGAATTTCAAGTAGAGTGGCATTTGAGCCAAGTCTTCAGCAAAAGAGATGTTTATATGTAGTTTCTTGAAAATCTCCAAAATTTTTCCAAATTGCTGTTCCAGATTTTGCTTTCTCAGTCTTTGTGGATATGGAACTAGAGGCACATAAGCTTTGACTGGCGGTCTAACTCGAACTTCTTCTTCAACTTTTTCTTGAACTTCAGGAGTCGACCCCTGTTCTTTTTTTGCTCTTCCACCACATTTTTCTTTTGTCTCTTCTGCTTTTCATAATCCTCTACAGTCACTTCAGATAGCTGAACCCCACTCCTAGTTGTTATTGCATTAACATGCTCCCGAGGGTTTGTTTCAGTATTACTAGGTAACTGTCTTGGCTGTCTTATTAAACTACTAGTTGCCAGCTCTCCCATTTGTCTCTTCAAATTCTTAATCTCAGATGCTTGATTCATAATCTCACCATTTTGACTTTTGACTAGCTGAATTAACATCTCCATGTTTTCTGCCATGGTTTTATGAGATTGTTGTTGTTTCTGTTGTTGAAAACCAGGCGGACGCTGAACATTCTGATTATTAGACCAGGAGAAGTTGGGGTGGTTCTTCCCTTCTGGGTTGTAGGTTTGTGAATAAGGACCACCTTGTTGCCTGTTGCCCACGAAATTGACTTGTTCTGGATTTGATTGACTCTGTTGCATGGGACAAAAATTAACAGTGTGATTTTCAAAACAAAAATCACATAGCGCTGTTTGAGCTGAATTGACTGTCTGCACACCCATACTGTCGATTTTCTTCATCAAAGCATCCAATTTAGCATTTAATGATGTAATCTCATTAACGGAAATTACTCCCCCAGACTTAGGTGCAGACCTCTCTGAATACCATTGGTAACTGTTTGAAGCCATCTTCTCGAAAATCTCAGAAGCTTCTTCATACGTCATATCATTACTGAACCCCCAGCTGCTGAGTCTGCGTGCTTCTTATTTTTATTTGTCAACCCATTATAGAATGTCTGAACTAAGATCCAATCTGGGATTCCATGGGTAGGACACTGTCTGATAAGCTCATTGAATCTTTCCCAAGCTTCAAAAATGGATTCCCCTGACTGTTGACTAAAGGACAGAATTTCACGCCGAAGCTTTGACATCCGGCCAGGTGGAAAAAATTTATCTACGAATTTTTGGCTCAGGATTTCAAAGGTGGTAACAGTGTGTAGAGGTAAGGAATAGAACCAAGCTTTAGCTTTGTCTTCCAATGAGAATGAGAACAATTTCAGCTTTACAGCATCGTCTGAAACTCCATTCATTCCCTGCATGTCGCACAATTCTTGAAAAGTCCGGAGATGTGGATGCGGGTCTTCGGATGGCAGCCCGTGGAATACGCAAAATTTTGGATAAAAGAAATTAAGGAAGTCTTAATCTCGAAATTTCTGGCTGGTATTGCTGGCGGCACTACACAGGTCCCAATATTCTCTACAGGAGGAACCATGTAGTCTCTCAAAAAGCGCCTCCCATGATCCTTTTGTTGTCTAATAACAGCTGCTGGCAGATCATTCTGATTATTCTGATTTTTGTCATCTGCCATGGCTAAATCTGTTTGTTGCTTTGCTTCCAATTGTTGTCTTCGTCTCTATCGAAAGGTGCGTTCAATCTCTATATCAAGAGGAAGCAAATCACATAATTTAGTTCTTCTTAACATAAATTAAATAAAACAATAATTAAAAACAAAAACTGAAAATAAAGATAAAAATAAAACTAAGCAAAATAAAGTTCAAAGTAAAATAAGAACTAATGGATATCGATATTAATTAACAGTCCCCGGCAACGACGCCAAAAACTTGTTCACCGATATCTCGTTATGTGAAATATCCCCGCAAGTGTACGGGTCATGAGAAGTAATATAGTGGACCTTAGAGTCCGAATTATCGTCCCATAGAGACTGCTATTAATTACCAAAATATTTCAGTTCTACACTTTATTTAAAGAGACAAAAAGAATTTGTGATTGTGAACTAAAACCAAGAAATTAAACCAAAGAATTAAATTTGCGAATTTGTTTTGTTTTCAAATACGATTGTAAAATAGTTGGGATTCATGAATTCACCTAACCAATTAAATCAATTCCAATTCCCGATTTTATTTTCTAAATATGTGCTCGATCAAATTCACTAATTCAAATTGAGATTCCTCTCTCGAGTTTAAATTAATCCTACCTAAATAAGTCAACCTTGTATCTCTACATCGGGTCCGAATATTCCTTATCTAGATGCATTACACCCAAGAATTCACACACGATCGCGCTAATCATAAGAGTATATATCTATCTCTCGTTCAATTACCGGATTTATTACCTAGGTCTATGTTATTAACTCACCTCTCGGATTATGAAAACAACACATTAAATCATGAATAAGTGGCCAGTTCATTCACGCATTAAACACAATAATAAATCAACATATGCATTGAATTGTCAGAACAAGGAATATGGAATTAAAAATAATCGACTAGGTTACATCGTTCATCCCAACATTAAAATTAGTTACACATTATTATGAAAGAAAAAAAACAATAAAAATAAACGTTCATTGAAAAACAATATAAGGAATGGAAATCTTGCACCAAGTTTTTATTCTTCAATTGTCTTCAATTCGCGTCCTTCTGCAATGCTTGATTCTCCAAGGAATTGATGTTGAAATCTCTGTTATGGCTCATTCTATGGAGAGGCAAAGGTCCTGATTTTCATGCAAAATAGGTCGTATTTATAGTTGGTGAAGAGACCAAGTTGAAGAAAGAAAGAAATTCATCAAATCCGCACGCGAGTCTTTTCTTGTTTCTGCATAGTGTTCAGTATTTCGACCATATCTTTTGATTTACTTATTCGATTGAGGTGATTCAAATTTCTTTGGAAATATAACTTAAAGGAATACAATTATTCCTGAAATAGGATTTTCCTAATTAGAACGTTTACTTACCAAAAATTAGGTCTCAAAGTCCGACTAGAATTCTGTCCAGAATCTTTTAGGATTGGAATCAATTTTATGGTAATATTCTTATCATATTCCATTCTTTTTTTTACTTCTACTTACATCCAATTGACTCCTAAAAGTCCTCAAAGTATCTTCTTATTATCCAAATCAATCATTGGATATTTACAAGTTGGTCCCTCATGTTTAATTTGCTCTTCAGTCTTTCAACTTCCAATTGCAACAATATAGTCCCCATACTTTGGAATCTTCTCAATTCCCTCGTTTCAACTCTCAATTCCTTCAACTGGATCCTCTAACTTCTTATTCATTTACTTTGGCACATTGCATCTTTTCGGTTGACGTCACAAACTTATCAATTGCTCATTTTAGCTCCAATTAGCATCCAATTATGCATTTTTCTCATCAATTGCTTCATTCTTCATCTTTTGGGATATTTTCTGTAAAGTAAACAAATAAACACAAGTTAAATAGCATATATTCTAAAACGACAATAATTTATTCTAATTTAGACGTACAAATAAGTATATAAAATACACTTATCAATGAACATAGATGAAAGATGTGAAATTATAGCTACTACGACAACGCCTAAATTAAGCTTTACACGTCACTCATGGGAGCTCATATGGGACCTATTGGTCACCAGATGGGCCCAAAGACTTACGAGTTATTGCATTTCCGAGGTGATATATAGACCGAACCCCTTATGGCCGAACTACTCGTTCCGAATTTGTGTTATCCGAGGTACATGCCCCTGGCCAACGACAAGCCGGGCCACTTGTGTCAGGGGGATTTGACATTCTTGCAAGTTGCAACTTGATGGGACAGCGCCTTTACTGAAGATGTGATGGAGACTGTAACTCTACAATAGGTAGTAATGATTATGACTAAACAATTGGTTTACCTCATGAACGGTTAGGAAAATGGCACGTGTAAAGTACAACACGTATCATGATCTAAGCAAGCAACTCTAAATATAAATACGGCACAATTGCCTCCAAGTAAAAGGTTAGAAATTCTACACTCTAACTGAATATACTACTCTCATTCTCTTTTTTCTCTTTTACACACTTATATTTCCCGCATTCAACATATATTTACTCGAAATAGGTCTTGACTTGAACGTCGAAGTGCAAACGGGAGCCACCCTAGCCCCTTTTGCACGCTGATCTTCTATATTAATGTGCAGGAAATCCACGTATTCAAGAGAGAGGAGCTAAGTCATGTTGAATTAAGGTCCCATCAGATTTTGTGGTCAACAATAGCTAAATTGTAATACTTACAAAGTTGAAGGACTAAATCGCAACTATTCAAAAGTTAAGTCCAATCAAAGAATGAAGATTGAGATCGACCATGGATCAATTAGACTCAATTGAAAGTTGAATGATGAAATTAGAAGAACAAAAATATAAAATCAAGTCAATTAGATAGTTTGGGACCAAAATGCAAGAAAATAAAGTAAATTCTACTTTGCCAAGAAAATTGATTCTCACCACTTTGGCAAGAATGCAAATTCTCCATAAACGAGGATTTGAGCTTGATGTGACCCAATTAAGGAAAATGTTTTACATGGAAAAAAATTGTCAATCAAACAATCCAAACGTAGAAACTAAAATTTGGTGCAATCAAACAGGGCCTTAGTTTCAATTTCACATGGGTCAAGCCCTTTAAAATTTCGTCAACTCTAATTTCTGACCTTAATTGAAAATTCAATCAAGAATTTTCCCCAATTTATTTAATAATTGAAAATATAGTTCCCCTTTTCAGCGATTTTCCTATGGAGTAATTTTTCATTGTAGAAAATATGAGACCATTGTTCAGTAAATTCTCAAATTGCAACTGGTGTTGTAGCGACCAAGAATTTTTCACGCATTTAATAATTATTTTAAAATTAAGAAACCGTGCCGCTGCGATCTCGCCCATTTTTAAGTTAACGTCGCGACGTATTCGTCTAACCAAGTCGAGAAATGTAAAGTCCATTCGATTTTAAATAAATTTCGAATTTCTAAAATTCTATTATCTTATTTATTTATTTAAATTATTATTTTCAAAATTATTTTAAATTTCAAATTACGTCAAGCTCATTTTATCTGATCCATTTTTCCTACTCAGTTGAATTCAAGTATTATTTTTCTCGAATTCCGTGTATTGCTTGTTTAGGTTTCCATAACATCCTATATCAACCTATACTACCACCAACTTCCACCTATCACATCAATCTCATACCATACCCTAGCTCTACATCTCCAACGCACTCCATTTTTTCAGCTCTCTCTCTCTCTCTCGACAATCCAGCAACCATCTCCAGCCTCTCCTCTCAACACAACCACAGGTTCCTCCTTGTTCCCAGCAACACCATTCACGACATTGGAGCTTAGCAAGCCTCAACCTCATTTCCTCGACTCCATTTCAGTCACCTCCCTTAGCCAGGTAACCACCTCACTGCACCACCACTTCCCCGTTCGTGCACTTCCACCGCAAGCATCAACATTTCCGACTCAACCAACCAACCTACATCACCACCTCTACCATCGTACACCACCAAACCATCACCACCGCCACCTCCATCAAGCCATAACCAACCCCAAACCATCACCACCGCCACCTCCTTCATCATCATCATCATCATCACCTCGACCACGCCACCACCACCGCATGCAGCCCAACACCACCTCGGCCAACCACTTCCAAACTCAAAATCAAACCCAAATAGATAAACCCATGAATCAAGAAGTTCAATTTCTTACCTCAATCACCGGTTTTTTGCCGAAAATCGCAGCCAATAAACCTCGGTTTAGCCATCGGTTTCGCACCCAATCCCACATCAAACTCCCTCGAATCTGAACCTTCCCTTGTGCGCCGCTCGCCGCACCCTGGGCCGGCGATTTCGCCTGCGAAACCGCCGGCTAGAGACCGGTTTGCTCGAAGCCCTGCCAGTCGTGCATCTCCACCCTCTCTTCCGTCTGAAATGATTTGGGAGAGATAATGAATTTGATTTTTATATTTTTATTTTCAGAAATTGCAACTTAGTCCCCCAAGTTTTTAAAGTTATTTAAATCAGTCTCGATAGTTTTAAAACTAATCATTTCACCCCTTAAGTTTTTAAATGATTTCAATCAATCCCTTTATTTTAAAAATAAATTATTTCAAGCCCTACAATTTAATATCCGTTTTAAGCTTCAACCCAAGTTTTGAAAATTTACATTTTAGTCTCTCAAGTTTAAAAGTATTCATTTTAGTCCCCCCAACTTTCAAAGTATTCATTTTAGTCCCCCAACTTTCAAAGTATTCATTTTAGTCCCCCAACTTTCACAGTATTCATTTTAGTCCCCAACTTTCACAGTATTCATTTTAGTCCACCAACTTTCAAATTATCAATTTCAGTCCCTAAATTGTAATTTATCATTTTCAAACTATAAATTTCAAAAGACTAATTTAACTTATTTTTGTAATTGGCTAGACGAGGTGTACAGAGATTTAAAGGATTGAAGTCATTTCCTGCTCGACTTTGCACTTATTGAATTTAAGGTAGACTCGCCCCTATTAATTGATTTAAATTATGATTGCATGTGAATGTGTATGTTACGTGATTTATGTGAAATTTATTTCATGAAATGAGATGAGAATATATTTCTTATGAAATATTTATGTTGTTATACTTGTCATAACTTATTTATGCATGAGAAAGAAAGAAGAAAATGTCTTGCAAGATAAATGATGATGTTATGCATAACTTATGTGCCTTATGTGGACGAGAAGAAAGAGCAACTCATACCATATGATTTTAAAGAACCTATGATTTTTCAAAGAGAAGCCATGTGCCTTAATGCACGAGAAGAGCAACTCACACCCTATGATTTCTATAGAGCCTGTATTTATGTGTTACATTATAATGTAGATTAATTAATGGCGATGAGTCTACTGAGTATTTCTATGAAATGCTCATGTCTATTTTGACAATATTTGCAGATTTCGGAGAGGGTGGCTAGTGATGGATGATTGTGGCAATAGTCGTTAAATAATTGAGAATCTTATTTTGATGATCCATATTTCTGAACTTTGGCTATTTTTGAGATTTTCAATTATTTGAGAAATTATAGCATTGCCGAATGTTTTGTATTATTAATGGCTCCATTCGTTATTTTGAATTGTTTCATAAATATTTTTGAATTTTTATCGACCATTATAGTTCATTTAATGTTGCCAAAAATAAATTTCAGTTATTTCTTCCGTTGGAATATTATTTTAAAGTTTAGACCAGAAAATGACGTGGTGAACCGAGTATTTAGAACTCGGGACGCTACAAGTGTCTTCATCCCAACTTTTGAAATTCTAGCGCAATTAGATATTTTATCCAGATCATTGGCATAGCTGATCAACGGCGGCCGTTTTATGGAGGCCACTGCCTTTTGCTACCATGAAGGCAACGACACGCTATTGGGATCAATAAAAGTCTCGTTGCTATTTTTAGTAGCAACAATGTGTGAAATTGCACATTCAAAAATGCAAGACAAGTTTAGAGGATCCCATCACGACATTCTATTCATGACCCGAGTTCTCAAACAAAATCATATTAGGAAAGTGTAGTTCATCAATCACAATTGACCATTATTAAAGTTTCACAACACCACAAAAAATTGTGTCGATCTATCGCTCATCTAAGGATCAAAAGATTGCTTCCTTGACGATCTTGAACAGAGGAGAACAGAGATATAGAAGCACGTAAACAAAAATGCAATATGCTTATGTCAAAATTACTAACATTTTATGTATTCGAATAAGAAGAAATATATCACATCTAAATCAATAACTTCGACAATGAAGCAAATTTGAAACAAATACAAATCAAACAAACTAAATAAGCTTTACTAATCACATCCCATATAATCAATAATCATATTTAACAATTAAATATATTTTACACCGGTCATTTATTAAACCCGAAAAATATATTAGCCTCTGTTTGGGAAACTTATTTAAAAACAAGTTTTTTAAAGCATAATTCTCAAGTCACTTTATAACCACACATATTTTTTAACCATATATTTTATCTCGAAAAGATAAAAAAAACATGTTTTTAAACAAAAAAAAAATTTAACAAACAGAGGCATACACCTCATTGATAAAAATAATTAAATAAATATACACTACTCATATTAATTGGACAAAATTATTTTATACAACTATTAATCAAATAAACATATATTACTTGCTATAATTTAAACAAAGTCATTTTATATACCTAATAAACATACACAAGAGTGATATGTTCCATACAGATATCACCTTCCCACTCGCTTGTGAGGAACATATCACTCTCGTAAATCTATATTACTCACTATAAATAAGATAATGTTACCTTATTCAATTACTTCAATAAAAATACAACTCTCATTATTATAAAGGACTAAGAGTCAGTAATTCTATACTAAAGTGGAAAAGTTCCCGCCCCTCAAGAGTGAGAGGCCTGTAACGCTCCTGTAAGAATTTCCCTGTACCAGGGGAATTGTCCTTCAAGCAATTATGGTGTTAGCCGCTAAATTTTTAATTTTTTTTTCATTTGTTTCATTCTTTTTCGTCTTAAGCCTCCATTTGGTAATACTGTTTGATTTATAAACTAATTTATTTAGGATATTTAGGTAAAAAGTAGTGGTAAAATTGGAGAGAGAAAATGTCTGTGGTTAAAAAACTGTTTGATAAATTGTGTAGTTTATAAAAATGTTTATAAACCATTTTTTTACTTTTACCAAACACATGCACTTATTCCTTTTTTTTTTTGTCTTTCTGTATATATTTTTGTAATTTGGTCTATTGTAAAATGTCATTTTTATCTTTTATTTTGTCATAATAATTTTTAACACACGTACAAGTATTAAATTTCGATCACACGTTCTACAAAAAATTTAAAAATTACATTATTTGAAATATTGATTTTTCCATAATGTAATGTTAAAAGTAAAGAATATTTTTTTTTCTGAATTTGTGTATAGATTATTTTATTAAATGTGGCAGAAAATGAGTTTTAAAAAAAAATAATATTTTGAATAAGTGGGGAGAAATGTTTGATTAAAAAGTTAAGAGAAAATGTTTGTAATTAAAAAATAATTTTAGAAATTATGTTGTTTATAATTTATTTATAAATTATAATGATTGCATTAAAAAACAAAAGCTTATATTTATCTAATTTATGCTATGTCTATTTCATTTTGATATTCATTATTCATAATATCATTTACAACACATTTTACAAAAATTTACAAACCACATTATTTGAGATGACGGATTTTTTTAGTTTATTTGTAGATTATTTTATTGGTAAAATGTGGTAGAAAATGAGTTTTGAAAAAAAAAAATGATATTTTGAATAATTTGAGAGAAAATGTGTATGGGGCAAAGTAGTTTAAAAAATTATGTCGTTTATAAATTGTAATAATTACATTAAGAAATATAAGTTTAAAGTTATTTAATTTATGTCTATTTCATCTTGATATTCATTATTCAAAATATCATTTTCTACGCATTCTACAAAATTTTACAAACCACATTATTTGAAATAACGGGTCTCAAACGAAGGGCTAATAATAACATGACACATTTTTTCAAATAATGAGGTTGAAATAGTAAATTTTTCCAAAATGTAAGGTTAAAAGTATAGAATTTTTTTTTTTTTTTATAAATTATTTTATTGGTAAAACGTGACAGAAAATGAGTTTTAAAAAAAAAGACGTTTTGAATAAGTGGAGGGAGTGTAGTTAAAAAGTTGAGAGAAAATATATGTGATTAAAAATTAGTTTGGAAAATTATATTGTTTATAAATTGATTTATAAAATGTAATGATCGTATAAAAAAGTAGAAGCTTCTATTTCTATTTCATCTTGATATTCATTATTCAAAATATCATTTTTTTTTATATAAAAATCGTTTTTAGCTCATTTTACACCAATAAAATAATCTACATATAAATTAAAACGAATTCTGTACTATTTTTTTTTGAGAAATTATATATTTTTTATACAATGGGAAGGAAAGAATTGTTCGATTAAGCTTTGTATATAAATTTATTATGTTTAAATCTGTAAATTAATGTTCTCTAGAAATTTATAATCATGTATTACTTAAATATATAAATTGACTTACTATTCAAAAAAGCTATTATAATTTGAATTAAACATATTATTTATTAAATTTTAATTGTTATTGTGATATAATATTATTTTGTATGCATTTTGAATTTGTATTGATTATGTATAAATTTTAAAATTTTACAAATCAAAATTGATAGTTTAAATAATTTTTGTGCATCGTACGGAAGAAATATTAATAAGATAAAATAGCGTTATACTACTTATTATAAATGGAACAAAGTAATAAAATAATAAATAAGCATACACTATTCACTATAAACTGAAGTCACTCAAACTAGTAGCTGTATGTGTTCGAATTTCTGATTTAAAAAAAAAAAAAAAATCTGATAAAAAAAAATCGAATCAACTTAAATGCGTTATCTGTAGCCTGACACCATGGTTTCTGACAGGACGATATTCTCTGAAAAGGCTTGGAGCTCATTCTGACAGGATGGATTTTACCCGCTAAATTTCCCATTTTGCCCTCATCTGGATTTGTTTGTAGCTTGCGATTGTGCCTTCAAAAAGAAGGGTAATGTGGTCTCGGTATAGGCTTTACTAATTTTAATTTCTATGGACACGTTAACAAATGAACAGACAAGTGTAACAAATTTGCAAACCGCTTGAAGAGTGTGATCTCGATACTTTAAACTTGTAAAAATCTTTTATAAATTATTTTATTTTATAAACCACACAATTTTCTATTTTTTTTGACTAATCAAATTAAATGTAATAAGACATAAAATTTAATTTACACAATTTTTTATATCATTTTTTAATCACACATATTATCTATAAAATACAAATAAATCAACAAAATAATTCTAATTCCTTCCTGGTCGCCATCGAACATGGCCTAAATAGCTTTTTAATCACACATATTTTCTCTCCAATTTTCAATCACTACTTCTGACCTCAAAAATATTAATAAATCAGTATATAAAACGAACAATATTCTCAAACAGACTAATAACAGTACAATTTTCTCAAATCATTTTTTTGTCACATGTATTTTTTCTTTTCATTTTTTAACTACACATTTTACCGTAAATATATATAAATAAATCTAATTTATAATTGCTATAGTATTACCGGCCATAGCACGTTGGTTGATCTCGATATTATATACGGACAGTTTTTATGGACATATCGAGGTGCACCTCGATATTAGGGGATATAGAGATCAGTTGTGTGTTTCATCCAGTGTTCTAAAATGCGGGAATAAACGCCGCCTAGGCACGCATTAGCTCAATGTGTGAGGAACACGCCTCGCATTACCCATATGCGCGGAATAATACTTTTTCCTGAACATAAATTGAAAAAATCGCTGATTAATGGTTAAGAACCAATAATAAACCGTTACTTTTCCAATCCAATCAGTTAGAAACCAATTGAACCAGTGATATTTAAATAAATAAAAAAAAAAAAATATACTCAAGGGCTGCATGTAAACGGTGTAATCCCTTTGCAAACTTAATTCAACTTACCACTGAACAATCCCTTTATAAAGGTAATAGGTGTTCCCATCCCACATCAACATCCGATGTTGGATGGGAAATGATAGGCTTTTTCTTTCTTGTTCTCTTTTTAAATTGATTTGCTTCCTCTTTTTTTTTATAATTATTTTTACTTACCATTATTTGTTTGACTTTTCTCTCCAAACTATTATTTAAATATTATTTTTCTTATTTTATAAGTATTAAAATATTTTAACATTTTGAAACAAATAGTATAATATAAATAAAATTATCAACCATAAATCTCTATTTTTTGAGTTAGTAATTCTAAAGTTAAAGAAAATTATTTATATATTTTATATTATTTGTGTATTTAGTTTTTATGTAATAAAATCTATTTTTTCATATAAAAATTTATTTAATACCTTAAAATTAATTAAATTATTATTAAAAGTAAAAAAATCATTATGGCAACTATTTTTCGCATTGACACTCCTAAACTTGTTATTCTTAATTCTCGACCTCGACTCATCGCAACACATTACGCATTTTAGAACCTTGGTTTCGTCAAATTGGCATATCTTAATTTTCTAACCAAGAGACATTACGTTGATAATGTTTCATTTCCATGTCCTAAAAAATGTCCACATAAAAATTATTTTAATATTAATCAACGTTTTTTTACCAAATTAAGCCCTTGTTTGATGTTGATTTTAAAGGGGTTATTTGATGAAATAGTTTTTTGAATAGTGACCTTTTAGAGAATGTGCATGGTTAGAAAATAAGAATTTTTTTATAAATTTATGTATAATATTATTGTATTGAGAAATGTGTAGTTAAAAAAAAAAAGAGATAAAGATGTATTTATAATAGATCTCAAACAGGGGCTAAAGGATTACAGGCTACATGATGACTAACGTCACCCATGTAGTCATTTCCATTTTAAAACATTTGGCAATTTTTATCTTTATAATATATAAAGATTGGGTAGTTTCTAAAAATAGTTTTCCCCCCATTTTTCGTTTTCATAAATAGTAAGTTCCAATAAAAGTAACAGTGTGAATACAAAGTGGATTGATGTGAATACAAAAAAGATGTATGTCAAATTTGAATGCAAAATCTGGATAAATGTGAATGCATTTATTGTCTTATATATATATATTAAAAAGTGGTCGATATTTTTTTAATTAATTTTAATTTTATTATTAACACTAATATTGAATGAGTTTAATTAATATTTTTAGTTATCAGTATTAAAATTATCATTTTTTTATTTGTTATTCTTAATATTATATATTCTTTGTGTAGCCATCAAAATAAAAATTGTGTTTTAATTATTAATGGTCAAACCATTTGTTATCTTTAATATTAAAAATCATATTTTCTAAAGTATATATGTGGTTAAAAAAATACATTGCTTATAAATAATTTATAGAAAAAGTTATTGAACGAAGAATAATATTGAATAATTAATACTTTGAGTTCTATTTAAGTAATAATATCAATAGAATGATTAATATTTTTTTAATCATTCTTAATTTTAATAAATTTGTAAAGATTATAGGATATAAGATTTTTCGTATAATTTCGTAATCTCCAACTTTACTTGATTATTGAAAATTTCACTTTGATTTTTTGATAATTGGTTTTTTGAAAAAGTAGTATGAAAAATTGTAAGAAATAATTTTTTAAAGAATGTGTGATTGAGAATGAATGTTCAGAAAAATTGATTCTTGAAAAATCAATTCCATATGGGTAAGTGATAAAATACTATGTTTTGTGGGTTAAACAACCGCACCGCTTTTATGAATCGAGATGCATAGATGATTTCTTAGTATATAAAGTTAAATGTATTTGCGACATATATTCATTAAAATTTAATCAAAACTAACGTTTCATGTTGCTTAATTTGCTACATTCATTTAAATATATGACTAAATGTATTTAATTTGTAATGTTAAAGTAAATATGAAATGAAATAATTGTTTAATAAATTTAAATATCAAATATTGTAATAAAATAGTTAGTAACAATTCTAATAGTATTATTCGGATAGTGATAAATTATTTGTGATAATCTAGAAATTATATCTTGAAAAGATTAATTACATCAATAATCATTAAAATTGAATAATAATGCAAATGATCATTGACGTATTTTTTTTAAGTAGAAATTTATTTAAATTCCTAACAATTACAATTGTGGCAACTTAAAAATAAAAATAAAATTGGCCCCGATTCAGTACACTTTATTCAAATCCTCATTTTTTTCAAAAATCATTTTCAACTAACATTCTATTAATAAGATAATCTATATTTTAATTTAAAAAATTCATACTTTTTAACAACTCATTGTACCAAAATCTACTGTTACGAACTACATTATTTGAAATAATAAGTCTCAAACTGGTGCTTAAGTATACATTCTCCACAAAATTATTATTATTAAACTCATTTTCCAAAATGGAAATTAGTAGTATTAATTCACTATTTATTATTCATTTTGGGCTAAATTCAGATTTAAAATAATCCAATTAAATGCAGATTTTTAAATAATTACATTTTCCAGGTCCCGAGATTTTTTGATCCGTCTTCCCCTCTTGAAAATCAATTAAATTTCTTTTTAATTCGTCAAAATAAAAAAAATATAACTTTGTCACTATCACATAAATATTTTAATTTAAAAATAGAAAATAAAATAGGATGAAATAAGAATGTTCATCAATTTCTTTTTCTTTTTCTTTTCCTTTTTATTTTAATAAAATTACGAGCGTATATCACAGATATATCTATTTTTTTTACTTATTACAAATTCTATTTAAATGTAATTTTTCTTTTTCATTTCAAGTTTTAAATCAATTCAAATTATAATATTTAAAGAAATTTTCGTAACGATAAACATACGAACCGTAAAAAAAAAAAAAAAAATTAAAAAAAATTTAAAGTATGTGTAATATACCTTTGTCATTAATTGTCTTCATTCTTTTCTCATTTTTAATTAAATATTAATTTCATATGTTAAAATATAAATTTGATATATGTAAGTAACAAATGATCGTACATCGTAGGGTGTAACACTAATTCTTCTAATTACAAGCTTCACATTCCCGATTAATTTGGATAGATCTTGTTGATGTCAGTACAAAGATTTGACCGAGAACTTTACAAATGTAATTCCAAACCCTACAATAATAAAAACTGAAACTAGAGTTCAAATTTGTTCATCTCTTTAACAAGGATGAACATAACTTCCATCAATGTCGTTAGAAATGTATTCATTTCCTTCATTAGAGCTGGCCCCATAGTTAAGCTATAGTTACAGGTCAGAACGTGGTTCAAAAGAAATAAATAAATAAATGGACTATTATTCATAAAATTTTTCAAACCACTTTTTAATCATAAATATTTTCTCTTCAATTTTTAACCACATTTTATCTATCTAAAAAAACTAAAAAAACCAAAATTATCGACAGCTCCCGGCCTCTGTTTGGCAAAGTATTTTAAAATATGTTTTTAAACAGGACAAGTGTTGTCATAAGTTTGATATCTTAAAGTCTACAAAAATTCAATTCTAAACATCTTTATGATCATAATTAAGCTAATTCAATCCCAACATATTTTTACATCATGTATATCACATTTTATCATACTTAACATCATGTGTAATAACATGAAAAACCAACTAACCCAATCAATCCCAAGCGACACATGATATTTGATTAATAGCATTTCATCTCATCATCACAAGTATGCATGATCATTTCACATAAAAGAGCAAAGTATGTGTTTTCAAAATGTGAACAAATAATTATGTATAAAATCTTTCAAATGATGCTTTCAAGAAATGATTTTGAAACTTTTAAATGTCCCTATTTAGGTTGTACACCTAGGAAGTAAGTTCCTATTTAAGGTCACAGACGCAAGGTCCATTTAAAGTAGGCAACATGACTTTCGGTCTTGGTTACACTTAGGGTGTATGAGCGCCTGTTTGACATGGATGTTGAGTCGAAAGTATGAGTGTCTGTTATGGGAGTAAGTCCCATTCGAGCTAGCATGCTCGTGAGCCAAGTGCTCTAAAGAAGAAGAAGAACTGAGTGTAAAAGAATACTGATGCGAACCCCTTCGGTATATGGATCGAAAATTCCCACAACAATTTAATACAAAACCCAAGAAAGCTAAAGTGGTAAATAAAGCGATAAACACTTTAACCTAAGTTTAAATCTAACCCAAAATTCAAGGATTAACTAACCCTAACCCAATGGGTATCAATCAAACAAATTCCAAGGTAGCGAAAAATAAACAACAACACATGAATAATAATACTCAAGCAAAGTTGATTACATTCCTAAAAGATACAAGATCAAGAACAAGGGTTTACCTCACCCATGGGGGACTCTTTCAAGAGCTTTGCAATGAACATCCAAAGTTCTCTTACAAATGACAAGAAAATGAGTATAAAAGGTACAAAATGGCTAAAAGTTGCAATTTCGGAATTTACAAGATAAACCCCGTTTTTGTAAAATGGAGTGTTTCGGTCGACCGAACTGATCGCCGAAATTATTTCCGTCGATCACTGGGTCGACCGAAATGGGACTTTCGGTCGACCGCCACTCAGCCGAAAGCAATTGAGGCTGAATCAAAATTCCTCTGCAGAAGATCGGTCGACCGGAAGAAAGTTCAGTCGACCGAAATTGGCTGAAACTCCAAACTTCTCATTTTTGGCTCCAACTTGATTCTTGGCTTCTTTTCTTGATTTATTCACATTGTTTAGCCTCGAATCTTGAACCTCTTCGACGTCGGATCTCGTCATGGGTTCCACGGGAACGTGCATCGATGTTTGACTTTCTCGATTCTCATCATCCCCTCCCTCTTGGAAAGGATTCGACCTCGAATCTGGCTTGATTTCACTAGTGTGAGATTCCTTGACCTTTGATCTTGAAACATTGCGGACCACGGGTTCATGCGATGAAGTTGGACCTTCGCGATTATCATCATCTCCTCCATCTCGAAAGAGATTCGACCACGAATCGACACCTACAATAAAAAATAGAAAATTCAGACACAATAAATGTAACTGAAATTTCATACTCACCGTGCAAAATCAATTTGTAGGCGTTGTCAAGAGCTTGAGATGTGCCAACACCGCAGAGTAGTAATTTGGATTTTATTAAATCGGGAACCCGTTCTTTCCTCCAAATGAACAACATCCAACCACCCGAGTCAAATACAAATCACATTCGATCTTGGTTCGGATTGAAAGTACATTTTTCAATAAGCGCCCTAAATTGACGTTCGCCCTGCTCTATCAGGGGCTCAACCAAATTTGCCTTTTTATGCCCACCTAAACTAACATCTCCATAAATAAACAAGTGCATCAATCTCAAAAGAGTTAGTAGGCTAGGGCCAAAAACAACATTAAGTGGAGAAAATTTGCTACTAGGATAAACACTTTTATTGCAAGCAAATTTAACAACCACAAATTGAGCATCATTTTTATGCAAATGCACCACTCCTCCGAAGAAAAGATTCATCATGTTGATAGCAATGCTGAGTTCATAACATGTAGTAAAATGTGAAAGTTTAATACCCCTACCAACATCCACAAAATTAGCATCATTTCTTTTCTTTAGTCTAAGTAAACCCAACACAAATTTCATAGAATGATTAATCCAAGGTTTACTGGGAACGTACAAATGTGTGTATAAAACTTGAGGTAAAAACTTAGATTTAGCCATTTTGAACGTTCGGCCTTTACCACAAGTGCAAACATGTTTATCACCAATTTTCCAATGAGGCCAATAAAAGCGATCACAAAATGTTTCCACGGCCCCCTTGGTTTCAAAGTGTCCAATCAAACAACCAACATGCCCCTCACTCATTAGAAATTCGCGCATGACACATTTAGAAACAAACAATTCAACTTTCCAAAACAAATAGTTATCATGCTCATAAAACCCATCGAGATATCGCTCACAACATGATTCATAAATGTTTAACAAGTTTGGATTATTAACATGCATGGCCTTAACATGTTTAATACAAAAGGAGGGAGCATCTACATGTTTATCACCAACTTTCGAATTAGGCCAATAAAAACATTCACACAATATTCCCAAGGCCCTTTTGATTCCAAATTGTCTCCCCCTACACCCCCTATGTGCATATCCCATTAGCAACTCCCACATGGCACATTTAGGAAAGAACAATCTAATATCCCAAAACAAATAATGATCATGTCTATGAAATTCATCAAAATATTGCTCACCACATGATTCATAAATGTTAAACCATTTTGGGTTTTTAGTATGCATGCTCTTGACATGTTCAAGACAAGATGAGTTGGTTAAGGAGGTTAGAAGGAAAATCATTTCCAAGCCAAAATGTTTGGTTAGATCTCCCTTATAGACTCCCCAAACTAGCAATTTCCCTATAAGACAAGTAAGCACATTGAGCTTGTTTCCACAAAATAGGAAGTCATGCTTGTTTTCGCAAAACAGGAAGCCACCATGCACGTGAAGGCTATCAAGTATAACATTTTCACACTCCAACAAAATATTTGCTAAGCTTCCATCGATGTCATACAATCCTCTAATGTATTCAAAACATAATAACCTTGCATTTAAAGAATTGTTAGGAGCATACCTCCTTGATGTGACGTCGGTTATTTCATTTTGTTTACCTCGGTTGTACTTGTCGTTGTAGGAAAATGTTTCCAAGAATTTCTTCCATAAGGCATGCTTTTGGAGTTCTTTGTTACTTTGATAAGTTGGCCTCACAATTTCCTGCAACAAAGAAATAACCAAACTAGGGAGGGCATTGTTAGAAAATTCAAGAGTAAAGAATATTTTTGTGTGATCTCTCCTCTCAATTTTCTTTGTGGCACTCATCACTCCCTCACATTTTTCTGAGGTAGTAACCTCAACTCTCGGTGCTTCTCTCGCCTCTCCTTTTTCTGGAGTCGTGGCTCCAACGCTCATTGCCTCTCCTTTTCTAGGGACGTGGCCCCAACTCTCTTACTCATTTTTATTTTCTTCAATTCTCTCAATTGAATTTTCATTTTCACTTTCTTTGTCTTTCTTTTTCTTTTCTTCTTCATTTTCACTTTCCTTGTCTTTCTTTTTCTCCTCTTTTTCCTCCTACTCCTTCTTGAGTTTCATTTGATCTTTATGAACTTCCTCCAAACTCAAAGATAGGATCACAACCCTTTTTCCATTCATTTGGAAGCTACACCGGTTCTTCCTCTTGTCATGTGTCACACCCCTATCACTTTGCCAAGGTCTCCCCAAAATTATGTGAGTAGTGTGCATGGGAACTACATCACATATCACTTGGTCACAATAGGATCCAATGTTGAAGGCAAGAAGAACTTGTTCACTCACTCTCACTCCCCCATCGTCACCCAACCTTTGCAATACATAGGGATTAGGATGCTTCATAACCGGTAACCCCAATTTCTCCACCCTACTAGCACTCACCAAATTAGTGCCAATCTCCCCATCTATAATGAGACTACATGCCCTATCCCCCACAAGGCATGTAGTGTAGAAAGTATTTCCTTCATGCTTTTCCCTCTCATTATCATGGGCTAAAAATTTTGGTAGCCTAGCATTCATCTCCTTCACTACTTCTCTACTTCCACTTCCGTCCCTCCTATGGAATGATGAAGTCTTCATTTGCTCAATATTAACCTTCTCATCCATCCCATCTCCACTCCTATCTACCCATTCTCTTTGTCTTCTACCCATTCTCCAACCTTCTTCCACTTCTCCACTTCTACCCATTCCATGGAGTGATGAATTTTGCATTCTCGCACTATCAATATTTTCATCAACTCCATTTCTCCTACCTTCTAACCACTCTCTTTTTTTCCTATTCAAACTCCCATTTTGTTCACCATCCTCCTCATTTCTCCAAACATCCCCACATTTACCCCTAACTTCTTTCCTATTCTTCCTTCCCATTCTCCCATCATCCACTAAAACATCTCCACATTTATTCCTCATTCTTCTATTATCTCTTCCCTCTACTCCATTATTAGTTGATGTACTCTCCCATATTGTTCCCAAATTTTCTAACCACCCCCAATCTTCTCCATTTGTCTAGCCATGGTGGTTGAAAGATTTTGTAACAAGTACTTCAAATCTTGAGTTTGAGCATTGGATTTTGACATGTGTGTAAGTGTGAAAGTGTTCTCACAAGAATATTTTTCACTCGTGTTTCACTCAATTTAGGCTTTTACCCTCTAATGAGCTCACCACTCTTGCCTTTTTCCACTCAAAATCTCCTTTCTCAAGTTCTCCAAGGAAGGTAATCAACTAAACCACAAAGTATAATTCTTGTGGAGTTAAAGAAATCACCAACAAGGAAGAAGGAATTTAGAACAAGTAGACACAAATAGCAAGTAGAATTTATGTGCTTGCTATACTCAAAAGGAACAATATGTATGTGGGATAAGATACTAGGAACACAATTTAGCAATGGGATTGACAAACCACAAATAATAGACAAGGCATAGATGTAGAACAATAAGCACAAAGAGTGTAAATTTTGAATAAAGCAATTTATCAAACACCTTGTACTCAATCTTTGAATGACCTTGATGGATAAAAGGTGGATATATGATAAATCCCCAACAACTCAAATGTGACAAGAAATGAATATCAACAATTACTCAATGTATGAAGCAAGTAATATATGGGATACAATGTTGATAACACAATCTCAATGATAGGAATTAGATAGCTCCAAGTAATTAATAAGTTATGGGCATTGAATAATAAGGCATGAATGGGGTATTTTTCTTTGGGACAATTTATCAAACACTTTGGATAATGTAGGAAAGTAAGTGTTTGGCTAATAGAAACCCCCAACAAATTCAACAATCAATATACCCAATATGTAATGATCAATAAATACTCATGGGCATACAAATTTTCTCCAATTTTCGGATTTTTTTTTCACAATGACAAGAACAACAACAAGAAAGTAAAGATAGGTTTACCAAATTAGAGCCAAGATTTGATATCAAATGATGCGAACCCCTTTGGTATATGGACCGAAAATTCCCACAACAATTTAATACAAAACCCAAGAAAGCTAAAGTGGTAAATAAAGCGATAAACACCTTAACCCAAGTTTAAATCTAACCCAAAATTCAAGGATTAACTAACCCTAGCCCAATGGATATCAATCAAACAAATTCCAAGGTGGCGGAAAATAAACAATAATACAAGAATAATAATACTCAAGTAAAGTTGATTACATTCCTAAAAGATACAAGATCAAGAACAAGGGTTTACCTCACTCATGGGGGACTCTCTCAAGAGCTTTGCAATGAACATCCAAAGTTCTCTTACAAATGACAAGAAAATGAGTATAAAAGGTAAAAATGGGTAAAAGTTGCAATTTTGGAATTTACAAGAAAAACCCCGTTTTTGTAAAACGGAGTGTTTCGGTCGACCGAACTGGTCGACCGAAATTATTTCGGTCGATCACTGGGTCGACCGAAATGGGACTTTCGGTCGACCGCCACTCAGCTGAAAGCGACTGAGGCTGAATCAAAACTCCTCTGCAGAAGATCGGTCGACCGGAAGAAAGTTCGGTCGACCGAAATTGGCTGAAACTCCAAACTTCTCATTTTTGGCTCCAACTTGATTCTTGGCTTCTTTTCTTGATTTATTCACATTGTTTAGCCTCGAATCTTGAACCTCTTAGACGTCAGATCTCGTCATGGGTCCCACGGGCACGTGCATCGATGTTTGACTTTCTCGATTCTCATCAAATACTCTTGTGACCTTGTGCTATAGAAAGCACTTTTGTTCGCGGTGTATGACCCTAATATGGGAAGTGTTAGCCCAAGAGTAAACTAACCAAGAGGGGGGTGAATTGGTTTATAAAACTTTTTCGATAAATAATCTCAAACTTAAAAACCAATGGGTACAAGTATGAGCACTTAGTGTTACAAGTAACTAAACTATCAATGTAGTGTGCTATATATGTGTAAACTTAATTGATAAAGCAAGTATAGCACTTAGATATAGTGTTGCACAATATAAATTGATAGAATAGAGTAAGTGCAATGTAAGTAAGTAAAAGGGATAAGAGAATGCAAACGCGATTTATGGAGGTTCAATCAACCAACGTGATCTACGTCCCCCGTTACCGAGCTCTCCGTCACGAGCAAGGCCAAATCCACTATATTGATAACTTACAATAAGGAGTATCGAATCCTTAGGTGACTTTACAACAAGGAGCACCTATCCTTTACAATCGAGTTTTCACAAGGCTCTCTAAACCAACAATCGAGTTTTCACAAGGCTCTCGAAACCACAAGATATAATGAATTGAATTTACAATTGAAATAACTCTCTTGACAAATGATATACTCAAATTAAGTACCGAGAGAGTTAGGCTAACACTTCAATAGATAGCAATGAATTAAGCTCGAGTGTTAGAGAAAAACTTTGATGCAAATGATAATGAAAAGTTCAATGCAATCAAACAAAGTTTTTCAAATGATCTCTTGTTAAAATATTGAATCAAATTAAGTACCAAGAGATGCCACACTTGAATAATTAACAATGAGTTAAGCTCAAAGTGTTTAGGCAATGGAACTTTGATGAATCAAATGATAATGAAAGATGTAGCACAAATAATCAAAGTTCCTTAATTGGAATTTCTCTCTTTTAAAAGATTAAAACAAGTTTAGAACAAAGAGAGACTTACACTTCAATTCCAATATAGTGTGAAGATGTTGAAGAAGTTTAAACAATATAAAACCAAGAATCTTTACAAAACTTTCTTCCAAAAACTTTGATGAATTTGATAAAACAAAGTTTAGATCAATCAAAGTTTTATAATAAAAATAGATGAATATAAACCAAGTAAGAACAATGAATTTTCACAAGAAAGTTTGTATAAAATCTTTTCTATGTTGTTCTTTATTGAATGTAAATGAAATGACTATTTATAGATCAAGAATTTGAGCTGCAGCCAGTTTCGGTCGACCGAAAGTTTTAAAAATTTAGCCGTTGCAATTAGCCGTTAAACTTTCGGTTGAGCAGATGTTTCGGTCAACCAGAGTTTCGGTCGATCAAATATATTTTCGATCGACCGAAAATGTAGAAATTTGAATTTTTATTTTTATATCAAAAAGTTTATTTTTCCAAAAACAATTTCATGATATGATTTGAAAAATCATTTTTATACAAGTGACGTATTTTCAAGTAAGTTTCTTGATGCATAAAAATCATTTTCGAGCTCGTTGAATTTCATCGCTAAAGATTGAGAGTGTTATACATTTACATAGGTTAAATCAACTCTTGAACTTGAACTCTAATCTTGTATGCTTGAATTCTTGATCTTCATGTCATGCTTTTCAACTTCAATTTTGATCTTTGAATATCTTCAATTCTTTCATGATCTTCTTTGCGTCTCTTGTACTTGATCACATAGTTTTGATTTATATCTTTGAGAGATGATTTGAACATAGAGTGCTTTGGATATTTATCATTACATGAAACACTTGAAGCACAATTGTTAGTAACACAATATATTCTTGTTTGTTATGATCAAAACAATAAGGTTAAGTTAACCGTAGATCAACAGGAAGGGCCCCTAAAGAGAAAATAGAAGAGATCTTTTGAAAAGAAAAATATTGTATTTATCATACATGTCACTTTTCAAAGAAGAAAGAAAAAAGAAAAGATTTAAAAGAGATAAATTTCATATCATTTATGCACATCACTTCATGCATTACATTCATTCCATAAATATGATATCGGTTGCTTGAATGTAGTTATATGGAAGCAAATTTTGTGAATGTGATATGAGTAAAATTTTCAAATGATTTGTTAATGTGATTATGAGTTCATTCACTTATATGAGAGATAATATCAAAATTAAGAGATAAAGTGTATGACTTATATTCATTTATGAAAATGTGAAAGTTTGACAAGAAAATCATGAGAATGATAGATGCTTATACGTCAACGTATGTTTTATGTTGAAATTCACCTCTTATTACATGCATCAAGTTTTATTCACTGAACCATGTGGCTCATAGTTGTTTCATATTTCTTTTTATAGGAAATTAATGGGTGATTGAATTCTCTATGAAGAATGCGGTCAAGAATAAAGAGTACTTATTGGTAACCAAAAGAGAGGAAAGATTAAGCCCTTTTGTACTTAAAACCATTTTAGAATGAAATTTTTATTTTTTCCAGCATTTAAGAGTTAAATACTATTTGGGGCTAGATTTTGCAATGTATAAGTATATTTTTATGAAAAGAAATGGGCCTTATATTTTAAAATTCCGCTTGATGTTGAAATATTATTCTTATGAAGTGTTAAAATTGTTTTTTACATTGTTATTAAAATGACAAAATTAAAGTAGGAATGATGATCCTAAATGTTTAACCGGTTAAACTTATTGTTTAGAACAATTAAAATGGTTCTAAACAAGTCTAGAAAGAGTTTTTAGTAAATGCATCAAATGTGCCATATTTCTGAAAGTACGCTACTAGTAGCCACCTATGACTATGTTTTTAGTTCATTTTATACTACTGGTAGCTATCAGTAAATTTGGAAAAAAAAATTAGCCTAAATTTTGCGATCGTAACATTAACTTAATAAAACATTTGAATGCCTTAAATAAAAAAACATTTTTGGAGTCAAACAATGAATTTGCTCAATTGGTCCAACATATCAATCTAGAAATTAATATCTAACAATGGGGATAGTTAGCAAAATTAGAATTCGACATGATCTAATAATAATAATAATAATAATAATAATAATAATAATAATAAGAAGAAGAAGAAGAAGAAGAAGAAGAAACAAATAATATATAACCCTAAGGGATCCAAAATTTTCTCACGTTCTTCTTCTTCTTCAGACTTATCTGTCGTTTGCCTCTTCTTCTTCAAAGTTCTCTGCCACGCGCATCACCTCTGCCCATAATCGACATTATTCTAGTTGATTCTCAAGAAACTACTATCCAATCTCTCTTCTTCTTTGGTATTATCTTCTCCATTTATTTTTAGTTCAATTTTTTCTCCAGAAGACTTTAATTTCTTTGTACGGTGCTTTTATATTGGTTCGAGCTAATTATTGTTCTTGATTAGGTCTTTGTGCGAAGAAGTAGAACTTTCATATTTTGACATTTATCAGGTAATATTTCAGTATACATTTCTTGACTACTCCTACTCTTTGTTGAAGGACCTTTAACACTGGCCACCGTGATTTTTTTTTTTTATTACAAGTCTAATTTTTTTTATTTTTTTAAATACTTGGTATAAAATCTTCCTTATTACCAGTTCGTGAAGTTGATCTTGGTGTATTTCGGTTGTGAATGTTTAGACTTGGAAGTTATCTATTAGTGATGATTTATTTAAATACTTACATAAATGATGAATGGACAAACAAATACATGGGCGATCAACTTATATTTTTGCAATTTTATCAATGTACAGGAAGAATTAGTTCGTCAAATTGAATTGTTTAGAATGATGCATTCCACAACCAAAGGATGGGATAACCAACTAGCTGAATTGCGATATGTAAGGTATATAACTTATTGCACACAAATGTATTATAATAAATATTATTTATTTTAACACGTTGGTTCTTTACAACATAATGAAATTGTAGAATTGCAACAATCACAAGCACCACTAGAAGATGCACCTGCAATGGATGAAGCAGCAATATCAATATGTGCTTAAGTCCTTAATAGGAGCTCTAGGAATATTACTGGATTGTACCTATTCCTCGCAAATCATAGAGCAACATAGTCATAGCTTATCCTAAATGATGCAAGAGTTGAAAATTCTTATACAACGAGATAATGAGAGGATAAAGCTATCATTAAGCTTACATCACTTCTTGAACAACAGGCATTACTTATCCAGAGCCTTGCTGCAGGAGTAGATTTGTGTCAGAATCCTCATATAGGATTCATCAATGATCTGCCTCCACCAACGCCATCAATTGGTGCTTGTGTAGCCCCCTGTTTGGCCCCTATTATACATAAAACACATTTTCTCGTATTTTCTATGGGATTATTGGCTTAAAACCAACAAATAATCCCTTAGAAATGCTATCTCATTTAATATAAACTTGTGTGGCATTTCGAATAATACTTAAAGTAATCGGGGACAAATATAAATAAAGAGCTTAAAACCATAAAACCGATTGGAATCAAATTTTTGTTAGTTGTTGCGTAAATTTGTTAAAATGGTTTTTTATAAGTAATTTATTTGGAATTTGGTTTTTTTACTAAAAGGGGTTGACTTTGAAAAAGATGCAAAAAGACTATTTTTCAAAAACGTAACTCTCGGCACTCTCTCTCTTCAAAGATAGAAAGTGTTCTTTATTTTACAAATAGTTCATCGTCATCTTCTAGCTTCAATTGAGTTGGATCTTGTTGATAATATTTGGGGTTTTTACATAGAGAGTGAGGGCTTATCGAGAGGGAAAAGTCTGTGTTCTTGGTTTCCCAATCAGAGGTGTAAGCCTACATACTTGTAGTTGAAATCTCAGTTGAATTCTTGTAAGCTTACATAATTGTAGTTGAAATCTCGGTTGAATTCTTGGGTTTGTATTGTGTTCTTGGTGTACTTGATTGTAAATCAAGGTATAGATCCTATAGTGGTATTAGAGCTTGGTGGAAAATTGTCAAGAAGAAGCACTGACTATGAGAAGTCAAAAAAACGGTGGTAAAAGAAGCAGTGACCAAGAAGCAAAAAGGTGAACAGAGGATGAAGTCAAAAATCTGTAGAAGTCAACCGAGAGGAACCGCTCGGTAAAGGAGTTGCAAAGTAAAACCAGTGCAAAAGGATGAGACCAAGACTGTGGACGGTGGAAGCTGTGTCGTCCAAGAAAGTGAAGTGCCAATCAAAAGATAATCTGACCAAGAACCAACAAGGCGTTGATCGGAAGAAAGAGAAAGAGCCACTGACCAAAAATCAACCGTCATCTGCCAACCAATCGACGATCTAAGCACACCACCAGAATCGCCTTCTCCTGGATAAGACACGACTGGAAGTTGGGCAGAATTTGGCGGGGGAAAACGACAGAATAGATCTGAAAAGTAAAGTGAAAACTGGACATAAAATTGCAATTTCGGCCAAATGAAAATTCCGATTAAGAAACGGTTTGCACCATTGGACTCATGACATTGAGGAGCTTCTTCCAGTGTGTCGAGCATCTTTTTCGACGATGGTAATAATGGCGGTATTTTTCGGTGACAAATTTTGGACAGATTATACGAACATTTAGGATAATTTCTGAGTTCGGGGTTTTGTAAACAAATCAGGGAAGGGCTAGAAGTTGAGATTTCTTGAGGTTCGAGTTTGACAAGATTAGGTTTTAATCTTGGATGTATTCAATTTTACAAGATTAGATATTAATCTTGGGTTTGATAGGAGGTCTTCTTACTGGTTTGACGTGAAAATAAGATTCACGAGGATAACTTTACAAGATTGGGTGTTGATCTTGGATGGTAATTTTTACAAGATTTGGTGTTAATTTTGGGTGAATTCAAATTTACAAGATTATGTGTTAATCTTGGGGGTATGCAATTTTACAAGACTAGGTGTTAATCTTGGGCATTATATTCTGCATTGCATATCGGGTTTGTTGATGTGGTTATTTTACTTGTTGGGAATTTGAAAGGGTGAGTAATAAGTATCATTCGATGAGCAATAGTGTTTTTGAACAATGGTTTCAAGAATGGGAACTAGGATTGAACTAGAGAAGTTCGATGGAAAGGGGGTTTCACTCTTTGGAAATAGAAAATGAAGGCAGTATTGATGCAACAAAGGGTTGCAAAGGCATTGGAGGATCAATCCAAATGGCTAGTGTCACTATTAGCCAAGGAAAATGAAGTAGCTAAAATTTAAGAAGTGGCATATAGCACTCTAGTTCTTCATCTCTTAGATAACATTCTGAGTCAGGTAAAGGATTCTAAAACTACTTTAGAAATCTGGAATAAGTTAGATGAAATATATGCCGCTAAAACTGTTCCTAATAAGATTTTTCTCTTAGAAAGAATCTTTGGTTTCAAAATGGACCCCTCCAAAAACCTTGAAAAAAATTTAAATGCTTTTACTGCAATGACTTTAGATCTTACAAATAGTGGACAGAAAATTGAAGATGATCAGATAGTTGTAATTTTGGTTAATTCCCTTCCAAAATCTTTCAAAGAAATTTAAAAAATGTAATTAAATATTGAAGGGATATCATCACTCTTACAAATGTCACTGCTTCGATTAGGTCTAAAGCTTTAGAGATCCTTTCGGAGGAGAAAGATGTCCATAATGAAACTACTTATTTTGTGAAAAGTAATTTTGGTAAGAAAGATTCAAATGCTATGAACTTTAAAAAGAATAAGGATAAGGAACAGTGGAAGAGTAGTGGTAGAGATGAAGATAAGTGTTATCACTATGGTAAAATGGGACACTTCAAGAAAGATTGCTATAAGTGGCTAAGGAAGAAAGAGGGGCTGGGGATGTGGCTCAAAGTAATACTACTTTTGGGCATGATGATGATCAGTTGAGGGTGTTAAATGTGACATTAAATGAGCGGAATCAAGATTGGATTCTTGATTTGGGGTGTTCCTACCATATGATCTCCCATAAGGCTTGGTTTAAGACCTATAGGGAGATAGATGAGGGGAATGTGTATTTAGGGAATGGTAAGACTTGTACTGTGATGGGAATAGGTGAAGTTGTGATCAAAATGTATAATGGGGTAGTTAGAGTTCTAACTGGGGTAAGGCATGTACCTGCTTTATCCAAAAATCTTATTTCTTTGAGCACATTGCATATTTCTGGTTTTCATTATGAAACAAAGAATATTGAGAAATAAACTTTATTACATGCTTGTCACAATGGTAGTACAAGATTATTCAAGCTCACACGTGGTTCAAATTGATAACACTCAATTGATGGACAAAAGGTTAGCCCATGAAGGAAATAAATGCCCTTGCATTGCTGTTTTTACTAACAAAATACATGTTTAGCTCCAAATTCACTTGAAAATGAATTTTTGGAGTGTAAGGAGTTTGAAATGAACTCAAGTGTCCAAGGAACAAGTGGTCAAACATCAGGAGTTCCAAAATCAACTTCAAAATAGTGATTTTGAATCAGTTGTTGAGGAAATTCAGCAAGAAAATGATACAGAGTTGCTGAAAATGATGGAATTCAACAAGAAGTTACTCAACAAAGCTTAAATGAGTATTTATTAGTCATGGATGGAGAGAGGAGGCAGTTAAATCCTAATCCTAGTTATAATTCCATAGGTTTAATAGAGTTTTCTCTTGTGACAAGTAGTAAGGAATCTACAAGTTATGAAGAAGCTAGGAAGAGGCAAAGTGCAAGGAAAGAGGAGATGTCTTCTTTGCACAAACCTAAACCGTCAAATCAAAAGGTTTGGAAAGATGAAAGCTTCCAAGAGGAATTTAAGCTTCGGTGAAGTTTTGGTTTAAGCCAAGGTAAAGGAATGTGGAATTATTGGCTTAAAACCAACAAACAATCCCTTAGAAATGCTATCTCATTTAATATAAACTTGTGTGACATTTCGAAGATTACTTAAAGTAACCAGGGGAAAAAATAAATGATGTGATCTGGGATAAGAGCTCAAAGAAGAGATCAAGTCACGGGGAAAATGAACAAATTGCATGTTGGAGTCGAGCCGAGAAGATGAACGGATCAAGCCGAGTCGGAAGATCAAAGTTTCAGAGTCAGTAACATATTTACAGCCATAAGGGCCATATGTCACGGCCATAACCTTCTCTCGGGTGAAAGCGCAGGATTTCAAGAATTAAAGACTTATGGCCGTCAGCCTCATGTCACGGTCGTAACATTGGGACAGAATTACACTTACGATCGTAATTCCCATCTTCACGGCCGTAACTGCTCAACGGGATAAGATTTTGCGAGAATTTTATTTCCTTTTCCGTTTTAGTTATTTTAGTTTAACTAGAATTCTATTTTGAGCCCATTTGCGACTACCCTAGTTTATAGGTCAGTTTTCATTATTTATATTCTATTTTCCATTCATTGTAAAACAGTTTGGATTTGATTAAATAGTTTTTATTGAGGATTCAATAAAATTATAGGTGGGTTTCCTATATTTCTTCGAACTTATTAAAGAGTGATTCTTTGTAGCATTCATCCCGAACTTATCAAATATTTGCGAGAATATTGTTGGTGTTCAAAACCAGAAACTTATCAAGGAAGTTGGATAGATCCTTGTGGTGTTTCGAAAATCTTGGTTCTTCAATCCGCACGTCGATTCCGCGTCATGATTTTTCGGGTTAAGATTCCACCGTCCATCCACAACCTGGGTTCGGAACTTTCCGACGTTTAATTCAGTACATCTCGAAACGTATCATTTGGTATCAGAGCTGGACTCTGAATTCAGGTTTTTTTATTCTATCCAGTTTGATTTTTATGTGTTTATCATAAAGTCTGCCACATAAAATCATCCATATCCTTTTTTTCGTGACAGTCATAAATTTTCCAGTTTTTTATCCATATAAAAATCCCACAAAAATTCAAAAGGGTTTATTTTATTCATTTTTCGTCCAAATTAAGTCTCATTTGTTTTGTTGCGATCGTGTCGAATTTTTGAATTTATTGAAAAAAAATTATTTAATCAAAAAATTCATCCATTATTCAAAAAAAAAAAGGAGTCATTCCAAAATTCAAAAACCACTTTCTTGAGTTTCCTTAAAATTCTTGGTAATCACTTCCTACCAAGTCAAAATTTGAATTCTTTCTCGCTATTTGATGTCTAAATTCTCTTTGTTCTTGAATTTAAAAAAAAAAAAAAACACCACATAAGGAATGGATTATGATCCGGGCTCCTTGTTCAAAACTAGATGTTATGTGGATCATAAGGGGTGTAGTGTGGCAATTTATGGAGAATACTTTACTAATTTTGTTAGTAGTACAGTGGTTGAAAAATTAGGATTACCCCTAGTACCACACTATTAACCTCATAGGATGACGTGGATGAGGGAGTTTGGGAAGTTCAAAGTAACCAAACAAGTTCTAGTGCCTATCGCCCATGGAAGGTATAGTAAGGATGTATGGTGTGATGTAGTGCCATTAAAATCTTCTCATATTTTATTGGGAAAACCATGGAGACATAGGATAAGAGACTGTTTATGATTAGAGTATGCACATATACAAATTCCTTAAGAAAGGGAAAACATGCACACTATATGGGTTGACAGTAGAGGACGCATTAGAAGATTCACGGAGGGTAAGGAAGGAAAGTGAAAGGTGGTGCAATAGGAAGCATCATGGGGATAAGGATATTGAGAAGAATGAGGTGGAGTTAAAATTAAAAACAGATGATCAAACTCCAAAATTTGACGAGGAAGAGGTGGCAGTTGTAGTTGAATTGCAAGAAGAGATCAAGTCACCGGGTGACGCAACAACATTCTACACGAGAAAATGAACAAATTGCATGTTGGAGTCGAGTCGAGAAGATGAACGGATCAAGCCTAGTCGGAAGATCAAAGTTTCAGGGTCAGTAACATATTTACGACAGTAAGCGCCATATGTCACGGCTGTAACCTCCTCTCGGGTGAAAGCGCAGGATTTCAAGAATTAAAGACTTATGAATGTAAGCCTCATGTCACGGATGTAACATTGAGACAGAATTACACTTACAGCCGTAATTCCCATCTTCACGGTCGTAACTGCTCAACGGGATAAGATTTTGCGAGAATTTTATTTCCTTTTCAGTTTTAGTTATTTTAGTTTAACTAGAATTCTATTTTGAGTCCATTAGCGGCTACCCTAGTTGATAGGACAATTTTCATTATTTATATTCTATTTTCCATTCATTGTAAAATAGTTTGGATTTGATTAAACAGTCTTTATAGAGGATTCAATAAAATTATAGGTGAATTTCCTATATTTCTTCGAACTTATCAAAGAGTGATTCTTTGTGGCGTTCAAAACCAGAAACTTATCAAGGAAGTTGGATAGATCCTTGTGGCGTTTCGCAGATCTTGGTTCTTCAATCCTCATCGTCGATTCTGCGTCGTAATTTTCGGGTCAAGATTTCACCGTCCATCCACAACTACGTTTAATTCTGCGCATCTTGAATCGTATCAATAAATAAAAGGACTTACAACCATAAAACCAATTAAAAACAAATTTTTTGTTAGTTGTTGCATAAATTTGTTAAAAAGGTTTTTTTACAAGTTAGTTTTTGGACTAGGGTTTTTTTACTAAAAGGGGTTGATTTTTGGAAAGCGGTGCAACAAGACTATTTTTCGAAAACATAACTCTCAGCACTCACACTCTCTCTCTCTCTCTCTCTCTCTCTCTCTCTCTCTCTCTTCAAAGACAGAAAGTTTTCTTTATTTTAAAAATAGCTCATCTTCATCTTCTAGCTTTAATTGAGTTGGATCTTGTTGATAATATTTGGGGGTTTTATATAGAGAGTGAGGTCTTATCGAGAGGGAAAAGTGTATGTTCTTGGTTTCCCAATCAGAGGTGTAAGCCTACATAATTGTAGTTGAAATCTCAGTTGAATTCTTGTAAGCCTACATAATTGTAGTTGAAGTCTCGATTGAATTCTTGAGTTTGTGTTGTGTTCTTGGTGTTCTTGATTGTAAATCAAGGTATAGATCCTACATTTTTAAACACACATATATCAATAAAATAATATTACACATAAACTCGTAAAAGGTTCTCTACTTTTTAACCACACATTCTCCTAAAAATCACCATTCAAATAATTATTTCTTGAAATAAATTTTTTAAAATCAACATCAAACAGTGGCTTACTGTGATTATATTGTTGAAGTGACAAGAAAATTATGAAAACTTATTTTTGTTTGGTTATATATTCAATATTTATAATTATGTATTTGACTATTACTTTTTGTTACAAGTGCAATTACAATTTACTTTTTGCAGCACGATTTGTTGTTAACTTCTATACTATTTCTATTACCAATATTGATAATTTAAATTTGGCTATTGAACGTTGGAATTGAAATATTGGACAGAATATTACCAAGTGCAAAAACTTAGTTGCTAAAGGCATTTATCGACATAAGATTCAGCAACAAGAGTTTTGTTGGTAAATGCATTTCTGCAACCAAATTTTGGTTGTTGTACAATATATATATATATATATTTAACATTCACCAATAAGTTTTGTAGTTGTTGAAGCTTATGAAGTTCAAGATTTGGTCTCAAAAGCTTTACTATGCATTGGTTGACAGAAGTTGCCAATGTTTAAAAACCAAATAATATTGGTCCATAAAGGTGTACCTTCAACGACCAAGGATTGACGGTTAGATCTATGCATTAAACGTCCAGACTTCAGTCTCTATTGGTATAGTTATACCAATCACACATCTGTCACTAAAAGGTAAGCATTAACGACCATTTTTTTTAGGTGGTCGCTAATCGTGCATTTTGCCCTTGGTCATTGATGATGAACATTTTACAATGAAAAATGGTACCTTAATTTGTTGTATATAGGGATCAAGCTGAAAATTAAAGTTTTAGCAACCATTGAGTTGGTCACTTAAGACATTCACTGATGGTGAATTAGAGACCATCGTATGACCACAATTTATTCTTCAGCGATCATTTTTTTTTTTTTTTTTGTAGTGACACTTGGCCAAACTAACTAGAGGGATCCACTCAAATAATTAGCTAAAAGTTGGTCAACTTTGATTACCTATTTTTTCAACAAGCACTCTGTCTCTTCCTTTCGTATTTTTTGGGATCTAATATGATTTCAACTTTATTCATGTTCATAGTCTATTATTTTTTTTTACCTTCAACAACTGCAGTCGTGAGCCTATTTAATGTACATTACACTAGAAAATTTGTATCCTTTGTGTTTGGTCTTTGGCTTGTTTGTGCCCATTCTTATTTGGAAAAAAATAGTGTGGCGGCCTGTGTAATGTACGAGATACAATAAGAATTGTTTATAAAATAGAGTTGATATTTGAGATTTACTCATGTCACCACTATTGCTATTTTTAATTTGCAAAATCAAAGGTTAAAATATTCAATTAATCGAGATTCAAAAACTTAATGGAAAGCACAATAACATCACAACAGATAACAATGAGTTAATCTTATTTTATCTTATATCTTATATATTTAAGTAGAATAGTCATCACCAAAATCCGCACATAGTTTCCCGCCAAAATAACTTTCTAAGTCTGAAAATTTTTGCAAAAAAATAAAATAATATAGTGTATTAAATATTTTAGCAAGTTGTGCAATTAATGACATTAGCATAAACATCCGTGCTACGTTATTCATGACATCAAGATGTTTTTTTTTAATGTATAAAATATTTTTTTGGTTTTATAATAATTATTATTCATTTGATAATTATTGTATTATTTTGAAATCAAAAAATATGTAATATGAATGTCAAACTGAAGATCTCAATACAAAATTTAATACAAGCTAATAAGTGAGAGTAAGCTGTAAATATATTTCCGTAAAATAGTCTCAAAATCAAAGGTAAAAATTTTATTTTATATATATATATTTTTTTTACTTTTCCTCTATATCTCATTTTAATTTATATCATTTAAGTCCTATAATTCTATCTATAATTTGTTAACTAAATTCAATTTAATCATAAATGATTAATTTTAGTTCGAGTTATTTTTCTTATCAAATTAAAACAAATAATAAATACCTGAATTTTCAAAGTAAATTCAATTAAATTGTGTTAATTTTTACAACTTAAGATTTTGAGCAATCCATTCATCAGTTTGACATTATTTTAATTTATTTAGTGATTCTATCAATTTTCTATTTTTAATTATAAATTTAAATAACTACAACATGCAGAATATATTATAGATTTTAAAAATTAATTCATATATTTTTTATTAAACAATTGATCGATCAACATTTTTTTATTAAAATATAAAGATAATAATGTAACAATATGAATAAAAAAAATTGCCAATTTGAAGAAAGAAAAAACAATTAATGTGGCAATATTTATTAAAATTAATGATTATTTTTAGGAAAACAATTGAAATTAATAATTAATGCTTAAAAATCAAAATTTACAAAAAAAAAAAAAAAAAATGTCCTACATCTCTTTTTGGGTAGTTGTCTAAACGTGCTTTGCGCGTTAATTGTCCATATGAAGTAATTTTTAGAAATTATGTTTGGAAAAAATTTCTAGTTTTTTCTTAAGAAAATTAGAAAAAAAATGCAAGGCAAATAGAATTAACAAAATCGAATAATTTTTAACATTTATACAAAGTTTCTGAGACCGTATTTTACTCTTTCAATCAAATCTTGGTTAAACTCACTTATTTGATGAAAGCAAATATGAGCTTCAAGTTGAGAACAACATCGATAATATTTGGGAATAAATTATAAGTTTTATTTATATAATATTTGAAATATTATAAAAAGAAAAAAAAATGTCAATGAAAATTGAGTACAAAGTATTTGTCCTTTAAAATAATATTTAGGACTTGTGAGAATTTAACAATGCAAAAATTTGATAATTCTATGAGATCTCATCTTAAATCTCTTCAATTATTTTGTTTGTCGTGAAGTTGATTTCAATTTCAGCTTGCATATTTGGAAATGTATAATTACTATTGATTTAATTTTTTATGTTAAAGTTGATATATTTTCTCTTTTTGAACCGTGTGAGTGAAATTTTCAATTGTGGTCCAAAAAATTGTAGCAAGAATCTGGCCTTGTGAGTATTAAAGACAACATATTTATTTAATATCAAAAATTTATTAAAATAAATATAGACAAAAATAATGAGAAATATCACATCTTCATTAATAAAAATTCAAAATAAAATTTGAAACTTCCATATGTACATATATTTTTCAATGGAGTTATGTAAAAATATTTGAAATCTTTATACATCAATCTTCGCCATATACGATCAGATTTCATAGAAACATATGATTTTACTTTAATTTGTGGACGAAACCATTCGATTAATTAAAAATTCAAATTTGAGAGAAATGATTTCTCAAAAAAGTTCAGCAAAATATGAGATTGGACTTTTAAGTACACATGAATATTAAGGGTTCTTGAAATTATAAACGTGTTAATGAAAATTAATAATTGGGAATTATATATAACTATGTATATGTATTAGATTAAAGGTTATAATGCATGTGATTTTAATTATAGGATGACGGTTGTAGAAATTCTTATTGAATTAATGACATCGTTGACAAATGAAAAAATAATAGAATATTAAAAATATAATTCAAAAAATATATTATTAATATTTCTCACAACTCCCTAATTAATAATGAACATAAATTTATTTTTAATTAAGAAGGAGAATTTCAGTTTCATGAAAAAATTATAACCGAATTTTTTTCACTATTTCCTTTATGATAATGTATTAATATAATTGTATTTGTGTTTAGTAAGAATAAATAATAATTTGAAATAAATCAACGAAAAATAAAAAATAAAAATTGAAAGTTTTATACTTTATTTGAAAGATTTTAGTAAGAAAGTAAAGAGTTTAGATTGTTAGTGCTTTGAAATTAATGACATTGTTAATAGAATGAAAGAAAAATAATATTAAAATAATTAAAATAATAATTCATTAATTAACACTAAGCATAAATATGAAATTAAAAAAAAAAAAGTACAAGGGTAGAAACGTCCAAAAAAATTTCTCATTTAAGCCACTTTTAGAAGTGGTATAGATAGATATAGATATGATGAAAAACAATATATAAAAATAAAGAATCAGTTTTAAGAGAATATATGTAAGTTTGAATCTTTTAAATGTATTGTATGAGCCTTATTTTATATAGTTCAAAAGTTATTTAAAAAAAAAAATAAAATTATTTATTGAACATTAGATCCAAAAATCGAGTTGATATGATATATATGTTCTCGCTAGAATCGATAATACACTTAATTCATGACATGTTTCCTCACAAAGATGGTAAAACAAGTAATTGGTCTGCAATTTTATTATAATATTAAAATAATAATTATATGCCGTAAAAAATGGTAAAACTTTTTTTTTTTAATTTTAATGACATATATAGACAAAATGACTTATTATATATATTTATTTAGATTTTCATTATAAGTCTCTTGGGTCAAAATTTCACTTTCGTGTATCGCAAGTCTTGAAATTGATTTTCACTTTCATGCATCATCATATATTGCTTAATTTGTTATATTCATTTAAATATAAGACCGCATATATTTAATTTGTTACAATTAGTTTATTTTATGTTAATTATAATATTTTAAGGGTTATTATTTCTATTCATGGTAGTCAAAAATATTTGGACAAGATTTTTTATTTATTCTATACGCAGATTTGAAAAAAATTTATTATTTAATTTAAATTTGAGCAATTGTTTAAAATCTATTTTACCTATAATAACTTTCGTGCATAACACGGGTATGGACAACCACAAATTGTTCAAACAATGTAGTATTTAAAGAGGTTATCCCAAATTTATGAAAATTCTAATTCATTTCTATTTTGAGCATTTGTTGACAATTTATATCATTAATCAAAGAAATTGTGTTCAAACATTTTTTTTCTATTTCATAATGTATTTAGAGTAAAATCATTCCATATTTTTCTTTCATGCAACGCACATGTGTGATACTAGTTAAATTCTTATTGG
This sequence comes from Ligustrum vulgare, assembly GCA_963555705.1. NCBI lineage: Eukaryota > Viridiplantae > Streptophyta > Magnoliopsida > Lamiales > Oleaceae > Ligustrum > Ligustrum vulgare. The sequence continues at coordinate 44,364,804 of OY743187.1, read as the reverse complement.
GTAAAGAAATCTTTGAAAGATAAAATATATTGTTAATTGTACATTTTAAAAGGCTATAATTTTTTGTTACGGTTTAGTAATTCGAAAATAATGTAGCAAAGTATTGTGCTAAGATTTACGTTGATATTAAGATATTGCCATTACGACTTTATTTGAGCTCTCAAAATTAATCAAACGAAGAAAAAAAACCAAAAAGGAAAAAGAAAAAAGAAAGAAAGAATAAGAAGAAAAAAAAAATATTAAGCAACCATTTTAAAGGGCCATAATTTTTGCTACAATTGACAGTTTGTAATTCGGAAATAATGTGATAAAATATTATGTGAGATCTTCATATTGATATAAGGATCTTGCTATTACGATTTCATTTGTGCCAAGAAAGCCAACTAAACGAAAGAACAAATCATTTGAAAGATAAAATACATTGTTAATGGATCATCTTAAATGGTTATAATTTTTGCTGATGTTTAGTAATTCGAAAATAATACAGTAAAATATTTCGCTAAAGCTTCACATCGATATTAAGATATTGGTATTACAACTTTATTTGAACTCTCAAAATTAACCAAACGAAGAAAGGAAGCAACAACAACAACAACAACAGAATGTTAAGGGACCATTTAAACGGCCATAATTTTTGCTACAGTTGACGATTTTATAATTTGAAAATAATGTAATAAAGTACTAAATGATAGTTTCATATTGATATAAAGATATTGCTATTATGACTTCATTTGAGCTCAAAAAGCCAACAAAACGAAAGAAAAAATCACTGAAAGATGAAATACATCGTTAATGAATCATCTTAAACGACTATAATTTTTGTTAAAATTTAGGAATTCGAAAATAATGTAGTAAAGTATTGTGTGAAAACTTCACATTGATATTAAGATGTTGTTACTACGACTTTATTTGAATCCTCAAAATTAACCAAACGAACGAATGAAAAAAAAAAAAGGATAAAATGGGGGACAACCACAAATGAACAGTACCCCCCCTCTTTATATATATACTAGTTGTTGCACTTGTAACAATTTTCCTCATGTACGAATTAGCGTTTATTGAATTAAACATGCGTTCAGATATTCTAGTGTTCTTCTATTGAAGACTTGAAGTTAAAGGTTCAAATTCTATTGCCAACTTCTATTCAAAGCACAAAATACATACGTCTAAGCCCTTATTTGGTAAAAATTAAAATCGGATTTTGATAAAGTTAGATAAGATATATGATTGAAAAGTCATGAATCCCACAGAATATATGGTTGAGATTGATTGTTTACTTCTGAATTAAATTAAAATCAAATTTTAATTTGTAAGAAACAGGAGCTAAATAAATAAATAGATTCTGCTTCTTGTATGCCTTCTATTTCAATAGTTTTAATATCACAAATGCACATACATCCGGATAAACTCATTCTAGTCTCACTTGGACCATTATATATCGACCAATAAAACTAATTCTTTAAGAATAACTTAAGAGCATTTCCAATTAAACAAGATTTTCTAAATGGATATAAACTCTGATTGTAGTTATGTACATTTCTTAAAAAAAATATGTATAATATAACAATGAAAATTCAGTATGCATTTCGGCCAAATATAGTTAGAAATTGATAGATCACCATGACATAATAATAAAAATATTTTTTATATATATGGAACACCACAGTCACGTTTCAAGAAGCAATTATCTAGATTATTATTTCATTACTCATTATTACAATAGCGTGGCATAGGATCTTGAAACTTCGAAATTTAATTGACTATAAATTTGCTCACATTCCATGTTATAGCCACCAGAAAACCACTAACCTTGTATATCTTACAAATCATCACTTGTCAATATGCTGAAAAAGTGTAAAATTTTGTTTTTAATCCCTGGTTTGGACTTCCAACCACTTTTTCAATTTTCATTTTCTACCATGCACACCAAAATCTTAGACATACAAAGTTTTGAATTAACATTTAAACCATCAAACCATGAAACTTTAGTTGAACAAGCTTGCTAATTGTCAACTTCATTGTCAAGTTACTTATACAAGTAGGAAAATAATTAGTTTAACGTTCTAATGTTGGATGAAAATACGCCCCACATCATGATATTTTTGTGAATAGTGACGACACATATGGCTGATAGTGACATGTCCACATAATGATAGACAAGTTGAAAGAACCCAAACCTTTATGTTTCACATCTCAATTTTTGGGAGTTAAAAGAAGCATGTCTAGCATACAAGATCCATCATGCCTAAAAGTTGTGTGGAATTTTTACATATTATAAACATAAAAAATCTTAACAATATTCCATGTATGTACATTAGAGAAATAAACTTCCGGTTCTTAAAAAATAGATGTTCTCATATCAACATGAACATCAAGTTCTGTCAAGAAAGCATAAGTGAACATTCGAGATCCCATAACAACAACATATGCGACTACTTTAAACTCAAACATCATAGTTAAAACTTGAAAAATAAATAAACAAGACACCATCCACAATCTGGACGTAATCTATGGAAGCATATATAGGGAGAGATCGAGGTGAGTTTTGGAAAACTCGATAGGATGCGCAATCTATTATAATAGCAATTAACGTACATGAAATCATTTCTGACCTTAATTCTTATATCTGTTGTGTACAAAATCCTCAAGAACCACATATAACATTTTTTGAAGCATAATCAATTGGTGTAAAAAATTATTTCGGGTATATAACCACAAGGGCCACAAAATTTATTTCTAGTATAGCTACAAGAGCCATACAAATTCTCTCTGACCATTATTTTCTGAGGCCATCTAGAAAAGAAAAGAAAATAAATAATTAATAATTTTATCAATAACCAGTTGACAAAACCTATGCCCCACACAAACAAAGTCTCAGAAATTTGAACCGTAAACTTTCTTGAGTTTCTTCAATTTGACTGAAATGTAAAGGTACCAAGCTAGGTCTATAAGCGTACAAGAGCTTCCTTTGTGTAGGAAATGGTGTTATGTACTTGACCTCTTTAGATTGAGTATCAAATGAGAATAGATGATAACAATTGACATGTGCCCAAAACACTCGGTTGCCTACTACTGCATAAGGGAAGATCATGTTTGTGCTAGGGCTGCTGGGATAATCTCTCAAGAATGTCAAAGGTATAACAATGTTTCTATCAGCCCATTTGTAGTTCTCCAAAACACGAACATTCAGTTGCTCTTGTTGATCTACACATGCAAGAGATAGCTTTCCTTCCCAATTTACGGTCCACACATTTTTCCAATTGGAAAACAAATCTAGTGGTATCTTAATTTTTGTAATACTGTCATTTTCCAAATCAAGGCAATCTATATCATAATCAACCATTAATCTCAATCTAATTTTATAAAATACTGTACCTATAACTCCGTCTCGCACTCCAACGTTTCTGAAATTACCCAACGATGTGTGTTGTTTCCATGTAAAATCAGTACCAACTCTAAGAACATTATAAACAGCTAGTACCTCATTGTTTCCTTGTATGGAAGAATCCGAGTAAACCACCTTTAATTCATTAGTTGACCGAATGTAACACACATTTCTACAAATACCTTTTCCCTCTGTAGGACCAGGCAAATCAAGTATTTGTCTGGTAGCCGGATTCCTCAACCGGTATGTGTTGTTTGACTTTTATTTCTCCAGCATTATTCCCATGCTCCGTGTGATGGCAGTAAAATTTGTACCTTGTTCTTCTTCATTTTCATCACCACTACTTTCATATACCATTGTAATGGGAGCTCGGTTCATATTCCTATAAATGAACATCGGATCCTGAATTGTGAAGCACCAAATTTTGCACACGCATTTGAATTTTAGTAGTGATTTAACTGGTAGCCAACTCAGAATTTCGAAGATCATTTCATCTGGCAAAAAAACCATCTTCCCGTTGTTTTTGTGTGGCCCCATTCTAAAACGAAATAAAAAAAACAAATAAGATTATTTCATTTGACGAAAAACACAATGCAAACAAACAAATGAACTACATCTACTTTATGAAAGAAATACATACATACATACAATGAGATAAAGATCAACAATGAACAAACTAGATGTACCTTGAATAAAAAATAATATAAGATTATTGAGTCATTACTCAAATCTCTCTATAAATATAAATATGAATGAATAGAAGAAACCTAGAATGATTATGAAACATATATAGTTCAATGGGATTAGATTAATTATGTTTATAAGGAAACAACTAACAGACATATCTTACATTTCCAAAATGTGATAATTGGGAATATTAGTAACGATCAAAATGTAACTATCTTCCATCAATTTAAAATTTCACTGGATGGAAAAGAATCATGTGTATATATATTTTACTGTATCACATATAAAATATTATTACAAAAATACTATTTTCTAAAAATAAACCTTTTGCAACTAAAAATTTAAAAATAGCGTCAATTACGTCTGCATCAATTGTCTTTCCAAATCAAAATCGATTTCAAAAAATTCAATGAGAAGCTGAGTATCAAATTCTCATTGTTTCTCTTCATTCGTCTGAATTTCATTCCATGTGATCATCCTAACACTCTTTCACACTCTTTCCTCTAAGATTACAATCTTACTTCGAGTTCATACTTCAAGTTAATGTTAATAGCATTCTAGAAATCATGCCATGTGTCACAAAAAAATAAAAAATAAATCCCATAATCTAATGCATGCCATATAAAATGTCCAAGTAACTTTAAAATATTCCATAATCACACTTTACACTTGCGGATTAACCTTATTTGTAGCCTCCTTCAATCTTTTGACATCATGTTTGTAAAATTGGGAAGCACGTATGACATCATGATATTGAATAGGAATCGTGGTTTCATCAAGCTTTGATTAAGGTACGTATAATAGTAGCGTAAACTGTAATCTCCCCTAAATTGATGTCGTAAAGAAAAAGGAATGTAATTGGAGCATATGGTTTGAAGGACTTTGAATATATATATTTGAAATATGAATTGAAAAATTTTGGGTACCATTTTTGTTGAGGATGACTGTGAATTATTGTAATTGTACCGATTTGGGGATTTTGATCATTACATTGATAAATCTAACCTTGTCGTTAATGAATAAATGTCGTGTAATTAAATTAATAATATGAATGGGGTACTTTTTTAGGTTTCAGTTTTACTATGATATAATACAGTATCTATATAATATATAAAAGTAGTTGAGTCAACCCCAGTCAACTTCACTATTTCCCTCCAAAACTCTTGTACTATGTGCAGATTTTATTTATTTATTTATTTATTTTTCCAATTTTTTGGGACTTCATTATTTATCATGTTCACACTACTCATATCCCCCTTCCAATAATCAACTTCAAAACTCACTTCAAAAATAATTGGGCCTTCAATATTTATTTATTATTTTCAAAATCGCTGACGTCTACTTACAGTTTTCAATATTTATTGTGTTTACATGACTTCTATTTCCCGCCGCCTAATTACACTGGAAAGCCAGTTATTTTTTTTTCCTTTTCCAGAATTTGTTTCATTTTTTCCCGTTTTTCAAAATCTGTTTATTCATTTTTGTTTTCTATATCTTTTTTTTTTTCCATTTCCCTATATACAACCTCTTTCATTTCTGTTATATATAATTATTATGAAGATATACAAAATAATAAAAGATTCAATTAAAGGGTTATTTCTTTGAAAAAAATGTGTACTGTTTAACATGACCGCTCAACTCCACCTTCTATTATGATTCAAAATTTCTGGTGCGGTGGTAATGCTGATTAGTTATTAATATTACAAACCAGTTGAAAATAAAAAATCGTAAATTATTTTTTGAAAAAGTAAAAATGATTGGCACTACTCTTTTCTTCAAGACCTGTGATATTTTGAGTCATTGAACATAGATTTGGATTTTTGACAAAAAAGAAAAAAATATTAAAACAATAATATTGTAGAGAAAGCTTCGAAAACAATATAGAGTGCAAAATTATTTTGAACTAATAAGAGGATTTGTTAATAGTCTATTTATATTATATTCTAGATTTCTCTGTTGGGGTTGCAATGTGTTAACTAATGTTGGGCTATTTAGAATAGTTTTGGGTTGAATAGATATGTTAATGGTTTCGGCCATTGAGTGAAGAAAAAACATATTATTCATGAGTCAGTATATATATTTGATGAAATTGTATATCACGTTGTATAAAAATTAATAAAAACAAGAAACTAGAATTTTTTTTTTTAAAATTTGCTTTTACCGAGAAGTTGTTTTTTATTTTTTATGATATAAGAACGATAATTTGTTTGATTTTACTTATTTATATTTGACTTTTTTGTGTCAAAACCTCTCTTTTCATAAAAAAAATGTGTTCTTCTAACGTTTTCAATCTTACAAATAAATATTTGTGTTCAGTTATACAAATCCAAAGTAAAATTTTCAATTAAAAATTATGTCGAAATTTTATTAATAGATAATAGTCTCTCCGTCCTACAAAGATAGTCCACAATTTCTTTTTTGTCCGTCTCAAAAAGATAGTCTACTTTATTTTTTAAGAGTGCAATTAATATTTTATATTCCATTTTGTCCTTAATCTGTGTGGAAATGAGTAGAGGACTATCTTTATGGGATAGAGGGAGTACTAACTTATAAATCACATTATACATATAGTTTTTTTTATAAATAATCTTACTTTTAGTTATTTAGTACATCTAAAAATTGGAGCTCTTTTTTATAGCGTATTATTAAATTATTAAATATTTTTATAGATAATTACATATAATACGTAATTAATTTCTTATAATAATTGTGATATTTTATTAGTCTTAATTTTATGGATAGATATTTGGTTAAGTCATACAAATCCAATGTCAAATTCTCAATTAAAATTATATCTAAAATTTATACACATTCATATTTTTATAAATCACGATGTATTGAAATTTTTATAACTAAATCATATTTTTAAGTTATTTATTACATATACATATTAAAGTTCTTTCCTATATTGCATTATTTTTCAAAATTATTTCAATGATAACTACATTTAATTCTTAATTAATTTTTTATTCCAAAAAGTCTCATATCACAATTTTTTAACATTAACGGTTAAAAAATTTATCTATATTGTTTAAAATGATATAGTTATTAATGGTTTTTGTCCTAACTGTTAATTTTAAAATTTCAAAAAGTAATTAACCATACCAAGATATTCTTTGCTATATTTTAATTTAAAATTTATGATATTTTTTCACAATAATATATAAATTGTCTCCCAATTTACTTAACTAAAAATTGAGATAATCAATACTAAATTATAATTTCAATCAAAAAATAATTACGTTGTATAAATATTAAAAACCTAAAATATCATAAATTTGATGCAATATCTTTGTCAACCTCGCAATTTATTATTATTATTATTATTATTATTATTATTATTATTATTATTATTATTATTATTATTATTATTATTATTATTATTATACATGATTTTCATTGTCAATGGTCAAAATATTGAATTTTATCTTTTATATGCAAGGTTTCTATTATCAACTTTTTCATCTATTGTTTGAATATTCAGAGTACATGAATACTGGAGATCCTATATTTAATTGTTCATTTTGCAAGGCAAGTTTTTGGTTCGAGGAGATAGTGAATAATCGTTACAAAACTTGACGATCATATTCTATAAGGTCAAATTCTATCTGACAGTAATGCAAGATGCAAGTTCTTTATTCCAAGGATATCGTTGAGCCATTCGAATTTTAGGATACTTATTAGATTTCAAAAAAAATAATAATAATAATTTTCATTGATGGTGTCATATGTTATGACTATCAATAAAAGTCAGACACAATCCTTTTCATATGTATGACTTCTCCCTAAAAGGTTGATGTTTATACATGAAACTAATAAATGATGAACTTATCTCTTATTTGTGAATGTTATTCATTTTGTTTAAAGATTCATTTAATTTCGAATAAGATTATTTTTATTTAGACGTTTCTTCCCGTGCATCGCACGGGATGATTCACTAGTTATCTGAAATAAAATTAAAGTGGTGTATGACATGAATATTTTAATAAACCAGGTTATAGAGCATGCGTTGTACTTGACTTTGTAATGATATTATAAATTATATTTCATTTCGTGCATTGCATTTTCTTGTAACTATTTTAATATATTATTTTATAAATTAAAAGCATGTATTTATATATATGTTTATTATCTACTAGATTAATGTCAATGTCAGTATTTTTTTCAGGAAAACAATTTGTCGACTTCGTGTGCTTACTCTTATTGTACGTTCTTCTTACCTAAAGTCATTCCCAAAATCGACTATTTTGCACTACACATTTGTATAACAGTAATTTGGTTAATGCTTGAGTTTGCGTTACGGTAAAACAAGCTATATGTCAAGTACATAGCATTAGCATCTTTACTTTGTCAAAACTATTATCGACTAAATGATGTTTTTAATGCATTACTTAATCAAATACTTGTTGCATACAATTTTTATATATAATTGAACTCAAGACTTGAATCAAAATATAAAACTGCTCTAGAAAAAATATTGAAGCATTCACAGATGAACGTCAACTCCCTTAGCTGCTAAAAAAATAAGTTACATATACTAATAAAAAAATAATGAGTATAAATGTCCCAGAAAAATTATTAAACAAGAATATTTAGACTGTGATTTTTTAAGTTGAATACGGATGGATCACTCAAAGGAGACAACCATTGCTGGGGGTGGCATTCTAAGAAATAAAAAGGGAATGGATTCAAGGATTATTTTGGAAAATGCTCTGATTTGGCGGGTAGAATTAAAGTTATTGAAACAGGACTTAATATTTGCAGGGAATGGAAAGTTATGGGCTGAAATAGATTCAACGGCTGCCCTCCAACTCTGCACCCAATCAGAACAATATGCTCTAGAATGTATTCCACAGATCAATAAAAAATGGAAACTAGATTTTCCCATGTTTGGGAGAAGGAAACGCGGCAGCTGATAGCTTAGCCAATTTCGGATATACTAATAGAAAGTTCAATATTATGGAAGCTGGTTAACTTCAGGGACTGATCAATGGTGTGACGCCCCTAGCCCTAGTGACCCAAGTGCCACTAAAATCTGTTAGAATTAAATCTCTATACTCCAAGACCAATCATGCTAAATTACCAAGAATAATAAACTGGAAACATACCTGGATCCATTGTATCTGATTAAACGAGGGTTAGATCTTCCACAACCAAATTCCTTATTGTTCAGCATGTTTTCCTCTCGTAATGGACACAAGAAAGACGCGAACATGATATAATTTGATTGGGGACCATAACTACATAAGATGTCATTTTATGATAGCTAATTAGGTTTCCATCAATCCTAATTAGGTTATCGGGTCTCTACACATTGCAAAGCCAATATCAATAGATGTTCTAGGGCCCAAATATTTAGATCACTTAATTGGCCCTACTAATTTAGATAGTCCAACATAATTATAATTAACTATAGAGCCCACATAAAAAATTAATTTCAACAATCTCACACTTGGGCTACATGAGTAATCCAAAGCAATTATATTGTGGGGTTAAGTACACAAATACAAAATTTTAAGGAGTCTATTTTTAAATATCAGTTATTTTAAAAAATATTTTAAAAATGTAAAATATATTATTAAAATCAGGTGCAGTAAAAATACACGCAGTGATCCACACCATTGGCATTTACTTTTGTCCACCACATTAACATTTATCATTTGAAGTCAAAAGATGGACTCCCGCGTTTCTTGAACCCGTCCCCCAATTTTAATCTTTAGACATCAATTATCTTCCTGAAAAAGAGGTTTGATATTTCTAACTATCGTTAGACACCAATTAGATATATTGCCATTTTTTTTAGGTGCATTCTTTTTGCCATCATTATAAATTACAAATTATAATGTACACAATTTTTCAAATTACTACTTAATCATACAAAATTTCTCTCTCCACTTTTTAATCACATATTTTACCTAGAAAATACAAACAAATCACATTATAATTGATGCAAGAGCCATTGAACACATCCTTGCTCATAAATTACCTAATCATAACTTATCACTCTAAGACCAAGGAGAACTTTACGATAAGATGACTAATTAGTTACAAGTTGTAATTAATTACAATTGTAACTTTATTTCAATTTTGCAATAACTAATGAATTTGTAAAACATAACACATCTTTTGGAAAGAATTAATTGAATTAATTACAATTGCAACTTTATTGTAGGTATTGTAATTAATTACAATTGTGTTTTGCAATTAATTACATTTATAACTTTATTATAATTTGGTAATTAATCACAATTGCAACAAATGAATTTATAAAACATGACATTTTTTTTTTTGTAAAACATTCTGTAATGGATTACAGTTGTAATTAATTAGTCGTTGTTATAACTTAATTATATATTACAATCACTCGAAAATTCATTTTTCTATTAAAATTAATTGAATTAATTACAAATTGTAATTAATTACATTTGTAACTTTATTCTAATTTTGTAATTAATTACAATTGTGACTAAGGAAATTGTAAAACATGACATATATTTTTTTTGCTAAAATTAATTGAATTAGTTAGAACTGTGACTTAATTACATTTGCAAATTAATTACAATTACAAGTTAATTGTATATTACGAGTCACTCGAAATTTCAATTTTCTTTTAACATTAATTGAATTAGTTACAACTTGTAATGAAATACAGTTTGTAATTAATTATAATTATAATTTTAGTTCAATTCTTTTTACCAAAATTAATTGAATTAGCCGAATGCTAGCATGACTTCGTTAATTTGCTTACTGGAATTCATTCGACGTGAAAACCAGCAGCTCGTTCATCTGTAACAAATCAATCACTACATTCCAATTCACTCAACTATATACCAATATATTAAAGTTCATTCAAATATACATAAACATAATTTAGTTCAATTGTACATCAACAAGAACATAACTTCAGTCAGATAGAACAAAAAATTTAAATTAGTTTATAGCTCTTATCTTCCATTTTTAGGCACAAATCATTCTGGAGGTTTGACCTGGGGAACTTCTACTCAAATCTATAATTTTATCTCATTGATAGGGTTTATAATTATTGTTGGACGAAATTCATTCTATAGCATTATTTTAATCCATCTGAAAGTCTCCAACCCAAAAAACTGTTGAACTCCCAACTCAAAAAGAAACAACCTTGCCCAACAGTAATTGCAATTCTACAGTCGTCAATTCTACTAATCAGCCTCCGCCATTTACAAGTTGAAGTTCGAAGTCCAAGCTCAAAGTTGAAATCACCATTACTTTGGCTGGATTGTACATATTTTAGCCTTAGTGTTGTCGATCTCGAGCTTCAACTCCCCCTTCGCCGTCGCCAGCCTTCGCAACATATCCTTCTTTCTTCTCGAAGCAGAAAACAGAAAATTTGACCTCATTTGTTTTAAGAATTTTAAAGATGCCTGATTTTCATAATTATTTATCAAACAACTGTTTTTAAAACTTTACATATAAAAGTGTGAATGGACGTAATTTGCCCTATATTGTATAACCTTAGATACGCACCAAAATGCTATCTTCATATTTCATCTTTTCAGGATATTATTAACGCAAAAATCAAATATCGATATTCAATCTGTAAGACAATATGCCTTTATTTCGATCGATTTATTTCGAAATATAAGACAATATTTATACTTCATCTGGCCATGATACTCTTAACGCAGTAATCAAATATCGATATTCAATTTGTCAGACAATAAGCCTTTATTTCGATCGGCTCATTGTCCACATGATTAACTTGATGATAATCATATATTTATAATCGCGTGTCTGTCATTTGGCCAAACAGTAACATTCCTTTGGGCCGATCACTGTTCGCATAAATAGTAGACACTATTCAATTTGTTAAACAATAAGCCTTTCTTTGGACCAACTCATTGTTCACATGATTAATCCGCTGGTCATTGTATATTTATTACTGCATGTGTGTCTGTCATTTGACCAAACAGTAACCTTCCTTTGAGCCGATCACTCCTCGCATAAAATAACATACACACTCATCTTTATATTTCAAAATAAATAAATATACACGATAGAGGTTACTTTGACAACGTGTCATTTCAATTAATTTATCTCAAAATACAAGATAATTGATGGATTTGAAGGATTTTAAGATTTAGAAGATCGAGATCCTAAACTTTAATTGTCAAATTCTTGATTTTTGAAAATTTAAGGGCCTGATATATAATTCCAGAAATTTTAAGGTTTTGATTCTAATTCTTGAAACTTTAAAGGCCTAAGGGTCAATATTTCAAGAATTTATGGATCTGAGACTTGAGGGCCTAAATTTTGAAACTTCAAAACTTTAGGGACTTGAAAATGTAAAATCCAAAACTTTATGGACCAAATTCGAATAAATCAAAACTTTATAGGCCAATTATGAAGAAATCCTTAACTTTAGGGGTTAAATTGAAATTTTATAAAAACTCAGCGACCAATTTTTAGGAATTTCAAACTTTAGGTGCCAATTTAGAAAATTTTAAAATTCTGGGGCTGATTCAGAAAATTTTCATACTTTAGAGGCTGAATTATATAACCCTTAACTTTAAAGGCCCAACTTTAATAATTTATAACTTTAGGGGGGCTTAATTTTAAATTCCATATTTTCAGGGATTAAAATAATATCTTTATTACCTTAGAGGACCAGAAGAGCAATAAACCGAAATATGGAAAATTGCACAAGGGTCCCTGAATTCATCATATTTCCGGCGGAAGCCCCCCCTAAAAATTGAATGGAGCTACGGTTTTATTCAACCCCAACCGCCGTCTGGCAGCCGCGAGCCCCTTCCAAGACACCGGTCATCGCCATTAGAATGGCTGTCGACCGGTGCCACCGCAGCGCAGTCCGCGGCTACTCCAACAAGCAGCCGCGCGAAGACAGCGCTGAACTCAGTTGCAGCACTCGCAGGCGCTGCAACTCCACCTGCTGCCGCTAGTGCCGGCGGCGACGCAGCTGCCGGCCAAACCTCCTTAAGCCGAATCCGACACCAAATCCACATCCTTTCTTCTCAAGTTCAAAAGTTAACGCCTCAATCGATCATCATCAAAACCAAAATCCATATTTACATACGAAATTTCATATATACACATTTTCATCCAAATAATCACAACCATAACATCGAATCCATGAATCCACATGCTCAACACCCAATTCCACCAACCAAAATTCAAAAAATTCATACATATATAAATAGATATACGTGTCGGAGAACCAAACTGGAATCTTCAACATATATACATCAAAAAACCGAACGCATATATAAATCTAATTGCACGTGTTGAGTAGTAAACACAACCGAATTAATACTTCAGTTTCATGCCGGGTATCTTACAAAAATATACATTTAATCCGGCAATAAGCACACTTATAAAATATAATTTCTCTTATCATATATCGCATGAAAAATCTAATAATTCAACATGATTGTGACTCTGATACCACTCGTTAGAATTAAATCTCTATATTCCAAGATCAATCATACTAAATTACCAAAAATAATAAACTGGAAACATACCTGGATCCATTGAATTGAATTAAACAAGGATTAGATCTTCCGCAGTCAAATTCCTTGTTGTTCAACATGTTTTCCTCTCGCGATGGACACAAAAAGGACGCGAGCATGGTATAATTTGACTTGGGAAATATAACCACATAAGACGTCCTTTTATGATAGCTAATTAGGTTTTCATGAACCCTAACTAGGTTATCGGGTCTCTACACATTGCAAAGCTCATACCAATATATGTTTCTAGGGCTCAAATATTTAATTGGGCCTACTAATTTAGATAGCCCAACATAATTGTAAATAACTATGTAACCCACATAAAATATTAATTCCAACAAAATCAAATACTTGAACAACAAAACATGCTTTATAAAACTTGTAAATTTATTAAATAATCATGAATAGATAAAATTTTGTTTAACTTTAACAAGCATAAAATAAAATATTAAAAATAACTATCTTAACAATTAAATAATACATAATGAAAATTTATAAATCTTTAATTAAATAAATACTTAAAATTGGTGGATCCTCTTTTACTCTCCACATTGCTAACGATCTCATGTTCGATTGCTATGAACCTTTAATTACGTGTAGGGGGAAGGGGAGAGTGAGATAAATCTTAATAAGTAGCGCACGAAATATATTCGACATATTTTACCTAGTTTGTACAATGTAATCATAATAATTCATACTTCGCACGTGGAAACACGAAAAATTGACCAAACTTCGTGGCACAAGATTTTGTGTATAGCGCTACTAAACTCTGGTCCATAATTTATCATGACGAAATACGAATCCATGATTCGTCCATAAATTATCCCAAAAGACCCATAACATAAAAAGTACTCACGTAATCAAAGCATGGGAGAATAAACTTCACTAAAATAACCCGCAAACTTATTTACTTTAAGATGATGCCAAAAAGAAAAAAGAAAAAAAATCCGTACGACCCTTACGAAAATCACTAAGAATGCTTCCCAATAATGTGTGCTGTGAACTTGTGAGTGAGAATGTCCATTATCCATGGAAGGAATTGCATTTATATAGGAAAAATAAAGCATTTTGAATTTGAAAATGGGGTTAAAACAGGCATCAATTCTAGAATAATTCTACTTGTACAAGCGGTGGTTGACAAACTGGATTACTCCCCCCCTCCATATGAAGGGGGTCCGCAAATATTATATTATAATATTTGCAGACCCCCCTCCATGTAAAGATGGAGTAATCCAGTTTGGACGAGTAGCAAAATCCTCAATTCTATTACTCCATCCCACGAGTAAAATGGGTAATTAATTCTTTTTTTATTAAGGTGATGTTTATTGGAGGTAATGGTGATTTTAATTTGGGCTAATTTCGCACATGATGCCATATCTATGTTTATATCACATTAATTAACTAATCAATCATGCATGCATTCAAATCTCACTACTTAAACAGGCATATGTTATCATTCTCCTTTCCTTAATCGTAAGAGTAAAATAAGAATTTACTATAAAGCTTTATTTGACTTTGAAAAATGTTAAAACCACAAATAAAAATAAGGGTAAATATACTGTCACCACGATTTTTATATATATATTTTTTGAGAATACGATTTTTATATGTTACACCACATTATAATAACACCACAAATAAAATACATTTTGATAAATATACCACAAGTAATTTACAAATACGGTCTAATTCAATTGCAATAAAAGATGAAAAAATAAATTATACCACATATACATTTCTTGTTATATATTACCCTTTTTATTTCACCCCTCCCCCCCACCAATTATTTCTTCATCTGTTATCATTTGACAATGCATTCCATAAATCAGCTTTTTGCAACTCATTTGCTCTCTAACAATTCCACTCTTTAATGATCATCGTTTTCTGCCCACTGACATTTTAATAACACTATCCCAATTAAAAAATAATAAGTCCACAACAACTACTTCACAAATTCGATCTTCAATAAGACCTGAGATAGTTGAAATTATTTATCTCTTTTTCATTATATATAAAAAATATATATATATTTACTTTTAAGTGAATAAGAGTATAAAGATTTTTTTATATTTAAAAAGATTTTTTTGATTTATCAAAAAAAAAAATTGTCGAAGAAATTTTCATTTACTTTTTTAGTGATTACTAGTGGATGCCTTGTACGTTGTACGAAAATCATTTTACAGTTGAATTTATTAGCGTTATTCCAACGTGATTTGTAGACCCAACAAATTATAAAAGAGTTTTATACACGACAAAAAAGAGTTTCGTCCAACGGTGTCCTAAGATTTAATGCCACATGTAATCATTTGATGATCTGAATTTAAAATCAAATTCATGTATGCTTCAATGAAATTAAACGCCAAAATATAATCTAAATCCAAAAGTTATTTCAAATGATCCAAAAATACCTTAATCGATTCAATAGCAACAAACAAGTGACACTATATTATTCATTTTATAGTGATCCACACCATTTAGCACCCCATTATTTAACATTTCATTATCCTTCTATCGAGATTTGTAGCAATTTTCCTAGTGTCAAATAACAAAAGAATAAACCATTCCAGGAAATAATTCTTGCACATTCGTAGAAACCAACCTAACAAAATTTCCAACTCAAAAGAGTTAAATGTAAAATCTATGCCGCAATTAAGCTAACTGCACTGAAGTTCTGTACACAAATCTTCTCTGTAGAAATTTTATGGCTTGCATTTTTGTTTGATAACAAGTCCAAGAAACACAAAATTTGGTATGTTAAGAGACAAAGATATGCATTTATGTAGCCGCTACAATCCCTAAAGAAATAAAATGATGAAGCATAAATGCAATTTTTTAAACACATAAAGTATGATGATTGATTATTCTAGACTAAAATGTAATAATTTTAAGATAAATAATGCAAAATATATATTTCCACGTCTACAGTGGATGAACTGAATGATTTCTTTCATCTAAAACATGAAAACATTAGAGAAATAAAAAAAATTAGTGAAGAACTTATTTCCATGTGTGTTCAGAAACTAATAAAAAATATCCATGTATACCAATTAAAACTTTTAAAGCTTCTGCGACAATAATCTTCGGAATATCTGATGGCTCCTACAATTATACAAGTCTTAAAAGTTAGAAAATTGACAAGGGAAATAAAAAATAACAAAATTTACACACTTGTTTTGAGAGTGGTTGGTATAGGATGCAGACACCAAAGATTGGAGAGTTTTAAAAAAATTCAAGAATAAATTCAATCCAACAACATATCTGTCACCACCAGGATTTTTTAAGAAACTGCTATTTACCCCTAGAGACATGTATCTGATTTCGAGTGCCCCTTAAGAAGTACAATATCCTCCCAAATTCCTCATGCTTCATGTAATCATACTTCCAAATCATGGGAACTTTAGAAAGAAGCTACTTCGGGATTAAAATTATTTAAAATAAAAATGTTCAAACCGTTAAAGAGAACCAAATAACATTATCCTTCCCTATACAGCCTGAAGACAGTAAATTAAATTAAATAAAATTCCATGTGCCTAGGTTGGATAAATTACACGCTAACCAGGGTTTTTAACACCTTTACTCGTGAAATATTATGTGCGACACATCAAAATCAAAACAGCATGGTGTTGAATGCCTAATTTAGCAATCAACAAGTGGATAATATAATGAATAATCATTTATTTTAGCTTTTACTTTCCATTTTTAGTAGTGCCCATTACGACCAAATCCACTGTGTCTCCACATTAAAATACCAAACATCAAAGTCAACACAAGAATATCCTAAGTTCATGATTTATAATCCATATCTGTAAATTAACAATCTAAAATGGGAAAAAAATAAGGGGAAAATAAATAACATACATAGAAGGAATTCCTAATAAAATCCAAAGCTACACTACACTACACTAATCAACACCTAAAATTGTCAAGACTTAGAAGTTGGGTGATCTCCTTAAAAAGATCTTCATTGAAAGATGCAAACACTTTCAAATCCTTCACAAGAATCTCAACAATTTTTGCTCGATCTTGCCTGAGAAGTATGACAAAGTTACAAAACAATTACCAATGGCCAAAGACGGATAAGTTACTTGAGACCAAACTTACCTATCAAGAGCTTAAAGATATTTTTGCTCTCTTCTTTCAAAGAAAATTTTCATCGAAGAGCTGTTATCTTCAACCTTCGTGAATCCACTCAACTTCACATGCTTGAGTTTGATCCTCAAAGTACATCATATTGAAGAAGAAACCAGATTCCTTCTCTTAACCTATATGCTTTTTTTGTGTATTCTAATATCAATCAAGAACCATATCAACAACTAATTTTGCTTGACAACCCAAAAATTAATCATGCAATAGGTATTCCAAATTTTCTAGATAAGTATTTGGTTTTTATGAGCTTAAGAACTAAAAAACAAATAAAGATACCATTTTTTCTTTAATGCATTTTTCTTTTTTGCCTAGGAGAAAGAAAGAAAGAAATTAAATTAAAGATGTTTATATTTCATGTTAAAACTTATTACCTTCACCCAAGTTACACACAAAGCAAAGCTTATAACTCATGTTCTACTCCCTATTCACTAATTTCATTTCACTAATTCAGCATTTGCAAGAGAGTTACAAATAAAGGACATAGAGCAGCAAAAAGACTTAAATATGTATTGTCTCCTTGAGAAGCTTGTCCAAGAAGTGGAACCAACACATTCATCGAGCAAAATATACTTAAAAAAAATTGAAAATATTAGAGAAAATAAATGAAAACTAAACATGGAAAAACAATTAACGTTTATCAGACCTGATTTCATTGGATGGTATTCCCATTTAAGCATGTGTTCATTAACTTCCTTTTTTTAGATTATATAAACCAAATTATAATCTACACAATTTTCCAAACCACTTTTTAACCATACACATTTTCTCTCTCCAATTTTCAATCACTACTTTTTACCTCAAAATCATAAATAAACCAGTTTATAATCTAAACAGTGTTACCAAACACACTAAATCAGTGAATGCCGTGGTATAGAATATTTAAACATTCAAACGAAGGAAAATAAATAAAATTATCTTACTTTAACCTGATTCGTTCAATCATTAATAAGAAATATGAACAATGAGAGCACAGGACTACAGTATTCAGTTTTTCTATTTAAGCTATGTAATTTCTACACAAGAAGAAGCAACAAACTAAGCTTTATTTTAATTTTGAGACTCTTCCATCTATACGGATGGTCAATTGCAATAAAACAAAATAAGTCTTATTCTACTAAAAATCAACTCAATGAAGCCTTATTCTATAC
Organism: Ligustrum vulgare; assembly: GCA_963555705.1. Lineage (NCBI taxonomy): Eukaryota > Viridiplantae > Streptophyta > Magnoliopsida > Lamiales > Oleaceae > Ligustrum > Ligustrum vulgare. The sequence continues at coordinate 44,345,935 of OY743187.1, read as the reverse complement.
CCTTTTGAGCTGGTAACAGAAGTTTCCTATTAAGTCATGTTTGGGAAATTCAAAGATGAATTTACCTTACGTTTGGGTGTAGAGTAGTTGGAGCTTGTAATTTTTTGGCCATATATATTTCATAATTCATGAATTTTGGTAGTTACTCAATCGCCTCTTTGCAAACACCACCTTCAGGTGCCATTATTAACCTACAATCCCCAGAATACTACTTGCTAAATGACTAAATCCAAGATAATAAGCTGACTCTCTGTCTTTCACAATGATTCATACAGCCGCAAACAAGGATGCAAAAATGAAAGAATAATAAAATCAGCAGTGCAAAATATAACTTATACAGATTCCAAAATAGGTAATTTGATTAAGGTGTGGTGAACAGGACGAAAATAACATCCATGAATGACAAGACATAATGAGTAGAAAGGTTAATATATCAGTATATCTGTTTTATTTATGCTTGTCCCACTACCCTAGCAGTATTCTGAGATGGATCCCTAAAATCCTCAACCTTCGAAGATTAATAAATATAAAATATTTAAATTATCCAAGGGCATAAAGTATCAAGCATAACAAGGTAAAGTGTAATTACACTGATACAAACAACTTTAGAGTTCCATGTTTGGGACGTCCAAGATCCATTGTATGTGCTTACACAGAGACATTCGGGCCACGGGTTTTAATTTTGGTTAAGAAGCCAAAACCAATAAAATAAAAATATATATATGTCGCCGAGGTTGTATCCTCAACCTCTGAAGATTAATAAATATAAGTGCATAGAATATTACAGTGAGAATATTGTTCCACTCTATGATATAATTGCACATGACGGAATAATTAAATTTATGGATGCTACTATTCAGAAAGAATTACATCGAGCTTTAAACACATATATGAACAATCTTCTTTAGTGATACTTTCCTCCACTCAAGAACACAGATTATAAGCTTCAATTGAGAAAGATTAAACATCAGAGCCAATAATAACCACCAGAAGCAAAAAGAAAGTGAGTTTAGTTCACTTACAATGTTGTTAGCTTTTTCCCTTATCTATTGAAGGCTTGCGGTTTTTGAACTATTATTTTTATTTATTATTATTATTATTATTATTTATTTATTTTTTTTATCAGGAAAGTCATTTCTATGTTTGCTCTGCCTTGGCCAGCTTCACTGTTGCTGATTTCCAAATACTTTGGTGGTGCAGTTTCTTCGACAATGATGATGAATTATGAGGCAGATGTGTGGACGGTTTCAAGGTAACTTTAATTTGAAGTTAGATTATTGTACATGTAACTATTTTAGGCATCATTTATGTCTTATGATTTCTTTAAATAATCCCTTTGCTATATTTTATCATGAAAGATATATATGATGCAAGTTGAATGAGTGATTTGTCTGATAATAAGAGAGCACACTGTAGCATATCGATAACATCTGCATTTGCTTGAGACAGAATAATTCACAAGTTTCCATATTTTGCAGTCTACAAGATTGAGATATGAAGTCCGAAAATTGAAACAATAGTTTGTTGAAAAAGAGTGGATTTTTTGGTTATAACAAATTTAAAATTTCAGTTTCTTTACAACAATGATTTTGTAATTGATACTCATTGGCAATTAGCAAACTGAACAAATTGCCCAAGGATCCCATATATGGGAAGTCTATTGGATCTCATATTGCTCCATGGAAAGCTCAGTTCTCCTTCTCTAACCCCAAAATTTCTGAACAATTAAGTTAACTAAGCAAAAGTGAGACTCAGAGTTTTAGAAAAGAAAAAAATAAGTACATAGAAATAGAGATTGCACAATTTTCTTTTTGATAAGAAACATAATTTTATTGAAGATAACTCAATAGATTACAATGATCATAATGGATGAGGCGTCCATCTCTACAATATGGTTTTGATTCTAATCAAGATCAACAAAAGATTTTCTACAAACTAGTCGGAACTAGAGTACGTAATGAACTGTGTGGGTCTAAACGAAACAAATAATTATCTAAGGTGCTGAATAGGCCATTCGCTCTTGCCCAAAGTCCTGTGTAAAATATTATCGAATCCCAAATATCACCTATCGATCTTTCAGAGTTGTCAAAAATTCTCCTGTTTCTCTCAATCCAAATAGTCCAAGCTGCTGCCATTATAAGTAGTTTCCATATCACCTTCTTTTTTCCTTTGTTAATCCCAAAATCCCATTTGATAAGTATCAGGTCAGCCCATCGCCTAGGTAATGCTCCCCATAATCGAAACAAATACATAATTCTATCCCATATTCCTTTGGCCAGTTCGCAGTGGATCAGTAAGTGATCAATAGTTTCCTCCGCCTTTCTGCACATGATACAACATGATGGGGAAATGTACCAATTAGGCCTCTTTCGTTGTAACAAATCACAAGTGTTAACTTTTCCCAAAGAGATCAACCATGCAAAAACTTTGACTTTTGAAGGAAATATACCATTCCAAATAAATTTTGATTGGGGGAAGGTTGTGGTACAAACGGATTGAGAGAGGCTTTTGGAAAATGATTTACATGAAAAAGACCCGGATGGGTGGCCAGTCCAAATCCGTCTATCCAGGGATAATGGGTCTATAGTGGTGTTTTCAAGCAGATTAGAAAGAGAAGTAAACTCTTCAATTTCTCTATCATTAAAGTTTCTTAGGAATTGAAAGTTCCAGGTAGGTGTTGAACTTGATGGGTTGTGTACTATGTTACTAATGACAGAATTTTTGTTGTTTGATAGTCTAAATAATCGCGGAAAAAGTGTTTGGAAAGTTTGGTCACCCATCCATCTATCTAACCAGAATCGAATTTTATCCCCTTTCCCAACCACTAATTTGGTGCATGTCTCGAAAGTATTCCAAACTCTTGTAATGGATTTCCATGGTGCTCGGAAAGTGGATTTAACTTCAGTGCATGCATCCCAATTATTTGATTGAAGGCCATACCGACTAAGAATAATAGAATGCCAAAGTGAATCCAATTCAAGGGGAAACCTCCAAAGCCATTTACCAAGAAGTGCCAAATTTTTCAGGTGGAGATTGCCAAACCCTAGTCCTCCTTTTTCCTTAGGTTTTGTGACAACTTCCCATTTTACCAAATGATCTTTACCGCTTTCACCTTTTCCTTCCCAAAAGAAGTCCCTCATCATCTTTTCAATCCTCTTTACTACCTTCCTTGGCATTTTGAAAATTGACATGAAATATGTAGGTATGCTTTCTAATACCGACTGCAGAAGCACAAGTCTCCCTCCTCTTGACAAACAACCTTTATGCCACCCTTTGAGTCTTTTAGCAATTCTCTCAATCACTGGATTCCAAAAAGAATCAGTGTTTGGATTACCTCCCAAAGGCAAACCAAGATAATTCAACGGCCAATTACCTTTAGCACACCCCATCTCCTTAACAATTTCATCAATCCTTTCTTCCGACAAGTTAATGCCTACCACCGTACTCTTTGCCATGTTGATTTTTAGTCCTGCACTCCTTGAAAAGATTTTCAAGATTCCTACTAGGTTTTCAATGCTTTCGTCCTTATTTTCCAAAAAGAAAATACTATCATCTGCATATTGAAGATGTGAAATCCTTACTCTGTTATTTCCAATCTTGAAACCTTCTACTACCTCCATATCACAGGCTTTATTGACCAATCTACTAAGTGCATCCCCCACTAAAATGAAAAGAAAAGGTGATAATGGATCACCTTGTCTCAATCCTCTTGATGCTTTAAATTTGCCCCTGGGTTTGCCATTAATCATCACTGAAAAATTAACCGATGTCAAACAACCTCTTATCCATTTTCTCCATTTTATGCCGAAACCCTTCTTTTCTAACACGAAATCTAGAAATTCCCAGCTAACATGATCATATGCCTTCTCAAAATCAATTTTGAACACTACACCTTCTTTCTTCTTTACTCTGTATTCCTCAACTATCTCGTTTGCAATCAAAACCAAATCCAAAATTTGTCTTCCTTTCACAAAAGCACACTGGCTTACATCTATTGTTTCTTCCAGGACTTCCTTAAGTCTTAAGGATAAAACCTTCGCGATTATTTTGTACAGGGAGGTAACCAAACTGATTGGCCTAAAATCTTTGATGGAAATGGAGTTCAATTTTTTTGGAATGAGGCTTATGAATGTTTCATTTACTCTAGCATTTACAATGCCATTTTCATAGAACTCAGTAAACACCTTCATTAGGTCCTCCTTAATAACTTCCCAGCTTTCCTTCAATACCGCCATAGAGAATCCATCCGGCCCCGGCGCTTTATCTCCAGCGCAATCAAAAAGTGCTACTTTTATCTCTTCTTCCTGAAAAGGTTCCTCCAATTTCAAATTCCTATCCATCTCGATATTAGCCCATTCCAATCCTTCAATGCCATGACTAATTCCTTCCTTTTTATTAAACAAGTCCTCAAAAAATTCAATGATCTCTTTCTCAATTTCCTCTTCCGTGTGTAAAATTCTCCCATCCCTCCCTTCAAGTTTATTGATCAAGTTGTTTGCCTTCCTACCACTTGCGATTCTATGGAACATCTTCGAGTTATTATCCCATTCTTTTACTCCATTAATTTTTGTTTTTTGATTCCATGAGATTTCTTCCCTTATTATCAATTCCTCCAATCTCCTTCTCAACTTCCTTCTTTCTAACCTCTCTTCTTCTCCAATGTTCTGTTCTGTTTCCTCCTTATCTATCTCCTCTATTCTCTTCATTATTGTCTTTTTCTGTATACGTACATCACCAAATTCTTCTCTATTCCATTTCTTCAACTCTTCCTTCATCATTTTTAACTTTTCCATGAAGCCAAAACCTGGCCATCCTTCAATTTCATACTTATTCCACCATTCCTTCCAGTTTTTGGTGAAGTTTTTATGCCTTAACCACATATTTTCAAATCGAAATGGACTAGGCCCCCACTGAAATTTGTCGGTGTTTATAGAAATGGGACAATGATCTGATGTTACCCTTATTAGAGCTTCTTGCCTTACTTCCTCAAACATGCTTCCCCAATCCTCCGTGACTAAGAATCTGTCAATTCTTGAACATGCCAATCTATCTCTCATGTTGGACCATGTGTATTCCGCATTAAGAAGTTGTAAATCCTTTAATCCCGTTTCTATTATAAGTTGGTCAAACTTCCTCATACTTTTGGTATATCTGTCACCATTCAATTTCTCCGAGGGATGTCTAACTACATTAAAGTCACCCCCCACACACCATTTACCCCCGCACAATCCATGTAAACTTGCCAATTCTACCCAAAAGTCATCCCTCTCTCTTGAGTTGCATGGTCCATAAACACCTGAAAGCCACCATCCTTCGCCACCTCCAACTTCCTCCATGAAAACTGATACCGAAAAGTTTCCCAACACTACCTCCTTTCCCCTTATCACCCTTGAATCCCATATTACAAGAATACCACCCGATTTTCCCACTGATGGTATGAATGCCCACTCTTTAAATCTACTCCCCCAAATACTACCAATTAGTTTCGTCTCAATATTTTCCTTTTTCGTTTCTTGTAATGTGACTACATCCGGTTTTTCCTTGCTTAGCAATTCCTTAACCATCCTTCTCTTTCCTCTACCCCCCAGCCCTCTCACATTCCAACTTATTATCTTCATTAGATCCCCTCTAACTCCCCTGACTTCACCACCTTTGATTTCGTTGTTCCATAGTTAATGCTACTTTGAAGGTTCTTTAGTTCTCTAATCCCTTTCCTCCTATTTTTCCTTGAAGTGTTCAAACTATTCCCCTCATAGCAAGAACTGTCCAATGGAACTAGAGTTAAATTCAACCTACTGAGAGTGGATGTTAACTTGTCATCATCTTCCATGATCAGTATCTCCTCATTTTCCTTCCATTTATCCTTGATATTCTTCCCCGTGATTGTATGTCTTTCATTTCCCCAAGAATTAGATTGACTTGTATATTTCTCTAATTGATTAGGCGGTTGTCCATTCAATACTAATCTTGCATTTGATTTAGTTAATTCTTTCTTCTCAAGAGCACATGCAAATTTATTACAAGAGTGCGGAAAACAATCAGAAATTACCAAATTAGGGTATGGAAAGTTACACATACCTGGAATAGGAGATTGACCGGGACCGGGTTTATGAATAGTGGAAGGAGATGTTGGAAAATTATTAGGTCTTTCTGTTGGGATATGAGTGAGCTTAGCAAGCTCTATTGTATTGGTCATTTTACTTGGGTTATAAGCTTCTGTCAAAGTTCCTGCAGATTGAATCTTTAGTTCAAGCTCCTCTTGCTTTTTGTACAACTGATAAGGTTTCATTGGTTCTTCAAACAGATTCTGAATATCTTCCAAAACATTTGGATTTTCCTGTTCCTCGCAATCTGAATCATAGGTTTCCCCTTCACTGTCATCCTGTTCTTCTGTTTCAGCAAAGAATGTTCCACCCATCTCGTCTAAGACATCGTCTCTCCCAATCTCATCCATCTCATAATTAGCATCCATCTGATGGTTTCCTTCAATAATGTTCATGTATTCTTCTTCATTTTCTTCTGTTTCATCTTGTTTTCCATCCTTTTCTTCTTCATCCTCAGTTTCAACCATATTGTCAAATAGGATAGCTGAAGTATTAGTTATATGCTTTTCGCCAGTACCCAGTCGCTCAGGTTGCTCGTCCTCACAGCTGAAAATCTTCCCCGACATGAACAGCCACTGATTCTTCGTGAAGTTCGAACCATTGATCTTTATCGATTGTAAATGTTTAAGCTGAGAAAGCCCATGTTGGTCGAACCTGTTAACCAGAACATATTGTAGCTGTGAATTACGATTTGGACTTGTCGGTCCAGCAATCTTCATTGATCCGAGGTGAAACAGATATTGGCCTTTCATAGAATCCATCGTTAAATTCTTGTTGGGCCCGTTCTTCTTCCCTCTTTTATATACTTTACCCAAAAAATTTGCAGCCCAATTTGATCGTGAATTTTGTTCTGTAATGATACCTTTCTTCCTCGTGAATCCAGCCTGCGTATTATCCAAGGCAAAGCTATCTTCGATTCTGGAAAAAATCTTATTGAGGCTTACAGTCTGCTTCTCGTGATTGGTGGTACTGATGGGTTTTCCTGTTTCCGATGCGTTTGGGTCTTTCCTTCCAGTTTCGTACTCTTCTTCTGCACTGAGGGGCCGCCCTAATTCGAACTGCCCACTTACTTCCTTGACTCGTGTCTCACTGGATTCAAGAACATATTCGACGTCGTTTTCCCCGTCTTTCCTACCTCCTGCTCCATCACCATCTTCCTCCTCTGTTGAAACTTGAGCTGTTAATGTCAGCTGAGTATCTACTGTCGATGTTTCCACTTGACTGAGTAAATTTCCATTATGCATTATCTTCCCAAATGTTCCATGAAATCTATACTTCCTGTCATTTAACTTGAAGAACTTAATGGCTATGCTGGAACCTCCATATGGTAATTGGATTGTTTCAGGGATGAAGCCATGTTTGCTGCCTTTTAACCTCAGTCGTGCATGTGTTAAAAATTTTAATTGGAGTGTTTCTCGATCAACATCTAATAGACCTCCAAAAAAAGATCCTATAACTTTAAACACATGTATATTCCATATGTTCAGCGGAAGACCCTCCACTCCAATCCAACTGTATCTACAATCGATTTTGATATTATCTGACTGAGCCTTCCAACTCCATGGTGAGAAAAAAACAGAAGTTGTTGCAGGAATTTCCAAATTCGTGATATTAATCAGACTTCTTGCCTCTTCTTCACTGTGACACCAAATCAAGGCACGATCATCGTGTAACGGTCTAAAGTCGTGCTTCTTCTTCATCATATTCATCATTCCATATTGGATGGCTTCCCATGGTATTTTGCTACTCTGTCTAAACATCAGTACCCTTTTTGTCCAGTCTTTTGAATTTTTGTTCCCATCGTTTTGTGAATTTATAGAGTTTTCCAGTTTCTTCACCCCTCTTTCTTTCTCTATTATTCCATCTGTTACTACCCTGACCCATGAGATTCGTTTCGATACTACCTTTTCTGTGGATGTTTGTTGTGTCTGTGGTTTCTGATATGTCCATTTCTTCCTTCCAAGCACATTCTGTAGATTTCCATCCAGTTTTCTCCAACCTATCATTCGCTCCTCTGAGGGGACTATTATTGATTTCAGCAAGCTATTCTTTAGTGTTGAAATTTTCAAGAACCTGCCTCTTTCATTTTGTAACACTTCCAACCATGTCACCATGTCTCTATTCCTGTATCTCTGTTCCTTATTTAAACTCCCGTCTCCGGTGTACAGTAATCTTATTGAATCCGCTAACCAAAATGCTGCATCCACTGTGATACATATATCGAAAGTCCATGCTCTTGTTCTTTCTGCTATTCTAACAGAGCCACCTTCCTTTGATAATGAAAGCACAAAAACTTTGTATCTGGTTCTAAAGCTCCAAAATCTGTTAGTTTTTTCCCCATAACCAGTGGGGTTATATGAGTTCATCTCCCTAAACATTTCTGTTAATCAAAAGACTCATCTTTGACTGGCCCATTTGAAAGATCAAAAGCAGCATTATTCAGGTTTAACCAAAGATCCCCAGGCAGCTGGGGGATCTGGAGGAGCTGCCCAGCAGGATGAAAGGAGTGAAGACCAGGTCTCCCCTACCTGCAGGCCACGAAAATAGCTGTAACTGCCCCAATCACGTGTGTACAGTGATACTTGCAGAAATGGACAGCATCAATGTAAGAGCAGGTCCAATGTGCACGTAAAGGAGCCCAAATCAGCAAAAAATCGGAGCAAGAGCTGCCCTGCAGTACTGAATCGCGAGTGTTTTCGTAATAGTAGCTGGACCCGAAGATGGGTAGTCACCAAACCTTCCAAATCGAGTGGGGACTAGAATAAAGTGCAATTTTTAGCTGCTAATGCAATAGCCCAGTGTGTTCTGGCCGAAAACATGCTGAGAAGAGCACTCCAATCGCTGCTTGCGTGAGAACCGAACCCTAGGTGCACAACTCTTCAAAAATCCATCCAAAAACTATGAAAAAATCATGAGTAATGCTGTATTTCAGTTGGAATTAGAGAGCCCAATGCTGAAAACCCTTCACAACACACCAATCGAGCCCCAAAATTGAAGAGAAACTCGCGTATGAACAGTAACCGGGAGTATTCAAATCGCGTATTCCGAGCAGCCGAGCTCAGGTTTTATGACTAATCGGTGATGGGGGAGCAGAGGGCGGCATCGCGATGGAGTATCCAAATCAAAAGCTAAATATAGCCCCTTCAACTGTCTCCAAACTTCTTCTTTGGGGACTTGCTTGTTTGCAAGCAGAATAGAAAAAGGTTTTGTAATTCGTTCTTCAGCAACTTTCGCCCAATATGTTCCTGGTAATTTGATATTTTGATTTGAAATTGGAAAATTTCACCCAATTGCAATTTGCAAGTCCAACCAGCCAAGCTAGCAAAATCCAATAGCAATTGCTCCTCCTCCTTTGCTTCTCAAGTCTCAGATTGGCGATGGTAGCTGGGGTGGGGACAGGACAGACGGCGAGTAGGCGACGGGCGACGGTGGTGGACTGAGGTAGCGGAGCAGCAGCCGCGCAGGGAAGGATGACGCACAGGCACAGCGTGCGTGCGGTGCAGCAGCGCAGGGAGCTAGGCGTCGAGCTGTCGGCGGAGGGAGTTTGGCTGTTGCAGGCGCAGAGCAGGAGCAACGGAGCGCTGGGCTTGGGCTGCGTCACTGCGTGAGATTGCACAATGAATAACCTAGATGTGGACTGATACCACGTTCCCGACTTTAATTTATTTCATTTGACCACAAGAGAAAATGCTTGTTTCATTCCCTGTTTACTCAATGTCTTATTAGGTCAAAATGTATAAAAATTAATACTATAATAGCAAAACCACGAACTTACAATTGAAATGTCATCGACTCCACCAAGAACGGCAGCAGCCAATTTGCAGCGGAATGGATTCCACACTCTGTATTCCACCTTTGTTCCATTTCATTCTAACCATTTCGGTAGAATACATAAATCAACACTAAATAATAGAAACAACTAAAATCATGAAAATAACTACTTTTTAACCACATACATTTTCTCTATCCACTTTCCAACCACATATCTTACCTCGAAAACATAAATAAACCAATTTATAAACTATATTCTTTTATGAAACAGAGGCTACAAGATAAAAGGGCCAAAAGAAACAGGAACACACGAGAAGATATGTTAATAAATCTAGCAGAAACATTAAGAAACAGTAATTACCTAAATTGTTCCTGGTAGCGTGTCAAATGATGGACTGTTAGCAAAAATACCCTCTATAAACAAATCTACTTGAGTATAAACCATAATACAATTCTCGTGACGATAAATAAGAGCAGTAGAAATAAGGAAGATTGATGAAAATCTCTACTTTCTTTCTTGGCTTCCAAGTGAAGCCTATGCAACTTCAAATTTTCTTTAAATGCGTGTTTGCATTATTATACTGTGTCATAAAGAATATTAATCAATTAAAGGCCTAGAATTTTTCACAATAATAAAAAAATCATGGCAAATGAAAACATTGTTGCTTTTAATTCAACTATCAATGAATAGGATGGCAAATCAAATCACTTGAACTTTGAATTAACCTAGAGAAAACTTCTTCACCAACGTGAATATCAAGAACCCTAGTTTATGCACTAAACAAACATTAAAATAAATCATTTAGAGAAGTAGTAGGCTCACCATCCAGATCGTGCAGCATGCTGAACAAGGGAAATGCTGAAAGGAGAGTATCCAGAGAACACATAAGAAATATCATTTGGACTCTTCATTGATAAATCCAACAGTTTGATGAGGAGTGGAGCAATAAATTTTACAGTTCAATAGTTAGATAAATCATAACAGTGCTTCTACACCCTAGTGCAACTGGATGCCTTTGAAAACTATAAAATACATGTTCTTTACATTAAGTAAAATATAAGAGTAAAATGAAGATCTAAGGATTCTAATTTTAATTCACGATTTCTTTCATTTTGCCTCATCAATTGTGAACAAATTTAAGTCAATCAAGAATTTTTACTGGAAGAGATATTTTGTTCCAATTGGTTTGCGGTTGGACTTGCAAACCGGTTTAAATCAAAATGAAAGTAATTAAGAATCAAAATCAAAATGAAAGAAATTTTGTGCCTAAAGTCAGTTTACCTCAATAGTGAAAAACAGGTCTCTGTTTGAAAGCAAATAGATGACCTTCTTTTGCAGATCGTCGTCTTCTTACGAAAGCGAGAGGTACCTTCTTTTGCAGATTGTCGTCTACTTACTTCCTACGAGTCTGGGTGGGAAATCTGAGGAAGAATATATCGAACAACCACCGTAAAGAAGATCGAACAATCACCATCAGCTTTATATTTAGATTTGCAGTCACTGCAAACCACCAGTGGAAGGAGGAGGAGAAATATATCTGAAATACCAAAAGACTACTTGGCGTCGTCGAGAGAGGAAAGATTTGTCGAAGGAAAAGCGCGTAATACTGGGAACCAGTAATACTGGGAACCAGATAATGAATAGCATAGAAAATATAGTGTGAAAACGAGGGGGAAAAAATGAATAGTATTTGACTATCCCCTCTTTTAAGACTTTTATTTATCTGTTCATAAGGACGAAATACGCTTTCTGTTCACTAAGGACTCACGCTTTATTTCTTTCTATTATGAGACGTCCAATCTTCGAAATGGAGAGATCGAGAGCTCTTCAATACCAGCGGCACCACCATGACCATCCTTTGCAGCCGCCGGGGGGTGAATCGTGGGAACTACAGCGATCCGCCTCACCATTCCTACCGCCGATTCTTCGTCTTCCACATCTCTGACCAATCGTCACCTTTTAGACGAACAAATCCGAATAGAGGCTTAGGTCGTAATGCTTTCTCTGACCCAACCTTCCTTCTCCGTCCCTAAGCCTCAGTTTCCAGCCTTCCTTCTTCGTCCCCTAAGGGTAAATTAATAGTAGCATGAAGCCCTAGCAATCGGAGTAGCTATCTTCAAAAGATTGTAGATTCGAACTCGATTGCTTCAGCTGTCAGTGCCAAGACGAAGAGCCTGCTTCCTCCTTGGTCCTTGTGAACCGGAAGCTCTCTGTGGAGACCATTGTGGGATTGAATAGTAGCGACTGACCTGTGAATCCTGCCGACTATTGTGCTAAGGTGAATATCTGGAAGAAATTTTGATTTTAGTTCATCTTGGTGTTATTTCAACTTGCCTTGGAATATGAGTTTCTTGATTTTAGTTGATCTTCGTTTGATAAAATTATTATTGGGTATCTTACTGTTTAGGTATTATGTTAATTTCTTCCATTTGACGAGGCTTAGCTACCTTTTTCTTCTTACTTGGATTATTTTTATTTCTAGGCATTACATAATCAGCAAACAATGGATTAACCAAGCTTCAAGCTTATAATTGTTGGAGATGGTGGCATTGGTAATTTTACTTTTATATATTTCTTATTTCTGATGGTTTAATATAAACCTTATAGTATCAATCTAGCTGTTAATGATCAAGATTTTATTTTTTATACTTGATTTTGAATGTACTAATTCATCTAGCAATTTTTGGGTAACAAGGTGTGATACTTGAAAAAAGTCATATTCAAAAAAATATTTCCATGCATATCTTCAATTGAAATTGTTCTATTTGATGTGTAGCAGTTCAATGTCATTTTCATTTTTTTGATTGCATTTCACTTGTTTTCTTTTGCCTAAGTTTGATTTCGAGATTAAGATTTATGGTTCGTTTTAATGACTGTAGGTCAGTGTTATATGTTTTTATATACATATTATATTTGAAGTTCATATTGACTCTCTTTGGTTACATGTGATGATCTACGTTTCATCGTGTTGAAACCATAGTATGGTAGCATATATTCATTACTACCAAATATGGAATGATCGAAATTACATATTTTTTGTTTACAACATTCCCAGTAAAAGTCCAAATAAAAGTTCAAAATAAAAGAGTATATTAACAAACTTATATATTTATGCAAGCACTGCTTTATACACCGAACTTCGTTTTGCGTACTCAATGAGCTTAAACCTTTGACTTATTTCTTAATATTCAGTTGTATGAAGTTATTCGTTGTTTAAACCAAATAATGTTAATCATTTCAAGTAGCGACATCATTGAACTCAAGCAAGTGCTTTCTGCTGCTATCTGAATCTTTGTTGTCTCGTTGTCTTGAAAATCAAAGCACCTTTCAGCAGCAGCAGTTAGTGGCCAAAGTTGCAGAATTTTTGAAGGTATGCACGTTGTAGAACAGGTTGTGTCTCACTTTGCATCTTCACATTTGCTTTGTGTCACCCTAGATTCCCACGCTATATAAAGGAGTCTTAGCGGGGCCTTTTTTGTGTTTGTATAATGTGTTTGATTTTATGTTTGCATGTTGAAGATGCTTGGATCGTAGGTGGTAAAGGCTTGAGTAATTGGGATGTTTTTACATAGAGATATCTTGGTATCTTCTATCTCTCTGATCTTCTTAATTCCCGTATTTGTCTATATATTTGTGTTTTACAAATCCTTTGCGGAGCATTTTATTGGAGTTGCAGGGAGAATTGAATATGGAAGCAATGAGTATATTGTTGTTAATCAGTATAATTTGTTCAAGGTACACTCAACAAATTTCAATAGATTGAGTGAACAGTAACGCTCATTTAATGGATCTAACAAACAGTATATAAACGAAATAAAGCATGCAAATCCTAATAACTAAGAGAGCTATGTCAAGTATTACAATTTTAAAACTAAAACTTTCCCTATATTTTTACAGACATGGTGTGAGATGATTATGCCATTTACAAGTGGCAAGAATAATAGCATGTTTTCGTCATATGAATATAATTACATTTTCGATGAAGAATTGTGCCTTGAGAATTTCCACGTCAAACCAAGCCCATCCTGGATAGCTATTGGATTTGATTGACCTATACTAAAGTCATGCTCAAGTCCTAAAATGGTTTTTTTATTCTTTTGGATAATGAATAGTTTTATTTATTTTTTACCCTATTTATCTTTTTACTTTTAAGTAATGATAGCTCTTGAAAACTAGAATCTAAATTATCAATGATCCATTTTTCCTTAAGTCATGAAGTATTTGTTCAATTACTTTCAGCTATAGATTATTTATGGAATTAAGTAATTATATGCCTACAGTAGAATCTTATTTAATTGTGGTATGGATGCATGCATTTGAAATCTTGAATGCTGCTTGATAAAGTTGATGTAATTGTTAACTGCGAGGATCAGTCGTGACCCAAAAAATTTTGGGATAAAATTTATTTCCCACTTCATGATCCCAAGAGCCAACAAATTGGTCCTTTGTTTCTTTAATGCATAAATATATAAATGATTTTTTGTAGTCATTATAGTAAATTACCTGTTGCTTTTTGCTTGTTCATTATGAAGGGATTTGAGGAAGTTTTGAAGAACTTTGGGAATAATATTATATTCTCAAATGGTTTGTTGATTCTTGGACTGGCAACAGGTAACATTTGTAATAGTTGTCTGCATTAAATTGTCTTACTGACAATCCTTAATTGAAATTAATGATCTTTTTGGTATAGTGTTCTTGCGGAAAATATCAGACATGATATCTCATATAGTCTTGAAGACCTTTAGCCAATGCTTGAGAGCTTGTTACTTACTATAGAGCCTGTCAGTTTGAGATTCGTATGAAAATTTGTTTCTCATCAATTCATGTTTTCTATCATCTTCTCCGCGACCTCGTTGTGAAATAAAGGTTAAAACAATGCTGATGAGCAAGACCTTGCTATAGCTCCTGTTAAGATAAAACTGTGAGTATGATTTGGTTTCAAGTTTCAAGTACTAAATACTATGTGCATGCGCTTTTTTCAAATGTTGTCTTTATGATTGCATTAAGCAATTATTTGATTGTATTCTACTTCTATTGCTATTCTTTTGTGTGGACATGGAAAAGGAAAATAGTTTTGTTGTGCGATGCTGATGGTTGAGTCCAGTTCAACTGTAAATTGTGTGATTTGTTCTCTTGAATTTGTTAGATGGGTTTGCCATGAAGTTTTAGATGAATCCATTTGTTGGTGCATAAGCTGATAATTTCTGGAA
This sequence comes from Ligustrum vulgare, assembly GCA_963555705.1. Lineage (NCBI taxonomy): Eukaryota > Viridiplantae > Streptophyta > Magnoliopsida > Lamiales > Oleaceae > Ligustrum > Ligustrum vulgare. The sequence continues at coordinate 44,330,849 of OY743187.1, read as the reverse complement.
GATTTAGTGTTTTTCTCTATTTAGAATTTACAAAAGATTAAATTCCACTATCAAAGCAAAATGACTAGGGTAGCATTTGGAAGCTAGTCATTTTCCAACTGCTTGCTTGACCTTTGCCTAGGCCCTTTGCAACACTATGCCGATCACCAATCTTTAAAGCTGCTTTCAAGTGTTTTTTTGTTCTTAGCATCCCTAATTTTTTTTCAACGAAGGACTGTTATTTTCATATTCAAATAAGAACTTGAACTCATTTTTGTATTTTCCTTTTTCTTGTTAGATTTTAATTGATTGTTTGTTGATTTATTTTAAATTTTATTTTGATGTTATAATCATGATTTTTTTACCAGATTTCCTACGGATTATGGTTGTGTTCATCTTTGGTAAGGAATTTGTATATTTTTCTTTTATTCCTTTGTCTGAGTTGATTTTTTTGGTTTTTGCAGAAACGCATCTAGCGACTCTTTCTACAGATTGCAAACCCCTAATCTTACATGGTCATTCTATCCTTGGGTAATTCGCATTTCATAATAAGTTTCATTTTATTTGTTCTTTAGCTCTTTGGTTATTTGTTATTTATTGGTGAGATCAAAGATAAAATCTTGGGATTCTTTGTCAAATTATTCCTTTTATTTTCTTCATGCATCATTTTCTCTGAATTTGTTTCTTCATTTCTTAGATGATACTTTCAAGTGAGTTTTTTTGATTTATATTCTCTTTTTAGTCATCTTATATATACTTTTTGATTGCTACTTTAGTTCCTTCCCATGTGTTTTAATTCTACTTCTGCACACTTGTTTACACCCATTTCAACACACATGTATATGCATTTATGTATAAATCTTTATTGTGTCTTATTATCTTCGAATTATTCATTTCCAACTATTAGCATTATTGCAAGCTAAAATTCTTTAATTACTCAATTTTGTTCAATTATTCTTCTGTAATGTATATGTGTGTGTGTATATTTTGTTCAATTAAAAAGAATTATTCATTTTCTGGAATTCAGTTCTTGGGAACATGTAAATAAATTGAATGAGGTCAAAGATGATTCAGTGGGAGTAAAACCATTTGTTCTCAATCTCCGTTGCCAAAGTTTTTCAAGGCATAGTGACATGTCTCTTTTTTTCTTGAGATGTCTCTTTTTCTAGCGCGTTCGTATATTTTTATGCTTCCGTGGGAGTATTATTATTATTTTTTGGCATATTATTTCCGTGGTTTAATATTCTTCCACATTTAAGTTCCAATGATCACCGCATATATAATTATTTCAAATGTAATGCATTTCGGCTTCAGAATAAATTGATATTACATTAAGAATGTAAGCGATATTGCTAATCTCCAGAGCGATAAAAAAGATAAACCTTTATTGCCTCATCAATTCTCTATCATTCATTCATAGTTTATAACATTTCCTTGGATTATGTGTAAACTTTATTCAATCTACTTTTGGGCGTATAATATTAGAATTGTGGAAATTGAAATTAAATCTCACCTAAAATGTTTAACGGTAATTTTTATAGACCGATTTTTATTTGAACAAAATATTTTATAATGCTTAATTATCTAAAAATTGTTTGATATCAGATTTCGTACCGTTAGAAGAGAGAAACTACGGGAACTCTTGCTATGATTTCTCTTATAAATTTATTTATTTTTATTACTTTTTAAAGTTGAGGGTAAATTTCCATACCATCTTGACAGTTTTGCTGGGTCGAACTGTGAGTAGGGGATGAAGTGAACCTAAAATGGAAGGTTGTTGATTTAAATGCAAAGGAAACAAGGTTAGGAATAGAAAGCAAAGGGGTCAAACTTTGGGGACTGGTCATTGTTAAATTTTTTTTTGCAGAAACTCCTAAAACTACACACACACACACACACACACACTAGAGCAAAAGCAGCGTCGTTATATCATTCTTGTGCTTAAAGGCGTACTCTAATTTGATAGCAAGCCCTTGTCAATTTCATTATTTTCCCTGGTGCATAAATAGTTGAGTTGATGCATGTTCTGCATTCAGCCATACCTACTAAATTACTTTCTCAAGTAAACTTCAGCTTTAGGGCTTCTTTTGATTATTATATTATAATTATGGAATAAAGTTTCTCTTTGATTTATAAAATTAGATGATTGATACCTTTGATATTTTTTATGAAGGTACGTGACGGATGTGAACGTGGAAAAGGTGAAAGATGTTATCACAAACAAGCGATTGATGCATCTGCTAATAGGCCCATGACCATGCTAATATGGTCACATTTGAAGTTCGGCTTCTGCAGGTATACATTGATTTATTAGGACCTTCAACTCAATTGCTATAGAATTAGTCTACTTTTTCAGTATTCCCTTGCTGTTATCTATATTGTGCACGTGGAGGTCTTCAATAGTTCGTTCTAAGTCTTACTAATACACTATCCTATACCTTTTTGTGGGCATTTAACAATATGTTTAGAGAGATTTAGAAGGTGAAATCCTGATGTCATTGTTTGTGGGTAAATTGATTATGGAGAAAATAAAAACATATAAGGAGACATAAATGCAACTATAGCTCCCATTAAAACAAAAGACAAAGCTATATTCTAAAACCAAATATTTATTTTCAGCAATATATGTATTTGATTCAAATAGTATATACTAATGGGCTAATAGCATGTATGTATTGCACAATAAGGTTTTATTGTTGCTGCATAGATTAGTTCACTTCAACTATGAGCCCTCAAATGATTTACGTTAAGGTTAAAGATTACATTTGAAAACCTTTCATTTAGACTGTTCAATGATCTTTGGTAAACTCAAATATAACCTGAATGCACATAAAATTGTATTCTCCAGGCATTATTTCTTTTACTCTTAAAGCTTGTTTTGTAGAGTAGTATTTGACGTTTCCATTTCCATAGTTACAATCTCCATTGTCGCAGGACATATTAGTTACTAGGACAAACTTTTACCATTTCCTACCGAAAGAGTAGTTGTCCAAGTGATCAAGCAAGTGATTACCCGCATCATCAACACAAGGTAATAACTTCTGAAACATAAGAATGTTATAGACGTTAGATGAACCTGTTCATAAGATAGGTCTAAGTAAAGATATTAGTTACATAGTATATTGGTGTATAGGTCCTACCAATGATGAAAATATTTTGGAATGCATTTCTTCAGTCCATAAAAAATAGACTCTTCTGTTGTCCCTCTGGATATCGGATGAAATAATCAGTTTTCACAAAAATCTTCTTGAACAGATATTTGTTTCTATTAAATCCAGCAATTGCAAATTTGATGATGAGTAATACATATTGGAATCTCAAGCTAGAGGCTTATTCACTGTTATATGGGTTGCCAATGGAGAGCAACTTGGCAGGGGAACCAAGATCACCATTTTCCTGAAGGATGATCAGGTAAATAGATTTTCTAATTATTCAAAGTTGTATTTGATTTACTTAAATGTGTTGATATTGGAGTGTATACGAGTTACAACTGGAAGACTAGAGGCATTTAAGTAGAAACGTGTCTCGATAAGCATTACAAATTTGAGTTGTCAACGGATATATGCTAACTTGAAGTGAAAATCTCAAACAAATGATCATAGGCAGGTAAAATTTATTAATTTTATTAGGAATTTAAATATCATTTGACCGTTTTTGGATGTGTGACAAAGAAGAGCAGCAGTCGTCATTACAATATTGATATCAATTGCCATTGGGTTGTGTAATAAAATATCTTGGAATCACTATATATATATATATATATATATATATATATATATATATATATATATATATTTAAATTTATTGTCTTTCTCCGCATAATATCATTCAATTCTTTAGTGAAATTGGCAAATAGGATTTCACGTGGAGGTGGAGGTGTCCTTTCCATAACAAGTACGTAAAATCTGTGACCTGGTGTTTCTCTACTTGGAATAAAAGAAAAAAGGAACTTTATTGGTTTATCACCCTAAAAAACAATTTACTCAATGTATACTTGGATAAGATTTGGTCTTCCTTGTAATAGTTATAGTTAAATTAATGAAATGAAATGAGCTGCCTCAAAGTTTTTAACCAATAGCTAAAATTTCTTTGATTACAGGTATTGGAGCCATGTTCATTGATCTTGGCCATTTCACTGCTTGCTCAATAAGGGTAAGTACATCTTGGTGTAACCATAGGAAACATTGGATTGAGAATTGCCATCTCTGTTTCATAATGTTCTTTAAGACTATTAATTATATTATGCTTCTACGTAGATTATTACAAATTTGAGACCCCAAAGATTTTAATGAAATATGATGCATTTCATTCACTTTTACTTGCCTCAAAATCCTTGAACTTTACATCAATTGATTATGTAAAAATAACAAGTTTTCAAAACACAATACCACGCGAATCAACACAAATATTAGACGTCACGTGCTGTGCACGTGTATGTCTACTAGTATATATATAAGAGTGGGGGAAATTAAGAAATGGTATAAACTTCTTTCTTAAAGAGAAATAGTTTTCATGAATTTTACGTGTAAAATGTTATTTTCTTAATTAAGTTGAAAAGAAAATGACTGAAATATGGAGAAGCTAAATGAAATGCTCATGGAGAAACAAAATTTATTGAAAAAGTTGAGTACAGTTAATTTTTTAGTATGCATATGATTCATTTTTATTGATAGATGTTTTTGTAAGATAGAGATGCTTTTGAAAAAATAAAGACAGAAAAATAAAAGAGATAAGATAGATAAGATAATTAGTAATAGAGATTGTGGTGTACTTAACAGTAATAAGAAAAATTAGATTAAAAAAATTAAAAGGATATTTTTGTCATTGCATTTGTGCCTATTTTAATAAATAAACAAAGAAATTATAATTGTGGTGTGAAAAATAATTTTCGTGGTGGCAATATAGTCAGCCTAAAAATAAATAATTTTTTCGGGATACTCTAGTTGGCCCCAAAATCTAGCTTTTGAAATTTACAAATTGGTCTCCAAACTATGGCAAATCATTATTTAAGTCCTCAAACTTTCAAATATTATTAAATAGGATTTTTTTTTAAATAATGACTAGTAATGAACATTCGAGGTGCTACAATCTACCCCACTTAAAATAAATTTTGTCCCCAAAATTTTCTTGCAAGCCAAGAAAAATTATTCCTACTTTTAAAAATCATACTTTCCAAAATAAAACTTTCCAAAATCAAAAGTTTCGAAAAAGGCTTAGTAAAATGGGAGTTTCATGAAATGGGAGAGTTTCACGAAAACTTTACATAAATAGCTATTTCCACAATTGATCTTTTATTTTAGTGCAACATTTACATGATGTTTTCACATATATAATGAGAACTTGGCATGGATAAAATAATTTACTTGGCATAAATAGAATAATTTGAAATACTTTGGTAAAATCTAGCATAAATAATTTCAACCATAAAATCGACATAGATAAAATAATTTACTTGGCATAAATAGAACTTGAAATACTTAAGGTAAAATCTGGCATAAATAATTTCAACCGTAAAATCTAGTTTAAATAATTTCAATTGTAAAATCTAGCATAAATAGTTTCAACTATCTCGAATAAATGATTTTCATAATTCAACACAATAAGGCATATTTCACAACTGCTTAAGGGAAATTTCATCATACATTTTTACCTGATTCGAGAAATCACAAGGCATGAAAGATATATAGCATAGCGGAATGGTGACTTAAAACCATATCTGTTATAAATAATATATTTTATATGAATGACCAATTACCATTATACCTCTGTAAACTTTATGTTATTATGATTGTGTCATTGATCACCCTTATAAATAGGGGTTTATTAATTCATTCTAGAGATATCAATGAAGAAGAAATTCTCATTCTCCCATCTATATTCTCTCTTATTTTATGATTGTTTTACAACATGTTATCAGCACGAGTCTATAGCCAATTGACTAATATGACGGGAGTATACTCTACAGTTGCATCAATATGATAAATCTCTGTATCAGAAACCTGATTATTATGTAATCAACTTTTCCCTTTCCAAATCTAATATATTTGGCATTAGAAAATAACTTATATCTCGTAGATCTGAATAATCAATTCCAAATCCATATAAAATTTGGGGAAATTGTATACCCGAAGGACATGAATTCCTACACCGTTTCAAAATCTGAATTTCTTGAAGTGTTTCTTGAAGGGCCATGCTTGACCAAGTTCGATACCATGTCTTTGTATGATAGGGTGAGGGAAAATCTTACATATGGCAGTAGGGCTTTCACAAGAAGAGCTTTTTCTATGACTTCTGGTCAAAGAAATTATTATCCACCATATTGCAGTTCACAAACTTCAATTTCCATAAATCAATCTCTCCGTGGACTACAAGCCGGCAATCCTCGTAGTCGAAAAGCTCAACGGAGCCAGAGTGAAGCTACTCCAGGATTTCGCTAAAGTGGATCTGGCTGCTACGACTGAGCATGGGTGCCTTGTGGTGAATGAGCCCACTATTAACACAGTCGCAGCGGCAGAGCGTAGAGTCGTGCTCCTCATTGCCATGGCAAGGAACACTGCTCAAGCTGATGCCTTGGTCAAAGCTGTGGCTTGTGTTAAAATGTTGGGAGTGTTAACTCGATCATGTCTCTGCCATAAAAGTTATTGGCAGCAGGGAACATGATTCATTCTCCTAAGAGATTTCCATGGTGGACGATATGGTGCAAGAGTTTCATGGTGGATGATGTGTTGTCCACTAACTTTGTGGATTACGGCTAGCCAAGCATCTCTGATTCAAAAGGTAAGCATTACTTGTGCCGTAATTAGTATATTCCCAACTCTAAATGTTGATCAACTGAATAAATTAAATAATTTGCACGACGTAAAATTCAGTAAAATGAGAATTATTAAATATATATTAATTAAAGTACAAGTAATATAATTATTACCATACAACGATGTATTGAGTTGTTATAGACTGGATTTATGCCTTAAATATAATGGACTGGACTATTATGAACACCTTGACTGGATCTAGAAATGTGACTCGCTCACTTATGAAAGGTAATTATTTCATTATATTGACACCACCTATATGGTTGGTTGTATCAGTTTTAAATATACATATTACGTTACTACCTGTATGATTGGTTCTATTGGTTTTAAAAATTTCTGCTCTTATAAATTTAATATTATTGTTATTAGATATTTCGAAAAATGGTACCAGAAGTTAATATTACCAAAAAGTTGTTGGATGTTGATGAAAATATTTTATCAAACGGTACCAGAAGTTACCAATATCTGTATTGAAAGGATAGATGAAAATGAATTATCCAACAAGAAAAATATTGATGTATGATAAGATAATATCACATGATAGCATGGACATGCTCATGTGAAAATAATATCATCAATATTATGAGATAAATATTATATGATTGAGATAAATTGATTTGATAAATATCTGAAAATGTTCTTGCACAAACACTTATGTACTCTAGAAGAAGTACATATTTACTCAAAAAGAAGTAAAAATCATCATCTAAACATACTGAAAGGATATTATTATTGCTCTTGAAGAAGTACAAAAGAGTCATACTGAAACATGTCTAGAAGAGGGTTACATGCAAAACACAGAAGAGGGAAACATTTATAAAATCCTCAAAAGTGAAGATGTGTTTCAAGAGTAAGAATACTTCATACTCTACCACCCCTAATCCTTTTGAAGTACACAAGATTAAGTTTAAACATTTATAAAATTTTCAAAATTAGAGGTGTGTCTCAAAAGTAAGAATACCCCGCACTCTACCACCCATAATCTATTCTGAGGTTTACAAGGTTAAGTTTACATTAACCGAACTTCATTTTTGCTTTATTCCTCTTCCTTGCTACCAATCTATCTTAACTCCTGTTGGATCTTGTATTGGAATATATGATTACAACTTATCTAGCAATTCCTCGATAATAGGAGCAGAAATAAGAATCTTCCTAGAAAATAGAGAGATGAATCCCTGTTTCACAACATAATCAAGAAATGTTAGCAAACCATCAAAGAAATTGTTAACATTTAAAAGCCCAAAAGGCTTAGTATGGAGATCCAATTGTATGCCTTCATGCCCTCGTGTTTTGCCTGCAATATCTACCAAAGGAACAGATATAACACATATCACTTTCACTCGCTCTGTTTGAGAAGATTGGGAAACACATCCCATCAACTCACTTCTACCTCCTCCATACACTAGATTGATACCTTTCTCTCCCAACTTCTTTCCTAGATCCACTGCTGCTTCTAGATACCCAAAACACTTCCCTACTTTTGATCTACAAAATACATAGATAGTTTTGATTTGTCGAAATTTTGGTCTTTCCATCTTTGAGAGTATAAGAAAGGAAAAACTTACGAGAAAATGTTATTTTGGGATGTATGAAACTGTGAAAATAATTGACTTTTTAAACCCGAAAATCTTCACAATTTTACTGTTCATCTTTTGAAAAAGTGACTATTTACTTTTGACTAAATCACACTACTTTTGATTATCTTATTCTGAAATCCTATCAATACTCCATAATTAAATTTCACCTTTCGGTGATTTTTCTATCACAGTTTATCAATACTTGAGAAAAGAAACATGAAAATATATTGTTAAAATATATATGCACAATTTACTGATTTACCTTATATCAATGCTGAATAGCCATAACATCTATATTTGTTACAGATTGGCAAACATGATCTTTTGCTATTATATTCTTGAGATTATAACGCTCTTTATCACCGTTGAATTGAGCCCATAATGATAGTAGCTCACACTGCACATACCCACAAGGGTCCGTCTAAAGAGTCAATCGAATATCCTCCAATGACTCCTTACTCAGTCCACCCTTAATGAAATCTATTTTATCATGTTGATTTCTAGATGAATATCCTATTGATTTACAACGGGTATCACATGTCCATCAAGCACATTTGTAACAACCTTTCCATCATTTTTGCTCTTCGCCTCTTTGCAAAAGTACTCTTACCTAAGCTAGGCATGTGCTTAGAAAATAAATCTGGTAATTCACCAGTTAATCGAACTTTTACTTCGATCAACCAACGAATATCTTCTGGGATACCTTGATCCATCAGCAGCCTCAATCTTTCAAGTCGAACTTGATAAATCTTTTTCAAAACATTTACAGGAAGATTAGAATAATATTTACGAATATTTGATAATATGACATCTATTTTTGACGGATCTAATCTTCTTCCCAAACGATCTATGTAAATGCATTATTTAACGCTTAAAAAGTGATGGCTCAGCGTGACATTGATTCCACCAAAAAAATGGGAATAAAATATTGAAAACTTGGGGACAAGAATTATTTTCTTGGGATATCGTTCCGTATCTTTTTCGATAAGTGATGATTTGGGGATAAGAATTGGACATTAAATATTTTCTTGGATATCGTCTCAAGCCTTTTTTTGATGTAATAAATATATTGATTTGTAATATACAGGAACTCGTACGAGTGAAATAAATATTGTATTGAACCAGAAGTTCATACTTACAAGTGAAATAAATATTGTATTGAACCATAAATTCATACGTACAAGTGAAATATATATTGTATTGAACCAAAAGTTCATAAATACTGTGTTGAACCAAATGTTCATACATAAAAGTGAAATAAAATCGTAATGAACCAGAAGTTCTATAATGAACGGTTAGATAATCAAAAGCCTCAATTTATTTGCTATGAGAATTACTTATTTAGCTTGGGAAGCTTTATGATTTCTAAGAAGTGCGATATCTATACACTCCACCAAAATGCACTTATATATATTATTGAGATTATATCCCTAAATATGAATGACATGTGTTGCAACAATTTTAGCCGATTGTTATAATATAAGATTTGTGAACATTATGAAGAAACATGCCTAAAGCGTAATTATGCCTGAAGCATAATGATAATCGATTCCAAAAACAAATATCTCTTAAATAATTGAGATGATCCTTTTGAGGCTAAATACTCATGGTGAGTAAAAGGGATGTAGTTAAATAATAAGAGATTCAGGTACCTGATAATAGAAAAAGAGATCTCAATATGTTATGTATATATTGAGATGAATTGGAATCAAGAAATAAGTCAACTACATACATTACACAATTCTCTTGTGAAAATGAGGTTGATGAAATATAAAATACGTTGGCCAAATATAAAAATCTCAATGTAGGGATTATTGTTATAGGATCTGAAGTCCAAATACTTAAATGTGTAAAGCTAGTAATTATTTGCACAAATGAAAAATATTACATAGTCGTAAAAGACGATTTGTTGCGCGCTAAATTTTTCATATAACTGGCATAATATATGGTGGATGAGACTATAATCGAAATCATTAACTTGAGCTCTTTGATATACTAATGAGTGAGATCAAAATGTATGATTCTCATCTCGGTACTTTGGGAGTATTCTTTGATGTACCAGTTGATCGCGGTACGTTGGGATTTCAAGTAAAATGATTATATATTATATGTCGAAATTGTTATCTATTTCAATGATTGATTATACTTATACAAATTAGAAATTGTGGTTTATGAGATGCAAGAACATACAAGTATAATCATTGAAATATTCGATATACCCTGAGTAGTATCACCTCAGAATGATACAAATGATCCCATAATATAATATATTGAAATTGGAGTGTACTATTATTGTAAATTTATATTTGATATATGGGTAATTGATTAATCACTAGAAGTGAATTTGAAAATGAATATCTAATTATTCACAAGAAGTGAATTCTAGAAATTGAAATTGAAAATGGATAATGTTTAATTAATCACCAGAAGTGAATTCTAGATTCGATTATTCACCAGAAGTGAATCAATTCAAGATTTGAAAAATACAATCGATTAATTAGTAAAACATTGCTTAATATAGCATGTTATGACATCATACATGAGCTATAAACAATTTATACAAAGCTCATCATAAAAGATATGTTTTCGACATTACATCAATATACTTGTGATATTTCATGAGTTGAATAAATGCCCGCTGCACTCTTTTTTCATTAGCTGAGGTTTTGTCCCACAGGGTTTTTCTAGCAAGGTTTTTGACGAGGCAGTACTTATGGCGTATTAATGAGAATGATGTACTCTTTTCTCTTAACTAAGGTTTTGTCCCACGGAGTTTTCCTAACAAGGTTTTTGATGCATTATCATAGTTATCTATAAGCTATAATTTAGCAGCATATTTTTGTACTGGAATGATATCAACAAATGAAGAAAATCATAAACATCTAATGAAGAATGTTATGATATCGAATACACACAAGGAGATTTTTATATATACATATTCCAGACGAAATATGATATCAACATTCAAGAAGACTAGATTGAACTTAGGTGACCACAATTCTCGTGCATAACATAAGATCATAACGTACATAGGGAGACATGAGAATTATAAATAGAACATAGGTGATCATAATTCTCGTGTGTATAATAGTTTATAACACTCCCTCTTGAATGACATATTACAAAATAGTGGCTCGTTAAAACCTCGTTTGATAAAAATCCAATGGAACAAAAATACCAACCGAAGAAAAAAGAGTACAACTATTTTTGAGTGTCACAATAAATGTTGCCTCGTTAAAACCTTGTCAGGAAAATCCAGTGTGACGAAACTTAGGCGAAGGAAAAAGAGTACAACTACTTCCCTTCTTTGAGTCAACGCATTCCAATCTCATGAACCAATTTCTTGAATATAGATGTTTGTAATACCTTTGTGAATAAATCGGCTATATTTTCACTCGAGCGAATTTGTTAAACATCGATATCACTAGTTTTTTAAGCTCATGTGTGTTGAAGAATTTTGGAAAGATGTGTTTTATTCTGTCTCCTTTGATGAAACCTCATTTTAGTTGTACAATACAAGCTGCATTATCTTCATACAAAATTGTTGGATTATCTCTAGTTGACGTTAATCTTCATGATGCTGGGATATGATGGGTGATAAGTGTATTTTATACACTTATTTGTACGTCTAAATTAGAATAAATTATTATCGTTTTAGAATATATGCTATTTAATTTGTGTTTATTTGTTTACTTTGCAGAAATATCCCAAAAGATGAAGAATGAAGTAATTGATGAGAAAAATGCATAATTGGATGCTAATTGGAGCTAAAATGAGCAATTGATAAGTTTGTGACGTCAACCGGAAAGATACAATGTGCCGAAGTAAAGGAATAAGAAGTTGGACGATCCAGTTGAAGGAATTGAGAGTTGAAACGAGCGAATTGAGAAGATTCCAAAGTATGAGGACTATATCGTTGCAATTGAAAGTTGAAGGACTAAAGAGCAAATTAAACATGAGGGACCAACTTGCAAATATCCAATGATTGATTTGGATAATAAGAAGATACTTTGAGGATCTTTAGGAGTCAATTGAATGCAAGTAGAATTAAAAAAGGAATGGAATATGATAAGAATATTACCATAAAATTGATTCCAATCCTAGAAGATTCTGGATAGAATTCTAGTCGGACTTTGAGACCAAATTTTGGGGTAGTAAACGTTCGAATTAGGAAAATAATATATCCAGAGTAATTGTAGCCCTTTAAGTTATACTTCTAACGCAATTTGAATCATATTAACTGGATAAGGAAAGAGAAAGATACGGTCGAAATACTGAAAGCTGTGCAGATACCAAAAAAGACTCGCGCGCGGATTTGATGAATTTCTTTCCTTCTTCAACTTGATCTCTTCATCAAATATAAATACAACTTATTTGCACGAAAATAAGACCTTTGCCTCTCCATAGAACGAGCCACAACAGAGATTTTAATTAAAATTCTTGGAGATTCAAGCATCGCAGAGGGGCGTGAATTGAAAATACTTGAAGAATTGATAATTGGTGCAATCTTTCCATTCTTCTTTATTATTTTCAATGAACGTTATATTTTATTATTTTTTTCTACAATCATGATGTGTAACTAATTTTAACGTTGGGATGAACGATGTAGCCTAGTCATATTATTTTAATTCCATATTCCTTGTTTTAACGCTTTGATACATGTGTTGATTTATTATTGCGTTTAATTTGTGAATGAACTGGCCACTTGTTCATAATTTTATGTGTTATTTCCATAATTCGAGAGGTGAGTTAATAACATAGATCTAGGTAATAAATCAGATAATTGAACGAGAGATAGAGATATACTCTTGTAATTATTGCGGTCGTGTGTGAATTCTTGTGTGTAATGCATCTAGATAAGGAACATTCGGACCCTCTGTAGAGATACAAGGTTGACTTATTTAGATAGGATTGATTTAAACTTGAGAGAGGAATCTCAATTTTAATCAGTGAATTCGATCGATCACATATTTAGAAAATAAAATCTGGAATTGGAATTAATTTAATTGGCTAGGTAAAATCGTGAATCCTAACCACTTTACAATCATCTTTTAAAACAAGACAATTTCACAATTTAATTATTTAATTCATCTTCTTAGTTTTAATTTAAAACATCAAATCATTTGTCTGTTCAAATAAAGTTTAGAACTAAAATATTTCGGTACTTAGTAAACAGTCCTCGTGGGAACGATAATCCGGACTCTAAGGTCCACTGTATTACTTGATTGTGATATCGTATACTTGCGATTTTAAAGATAACAATAGGTCATGTTCCTCAACCATACACATTCTAAACTTTCCTCATGGATTGCAATAATATTTGAATGATTTGAGGATATTGCTGTCAAGGTTTGTTCACGAATCTCCATGATATAGTTGTTCCACCACGTGTAAACACATATCCTATTTGCGATTTAGCTTTATGTAGATCAGAGAGATAGTCTGCATCTGTATATCCTACTAAAGAATATCCCATGATTTTGAGAATAAAATAATCCCATATCAATAGTACCCTTTAGGTATCGAGAAATTAGTTTAACACAATTCCAATGTCTTTGAGTTGGTACAGAACTATATCTTGTAAGGAGATTTACAGGAAAAGCTATGTCGGGTCGAGTACAATTTGCAAGATATGTTAGGGTGCATTTGATTTGGTTGATTTTCTATGTAAAATGCCCAATTCCATGTTAATTTTCCATCTTTCATTGTTTGGTTATATTTTTTTCCAAGAAAATGAGTTTTCTTGCTTTCCATGCACGCATGAGTGTTCCTTGATTTCAAGGAAATCGTTTTCTCAGCTGGAAATGAGAATTTATTTTCTAGGAAAAATCGTGTACCATTCTCATCACGTTTGATCATTTTTGTTATTGTTAATTGATTTATTTTTTTCCCAAAAATTAACATTATTATCATCAAGTACGAATGTATGAAAAAAATTTTAAAAAAAATATTTTTTATTACAATAGCTAAATTTTGTTTTATTTGCCATGGAAAATAATGTTAATCAAACAACAAAAGTTGGAAAATTCTTCACTTTTTCTACATAGAAAATTAAACCAATCAAACACATTAAAGTTCCAATTCCCAGAAATTCAATTCCTTGGAATTCATTTCATTTCCTCCCAAATTCCACCATCGCTATCAAACGCAGCCTTAGTGCTCCAATTGCACTAAGAAATGGTACTTCAGAACCAGGAATATTTTCTCCATCTTTAGCTAGATAAAATTAATCTATTTTCACATCGAGTGACAAAAAAATCATAAGGGATGCCAATGGATGTGCTTATCCGTACAAAAACAATTTAAGACTTTTTCTGCATAAGAAGATTGATGAACAAATAATCCTTCTAGGAAATGTTCAATTTGCAACCCAAGACAAAAATTTGTTTTTCCAAAATCTTTCACCTCAAATTCATTCTTTAAATAATTTGCAGTGTTATTGAGTTTATTGAGCTCTTCAGGAGTTTTAATCAGATTTAAATCATCCGCATATACTGCAATAGTCAAGAATCCACTAATTTTTTTCTTTATGAAAATACAGGGGCAAATGTCATTATTTTTATATCCCTCCTTCAACAAATATTCGCTCTAACGATTATACCACATGCATTCGGATTGTTTCAATCTATATAATTATCTTTACAATTTTTTAGAGAACATAGTTTTCAGGCATATATAATTTATTTCTTGCACTTTTAGTCCTTTAGGGACTTTCATATATATGTCACTATCAAGTAAACCATATATAGATAGGAAATTACTATATCCATAAGGTGCATATAAAGCCTTTGTGATACGGTCAAACTAATTAAGGATATAAAAGTGATAGTATCTATTACAGGGGAATACGCTTCCTTATAATTAATTCTGATATTTGAGAGAAACCTTGAACTACAAGTTGAGCTTTGTATCTTTTAACCTCGTTGTTTTCATTCCTCTTCATTACGGGGGAATACGTTTCCTCATAATTTATTTGTTGACAAATCGTTATTTCAAATTTTAACAAACCGCAAAAAATGATTTGATTTTGGAAATGAAATGAAATGGTTTGCTATGGATTGAAAAAAATTCAAACAATTTTAAACAATTTGATTTTAAATTTTGCTACAAGCCCCCTAAATCAAATCACGTTCACCCCTATTTTTTAGTCTATGTGTGGTAAATTGCTTATAGAAAAATTTAGCTTTTGTTTGGTAAATTGTTTGTAAATAACACATTTCTTCAAACCATATTTTAAATATACACATTTTTAACCATACATTTTATAAACAAAAATTTCTTATTTAGAGACAACACATTTTTTCAAACAATTTTTAACCAAACACACATTTCCTCAAATACCTTTCATCCACATATTTTACCTCAAAATTATTACTCTGTTCATTTCGAAAAGATATTTTTGTATTCCTTTTTTATTTGCCCCAGATTTAGGCAAGTTTCCTTGTTGAGTGTACAGTTAATGTCTTGTTTTTCTAATATATTCTTATTTAATATGTATCGTTATAAATAAATATGAACTATCATCATTCAATGTAAGGATATATATGTGAAAAATGTAAATTATAAATTTAAAGTTCCAACATATATTAATTATATTTTTTAATAGTTTGAAAATAAAAATGAATATATCTTTATCGGAGGAATTATATTCTTTGTTTATAAATAAAAACTTTTACCAAACAGAGACTTAATTTCTTTGTACTCTTGTTTTAGCCCTTGTTTGACACCCTTTAATTTCAACCTCTTTATTTCTAACTCATTTTCAATCAAACATTCAACCAATAAAATATTCTACACAATCCCCAAAAGAATCCTTTACCTTTCAACAACACATTTTTCAAATATCACTATTTTAAAAATCACTTCTTCTTTATGATGGACATCAAATAGGGGCTTAAACCACTTAGTTGCAAAATACTGATGAAGATGAAGCTTGGTTACACGAGTCTGGGCCTATTATTTTCTCAATTTATTAAGGAAAATGTACATATAATGTGTTTATACGATACATTTTCAATTTTAGCCCTTTGTTTGAGTTTTTCTCAAACTCATTTTTAACTATACATTTATTTAATAAAATAATTTACACGTAAATTTAAAATATATTCATACTTTTTAACTATACATTCTCCCAAAATTCACTAATAATTAACTCATTTTTTTGTCAATAATGGCCAATGGGATTCAAACAATGGCTTAAGAAACTTTATTTAATAAAATCAGGTCATAATTTAATTAATTATATATATTATATTTTATTATTTAAATAGGTTAAGGTCATAAATATACAATTAATGATCAAACACGAGGTTAAATCAACTCTTGTATGCTTGAATTCTCGATCTTCACGTTATGCTTTACAACTTGAAACTTGATTTTGAATATCTTCGATTCTTTCTTAATCTTCTTTGCATCTCATGTGTTTGATCACATAGTTTTGATTTATATCTTTGAGAGACGATTTGAATATTGAATACTTTGAATATTTATCATTATATGAAATACTTGAAGCACACTTTTTAACTACACAACACAATATTGTTTGTTATAATCAAAACAATAAATTTAAGTGAACTATAGGTCAACAACAACTTAATCATAATAATTCATACTTCGTAAATGGAGACGTGAAAAATTGACCAAACTTCTTATTGCAAGATTTCATGCGTAGAGTTACTAAACACTGGTTCATGAGTTATCTTGGCGGATCCATGATTCGATCTATAATTTATCTTGACGGATCCATAACATAAAAAGTACATTATTTCAAATTACATTTTCTCCAAAAAAAGTAATAACATTTAAAAAGGAAGTACAATCGTCAAAATACTGTATTTTAAACAGTACAACTTTTAGAGTAAAAGTTGGAAATGTTACGTGTTCGAAACAAAAGTGCGAAAATTCCACATGTCTCTCTCTTTGATATGTATTAATCCATCACCTGATAGCAGTCATCTCTCCTTCCAAAACTTTTCTTCACATCTGAATCAACAGGAGACTGAAGCAAATTCGAAACAAATACAGATGAAATAAACTAAAAAGGCTTTATTAATCACATTCCATATAATCAATAATCATATTCGTGAAATAAATAAATCTTAGAAAAGTTTATTTATTTGAGCAAGAAATGTTAAAGACATAATAATCTTTTTCTGAATTGAGATCAACAAATTAAACATTGTATTCAATCACTTCATTTGTTGTACAAGATTTTCCAAGTAATTCCAAGAAGAGCCTCCTTTGCTGATGCTTTTTCTAGCAATTTCCTTAAGCTTAATCACATTTTCCCTTACAATCTGATCAGAAATAAGTTTTTCAACTTTCTGCTCAATTTCGAACCTCGATATTATCCCAATGTCATCCACCTTCAACGACATGCCTACTTTCCAAGCATCGCAAATACACCTTTGCGTATACATTTGATCTCCAAAATAAGGCCAACAGAGCAAAGGCACGCCCATGCTTAGGCTCTCCATGAACGAACTCCAACCGCAATGAGTTATAAAACATGCAATGGAAGGGTGACCTAACACCAACTCTTGCGGGGCCCACTCCACCAATTTACCACGATTGGCCACTCTTTCTGAAAACTCATTTGAGTAAGCAGGAAATGGTCCATCACACAAGCCTGGCCACGCCACGAATAAAAATGGTCGGCCCATGAGTTCGAGTCCTATTGTTAGTTCATTAAGTTGTACTTGGCTAAACCTTGATGTGCTGCCAAATGCAACATAAATTACTGAGTTTGGAGGGTGTTTGTCAAGCCAGGTTAAGCAGCTAGAGTCTTCGATACAAAAACTTCCGGTTGAATGCCCATTGGCAAGTAATGGACCCACAGACAAAATATTAGATGCCAGACTATGGGCTGAAGGGTCGAGCTCGTGGAACCAGTTGCAAACTATCCAGTCGGAAATCTTGAGGTGCGAAAATATTCTTTTAATAACATGAAACAACGATTTTTGTATGTTTTCATCTCCTGGAAAGTACCAAGTAAATTCAGACATGGCAATGGGTGGCATGTTTGGTAACAGTTGGATCTTCTCATCCTTCAATGAAGTCCCTGCTCAGTCAAAAACATTCTCCACATCATACTCTTAAATGTCCAAATTAGTACACTTATGACGTATTTGATACCGAACACTCGACAATATTATAATCTTGATTCTTGACAAAGGAGCAAAAATCTCGTTTAGACTAGCTAGTGTCCTATCATACATGATACTGTAGTATGTACTTTGAAAGCTTCAAAATTAGTCCAGTTTTGGACGCATTTGAATCTTTATAAGCTAGGTAGACTCGACACTCATGGACATTATTAATAATATATATATGAATAAAAAAAATCTAAAATTAAGTTTAGTGTGGCATCTTGTCCTGTCCTGTCCTGTCCTATCTAATACTGCAGTTCTGTGCTTGTAGTTTTTAAACTTACCGTCGTGGTCGATGATTTTAGATTGAATAAGGCCTGAAATCATGAACCCTAAAGTCATGCACCAAGGAGTAGAATCCCAATAAATTGCACTTTTTGTTTCCATCATCTTAGGAATTTTCAACATCCAAGCCTATGGAGCATCAGTTATGAGATACCACTATGTGGTATTTTTTCTTAAGCAAATCCACCAAACAGGAAGGCATAAGTTTTTCAATACTCTCAAACGATTTCTTCTGATTCTTTCTGTCATCTTCAAGTTCAAGCCAATCAGGAATTGATACTCAATATTTCAGAATCGAATGGCCATTCGATCACGCATAAAAATTAGAAGTAAGAAATGAAACTTTGCTACCAAATTGTAATTTGATAGTTTGATTCAAGGTGCTACATGACCTTGCAAAGTGCAGGACACCACCAAAACGTGCCCATATTTATTTTATTTTTTTAAGCTTTTCGAGTTTTGGCTCATACCGTAAAATGCCTATCCCAAATGATTACGCAACTCAAATCACAATCATTGATGATAACTTATGTTAGAGATGGGACACATTTTTTTAATTTCATTTTCCACTCAGTTTTTCAACTTACATTCAAGTGACTTAGTTTCAATCTTAAATTTTTATTTTTTTTGAGTAACCATATCCGATTACATTCTCGCGTAGGAGAACAAATTCGATTTCAGGAACCTAGAAAATAAATCAATGACCTCACTCAAATATTTTTACTATTTTTTTTTTTTTTAATAATGTTCAATCTTGTATAGTTACCCTTCAAAACAAGCTATGAAAGTTTTTTATTAGCCTCTGTTTGCTAAAAAAATAAAATTTGTTTATAAATAAAAAATATAATGTTTTCGAGATAAAATATGTGGTTGAAAAGTGATTTGACAAAATGTGTAGGGTTAAAAAGTGATTTGAGGAAATTTATTGTTTATAAATTTGTTTATAAACATTTTACCAAACAAAAACGATAAGTCGATAATAATAAGGAAAGTCTAGTACTTACCGTCGTCATCGATAATTTTCGACTGAAGAAGGTGGGGAATCATTAATCCTAGAGCCAAGCATCCAGGAGTTGAACACCAATAAATAGCAGTTTTTATCCCCATTTTCTTTGGGATCTCTATCATCCAAGCCAATGGTGAATCAATTATGATACCACTAATCTTTTCATTATTCTGCTGGGTAAAACTTTTGTGGAGCAAATCCTCCAAATAAGGAGGCATAACTTTTTCAATACTTTGATGCAGTTTCTTTTGATCTTTTCTATCATCTTCAAGTTCAAGTCCATCAGAAATGGACAGTAGCCTTATTTCAGAATTGGCTGTTGCTTCGGAGAGTCGAGCACGCAAAAAATCAGTCGTAAGAAATGTGACTTTGCTACCAAATTTGACCATTTGGTGTGACAGTTTAATAAGAGCTGCTGCATGACCTTGCAAAGGGCAGGACACAACCAAAATATGCCCATGATTTTTTGAGTTTTGATTCATAATGTAAAATGCGTAATACCAAAGGAGAAGATGAACCCATATTATTTATAGTTTGCATTCAAAGAGAGGAACCTAATCTTTCTTCATAATCACAATCTTGTTCACCCCTTAATTCTCTCTGTATAGGCCTAACAAACTGCTAAAGTTCAGGGGTTATTCAATTACTTTCAGTTTTATGTCTGTATGTTCACTCCTTTCTAGCCCATAGATTCGATAAGTTTTTGCCAATAAAAATGTTTCATACAAAATGAATACGCACAACAAAGGCTATGAGGAGCAGGGGCATGTCATGTGCGACTTCGAAGAAAATTGAAATTCTAAGAAAATTTCAGGATTTTATGAAATTTCGTTTGATGTAAAGGATCGTACGACATCATATTTGACATCTAAGAAAGGTTGTACGACTCTCCTGGTTGGATGTATTTTAAAAGAATCCTCATCGAGGAAATGGATTAAGCTTTTACCACCAAAAATGGTGGGCAGGAGATTCAGTCAGGTTCCATATTCACTTTAACTAAAGCACTAAATAAAGATTCTATGAAGGATTGTATAAAAACTTCAAACGCTAGGGATATAAATCATCCTTTATTAATCAGTTCCATTGCACTAGTAGTGACTGTCAGCTAATCATTGATTGGTTCAATCTAGAGCCTCAGTGCAAAAGTTTCATCTACTAGTCGCAAAATGGCCGTGGATTTTCAAGTTTACACTCCGGAAGGAAAATGCTACTTGTACAAAAACAGTGACCAAAAGGATGATGAGGTGGAGCTATTGTGGTAGTTGATTTTGAAAATGATGTGATATGTTAAATAAACAAGATGATGCCAGCAATGCACTATGTGAACCTTTTGGTCATCCTGTATGTACATGTAGCACAACTCTTGACTAAAACTCATCCTTAAAATCGACTTGTAATAGAGGGGCGTCAAAGTAGTTACAATACTACAAGTGAGTCTTAACAACGATAGCCATATTCCTATCTAGGTAAACTTACAAAACAAATCTTCTATTGGAAGTAGCCCATCAACAAAAGGGTTATATCCACAAGGGTCAGTGCCCTAATACCAATGGTCAAAACTAAAAGAAGATGGTGCTGAGGTAGTTATGAGCTCACTAGACAAATCTTAACTTACTGACTTGGAATGCAACAAAGAGAAACTACACATCATGTCGACCTAAACCATCCTCTGGTATGCAACCAGGATAATTCTATACAATTTCAAGGTACAATCTGTTTAATGATCATTGTAAGAGCATCCCTCATAAATCAATTTGACCCTGAAAGTAATTTTGAAGAGAATGTCAATAGATTTTATTCTACCTGAGGATATCATAGAAATTGCAGTTACTTAGGAATGAAACAGCATGGCGCCACCATCTGTAATACTAACAAACAACAACAGAAAATTCCAACATAACCAATTATATCAACGGCAACAAGAAAATGAGTAGAAAACAAATGTAGTTAATGTATTAACACCAAATTCAAAGTACACCAGTTTTATCGTACAACGTTGACACACAGAACAATACCATCTTTAATCTTTTCCCCACTTTTGTAGTTTAAACCGACTTCAAATTGTTTGCATATCGAATCAATGTAAGTTATAATTCTCCTTGATCAAGAAACAGCAGCTAAAAATGTTTATGAATCATGTCAAGTAATATCATTTCATTTAGAGTAATATCTCAAATTTAATATACGCTACCTTTTCCCTTTAACAGGTAAAGGCCAGGAATGATTTTTTGCCAAAACGGACAAAAGAGCTCCAATACCAGCATCAATTCCAACTCCAAGAACAATGGAAGGAAGATGAAGATTAGTTTTCTTTTTGTTCTGCATAATTTCCCACTGCAGCTTGACATCGTCAGGGTGCCATAAACTCAAATGCACTGCCAGTGTCGTCTTCATATCAGAATCAAGGGGCATCTGAAGTACATCCAAACAAACAGGACAAACCTTCGAATGATCTCAGTCTTTCTTTATAGTAACTCTTCCTGCTACTGCTATTGCTCTATCCCGCAAAGTTGTCTGAGAAGTGGGCCGAGAAAACTGAAAGAAAACTCAACCAATAATTTCTCGATGCAATAAGAAAATCACATTGAGACTCAAATCAAACAAGCAACAAAAATTCACCTTTATCAGATTACAAAACTGCATCCATTAGCAGCCTCTTCATGTTCATTTTTGGCATCTTACTGGGCTAAACACATTGCTCATAAGTTTTTATGGAAACAATTACACTCGGTAAGTTAGTGCTCCAAATTTGTTACAAAATTGGATTACTCGGTGGCTAGATATCAATTTCAACATTACATTATTCTTAAATAGAATCTTACAAAGCAAGACAAAGATTACATGATTGCAAATCAAATGACAGATTCTTATAGATATACAGTACAGAGGTCAATAAATGAGTGAAGCACATTGTAGAAATCCCAATTGGCAGAAAATGAGCATCATAATCAAATTTCACTATCAAACTTGGGAATTTAGGTCGTAATATATTAATTGTTCACTCATTTTTCACCAAATTTCCTCCGGCAACACAAATTTTCTAAAATCAACAGATGTTGGATCGAAACTATAGTCATTAGCTACATATAAACAAATAATCAAAACCATGCGGTAAAGGGCAATCCAGGAATTAAATTAAACAAAATTGTGTATATAGATTCAAGAAGTTTTTACTAACTATAACTAATCAAATAGTCTGCCTAAATTAAGCAAATTCATGCAGTGTGTTTTGCACATACGATATTTTTATGACTTACAGATCGATGGATACGAGGAATACCTTTTTCCTCTCCCTCCTATCTCCTTTCCTTTCTTCCTTCCTATCTCCTTCCATCCTATCTTAAAAGAGGGAATGAGTCCTACAATTCACGGATGTCCCACTCGTTTTCACACCTGAACCGGAACCGGTTCTCTACTGTTTCTTGTTTCGTTTACAAAATATCTAAAGTGGACATATCTAAGGCTTTTCAGTTCCTCCCATTTTCTCTCTGGAGAACCATCTTTGAAATCACCTTCACTCCGCCTCCTACATTGCTACAACCACCATTATCACCAGCTCTGTCTTTGACTCAATCAAGACCGCCTCTCGGAGCTACGCTTCATTAAAAATCTTTTACCCACAGTCTCAGTCAATTTGCTGAGGCCGACTTCGTCCGATCAAGCTCCTTTAGGGTTCGATATCTGCTTCCATCGTATAATCTTCAAGCAGGCGGCTTTCGCTTAGGGTTTTCTTCAGGGTTTCGATAGTTATCGTCCTATTTTTCTTCTGCTTTGTAGAAACCCATCTTCGAAATCACATTTGGTCCGCCTCTTCCATCGTTACCACCATAACTTGTGGTAATTTTTAATGTCTTCTTCCCAATTTCTAGGATGTGTTTGTGGTATTCTGGTAAAATTACGTTTGGATTTTTTGTTTTTTTAGATGATGAAATTACGTTTGGAGTTTTTTGGTTTTTCAGATCTGGGTCAGTTATATTCCACACGCTATCATTATCAAAGAAATGAATGCTTTTGATTCTGTTCATGGACTTTATATGGAAACTCAAATATTATATTTTTAATTGTTTAATTATCTTAATTGATGCTTTATTATTAATGAAATCAGATCTTATGTTTCGTAATTAGCGTCTGATTACGCTCCATTTAGTGGGTATCCTCTAATGCTACAAGTACTAACAAGCCTTACTGAGTGGATTAAAAATAGAGGAGAACTCACGAGATTTTCACGAGACTTACTTATTGACCGAGAAATTGAATTTGCTGGAAAAGTCTAAAACCAAAGCCAAAATCAGATCGAACCATTTCCCTCCTTCTTTCTCTCCTTCACTTCGTTGAACCTCAGACCTTCGTCACCTCAGACCCCCGTCTCCGTGACCTCAGTCATCCGTCTCCATTACCTTAGACCTTCGTCTCCGTCACTGTCAAGGTAGGTTGAAAGGGCAGCATCCATTTCTCCCAAACACCTAAAACTCAGATTCTGTCCAGATCTGAGCTCCATTTTCAGAAGCAGATTTCGTATAGATTTGAGCTCCATTTCTCCATTTTCGACGATAGCTTTCGTCTAGATTTGAGCTCCAACTTCGACAGCAGAGTTCGTCCATATTTGAGCTGCTCCATTCCCGACAGGTGATTTGAGCTCCAACTTCGACAGCAGAGTTCGTCCATATTTGAGCTCCATTTCGTCCAGATTTTAGCAATATTTAAGTTGTGTTGAAGCTGCTGAAGCTGCATTACCTTCTCTGTCAACTACGATTGGCCACATTGTTGAAATTGCTGCTATTCATTTCGAGATTTCTGGGCATCTTAATGTATGTTCAAGGAGGTAACATATATTCCTATAATTTGAAAAATAAAATGGTGGATTGAATAATTTATGGACTCTGTATGAATCCTACAATTTGTTTGTTCTCTGTCGACATTGGAGAGCCATTCTCTTGAAATTGCTATTTCCTTCCACATGTCTCAGCATTCGAAATAGATTTGATATTACAACATGAGCCTAATGATATTATGTTTAATTATTGTGAATTTGAAAAATAAATTAACCTCAATTGTCCACTGCATTTTGATATGTTCTTTAGTTCAGTAAGAATTGATTTTAGTTGGGTAAACTGTGATTATCAATATTCTGTGCCTAAAATGTCTATTTTTTTTTACATTAGGTGGTTCAACAATGTATTCTGATGAAGAGGAAAGGAACGTGAATTCTATAAATGTTGTTGAAGTGATATTGGAAAATAACGATCTCGATGGAGATGGGTTCATTGGTGCTACCGAAGAGGAAACGGGACAAGAAATTAGTGAGATGGTTCCAACAGTTGGGATGAAGTTCAATGACGAGAACGAAGTGTTTGACTTCTATAAACGTCATGTGTTTGCTGTGGGCTTCCCTGTGAGAAAAAGAAGCTCGAGGAAGGACGAAAACGGTGTGAAAAGATATGCTACATTCACATGTGGTAGAGAAGGCCGAAGAAGTGGTTCCTCAAGCAGCTCGTTAAAGCCACAACCGTCAATGCACACTGGTTGTCTAGCTAGGTTGACAGCTATGTGTGAAATATCGGGAATGTGGGTTATAACAAGAGTCATTTTAGACCATAATCATGCAACTAGTCCATCAAAATCTAGATTGTATCGATGCAATAGAGAAATGAGCAACCAAGTGAAGAGGCGGCTTGAATTGAACGATATAGCCGGAATTCCTATGCATAAAAGCTACAACTCAACTGTGATTGAAGCTGGTGGGTACGAGCAAATGACATACATGGAAAAGGATTGCAGAAACTACATCGACAGGGTTAGACGCTTAAGGCTCGGTGAAGGGGATGCGGCTGCCATTCAGGCTTATTTTTCCAAAATGCAAGCAAATTGTCCAGGGTTTTATTTCAATGTAGATTTGGATGATGAGTGTAGGTTGAGGAATGTGTTTTGGTGCGATAATAGGTGTAGGGAGGCTTATAAAGATTTCGGAGATGTCGTAACATTCGATACCACCTACTTGACTAATAAGTACGATATGCCGTTCGCCCCGTTCGTTGGAGTAAACCTTCATGGTCAGTCAATGTTGCTTGGATGGGGCTTGCTATCGAATGAGGGTAAGGCACCAACAGGGATTATCACTGATCATGATAGGGCGATGCAAAATGCAATACAAATTGTATTCCTGAATTCCAGGCATAGGTGGTGCTTGTGGCATATATTAAAGAAACTACCAGAGAAGTTTTGGTACCATAGTGAAAAGGGCGCTGTACTAAGGGCTGTGCATAACGTTGTCTATGATTCTCAAACTCCAGAACAGTTCAACGGGGATTGGAGCACCATGATTGATAAGTACGAATTGCATGACAATCAATGGCTAGCAGGTCTTTACAAAGAGCGGGCTCGATGGGTTCCATGTTACTTGAAGAGTAGCTTCTGGGCTGGGATGTCAACAACGCAGTGCAGTGAGAGTATGAACGCATTTTTTGATGGGTATGTGCATTCAAAGACATCTCTAAAACAATTTGTTGAGCAATATGAGCTAGCTTTGCGGTCAAAGGTCGAAAAGGAATTTCAGGCCGACTTCAGGTCGTACTCCCAGATGGTGCCATGTGTAACCAAGTTCCAGATGGAGAAACAATTCCAATCAGTATTCACGATTGCGAAGTTCAAGGAATTCCAAGCAGAGATTACTGGTATTATGTACTGTCGAGTTATTGCTTCTCAAACCGATTACATGGGATCCAGATTCAGCGTGGAAGAGGAGATTTTCTTTGACGGGGGAGAAAAAAGGGTTGTGTTCCTTGTGACTTTCGATCAGCAACTTTGTGAAATTTCATGCAGTTGTCATTTGTTCGAGTTTCGTGGAATTATTTGCAGACATGCAATCACTGTTCTAAGACAAAATGGGGTCACATCTATCCCTGAAAAGTACATATTGAAAAGATGGAGAAGGGATGTAGGTAGACATTACATGCGGGTGAAGATCGATTACAATGGATGGATAAGTACCCCACAACAGATTCGATATGAGCAATTGTGTCGTACATTCGGAAATGTCGCTGACATTGCATCAGAGAATGAAGATCGAACCAGAGAGCTTCTACAGTGGTTGGAGATCCAAATGAGTGAAATGACCGTGTCAAATTCACTACCATCTCAAGATATTAGTTCAGGTGCTCCTCAGTGCGCTGGGGCCGACCTGGGGTCGGTCGGGAAAATATTGGACCCTAAATGTGCAAAAAGGAAGGGAGCCCCACGGAAAGTTCGTAAGAAGAGTGAACTTGAGAGTTCATCTTCAAGATCCAAGGTATAATTTAATTACTTCAATTTCTTGTGTACAATGCATTTACATTTCTTATTGTTTTTTGAATACAATACACAGGCACATTCGAGTAAAAATAAAGACAAAATTGTCGAAGATGGTGAAGTGCAAGCTTTGCTTCCGCATTCTATCGCAAGCTATGCTCCTGGTTCATGTGAAAGGCTTAGTACACATTTGATGCTAACTACTCAACCATATGTAATGAACTCGGGCCCGCATTATCCAACAAACCAACAATTGATGACAATCTTAGCCCAACAAAGCTGTCGAGATGCAAATGAAGTATCAAGATCGAACTTTGATTGAGATATTTTGTAGTTACCTTCAATGGTAATTCATATTTGTAACCGTAAACTTATTGTCAATTTGGATCTTTTTTACGCTGACGCTATTTGTATTCTATCACTGTTATGATCTATCGAATCAGTATACACCCAGGCATGTTTGAATAAGCAAAATACTACATTACACGCATCGATAACAAAGTTTAAAACATTCACATTGCTTAGTTGGAAAGAAAACTGTTGGGACAAGCTAGATATAATACAACTACATGAACGGAATAACAAAGTTACAACAACATTAATTAGTTAAAACTAATTCACTACGTGACATGGCGGAATTACATTTTCCTCTTTCCCTTGCCATCTTCGTCTTCGTCCTCGTCCTCCGAGCTACTGGTCTCCTTGCTAAATGTTAGAGTCACTGACACCTTCACTTTTTTTTCTTCGGTAATGTTAGCGAAAACTTTAAGAATACGGGCCAACTCAATGCTTTCGTCAACTGCCCCACTTTTAGAACTTGAAGATCCACTGCTTTCACCTACCTCAAACTGAACTATCGAGGGGCTCTCGTCAAACTCAAAATGACCACAAGCACTGCAAGTGTGGAATAGCTTCCCTGCATTTTTTGTCTTGTACACCTCAAACCATTTTAGGAAGCCCTTCCTGCATTTCGGACATAGCCGCTTGTTGGGACAATTGTTGAACCAGTGTCCCGGCTTTCTGCAGCTATGACAGACATTGCGATTGCTATTCATGGCTAAATGACCTACAAGATAGATATCCAATTCACCTACATTAGTCCATTTCCAACATATAATAAACCACGTGCCACAATACAAACTCTTACGGCATATGCCAACTACCATTTCAAACTAGAAACCAAACACCAATAATTTCCAACAACAAAATCCAATACAAAGTAGTAAATTGCATCAAGTCAAATACCATATCCAATCTCAAATTCATAAGACAATATTAACACAACACTATCTGCCAGTAAAACATGTGCATTTGTACTCTTCATAACGTTAAATGCTTGTCAGTATTAAATTCTATTTCACAACAAAATTACTTCAAATTTGTACAAGCACTATTTACAGTAATCAATTTTCCCACAATCTAAATTTACTACTCATGAATTCCAACAAAAATATATAAACACATGTGAATATCAAAAACCAGCATTGAACTAAAATCGATTACAATGCAATGAATCACTACCACAGTTCAACCAGTAAAGAAAATGGAAACCAGGGGAGATAAAAAGCAAGAATGGGGGAAATTCGCATAAAACAATCTAAAACGTCCAAATAATGCAGTTCACAGATGGAATATGTTGGGTGCTTAATACTCAATTAAAATTCAGTTCATCACTACCGCAATGCTGGAATAAAAGATGGAGAAGAGAAACCGCTTACCTGATTTGCTCGATTTTTTCGCCCACACGAACACCGAAGATGCGTCCTCCACCTTTAAACGGCGAACCGGGAGTTCCACAAACAGCTTTCAGCTTTATGCTACGAATTTATGGAGAATAATGGTTGGATCATCAATTGCTCAGCCTCAGTCCTAGCACGGTTGAACCTTTCTTCTCGCTCTGAAAATGGAAACCCAGAGGCCAGACCTTCGTTCTTTTATACGGCGAACCGGGAGTTCCACAAATTTAAGCTACAAATTTCTGGAGAATAATGGTGGATCGTCGATTTTTCAGCCACAGTTGAACCTTTCTTCTGAGCTTTGAAAATGGAAACCCAAAGGCGCTTCCCATTTTTTGAACGAAAATAATTCAGACTGGGATAAAGGGCAGCGTCTAATATTCAGATGATTTTAAGGGCAGAGTCGTCATTTTGCTCTGTTAGTAACCCAGTTAGTAGTAGTTGTTAGTAGTTGTAGCATTATTGTCCTCTTTAACTGTTTTGTCTTTCTTTTTTATATATATACTTAAAAACCATTTATTTAGATTATTTCATTGTCCCAGATTGCATTTCGATTTGAACTAGCATATTTTCCTTGCGATACATGGAAGTTATTCAAAAATATCAATTTCAATAAGTATTTGTAAAACTTTAATTCTTATACATAATTAACACAAATTCAAAATGCATGAAAAATAATATTATACCACAATAACTATTAAAATTTAATAAATAATATAATTAATTCAAATTATAATAACTTTTTTGAATAGTAAGACAATTTATATATTTAAGTAATACATGACTGTTAAATTTCAATAATTTTTATGAGTTATTATTAACTTCAAAGAATATACAAATTTAGTAGTTTATTTAATGGTATATCATGTTCGATGTAACATTGTGGAAGACATCAAATATATTTATCACGATTTCTGAATTCTCCTCTCGTACTTAAATTTTTCTACTTTTAATTTAAAAATATCAATCACAATAATTATAAATGTGTGCT
Source organism: Ligustrum vulgare (assembly GCA_963555705.1). Classification (NCBI taxonomy): domain Eukaryota; kingdom Viridiplantae; phylum Streptophyta; class Magnoliopsida; order Lamiales; family Oleaceae; genus Ligustrum; species Ligustrum vulgare. Next base: position 44,301,031 of record OY743187.1, on the reverse strand, counting down.
TAACTTTTACCCATGAATATTTTGTACTTAACCAATAAAATAATATTTTTTTACTTATAAAATCAAATAGTCAAAAATAGTAATTACGTAAATCTAGTAATTACCATGATATAACAACATGCAACGTCGGAGAAAAAAATTATACTAAAAACTGTATATCAAATAATATTTACGCAACTATTAAAATTAAGAATTATTAAAAAATATAATTCGTTACTAACCATAGCAAGACAAAAAAAGTTTTAGGCTCTGTTTGTTAAAAACATTGTTTTTAAAAACATGTTTTTAGGTAAAATGTGTGGTTGAAAAGTGGAGAGAGAAAATGTGTGTGGTTAAAAAGTGATTTGAAAAATTGTGTTGAAAAAATCTTTTTTTTAAACATGTTTGCCAAACAGAAGCTAAAAAGGAAAGAAAATGTAGTGAAAGAATAAAGCAAGAAAAAAAAATTAAAAATGTTTCAGCAGTTGACACATTTAATTGCTTTCCAAGCAATTAATGTCATGTGACGTGAAAAATGATATTTTTAATAATGAATATCAAGATGAAATAGACATTCCATAAATTAGATAAATATAAGCTTATATTTTTAATGCAATTATTACAATTTATAAATCAATTTATAAACAACATAATTTCTCATACTGCTTTTAACCACACACATTTTCTCTTCACTTTTTAAGCACACGTTTTCTCTACACTTATTCAAAACATTAGGTGGCGTTCTATTTGTATTTTATTTTGTATTTTTATTTTCAAAAATGTTTTATGTTTCCCTTTTTATTTTTGTTTTCAAATTTACTTAAAATGCGTTTGGTTTGTCATTTCTGAAAACTGTTTTTGAAAATGAAAACCTGGAAAACACGTTCCGTTTGAAATTTTGTAGAATACTACTTAAACTATTTTTAATTAATTTGCTTGCAGAATACTACTAGCTTAAACTCAAATTTTCTTTCACAATATACTGAAAACATGATTACCTGCAACAAACTAATGTCAGCACTAAGAGTCTATATTAACACAGTTTGGTCAGATTTGGGATTTGAGGAAGCTCTGGTCTATTAAAATCCAAAAAATGCAAGTTCTTTCAAAACTACCAGAGTTCATTTATTAAAGCATTTTTTGAAATATAACAACAAGAATTCTCACTTAATTTTTTTTTTAATGTTGATATTGAATTCAATAAAACTTTATTTTATACTTAGGTTCCAAGTTAGGATAATTCTTAAAAAAAAAAAAATCAACTTTATTTTAAGCTTAGTTCCAAGCTAGAATAACTCTTTAAAAAAAAAAAAAAAAAACCCCCAAAACCAGCGTTTTGGACATTTTTTTGTTGAAATACACTTTTGGACGTTTTGCGTTTTGTGTAGAAATTTTTTTTTTTGTTTTCCAAAACCGAAAATGGAAAAGGGAACGAATTTTTAATGTGATCGAAATTTAACACTTGTACGTATATTAAAAATTATTATGACAAAATAAATGATAAGAAAGACACATTATAAAAGATCAAATTAAAAAGAAAAAAATGAAGCAAAAAAAAAAATGAAAATGAAAATGATGACACATTACTTTCCACAAGCAATTATTAATGCCTGGGGTGATGTGCAAACTTAATTAACTAAAAAATAAAAAAGGCATTGGGCAAGAATTTTTCCGTTTTAATATATAGTATAGATAGATAGTATAGACTATAAAATCAAAATCAAATAGAGATATAAGATGTTAAACTACTTCAAAATAACTCTTTTCATTTCTAAAAGAAAAAAAAAATCCTAAAGATTTGTTCGATAATAATAATATTAATTAGAATAACTATAAATCAATATCAGATAGAGCCATAATATGCTAAACTACATTAAAATATCACTCTTCTTTTCTTTTAGAAAGGGGGGAAAAACAATTCAAAAAAAGGAAAGACAAAGCAACCCAAAAAATGTGAAAAACACTATTTGGTTTATAACATTGTTTATTTATGAAGTAAAAAGTAATAGTTGAAAATCGGAGAGAGAAAATGTGTGTGGTTAAAAATAGTTTGAAAAATTGTGTAGTTTATAAATTGGTTTATAAATCATGCTCTGTTTGTTAAAAGTTTTGTATTAAAAAACATGTTTTTTTTTATATTTTCAATATAAAATATGTGGTTGAAAAGTGGAGAGAGAAAATATTGTAGTTAAAAAGTGATTTGAAAAATTGTATTGATAATAACTTGTTTAAAAAACAATTTTGCCAAACAGGGAGGCTAAATAAAAAAGCAAAATAAATAAATAAATAAATAAATAGTGCGACTCTCAGTGGACAGTCGCATTGTTTGAAGAAAGAAATAATAAAAAAAGGGGATGTCAAATGACATTCATTTAACCAAAAAAAAATGACAAAAGAGAACAGTAAATGGCTGGACACTTTTTTGTTTTTATATATGGTATAGATGTTATTTTCTCATTGTAAATATGTAATATCTAGAAGAATTCGTTTTTTTTTTTCTTTTTAATATTCAAAGATTCTTTTTTTCTTTCTTTCTATATATAGAGAAATTTAAACCAAAATTATCTTTTATTTCTTTTGATTCAAGTGGTGGTCGAAATTTGTCTTATAACTTTTTTATTTATTTTTTGTTCTCATGCAGCTCGAAGGATAGACCCACTCTGGGGTAATATCATTTCCTTTTTAAGAATTACATTTTTTTAAGGAATTATGTGCAAGAGGATGATGATTAATTTCTATTATTTTGTATACAACAATTAAAAATACTAAGTTGAGTCTCATTCTAAATAAAAAACAGAAAATTAGTTATTATAAATCTAAGCTTATTGAGATTTGACTAAACTTGAGACATTGAGATTATGAATTGATCATCAGTTCTTCTATATCCTTTTTTTATGGAAAAAATAATTTCTCATTCTATTTTATTATGAAGATCGAATGTTCTATATTCTTGTCTGATCATGATAAAAATAGTCTTTCTTAGGATGTGATTAGTAGCAATTTGACATCGAATAACTCAGCCTTCATGTCACTTGTTGCACGTTTTCCATTCGAACTAGAAGTGACCAAGGATAATCGTGTCAAGGTGTAGTGAGCACCATAGACAAAGAAAGATAGATTAAGATGTAGTGACGTGCAAGTGTTAATGTTATTGCCTCCAAGTTTTTGTAGTGTCCGGGACTATACTGACCAAGGCAAACAAGGTCTCTACCAATTCTTCCTCATCCATGGAGACATGATCTTGTTTCTGGTTATTTATGCCTTTTATCTTCTTCCTCATCCTTGTAGATGTTTAGCTTGAACAAGTATTGGTTCAAATGGTTCTTCACTTAAAGTACAGGAAAGAATCTTTACGTCCATAAATAGTTTATTTTCATTTCGATATTTAGTTTTGACAAGGTGTATAAAATGGTTTGTTGAAAGTTTTTGGTCTTCTAGAAACAATAGCTATACATTAATGAAAGCTATATGTTATATGTTGAATAAATGTTATGCAGTGCCAAAAACCATAATCTTCAATAGGACTATGAGTCTGTACACTATTCACGTTCTTGGTGTTTTAAGTGTGGAAGTCACGTCCACGTTTTAGTTATAACTTGTTATCACTTTTATCATTAAAAAAAGTTCAGTTTCTTATAAAAAAAAAAAAAAAAAAAGTGATACTTGTGAGTTTTTATTGGAGAATTTCATTTGTCCCCATACTTGTGAGTTTTTATTGGAGAATTACATTGACCACCTTTTCTCTTTAGTTCGCCCAAAAAAGCTTCTTTTTTAGCAATTGGTAGTCTACTCATATAACAATTTCACAGCTTCTTCTCCGTAAAGGTAAAACTAGCTTTAGCCATTTCTCCTTCTTGCAGATGGAGTGGCTCCAGGAGCTAAAATGAACTAACAATGGTATTGTTGTTTCAGGGCTGCAAAAGATGTTGCGGAAGCTATATGGGTGTTCTCCATCTCAAAAAATCCAAAGTAGTCATTGAAAGTAAACTTCTTGGTGGTCATAATAAGATTGACCTCTTTGTTTCTTAATGTCCTGTGTCAAGAAGCTGAAGAAGAAAAATTGTGGTAAGAGTTTGAATTTGGGTCAAATTAAGAAGTCTGAAACATCTGATTTAAATGCCATCACCCTTGGCACTAAATTTATGGCAGTGTTACCCTTTAATATTATGTGCGGTGTAGGTTGAACAACAATCTAAGTTGGCGTTTTGCAAAAGGTTTGATTAGCATTATGTTAGAAGTTAGAATATTTTTCACTTTGTACTATGTTTTGGGATTGTATTAGTCCATTATGTTTAATGTTTTCTGTTCTTGTTAAATTTCTTGTTTCACAAAAAAATATCTTGCTTTATTTATTTATCTATCTTGCTGCATTGGATGGTCGTTTGAAGGTTATCCTATCCGATGCTAACGATCCTGGTGAGGGAGAGCACAAGATTATGTCCTGCATATGATTGTGACGGAATCTTCCTGGCTTCGATCCAAATACCAGGCATTGTTTATAGTCTGATGAGTGCAAAAATAATATTATAACTGTTTTATAGTTAAATTGTTATTCTTGATCTCCTTCCTATTCTTGGTTGAATGTTTTTTGTTCAAGACAATTTGCTTTATGTATTTTAACTGCATTCGATAATCTTTGAAAGCTTGGTGGATGACTCTGTGTTTCTATGTTTTTTTTGTTCCCAATGATTTTCTTCTCCATATGCTCATCATAGAAGATAGAGAGGTATGTGAATTTAGAAAATGTCTTTCATCATTTGGAATTGGAACACCCTTTGCCCTATCAAATATCATGTTTCGACTAATAACTATTATTTGTTTTGATGACGTAGGGTGCTAATAATTTGCTCATGTCTGTTTATGAAGAGAATTAACGGCTATATGTGGTTATCTTACTGATGTAGGTGAGATAATCTTCTTTCAGCATAACACCTGAGCTTGATTTAACTAGACATGCAACTCTCATCATGGATAGTTGTGCATATAATTTTGTCCTAACATTCTTACTTGAGATTTGAGAATACATGTGATGTGATCCGGACAAGGCATCAAAGGACGAAGTCGAGCCATCAGCAGTATGACAATGATCTACGTGCAAAACTGAGCAAGTTCCGTGTTGGGGTTGAGCCGAGAAGAGAGACGGATCGAGCCGAATCGAGAAAACGAAGTAATTTGGGCAGAAATTCCATTACGGCCGTAAAAGAGGACCTTCACGGCCGTAACCCATATATTCACAGCCGTAAACCATGTTATCACGGCCTTAACCAATTATATAAGAGAAAGGATGAATTCAGGCAAAACAGGTCTTACGGCCGTAATGTCCAGTCTTACGGCCGTAACATTCAAACCGGAGGAATTTCACGGCCGTAATCTTTGTGTCACGGCCGTAACTAATAACACAATTTTGATCAGAAATGATGAGATTCGAAGCGCGGAAGAAACGCCGGAAAGTTCCGAACTTAGGTTGTGGTTGGACGGATGAATCATGACCCGATATTCACGACGCGATGGCTCGACGATGCGGAATAAAGAACCACAACTTTCGAAACGCCACAAGAATTTGCCCAATCTCCTTGATAAGTCTCTGATTTGAACGCCACAAATATTCTAGCAAATATTTGATAAATTCGATATTTGAACGTCACAAGAAATATTCTTGATAAATTCGAAAAAATATAGGAATCCACCTATAACTTTTATTGAATCCTCAATAAAACTGTTTATATCAAAATCGAAGTCTCAAGTCTGCATTACAATGAATGGAAAAAACGTATAAATAAGCAAAATAACCTAACCGCTAATTTACTCAAAATAGAATTCTAATTAAACTAGAATACTAAATTAGGAAAATAACCTAAAAACCAAAATGGAAACAAAATAATTAAAAATCCTATAATTATGGAAATATAGTAAATTTCCGTCTGCATCATTGGTTTGTCAATTTGAAGCCCCAAACGATGGAATTTGGCCCTAAAATCAATGGGCTCAAGGGCTTTAGCCCATGAGTTTTTCTTAGTGGCCCATTTCTACTTGAAAAATACATATTATCCATCCAACTCCGACATGTTGACTGGACTGCACTTTTATTTTGGCTTGAATATTTAATTTTCTGTCAAGTCTGCTATGACTCCGATTGTCCTGGGTCCGGAATACATCATACCCTCCTTCTTTAGGATGATTCGCCCCAAATCATAGCTTTGTTCCTGTTGTTTCACTCCACCTCCTGGATCAAACGGAAAATTATTGCTTTAATGCCAAAGGGATGACCAATAGTATCCTGTAACTTGGGTTACATGAATGGATTGAAGTAGAAACTCCTGTGGGCATTGGTGGTGTTGCCCAAATTTCCAAGCACATTTAACCTGCAAGACAAAATTAAATAAAGTGGGGAGGGAAATGTTAGGTTCATGAGGTACAAGGTATGGATCCTTGTATCCATGATTAATCACCATCTCCAATTCTTTTTTAAGAACCACGGGGCCCTCCTCTTCACCTCGTTCTTCATTTGCATCTTCAACCACTTTTTCAAAATTTTTACTTTCAAATTCAACCACATCTTCTACCTCCAAATTTTTATCACTAATTTCATGCACTCCCTCAACGGTATTCAAATGTGTATCTACCAATTCAAAGCTCAAATTTTTAATTCCTACATCAACTTTCATTTCATTCCTATTATCATCAACAATTTCATTCCTAATCAATTCCTCGCTTCCCAACTCCACCTTCTCCTCATCAAATTTTGGAGTTTGTTTATCCATTTTTAACTTAAACTCCCCCTCCTTCTTTTCAATATCCTTATCCCCACGATGCCTCCTATTACACCACTTTTCACTCTCCTTCCTTACCATTCGTGAATCTTCTAGTGCTTCCTCTAATGTCAACTCGTATAGTACGCATGTTTTATCTTTCTTAAGGAATTGGTATATATGCATACTCTTATCATAAACAGTCTCCCTCCTACGTCTCCAAGGTTTTCCCAATAAAATATGATAAGATTTCAATGGCACTACATCACACCATACATCCTCACTATACCTTCCCTGGGCAATGGCACTAGAACTTGTTTGGTTACATTGAAATTCTCAAACTCCCTCATCCACGTCATCCTATAAGGTTTATAGTGTGGTTCTAGGGGCAATCCTAATTTTTCAACCACGGTGCTACTAACGAAATTAGTAAAACACTTTCCATCAATCGCCAAACTGTACCCCTTATTATTCACATAACATCTAGTTTGGAATAAAGAGCCCTGATCATAATCCTTTCCTTATGTGGCGTTAAAAAAAAATTCAAGAATGAAGAGGATTTAAACATCAAATAGTAAGAACGACTTTTATTGACTTGGAAGGAAACGAATATCAAGAATTTAAGGAAATTCAAGAACGTGGTTCTTGAATCTTGGAATAAATTTTTTTTTTTTTAAATTTTGGATGAATTTTCGGAATAAAAAAATATTTTTTTTTATAAATTCGAAAATTCGACAACGAACACGACAAAACAAATAGAACTTAATTCGGATAAGAATTAAGCAAAACAAACACTTTTGAATTTGTTGGATTTTTATATGGATCAAACAAAGAAAAAATTTACTGGCACGAAGAACAAGAAAATAAAAAAAAAAAGACTCAACAACAAGATATGGATGATTTTTATGGGACTCGATGATAAACATAAAAATCAAACTGGATAGAAAAACCTGAATTCAGAGTCCAGCTCTGATACCAGATGATGAGGTTCGAAGCGCGGAAGAAACGCCGGAAAGTTCCGAACTCAGGTTGTGGTTGGACGGATGAATCATGACCCGATATTCACGACGGGATGGCTCGACGATGCGGAATAAAGAACCACAACTTTCGAAACGCCACAAGGATTTGCCCAATCTCCTTGATAAGTCTCTGATTTGAACACCACAAATATTCTAGCAAATATTTGATAAGTTCGATATTTGAATGCCACAAGAAATATTCTTGATAAGTTCGAAAAAATATAGGAATCCACCTATAACTTTTATTGAATCCTCAATAAAACTCTTTATATCAAAATCGAAGTCTCAAGTCTGCATTACAATGAATGGAAAAAACGTATAAATAAGCAAAATAACCTAACCGCTAATTTACTCAAAATAGAATTCTAATTAAACTAGAATACTAAATTAGGAAAATAACCTAAAAACCAAAATGGAAACAAAATAATTAAAAATCCTATAATTATGGAAATATAGTAAATTTCCGTCTGCATCATTGATTTGTCAATTTGAAGCCCCAAACGATGGAATTTGGCCCTAAAATCAATGGGCTCAAGGGCTTTATCCCATGAGTTTTTCTTAGTGGCCCATTTCTACTTGAAAAATACATATTATCCATCCAATTCCGACATGGTTGACTGGACTGCACTTTTATTTTGGCTTGAATATTTAATTTTCTGTCAAGCCTACTATGACTCCGATTGTCCCGGGTCTGGAACACATCAAGAAAGGCCTTTACGGCCGCAAGATGGTTCGTCACGGCCGTAAACAAGCAGGGCCAGATTTTCCGAATTTTCAATTATTTAATTTCCTTTTTAGTTTTTGGTTATTTTCCTATTTTAGAATTTTAGTCTAATTAGAATTCTATTTTGAGTAAATTAGATGCTAGGATATTTTGCTTATTTATATTCCTTTCCATTCATTGTAAAAAACACAAGTTTGAATTTATGAATTAAATTGAGAGAGGATTCTCCAAAATTGAGAGGTTGAGTTATTCCCTTTTATTTCGAACTTATCAAAGATTCGTTCTTTGTGGAGTTCACCCAACGAACTTATCAAGGAATTGACAACCCTTGTGGCGTTCACCAATCTTGGTTCTTCAATTCGCATCGTCATTAATTGCGTCGTGATTTTCGGGTCAAGGTTTTACCGTCAAATCTATCTTTTAATTTCGTTTATTTTCTTCGTGTTCTTGTTATCTTTGTGTCAGATCTGATCTAGATCTTTCCTAGGTTTTAATTGTCGTTATTCCGCGTTGTTCGACGAGATTCCCCGATTGGGATCTCATCAACATGTCCTATCAAAAAGTTCTCTAATTCATAGAGAGTGTTTTGGTGTGCAATGGTTTACATCTTCTAGATTTCTGGAAAGATATTTGTTCGGATCACATTATTATGATGCTATGGACTGACAATATGGAATTTCCTATAATAAAAGATGTGTAATGGTGAGAGGGGCCAGGAAATGTGAAGTAGGTTAGCTATGCGACTAACATCTTATACGTACTGGATATTAGTAATTGAAATAGTATTCTGATTTGAAGCTAAACTTTGGCACGAAAATTACTTAGTTGCCCTCCTCCTCCTTTCCACTCTGTCCCTACAATAAATAAATGCACATAATAATGGAAAGAGGAAAAGGTAACTAGGAGAATTGCTTCTATATGGTATTAATTCACATCACCCATTTAATTTTACATTTAGTTTGCCCTTTTCTTTTTTCAAATACCTTCTTTTCTTTTGCAATAATTCTAGGGGGACATTCATTTTGAAAATATTAAAGTGACATTGTGATGTGTCAATTTCTCATTGGATGATGAAAATATGCATTAAATAATGAAGTCATCACCAAATGAATCATCACCCAATGAAAATGTGACACATCACAATGTCACTTTAAAATGTCCAAAATTAATGTCCCTCTAGAATTACTCTTTCTTTCACCATAGGGTCCAATATATATCTATTGACGGATTGAGAAATCCTGCTTTCTAGATTTTATTGGTCCGAAAGGGTTTGCTGCAGAGCTTTCCAAGCGAACCTCATATAAGTATGCAAGTCTTAGATTTCGTTTTCAGAAAGCAATAACATTTAATGTTGAGTTTATTATATTGACTTTCTTAATCATAAAACTCTTGGATTTACGCTTGCTTACATTTGTATTTGATTTTGGAGATGAACTTCAATTCTTGATGGGTTGACTATTGCCACTATGATGGGATTTTTCCGTGAATAGATTTTTCTATAGGTTGTAAAGATTAAAGATCTTGAGCTAATCATATGTTAGGAGGTTCAATTAAATGTTTTTGGGACATTTAATGCTACATTTCAGCATCTTTTTTTAATGGGTTTGGGGCCTGCATTTAACTGAAGAGGGTTACTTGGACTTGTAGCATGATTTATACATATAGCTTTCATATGATGCATTTTGCGTTTATGGTGTTTTTTTTCTCTATTTGCTTTACTAGAAAGAATCTTTCTAGAAAATCCTATAAATGGAAATACTAAGAACGTGTATAACAAAGCTTAAGAAGTTCACTTAGAGCATTTCTAATTGGCTCTCTAAATTTGAGATGCTCTTTATTTTGAAGAGTCAATCCTTAAAATCTTAAAATATCACTCTAAAAAAAAATATATATTAACTAAAATAAAGAAATCAATAAATATTTATATGAAAAAAGTAAAAAAAAGAGCCAAAAATAAAGAGTGTTGGAGCTTGTAAAATTTTTTGCTATTTAAATTTAAAGATGTTCTCTATTATGTAGAATATACTCTTTAAATATAGAGAGTTTATTGGAGATACTCTTACAAGTTAGTTTTAAAATATAAATAGTTTTCTATTTCTATTTTTTATTTTTCAAAAGTTAGAAATAAGTAAGTTGTACGATTATATCTTTGTGAAACTATAGCCTAATACCAGTTAGCCCTTGTTTGAGACCTATTATTTGGGAAAAATTATGATTTGGAATAGTATTTTTGGGAGGATGTGTGGTAAAAAAATGTTTGAAAAGTAAAAAATGGTAGGTTTGACTAAAATAGATGGTTGAGATTGAGTGTTGAATAAATTTAGTTTACAAAAAATGGGGGCCAAACAAGGGCTTATCTTTATATATATATATATTTAAAAGTAAGGTAGTGATTTAGTGTGAACGCAATGTGGTTTAACTATTTGGTTAATATTTAATGGTTCAATGTGAATACATAGTGTGAACACAATTTGGTTAATTAATGTTTGACTACAATATGATTAATTATTTGATAAATTTTTATTTGGTTAATGAATGCTTGACAACTTAAGTTTGCATTTGGATTATTTTCAAACCACTATTATATTTATCTAAGTTTATTAAAATTTTAAATTAAATAGTTAAAATAATTTTTGTAGCAACACTTTTCTAGATGTATGTTTTTAAAATTATTCTCCCTTTTATTTCTGTTAAGTAAAAACAAAAATTATTTCCAAACTTGATGTACATTATTTAAAAATGTTTTGAATTGAATAGTGAATGATGTGATTTTGTGTGGATGAAAATGATTTTTTTTTTTTGAATATATTTGTAGAATACTTTAATATTAAAATGTGTGATTAAAATTGAATACTATAATAAAAATATATTTTTTTTCATTTTAATGAATACCAAACAGGGGCTTATTATGTAATGATTAAATCTTTATATTAACTATATTTGGTTAATAAATGTTTGATTACAATATAATAAACTATTTGGTTAATATTTAGTCGTTCAGTATGAACACATTGTGTTAATACAATGTTGTTAACTATTTGATTAATATTTATTTGGCTAATAAATGTTTGATTACAATATGGTTAACTATTTGGTTAATTCATGTGTTGACTATTTAAGTTTACATTTGGATTATATTCGAACCACTACTATATTTACCTAGAGTTATTAAATTTTTTACTTTTTAAAATATTTTTATTATTTATTTTTTAAATTAAATAGTTAAAGTAATTTTGTAGGCATAATTGAATGTATATTTTTAAAATTATTTTCCTTTTTTTTGTAAGTAAAAAAAAAAAATTATTTTCAAACTTATTATTTAACGATTAAATATTTATGTTATTTTAATTTAAAACTTTTTCACTTAACCTTTTCATTTTAATTTTTACCATTGTTTGTACTTTGTATCCTTTTGTAATTAGAAATTTTAATTTTGAACAAATTATAAATTCATATACGACTATTGCATTTGTATATTACATGTTGTTTATACTACACATTCGACACTCTACTATATTTGCCTAGGTTTATTGAATTTTTTATGTTTATTAATTTCTTATTATTTATTTTTTAAATTAAATAGTTCATGTAATTTTTGTTGCAATAGTTCTCTTTTTTTGTGATTACAAACAAAAAGTATTTTCAAATTTATTATGTAATGATTATATCTTTATATTGTTGCGGAATGTTGATCACTTTTCGGCCCAAACTATAAAAAAAAAAAAAAAAAACGTTGATCACTTTTAGCGATGTGTAATGGTACAAGATTAATTGTTACAAAACTTGGAAATCACGTTGTTGAAGCAAAATATTTCGAGGGCAATCTTGCAAGGTACAATTTTTTTTTTTTATTTCGAGGATGCACTGACACAATTTAGGATGTGTTTGATTCACTATCATTTTCCTGGAAAATTTCATATCATGGAAAATGTTTTCCCCCTATTGTATTTGTTTAGTGTTTGATTGGAAAATTTACCTTGAAAAATATTTTTCAAGGTACAACCAATTAAAACACACTTAACTCATTTGCCTTGAAAATATCTTTTCACTTATTTGGTGAGAAAACATTTTCCTCAGGTGAAAAACATATTTTTTTCTTCACGTTTGATTACTATTATCAAGTACAAATGAGTGAAAATAAAAAAAAAAATTTAATTAAAATAGCTAAATTTTGTTTTATTTGCAATGAAAAATAATATCAATCAAATAACAAATTTCGGAAAATTTCCTACTTTTTCACCCGACACTTCTAATTGACATTTTTTCAGGAAAATAATTTCTAGGCAAATCAATTCCTAGAAAATATTTTATTACCATCAATTTTCCATATTTTCAATCAAACACATGCAAGATTGTCTTTCAAATTCAAAAGGCGACAATTTCAGTTGGCATCTTCGTATGCTATGAATATCAATAAGAGTCAACGAAAATCACTTTTTAAGGTTGGTCTTTATTTAAAGAAATCAGTTTTTAGCCATGGACAGTTATATTTTGCAGTCTCTAGAATGAAGAATTGCAGTGGTTTAAAGATGATCATTTGCGAAAAAGATGGAAATAGAACAAACTCAGTTACGAATGTAGTTTATATAGAAGTTTTTCAAAATTTATAGTGGAAACATTGCAACTCTATTAATTATAATATCATTTTATTATTTTTCTATTTATTTCATTATACACATGTTTGACATATAATTAAAAAAATTTAGAAAATATTAAAGTCGCAATTATATGTTTCGATATGATGCCGTGCATCGCACGGGTGAAATACTAGTTCTACTTTACAAATAACAAGTACAGGAGAAATTGCAACAAATGAAGTCTATTAAAAATAAATATAATCCCAAACAAAGAACTTACATATATAACCAAGGTAAGTATAAGTAGTAGTAACCCGCACAGAAGTAGAGAATAAATAGCTTGCAGCAGTGGAGATACACAGGAAACAAGCAGATTGCAATGAGGAAAATGGGCCAGAAAAAAATGAAAGAAGTCTTTGCCGAGATGGCCTTCAATTTACAAATGTCCAAGCAAAGAAGGTATCATTATCGAAAAAAACTTGCTCCTGCAATGCATCAACAAATAAGAGATAAAGAAGTATAAACCAATGGCTCAAAATATCTTCAAATAAAATTCCTTTATATACCTGAAATTAGAATCATTAGACCTTCATTTTAATCTTGTTTTGTAAGTTTCTTCCATTTTCTTGAGGTAAACTGTTTCACTCTCTTTATGTATTTTGTCCCCTTTTTAGTTCTATATTCTTAGTATTCGATTTCTTCCATTTCTATGTATTTTTTTTTTGGTATGTGATCTTCTATATGTGTATGTATAAATCGTTTATATGTGGTGGATCTTTTGTGCAGGGGAATGATGTTTTCGGGTGAGAGTTCCTTTTTATTATACTGAAATCTTAACAAATTATGGTTGTAACTAATTATTATAACTTTTTTTTTTAAATGTTAAAATAAAGGGGTTCTTAGTTAAATAGGTTTGTCAAACAATAATTTTAGTAGAATAGACCTTTTTGTTCTCGGGTGAGAGTTCCTTTTTATTATATTGAAATCTTAACAAATTATGGTTGTAACTAATTATTATAACTTTTTAAAAAAATGTTGAAATAAAGGGGTTCTTAGTTAAATAGGTTTGTCAAACAATAATTTTAGTAGAATAGACTTTTTTGTTGAAATGTCAAAATTACCCTTAATGAAAAGGATTATTTATTTTGCAAGATATATTTCCAAACTTAGTTAGGTTTATTCAATTCAGAGCTTCTGATTATATTTATATTTTTTAATTTTTTAAGTTCTTCTAAAAATATTTTATATTGTGATAATTTATTAATTTCTCAAAAGAGTTAGAATGATATTTTTTAGTTATATATCCTAACGTTATTCCTTCTGAAACTTCTTCTTATATATCTTCGTATTATTCTGTAATTTTATGAAGTGTATTTATATTTTTCACTGTTTCAACAGAATCAAGTTCTATTCTATTCTATTTAAGCAAGCGTAATCAATATCTTCATATATATTTATTAGTTTAGGTTGTCCAACAAAATATATATTTTTAGATTTTTCAGCAATAGCTAATAAAAATGAAATATCTTTGTTTTCTAAATATAGTTTATGATCACAGTTATTAGAAGTTGATACTTGTGAAGTATTCATAAATTATCAGGTTGATAAATTATGGTTATCTAATGATTAAAGACTACTTTGACGTATGCCCACTTACATCCAAATGTAACAGGCTCTTCAACCATTCCACTTTTTCCTTTTACAAGAAAATTGACTTGTTAATTTAACTCCAAGGTGAGATATACATATATTTCTATTAATTGAATTAGTCAAGTGCCAGATTTAATTATAACTTCTTCTTTGCCTTATCAATATTCAAAATGTAGACTAATCACTTCATGCCCAAACATGAAGTGAAAGTGTCGTTCTTCATAAGAACTATAATTAATAATTATCTAATTTTAAACTGAATGAGAAGGTAAAGATAGGTGATAGCTTCTTAAGCTGTTCAAACAACATTTGCTTTATTACCTACAAATAGGTATATCACCAGTTTTCGCAATTATTCTACTTTTAGCCATTGTATATTATCGATATCTAATACTCCCTCCGTCCCACAAAGATAGACTTGTTTTCCTTTTTTATTTGTCCCACAAAGATATGCCACTTTCCTTTTTCAGAGTATATTAATGTCTTCGTTTTCTAATATACCCCTATTTAATATTCATTGTTATCAACGAATATGAACAACTTATTATTTAATGTAGGGGTATATTAGATAGAATGTAGGTAAATTTATAGTTCTAACATATATTAATTATGTTTTTTAAATTCGTGTGAAAATAGAAGTAAGCCTATCTTTGTAGGACGGAGGGAGTACTCGATTGGCTAAGTAGATTATTTAACCTCCATCAAATAGAAAACTGAAGTTGAAGATTCACCAAACTTCTCACTTTTTCAGTTCGGATAAGGAAACCTCGCAATTATGAATTTAGTGTCCTATTATTGACATGTTCGGAAAGAGTATTCTCGATCATATCGTGTTTGAGATCAGTTCTCAAATAATGACGCCCATTCAAGGATTTCAATCTAATTAACTTACTCAGTTTCAATTACACTTTATAAGTTCAAGTAATAACTCAAATTTAAAATCATACAACAATAATAAAATAAAAATAGAATCACGTATTATCATACATAAATCAATTTAATAAGGTCTTTTATTAAATCGATTACTCCCACTATTTTATTGTAATTAATGACCCTCTACATCAATCTCATAAAATCCTGTTAGATTCACAGTGGGCTAGGATCCCTTTATTCTATTAGAACCTTGAGTGACTCAACAATCCCTAATAAAACATACAGGTAGATACTTTTATCAATCACATCTCCATGTGACTTCTAAATCATCAAGTAGACAACTCTTTGTCGCACACATCTTATGTGTTTACTCGACTGCGCCTCCAAAATCTCATATTCTTTAGCGACTCATCAAAAGATAGATTTCAGTTAAATTCTACCCATAGTTCAGAAACATCTTATGTTTCATAGTGATAAACACACATTCGTACTGGCAGTCTTAAGTGACTCCACAAACCGCATTGATGGCGGATTCTGGTTTTTCACTATAACAATGGAAGACACTTTGTATTAACTAATTAATATGAATTTAATAAGTTGCTTCCAAAATTATATCCCGTTTGATTTACTCAATAAATGATGTAGTTTCGGTTAAGTCCTACCCATTGTTCAAAGGTATCTGATACTTCATAATGAGAAACATATCTACCAACGAGTAGCCTTGAGTGACTCAACAAGCTGACATCGATAGCAAACTCTGATTTTTCATCATAACAATGGAAAGTATAGGACTTAATATAATTTTTAAGTGAGGGATTTGGTCTCATCTTTCCAATGTATATTAACTAACACCAACTATGCAATTAATCATACATATAATATTAATGTGGATGATTATGGACAACATCTATCTAGTCTTCTCGAGCCATGAAGAAGACTAGTTGGTCAATTCCTAAGGGACATTGCATTCGATGATCAAATGTAAAATGTAATAATCCCATCTGCTACTGCAACTTATATCATATACTAGTTGGCACACAGAACTATATTAAAGGACGCGTAGGCCCATATCTACAAACTAGAGCTCGCAGAAAATTAAATAATAATAATAGGTTCGCAGGCTCAACTAAACAAAGCAGAATAAATTAACCATCCAACCAACTAACCAATCGCATGGGTCGAGTCCATAACCATTCACTAAATACACATTCATCATATAAATGTATTATAATATAATATCTAATATTATATAAACAAATTTCAAGTTTCTAGCAATCTAAATCGTCTAAACCAATTTAGATAAAAAGGATCGGAATAATAATTATTTAATCTAATTAATTAATTCAAAAAAATTAGCTGTCTTATTTAATTAAAATTATATTTTAATCAAGTATCAAATTAGAGCTCAACTCTAAATCCAAAAAGAGGAAAATTGAATTAACATCTTAATTTATGATAAAACTTCTAAAATAAAATAAAATTCAATTTAGTAAGTAATTAATTAATAAAATTAATCAATTACTTTAATTAACAGGTTTATTTAATTAAAATCAAATTTTAATTAAATACCAAATTAGAGTCCAACTCCAATTTTAAGATTCTAAGGCTAATTGAATTTAGGATCAAATCCTAAATAAGATTCAATTAATAATTAATTAATCGAATTAACTAATCATTAAATCAAATTTAATTAAAATCAAATTTTAGTTAAAAACCAAATTAGTGTCCAAACTCTAATTCCAAAATTAGGGCAAATTGAATTAACATTTTAATTTAGGATAAAACTCCTAAATAAAATAAAATTCAACTTAGAGTCAAAGTTATATATTTTTTTAAAATCCAATTTTAACAATAATTCAGAAATCGTGAATTTTAAAATAAAATTTTGAACTGGCCAAAATTAAATTTCTGATCAAAATTGAAACGTGAGTCAAAACCCTTTTAAGTAAAATTTAAAATTTTCAAAATTACATTTAAAACACCTTTTGAAAAAATGCATTTTGACCCCTGAATTCAAAATTATAACCAAACCCTTTCAATTTCGTAAATTGCTATCAAGGGCTTACAATTCCGAAAATTACATAGATGACCCCGCCCCAATTCTAAACCCTAAAGCGAAATTTACAAACAGGGCCTGTAATTTTGTAAATTGCAGGAGAGTCCCTGCCCTAAAATTTGAAAACCAGAAGCTCACATTTTTCGGTTTACGAGCGGTAGAGGTGTGAGGCGTCGCCGCTGTCTAACAGTGCTACCCATCACCACTTTCTGCAGCTCGGCCGATCGCGGCCTGAGGTCGTCGCTGTTGAACAAAATTATTGACCACCAGCGTCGTTGTGGAGTTGCTGGAGTAAGCCTCTGCATCGCATTTTCTATGCAACCGTGAGCAGTGGCCACTGTTGCCGTTGCTCCCCACTCCCAACACGTTGCCCCTTCTTTCAAGCAGCAGCAACTCTGCCGTCGAGGAGTGGTTTTGCTGCCCTTAGCCGCAGGGAAACTCCGATGGATGTTGCCACCTCTCCTTCGAATTCGTTTTTTTTCCTACCAAATAACCAATTTTTCTTTCAAAATCAGATTTAGACAAGAAAAGTTAATTTTCTCAAAAGCTAGTAACAAGAAAATTGATTTCAATCACATTGAATTCACCAAAGAATTAAACAAATTTCAACAAGTAACAAGGTAGGCTCTGATACCACTGTAAGGTTTTGGGTCATACATGCACAACAGAAATTAAAAGAAACCCGAAACCATAGCTCGGATCAACCTTGCACTTAGAAAGAATTTGTGATTCAAATTGTACCTTTGATGAATCTCATGAATCTGAATTCTACTGCAGGATGTAGAAATCTTGTTACCATAGCTGTCCAAATGTTCAGCCTCTAATAGTGATCCACACGACAAGTTAGGATCTGGAAGAGGTTATGCTAGCAACCAAAAAGACGACTCAAAACCTCAATTATCTTGTAACTAATCTAATACTTATAGGTTTACGCTAAACCTAATTAGGCTTGGGCCAAACCAAGTCTGACCCAACTAATTGGGCTTGGACACTATTCCAACACTTTGCAATGCAGTTCAATTTTATTGGATGAAAATTTTGAACTAAAGAAATTACTTCATATCGCACTTCACATCAGTTGTACATGATTACAATTGTTGTTTTCAACTCATTCACAGTTGATGCTTTTTTCAACTTACTCATGCATTTTGCACTGCATCTCAGCAAAAGTGTGGTTGATTATAGTTAAAATGAGTTTTTTTAAAATTTATAGTGATTTTTAGGAGAATGGATGGTTGAAAAGTCAAATATTGTGGGCTTGACTTTTAATAGATGGTTGAGATTGAAAACTGTAAAAAAATGAGAAATTTTTAATGAAAACCAAATACGGACTAATAGGAAAAATAATTCAAAGTCAACATATCAATGAATTATTACAATGGAAATCTTAGGCTAACAATGGAACATGACACATCAACTAATTAGAAATTTGTAATTAATTACAAAGTGTCAATTTTTAATGAACAGTTTGGCCAAACATGCCTTTATATGATACATCAAGTTATTTAGTTAACCGTATCAATTTGCCATAATGTGGTTAGATACTTGCCTAATAAACAATTACAAATTCATTACAAGTTTGTAGTAATAATTACGATTTTGTAATTAATTATAAATTTATAATAATTACAAAATGTCAACATATAAGTTATAACTAATCATTGAATCGAAGATGTCTTTGCATGATATAACAAGTTATTTAGTTACTTATACCGATTTGTCACAATGTGGTTAGATATTGTCTAATGATCAATTATAGATTTACGAAATTTATGGATATATTTGAGATGCGTTCAATTTAAAAATTGTACTCGTTTAACATTGTGTAATGAAAAATTACAGTGTATTTTACAATCTTGAAAAAATTGCATAGCGTAATAGTTACATATTGGTAAAACTTTCAACAATTGCAAAAATTATAATTTATAATTTATGAAACAAATTACAATTGGATTGATTTTGTGATATACCTGATTTTGATAATTACTTTGGATACTTTTGTAATACTTAGAAATGAAATTGGTATAATTACAAACATTTCAAATATCTATTTGTTTGTGATTAAAATTTGAATTTTAATCTAAGTTAAAGTCAACAATTAATTTCAACTACATTTGTGAGGTCCACGACTTTTCAACCACACATTTTATCAATTTTATCAAAATATACTGAAAAATTGATTTTAATATGCAACAGGGGCTAAATGTTTATGAGTTTAACCCTTTTATTATTAACGAGTTGGATCGACCGTATTCCATTATTTGGAGTTGCAGAAGGACACAGTTCAAATGTTTGGTAAATGGTTAATAAATCGATTTATAAACTACACAATTTTTCAAATCACTTTTTACCTAAACAAATTTTCTCTTTCCGATTTTTAATCACACATTTTACCTCAAAATTATAAATAAATCAATTTATAAATCGCTAAACGAAGGTTAACAGAATAAAATTTCTTGGGCTTACAATTGTGGAAAAACTGACACACCGCCCATTTATTCAACTCCAGTTCATGCATGAATTCAAGTATTTTACCCTCTTAGTCTTCACTTTTACAAAAAAAGCTGGTTGTATTGGTTTGGCTCATAGGAAATAGGTAGATTTCAAATAGATGTACAAATTTACGATGAACCCTCAATTCTGTCTTTTTTGTTAGCCTATCTATAAATCCCTAATATAAATGAAACTTCAATTAAAATTATTCTGGTTAATCTAGAACCGAAAATACAATTCCTGGATCTCTGAAATTGTATAAGTGGAAATTCATTTCTTATCATTCAATGAGTATCGTGTATTTCATAAAAATTGGGGGCAATATAATCCTTGCGTAAGGGCCATTCTATCCAACTTTCAGGCATTAAGATACGTTTCAAGCATGGATGAATGTCATAAGAGATTCCCAAAATATCATATGATTCTCGTTCTTAAAAATTCATACTTTTCCAAACCTAGAAAACGGACGAAATTCTAGGATTCCTCCTTGAGGGAAATACTTTTATGCATAAATCTTCTAATTGATTCACACCATACTCTATTCTCTTAAGATGATACACACTAGCTAATAGTCGGCCAGGGGCCCCACCCCAATTGTGTCTGGAACCAGATTGGCTGTCATTTTTATCATAACTCATGTTTTATAGAAATTTTAAGTTAAAATTTTATCAAAATTAAAGTGAACAATTATTTTTAACTACATATTTTATGAGTTTCAAATTTTTTTAATTACATATTTCATCAACTTTTATCAAAATATATTAAAAAAATTGATTTTAATTTATCCCAAATAAGGACTTAGTTTATCTTATCTACTTATCTTTTGAACCATGGTTTCTTTATGTTTTCAAAGTAAAATAAGTGGTTGAAAAATGGAGAGAGAAAAATATATGTTGTTAAAAAATAGTTTTGGAAATTGTGTTGTTAAAAACATATTTTTAACAAATTTGTCATATGAAGGCTAAATAACCCCATACCCACCACCCTCCACCCCCCGCTCCAATTAAAATAAAAATAAAAGTCTGTATGTTGTCACATAAAAATTGATTGAAGAGGGACAAGAATTTGGACAGTCATGACTCGTTTTATAGATACGTACAACTATTTTAAAAAGGGACGATAATTGATTTACACTGCGTTCGGCGGCCAAGGCACGGTTTTTATGGGTTTTTTTTTTTTTTTTAGGTAAGATGTGTGATTAAAAATTGGAGAGAGAAAATGTGTGTGGTTAAATAGTCAACAAATACCTCCAAACCATCCCACCTCACCTTAGTCTACCCTACACTAACCCTCGAACAAAAATAATATAAAGTCAGAATTCACTTACTCAATGCAGTTATGGCTCGATTCATATTTTCAGATAAAAATTGTTAGAAGAGGGGCAAGAATTCATATTGCTTCTTTGTGATTACTGTTGGGAACTCGGGTTGCTCTAATCACAAAAATTGATTTCTTATGACAGATCATCCCGTTACAGGATTTTCTGTTCTATGTATTTAACTTGAAATAAATAATTTTGTATACAAAAATGGTTTTGAAAAGATTACTTTTGTAGCATGCTTTACGATAATCTTCATCGACTGCTTCTTGATTCCACCAAAGCTTCAAACCCTCAAGCTTTCCCCGGTATTCTCCAATGGCAGCTGTGCAGGTGTGTGGTCACCTTTCTCAAGACCTAGATTATGCTAGAATTAGAATTTCTTTGTAAAGAGAAAACACATACTACACACTTTAGTGTGTGTCTCGCCACTTTGCCAATTAGGTTAAGAAAAATAGTCTTAGGAGACTATTTGTAACCTCTTTACACTCCAAAACCCTACCAACCCTAGTACCATAACCCAGACTCATTTCTGCATAGCCCAATATAGGTAATAAGCCTGTATAAGTCTATCATAGTGAAGCCACCGAGGGAACCTGATCAGACCCAATTAAACTAAGCTCCAATAAATTAATTAGGACCCGATCAACTCTTGATCAATCAAAATTAATTTATTAATCACATTTTATTCCACTAAATGAACGAGATTGCACTCTTAGTAAAATTAAAATTACTGAAACAATTAATCAAAAAATATATCATTTGACTTATCGTTCTTACATGTTACCCCCGTCGATCAACTCAAATATTCAGAGCAAGTTAAAATGACCAAAATGCCCTTCTCTGAATATTCATAAATTCTCAACTCTCATCTTCTATCTGACAGTTTGATGTGATCACATCACATCATGGAATTCAACAGTCACTGTCAAATTACTGAGCACAGATTCAACTGTCCACTAGAAGAACCAGTGAGATTATGATCATACCTTAAAGGTGACGGATTCCATAATACGAATATATGTTCTTCGTTAGTTCACTTTAATTCCAAAAGTACCAAGATATTGATCAGCAATTTGATCTCACCCTTTGAAACCTCAAAGAACTTCAAGTTAGTAATCGAAGTCCATTATCCGATTAGGATTAAGGTCCCACGTATGATAGTCAAGTGAAATTAAATTTGTATGGCCAATATCACAAATTAATTTCACGTGGTCCCGTCCAATATGTTCTAAACGTACTCTCAATTTTATTACCAAAGTCAAAGATAGACTTTAAT
Source organism: Ligustrum vulgare (assembly GCA_963555705.1). NCBI lineage: Eukaryota > Viridiplantae > Streptophyta > Magnoliopsida > Lamiales > Oleaceae > Ligustrum > Ligustrum vulgare. Next base: position 44,278,314 of record OY743187.1, on the reverse strand, counting down.
AAAATCGAGACGATCTTATCAAAATAAATTGTCCATATTTATTTACTGATCGTGAACGTTGATTTTAGATCAAATCACAAATTGAATCTTTCTGTGTTTAACAACTTAAACACTCAATTTGTAATATCAAATTGACCTGTGGATAAACGCAACTTCATATTAATACAATTAATTAATATTTTATTTTAAATATAGTGAATTATACTCTATGGGTATATATAATTCCAACAATCTCCCACTTTCCCTTATAGTATATATGAAAGATCGAATCATCCATCTTGTCAACATCATCATTACATTAATGATTATGTTCTCCACCAAGATGGTAACTCCTTTCGATGTAAGTCACAGTTGCATAACAAACAATCCAAGATTGTGTTATACCCAATCAATTAACCACATTATCTCCTAATTATATTCCAATTTTGACGACTCTCGAGAGTCCTAGTCAAATCAGATCTTAATTAGTTTTAATCCATCAGATCACAAACTGAATAGATAAGAAAATATTTACTCGTTTTTTGAAAACGCTTCAGCATGTGCTTTACCTCTATTCAATGATCTGATCCTGAATCAAACTAATAATCACCAACAATATCCTCAGCATAAGATATGACTTATCTAGTGCAAAGTAAGGCTTCCTATAACCGGAGCATAAGGAACCTTCTCTATTTTATCATGAGTCTTAGGAGAATACTCATAAGATAGATAAAGTCCACAAAGAACATTATTCCTTTCAAGACTTCAATATTGCAAATGTAGATAATATCTTATTATTACATGAAACTTGAAACTATTCTATTCCATTTTTCTCCCACTCCGAAAAGTACTGATGTCTAGAAAAAATAGACAGTCATCTACAAGTCCTTCAAGTCTAATTGTTGGTACCAACTACTATTTAATGAAAATACTCTCACACATAAGTAGAGTGTCATTCAAATAAATAGTTGCGAAAACTGTCTCATCTTTCTGTATACACGAGTATATTTAAGATATATCAAGATTTTGATCAAGAACATGTATCACAATGGTTCGATCAAGTTCCATATTCCATATCTTGAACAATTACCCAAATCCAAAGTTGGAAACTTGTAAGTCATGAACTTTACTTTCATGGTCTTTAGTATGAACCCATCAGGTTACACTTTGTAAATGATTTCATCAAGATGCATTCAAGAAAAAACTTCTTGACATCCATCTGTCATACGTCATTTTCAAAATGAACGACAATGGTTAAAAGATCTAGGTAAACTTTTGCATGGAAATTGGCGAGAAGTGTTTCACAAACCCATAGCCATAAGCCTTGCACTAAAGGCATCAACCTTCCCATCTACCCCTCTTTTATCATCTTAAAAATCATCACACCCTATAGGTTTGACCCCATTAGGTGTGTCTACAAATATCCAAACCCTTTTGGATTACTAGGAATCTAATTCCGATTTCACATCCACCTTCCATGATTTCAAGTCTATAACTTCTACCACTTCCCTAAATGAGAAGTTCTTCTCTTATTTCAGTAGAGACTGTCTAAAAAGACTCTCCGTAGAATAAGCGTCAAGAAGGTGGTCTTACAACCCTCCCACTCCAATTAGTCGTTGGAAGTGTATTTCCATTATGTCCAAAAGAGTTACTTCCTCTCCTCCTACTACTTGGTTATATCCCTTACTGGGATCAACCTCTCCACTACCTCCCTATAAACATAAAGAGGAGGTGGAACAGTGAAAACTTCTTCGACTATAACCTTTGGTTTTTTCCTGTCCATTGGGATCACCAGGAAAAAATAGTGGTTGAACCACTTGCCCATTTCTCTTACTAGGATCGGCAACCATCGGTTTCGTAGGAAGTCCTAAATTATCAAGATTAATTCTATGCGGAAACCTGGAAGCAAGTTGTTTGAACCACGTTCTAACATCTTATCCAATAGAATTTTACTTGTGGATTTGTATTCTTCTATATGCCTTATTCTCTAAGAAAGTTACATTTGTACTGAACAAATACTTTCTTGACCAGAGGACTATAAAAGAAATAATTTCTAGTTTCGTTGCATACCTTATAATCAAAACTTCATTGTTTCCTCCATCTCGTCAATCCTTCCTTTCAGCTTGTGTGCCAAAAGTCCCCAAATCTGAATGTGGTACAGACTGGGCTTGCACCCATGCCACAACTCTAGGGGTATTGAAATAAATCAACGGTACTAGGCTATGAAGGAACCTGACTGTCTCTGGTGTACATTCCCAAATGAAATTAGTAACGAGGATAACTTATCATTGATTTGGTATTATCTTGTTATCCTTTTCCAATAAATGGTTCCTAAACTCATATGAGAGATACATAAGTTTCGATCAAATCGAAGTATCTCGATTCTCTTAATTACTTCTCAACTTCTGTCCAAAATTCTAGAAATTCTTCAACATTTCAGATCAATGTGATATTAAGTATAGAATCGAGATCTGGAGTGATCATCAATAAAAGTGATGAATTACTCGTACTCTCTCGTATCTTGAGCACAAAAGAATCCACACATATCGAAGTGTATTAATCCCCAAACTCTTAAGTCCATTTAATGTAGAAGGACTCTTGATTATCTAATCCTCTAAACAAGATTCAGAAAAAAGTATAGATTCCACCTCAGATCCTTTTGAAGTCCACCCCTTACTAGTATTAGAATCGAGTTTTGGATAAGTGTGACCAAGCCTAAGATCTTAATCATTTTATCCTCTAAATAAAATTCAAAAGCCCACAAAGATTCCCCCTCCAAAATAATTAGAGGCTATCTTTACTAGTCTTTCAATCTTATTTAGATAAATATGATTATCTTAAGATCTTATCAAAGAGATCATTAATACAAGGAATCATCTATCCCTTATCACTTGTCGTAATATTACACTTAGAACCATTTACAAGGCTTTAAGATTGTTAACCATTTGTCTCGCAATAATAAAAGCATTATTTAACTTAATTCCAACTAATAACTGGAGATTAAGTGCTAAATAATTCCGCTCAAATAATAAAGAGACAAAATATCAATAAAAGTTGTTTCGCAAACACAAAAGCCCAACGGCTCTCTCCATATTACTATACATGTGCTTATCCTTAAAGTATACTCTATTTCTCATTGAGCCATTTGGTCACCTAGGACCATATTGCAACAACTTGCAATAGTGATTAGTTACTCTAGAATCTATAATCAAGATAGACTCAATTACTAATCATAACACAATGAACAGAGTATTACTCCATTATAGAGTTTCCAGAAATGGCTACCTCCTCATTAATCCTATTTTTGCTCCAAAGCAAAAAGGTTAGAGGGCCTACCATACTATCTGTTACTTTAAAATAATCTCTTCTCTATGAATAACTTACATTGAACCTTTCAGGAACACGTTCATCCTGGTGAATATAGTCCACACTAAACCGCAAGAGATCTTAAAAGATTTCTCAAGCATTATGTCACATGAATCAATATTTGCAAGTGGAACCTCCACCACGTTAAAGTGACCAATCATGTTTTACCCAATGGCCTCTTTCAAAAACGTGATTGGTTCATAAGTAGAGATATAATATAGCTTGATAGCATATTTTGTATAACTCCATAATTAAAATGTTCAAATTATCATAAATACCCTTCCATCGAGAAAATAAATATGGTATCCTATTTTGATGTTTTTATTGCAAAGTACTTGATATAAGAATCAAAACTATACAATAATCCATCTCATCAAAATAACACCATTTTCATTGAAAGATTTATGATTACTATTGAACAAGGATCTCTTAGCACAAACAAATGTTATAAGTGGAAAGAAATATAACGAGACATGTTACAATTTTCGCAAATTAGTTGGTGATGTCTAAACATATATTTAGTTGTGGAAATACGACATTCAAATAAAATAAATATATTAAACACGAGTTTCACATGTGATAAATACTTTCATATATGATGCATGAAGAAAAATTATGCACAAGTAGACCCAAAACTACTATAATATGACGACAACCTAAAACCCCAAAATCTTAAACACATTTCTCTATAGGAGAAATAAATGTGATTTATGGCTAGGCTGTGACCCTCCCACTAAATTAATTATATCCAGCATCTCATGCAATATTTAATTTATAGTCGTTAAAATTTGGCCATCATTGACATTGTTTGAATATTCTATAGGAAGTCCCCACGATGTCATTGATTTAAGTGTCTAACCCCTATATTGATAATATTTCAAGTACCAAAGTAATTACGTTACTTATAGGGTAATCATGATTAATTCACACTTAAAAATATCACCACCTCACGGGCCCAATCTAGTAACTAAAACAGTGCAGCCCTCCTATAGGGAGACTAATTAGGTTAAGTACACAATTACACACATTTAAGTATGAAAATTTTTAAAATCAGGTGATTTGTAACAAATTACAGAAATATTAAAATAATTTTCAAAATCAGGTATTTTTTTTATAATAAAAAATCAAGGTTTGTAATTAATTACAATTGTAACTATATTTTAATTTTACAATTAATTACAATTGTAACTTTATTTCAATTTGTAATTAATTACCACCACCATCATTATTACCTAATTTGTAACCAATCACCGTCGCCGCCGCCCCACCACCTTATTTTAGTTTTGTAATTAATTACAATTGTAACTTTATTTCAATTTGTAATTAGTTATAATTGTAATTTTAATTAAAATTGTAATTAATTACCACCACTGTAACCAGTCGCTGCCACTGTATTATTTCAATTTTGTAATTAATTACAATTGTAACTTTATTTCAATTTGTAATTGTTACAATTGTAATTCTAATTAAAATTGTAATTAATTACCACCACCACCACCTTCGACCACCATCTAATTTGCAACCAATCACCACCACCACCACCTTATTTCAATTTTGTAATTAATTACAAGTGTAACTTTATTTCAATTTGTAATTAATTACAATTGTAATTAGTTACAATTGTAATTTTAACCACCACTGTCGCCTATCGTCGTTGGGCACTCACCACCACCACCACCGTCGTCTCAACAACACAACCACTCCACCTTTACCATCACAACCACCATCGAGCTGCACCAACCACTGCAACAAACACCATCGTCAACACGACCACCACAATTTTAAATGCAAATAATTACAATAATTATCTCTAATCTAAAATCTCCACTCACAAGTTTTATCCTGTATGTATATGTATTCTTTCTAACCAACTGACAGTGATGCAAAAGGTTTCCATGGTGGTTTACTCAAGAAGAAGATGTGCGTGAGAAGTAAGAGTCAGCTATCTCGTTATCAATTCTTCCTTCCCCGATGAAAATTAATTGAAGTCTCCCATAAATCCCCCACCGTTCGTCGCTTCTCAGCCTCCATCGCTGGAGTTTCTGGTGGAGGTGGAGGTGGAGGAGGCAGATTCGATGATTCCGCCGCGTGAATGTTATTCTACGCCTACATCTTGATCACCGTTGGTCGCTCCCCTTTGACTTGTTTGCGACCTCTTCCGATTTCGATTGTGACGTGTGCTTGTGTTTTTTGGGTTTCCTACAGGTTAAAAAAGAAGAAGCAGGTGGTGGTGGAGGTGGAAAGCAAGAACAACAAACATGGTGGAAGTAACAGAGTGCAAAACAACTCAAAACTTGATCTTTTATGCCCAAACCCAAAAGAATAGTAAAATAAAACCTGATTTGGGCAATTATTTCTAATATACCTGATCTTTATAATTTAAAAAGTAAACCCATGATTAAGTCTAATTTACCCTTAGATTAGCACGAGGCATACACAAAGTTTTACTAACGAGCTAATAGAGGAGGTCGTGGGTTCAAAATATTTGCACCTTTACTCACTTAATATTTTGAACTGTTGAGTTTTAATTTAATAATTACCCAATTAATTTTAACTTTTAAAATTGATTCAATTATTAATAAATATATTTATTTTCTAATCTAACATTTAGAAAAGAAAATAAAATATAAAACAATGCATGACAGTATAGTACCTAGAGTGGTATTTATGCAATCTAAATGACATGTTATTAATGACATTCATTCACCATTTAATTAAAGCAATAAATAAATGCGATAATAAATAAAATAAATAATAACATAATTTATGGCACAATCCTAGATACAAAATTACAAATTAATTAAAGAGTCTATTGAGCCACAAGCCGGCCCAATTCTTCAATTCCCATTTGTAAGTGTCCAGTCCAAAACTGCAAACCTTTAGTCTTCAGCCCAGAACTGCAAACCTTCAGTCTTCAGCTCAAATGTCAAATTCCAAATGCAGTGATCCAATTAAATATTGGGAAAAATACATAAATAAGGTAATTATAAATGTCAATTTCAAATTTAAGGTGAAACCTATAAAATTTCAAAAATCACGTTGTACTTGAAATCAATTAATTAAATTAAATAATTAAAATATTTTATTAATTATATATATAATAAGGTCACAATACTATATATTTCAAGTCACAAAACACAAAATTTTTAGGTCACAAATGATTTCGATGTTACGAATTATCAAAATATTAGATCACAAATTAAACTTATTTTAAGTCACAATAACAAAATTTTTAAATCACAAAACTAATTTCAAAGTCATAAAAATGTCAATTAATAGAATTCAACATATTTTCAGGTCACAAATTATCAAATCACGATTTTTCAAAGTCACAATTATCAAATTATTAGGTCATATTTACTTGATTTCTATTTACTAAGTCACAACCCATCAATATTAGGTCACATATTTTCTTCAGTCAAATTTTCAAATTATAGAAATTTTAATGTTGACATTTTCTCAAGTCACAAGCATCATAAAAGCTGTACCTGAAACGCCGCTGCTGCCACGATGCGACATTGTCGCGGCCATCGCGGCCTCCACCAGCACTGAACCTCCACTCCACCACTCGATCAAAGCACTACCACCACCACCATCACATCTATTTGCATCACTTTCATCAACGATCATCAAACACCACCCAGACGGCTTCAGATCCGAAACTTCACCACTTCCCACGTGCACCATCATCAAACCGCCCCCACCAATAGAGCACCACTATATCCACCGCCAGCTCCACCTCCGAATACTACCAACAAAACTAGAATCACCACCTCATCGCCACATCCACCACCACTACCTCCACACCTAAACCGCCCCTCACCGCCATCTTCAACAATAATAAAATCACCAAAAAACACTCACGAGATCAAAGTGGTGGCCAAGATCATCGCTGCGCTGCTGCACGAAAAAATGAGCAGCAATCTCACCGCTGCTAGATCGAAGTAAAGGCGTAGATCTCCAATGGTTAGCTGTTGTTGCCTCACCGCGTGGAAGGAGCGACCATTTGTGCCGCTACTTGATCTTCGTCTCCTGCAATGGTTTGTGGGGGTGGGGTGGGTATCTGTGGTGGTCTCCAGATTGAGCGCTGCTTGCGCACGATGCTTCAAGAATAAAGCAGCGGTGCTAAAGAGGTTAAGCGACGCCAGAATCTGTGGTGGCCGCCAGATTGAGAGCCGCTTGCGCACGATGCTTCAAAAATAAAGCAGCGGCGCCAGAGAGTTTGAGTGGTGGGACAGAGAGAACTTACCATTTATAGAAGGAGAAGGAGAGATGATTAGGTTAGGTTTCCATAGAGGTTGAGTGGTGGTCTGAGTGAGGGACAGAGAGAGCGTACCGTTTACAGAAGGAGAAGGAGAGATGATTAGGTTAGGGTTTGAAGTGGTGTGAAATAAAGTTGGGATTGCGTAATTAATTTAATTTTAGAATATTATTATTTAAAAATTTTAATTAATTAAAGTCTTAATTAAAACCTGAATTTTGAAATAATACAAGTTTGATCTTATTTATGAATTTGATTCTTAAAAAGTAGGGGTGGGTGTAATTTCCACTTAAATATTCCACCCCCATTGTAAAATTTAGTCCACATTGCATTGGCCCAACTAAACGATTTAGCCCACATTGCAATTAATTAAATAGACCAATTTTATAATTTCTGGGTCATATTTAATTGGGAAAATTACATAGAAACCTGTGTTTTAATTTTACAGTTCAAATTTCTTGGGTCTCTAAAACTTTTTTAGTTTTCAGGTGTTAATTAATTAAATATAATTAAACATTACAATGCGCGATTTTGTTTCAATATAACCGAAGCTCACTCTCTTTTCTCTGTATGTCTTTATCTTCTCTGTAAATCTCTCTCGATTTAGTCTATGATTTAGGCAACAACCATCCTATCGGACTCCGCCACGGCTCTGACCGTCACCGGCGAGATCATCTCTGTCTATATCCTCTCTCTCCCATCTCGAACGACGGTGACATAGCAGCAGCGACAAAGGCAGGAGATCGCTGCTGCAGTTGCGATCTAGCCGCTGGAGACCGCCTCTAGCAGCAGCGAGCCTCGCCGCTGGAGATCGTCACTGCTAGCAGCAGACTCTTGCGATGAGTTATGGGTCTGTTGTCTGGCAATTGAATCTGATGGCATTTGCGGAGAGATCCAGACTTGTTGCGGAAATCTAGACACTGAAGTTGTTGGCACTGCTAACGGAGATCTTCGGTGAGTCACTAGTTCCCTCTAGGCTCAGATTATTGGAAGAAACATTTCAAGCTCTCTTTTAGTCTGCAATGGCCCTCTCATTGCGTTCCCCAAGCTTGCCAGCTCTTCGGTCAGTGATTTTTCATTTGTGGTGTACGTGAGGTAGTGTGCGTTGGTGGTGCAATGTTGCTGGTGATTTATGTTGGTTGATGAATTATTGTATTTGATTTATGTTGGTTGATGAATTTTTCTATTGCAGTGGATGTGAGGAAGTAGTCTTGATTTATGTTGGTTATGAATTTTTGTATTTGAATTTTGATATGGTATGGAGTTGGTGGTGGTGGAGGCCGTGACGGTGTTGATGGTGTGGAGTTCTTTTTGTTTGGTAGCGGTGGTGCCATGGTGGTGAGGTGTGGGTTTGTTGGGCAATGGGTTGCAGTGGTCGCAGTTGGGTTTGGGGTTGGGTTGGGGTTGCTGTGATAGTTAGGTAGGTGGTGGTGGTGGTGGTGGTGGTTTGGCTGTGGCAACGTGGTGGTGGGGAGTGTTCACCAGCAGGGCGGGTGGTGGTGGTTGATGAAAGGGCTTAGGTTAGGAAGGGATGAAATTTTGGGTGAGTGACTTTAATAGTGCATATGACCAATTATAGGTGATTGTGACAAATTATAAGGTAATCGTGACTAATTATCTTGTAAATGTGACCAAAATTTGTGACTTTGTGCGACTTGTGACGAGTATGAAATGTGACCAATTATTAGGTAATTGTGAAAAAAATGTTAAGCCTCCGTTTGGCAAACATGTTTTTAAGCATGTATTTTTTTTTTTTTTTTTTACACAATTTCTTAAATCACTTTTTAACGACATACATTTTATCTCGCCATTTTTCAACCACACATTTTACCTGGAAAACATAAAAAAACATGTTTTTAAACAAAAAACTTTTAACAAATAGAGGCTAAATAATTATAATAAAAAATGAGTAAATTGTGACCAATAAATAAATAATATGTAATCAATTATAGATAGTTGTGACCAATTATTAGGCAACTGTGACAAAAATATTGACTAACTGTGACCAATAAATGCCTAAGTCGTGATCAATAAATAAATAATTTGTGAGCAATTATGGTTGATTTAACTTTTGTACTACATGTGACGATTATGGGATTTAATCAGTTTAATTATATTATTGATAGCAAAATTTGATTATTGTGTAAATTTGTAATTATGACTTACAATTTGTGTCATTTGTGATTTTGTGCGATCATTGGATATGATTCGTTTAATTAATATACATTTACAAAATTTTATTGATCACATTAGGTAATTGTGACAAAAAAATTAATTAATTGTAACTTTGTGTGACTTGTGAAGAGTAAGAAATGTGACCATCTGATTTGTGCCAATCGCGATTTTATGTGACCCTTCTAGTTAAAAATGTGACAAATTATATGGGTGATTGTGACTTTGTGTGACTGAGTTGTAAATTTGTATAAGCGAACTGTGACTTTATGTGACCTAACTGTGACCTTGTATGACTGAATTGTAACCTCGTGTGATCGAACTGTGACTTTATGTAAGCGAACTGTGACCTCGTGTGACTGGACTGCGACCTTCTGTAACCAAACTGTGATCTTATGTGACCAACTGTGACTTTGTGTGACCAATTGTGATCCAATTGTGACTTTGCGTGACCGAACTGTGACCTTGTGTGATCAGTTGTGACTTTTTGTGACCAACTGTAACTTGGTGTGACCATTGGACGAGGCATGATGTGACCTACAATTGTGTCAAATATGACTATGTGTGACCGAACTTTGACCTTGTGTGACCAACTATGACTTTGGAGGGGTGGAGTTTTACAACTAAATTTGTAATTGTGACTCTGTATGACCTTGTGTGACTGAACTGCGATCTCGTGTCACCTTACGTGACTGGCTGTGACTTTGGGGGTGGGGTAGGGGTCGGGTGGGGCTAGAAAAACTAGAAGAAATCATTTTTTTGTGGTGAGGTGGGGGTGGGGTGGGGTGAGGGTAGGGTGGGGATCGGGGTCGGGGTGGAAAAGTAGAAGAAAAAAAATATTTTTTTGTGTGTGTGTGGGGGTAGGGTAGGGTGGGGTGGGAAAAAGTAAAAGAAAAATAATCATTTTTTGGAGTGGGGTGGGTAGGGTGGGATCGAGGTCGGGTTGGGGGTTGAAAAAAGTAGAAGAAAAAAATTATGTTTTGAGTGGGTGCGTGGATGGGGTGGGGTAGGTTAGGTTAGGGTAGGGTGGGTTGAGATGGGGTGGTTGGGGTGAAGTGTGAAAAAATAGAAGAAAAATCATTTTTGGGTGGGGTGGGGAAATATAGAAGAAAATTCATATTTGGGTGGGATAGGGTGGGGGTGCATGGGTGGCGAGGTAGGGTCGGGTCAGGGTGGGTGGGGGTGTGAAAAATTCGAAGAAAAAAATTAATTTTGGGTGGGGTGGGGTGAGGGTTGGGGATGGGTGGCGGGGTAGGGTCTGGGGTGAGATTGGTGGGGGAGTGAAAAATTAGAAGAAAAAAATTAATTTTGGGTGGGGGTGAGGTGAGGGTTGGGGATGGGTGGCGGGATAGGGTCTGGGGCGAGGTTGGTGGGGGAGTGGAAAATTAGAAGAAAAAAATCAATTTTTGGATTGGTGGGTGGGGTTGGTGTAGGTGGCGGGGTAGGGTAGGGCCTGGGCGAGTTGTAAAAAAGTAGTAAAAAAAAATCATTTTGAGTGGGGTGGGGTGGTTTGGTTGGTGGGGTTGGGTTGGGTGGGATAGGAATGGGGTGGGTTGGGGGTGGGTAAGGTGGTGTCGAGGGTGTGGGTGAGTGTGGAAAAGTAGAAGAAAAAAATCATTTTTCGGATGAAGTGGGGTGAGTTTGGTGGGTGCGGGAGGGCTGGGTTTTCCTGGGTGGAGTGGAGTGCGGTGGGGTGAGTGCAGGGTGGGGTGGGGTTGGGTTGGGTTGGGATATAGTGGTTGTGGATTAGATATTGTTTTGATTTTATTATTTAATATTATATAAGTTTTAATTTAATATATAAATGATTATTATTATTATTATTATTATTATTATTATTATTATTATTGTATTGATTTAACTAATTAACACCTGATTTTTTTAAAAAAAATTCTTACGTTTGTTATGTTTAAAAAGTGAAAGTTTTAGTTGTATAATTATGTACTTTTCCCCTATTTAATTAAGGGAAAATTGCACTGTGTACCTAGATTTTAAATCATAATTGAAAAATACTGCCCGATGAAAGAAAAATGAAAAATACGTACATTTCTTCCTCCACTCCTCCCTACTGCTTCTTCTGTTCTTTCTTTCTCGACAGATTCAAGCCTTCAACTGTTGCTGCCGGTCTTCTTCCCAACCGAACCACCACCACAGCACCACGCCACCACCGCACCACCACCATCTCCTTCCCCACCGAAAAAAATATTAAAAAAACGAAGATTACGTTGCTGCTGGTCTTCTTCAGTTATGTTGGTGCTGGTCCCCTTTCTTCAATTACGTGGTGGTGGTTTGGTTGCTTATAGACAAAACATCTTCAATTTGGTGATGGTCCCCTTTCTTCTAGTGTTGCCACCGGTCTTCTTCAATTATGTTGCTGCTGGTCTTCTCTGCTACTAATTTATGTTCAAACATGATAAGTAATCAGGTGATGATTGAAGAAGACGACGATGTGGTGTTGAGAAGGTGGTGGTCATGGTAGCAGTCGTGGTGGCTGTGGTGGTGGTCGATGGTTGTGGACTATACTTGAAAATGTAGATAATAGTGCACGAAGAGTGTTGATTTAATGTTTGAGACAAAGTATCATAAAAAAAGTGTAAAGTCTCAAATTGTGATACTACAATTTTACCCAAAGTATCATAGAAATTTGATAAAGTTTCATGTTATGATACCAAAAAACTGAAAGTATCATAAGTATCATGTTGTGATACTTCAAAAGTATCATAAGATGCTTTTGAAGTATCACAATATGATACTTGACGAAAACAGTATTTTTCAATAAAAAAAAAATTGAAGTATTTTTCAGTGATACTTTAAAATGAAGTAAGTTTCAATTATGATACCAAAAGTTGGGTATTTATGCAAACGCCCCTTTAATTAATTTCACTAAAATCTGGCCCAAAGTAATATTGAGCATTCTAGTCCAAAACCAGAACGTGGCCCAACTGATAACTTCATGGATCCGACCCAAATTGAATGACCCATCTTCTTCATTTCACTTCCTGCAATCTGCATAACCAAAAAAATACAGCCGCCAACCGCTCAATCAACCGGAACTCATGGCATCGCTGGGGAATCGCCTTGGAGGGAAACACTGCCCGATAACCCAGCAGTCTGCGTGTACCACCGCCATCAAGGTGGTGCGAACCACCGATTGAATCAGGCACCACGGGTGCCGCTGCTTTTCACACACTGTGGCTGGAAAAAAATGGAACCAGAAGAGGTGGCGATATCCACCAGTCTCACCATCTTCACCATGACCACGCAACTGCAGTGCCTTGAGCACCGTCGCACCAGGCACTGGGAAACAGATCGCGGAATCCGTCTCCATCCATCGCAGCGGCACGCACGCGGTACCACTGTCATCGCAGTCCAGATGGGACAGGAGCGCCGTCGACCGTCGACCGCATTGGCAGAAACCACGAGTGTCGCTGCTGGTTTTCCAAATTCTCAGCGAAATTGCATTGTAGATCCTTGCGCTTTTGAAGAAGGTGAAGTGTAGTCCCTAAACATTAATTGCAGAAGAAGTCCCTCAATTTGGAAACTGTAAATCTGGTCCTCTGATTTTACAATTACAACAAAAAGTACACAAACCCTAATTCTATTGCAAAATCAAAATCAAAGGAGAAAACTAGCGATGGCAACGGGGCAGAAGATAGTCTTGTTTCCATATTGAGCATGCATTAAATTTTTCATTTTCACATGTACCCTTATTTAATGTATTTTGGTACAATACACATCAACTACTTAACTATTGCATTTTCAAATTTTTTGTTGGAAACAAAGTGAGTCAACTTAAAACAATAAATAAGGGATAAAGGGTATAAATGGAAAACATTGATAAAATTTAATATCATAACTATACTAACTACCATTTCTTAATCTGTATGAAAATAACCATAAGACTATCTTTTTGGGACGGAGGTAGTAATATTTTATTTTAAATGTTGTGAATTATACTCTATGAACATATATAATTCCAATAATGATATAAATCGAAGTCGTAATCCACTTTTGTGGAGCTTCAATGAGAAGTAGCCAAATGTTAGGTGAACTCGAGTCTTTGGACATAAATTCTTGTGTTGGGTTCTTTATATTCTGTACTTGTTGGTTTTTTCAACGTTATCTTGTGGTACCGTGAACCCTAGAAATTTAATATCCATATTAAACTTAATTTTAATTACCATTTATGAACAAGAGAAGGTTAATTTTATATTTGTTTAATTAGCAAGTACAGGGTAAAAGAATACTCCTTAGTAGTTGTAGAGAATCATTATATCTTTATCCATTGGAAATATAAGAGAAATATTCGTCAAACAAGTTTAGCGGAATTATGAATTGACGACTCACGGGTCATGAATTGTCATCCACACTAGCATTTGTCCAATTCCACCATATAAGTCATGAGAAGCAAATATGAAAAATAAAAGGAATATTGAGGACAAGTAAAATGAGTTGTGAGCCAAAAGTTGCTTTTTATTCAATACATTTTTGACACATCGACACATCATCGCTTGTTAATACATGAAAATGTAGTATCATATATTTTGATACCTCGAACAATTAAACCTTTAGGTCTTGAGAAGAAATGAAACCATGGGCAAATCTATTAGTGCCGAACTGTTTAGAGTTGGTAACAATAATTTTATGGAGTTAGATGCTGGACGAGAACATGAACCCAAGACTGATAATGAGTATGGGGAGGTGATTGACTCTTAATTAAATTACAAAAACCATATTAAATTTGCAAGATGAATATACTTGAAAGATTATATTATTAGAATTGGGAAATCACATGGAACTATTGTGGCGCCATCTTCCACGATCTTCTAAGCACTCCAAACCCAATAAACAAAAAGCATAAAGTACACAGAAACTAGGATTATGCTATGAATCAGTTAAATTGCAATAACAACATGTGTTCGACTGCTACAAAGCTGCCGTTTTTCTTTGTTTATTTGTTTTTTCGGGGGTGAAATTTGTGGTTAAAAAGTAATTTCGAAAAATGTGTATGATTAAAAAGTGGTGTTAAAAATCATGTTGATTATAATTGTATGTTATAATATATATGTTTGCCGAACGCACACTGAGACATTACAAATTTGCAGGTACCAAGGCCACCCCCAGTTAGACTGTAAATAGAAACTGAATTATATTTGGATAAATTTCATCTGGTCACCCATCCATGTAATCTATCTCGATTGAATCACTGAACTTCAATTAAACTAGTATTTACCCCATGCAATGTACTTAAGTTACTTTCTGTAGTATCTATTTTGATAAGTATTCGTAAAATTTTAATACTTTTATATAATCAACCCAAATATAATATAAAATAAAAAAAAATAAAATAATAATATTCTATTACAATAATTATTAAAATTTTAAAATAACATAATTAATCCAAATTATTAAAAACTTATTTGGATAGTAAATGTCAATTTACATATTTAAATAATATAAGATCATAGATTTCAATAATTTTTATGCGTTATTGTTAACTTCATTGAAAATGCAAATTTATATAAATTATGCATTTTTTTTTTTAATTTTCATTCAAAAATCTATCACAATAATTATAATTGTGTGTTTAATATCGATCAAACAAATAATTATATTTAATCAAATACGACATTAATTCAAATTGAATTTGCATTAATCAACACGAATTTAAATACGACATTAATCTACACATGTTTTTATTTTATTTTAGCTTTTTTTTTTTAAATTGTAAATGCATTTTGGAGGAAAAATAATATTTAATACTTCTCTCGTCTCTCTTTTACTTTTATATATGCATATAGATTTCGAATGGAATACTGAACTTTTTAAACTCTCTCGATTGTATCACCATAACCATTCACCTAATTCCTAAGTGACACCATAAAAATGGAAATGGTAAAATGAAGATTAAAGGTCTTTAGATTAAGGGTGTGTTCGGAATCTTTTATTTGCAAAATAAATAGAATATTTGTTGTCAAATCAAAGAATTTAAATTATTTGTTGATTTATTTGTGTTTTTGAGGTAAGATGTGGAGTTAAAAATTGGAGAGAGAAAATGTGAATATTTAAAAAATGATATGGAAAATTGTGTAAATTAAATTAAAATAATCATTACAAATTAATTTATTGACGAAGACACCCTAAAAGGTTAAAAGATGTGATTCTTAAACGACGTTCTGATAAGTGTATTTTATACACTTATTTATCTATCGAAATTAGGATATTATAATATTTTTTCTTGAATAAATTCTACGTAATTGTTATTATTTACATTATTTCAGGTTTTTGTCCCAAAATCAAGAAAATGAGGAATTGAAGTAATTATTCAACAAGTGAATGGAAAAACTCAATTTTAGATGCAATTGACGACAAAACGAAGATAAGAGGTCAAAATGAATTATTTGGCAAAAATGAGGCTTTAGTAGTAAAACCTACCCAATACTACTTGGGCCTCATAATCAATTGCAAGGAAAACTTTTGGCCCAAATTATTGCATGACTAATTGGAGTTTAAAATCCTATCAATATATATACACAACAGCCGAGGGAGAGCTTGGGGGGAGCAGCCGTGAGGGTCAAAAACGAAAGAGAAGAGCTGCTGGGTGAGAGAGAGCCGTGAGTTGAGAAATCAGAGGCGCAACTTTGAGAAAAAAGTGTGGGCTGCTGGAGTTAAAACTTGAGTGTGGCTGGTACAATTAGAGAAGGAGTTCACGGCTGGGGAGAATTAAAACAGAGTGGTCGACTGTGCATGAAAGAAGGAGCTCTCGGCTGATTGTAAACTAAACAGGGAGTGATCTTTGGTATATATATATATACACGGTGCTGGTGCAAGAATAAAGAGTGGGGGTTGTGAGAAATACATATAGATACACAGAAATTGGAAGCTGTGAAAGAAACAAAAATTGAGCTGGGAGGTTGCACTTGGGGAATATTTAAAAAGGTGAACAGGCAATTAAAAGACTGGGGGCTCTAGTGGGAGAAAACCATATATTGGCAGTGGAGGAGAAACAAATAAAAGGCAGAAAATTGAAGCAATTGGAAGAGCTGACTGGTTGATTAATTGGAGTTAACGGCTGTGTACAGTGGTGATGTTAATTCTTCAATTATTTAAACTTCAAGTTTTATTTTTATTTATTGCTTTTTATTTCACAAACATGAGTAGCTAAATTTTATAATCGGGATTAACGATTTAGATTTAATGTTTCTTGTTTGATTTTAATTCTCAAGTTGGTGCTTTGATATTTATGTATTGATTTTATTATTGCGTTTAGCGCTTGAGTTGTTTGATCACCAATTCATGAATTAATGATTGTTTTCATAATCCGAGAAGTGAGTTAACAATTAGATCACGTAATAAAATTCGGCAATTTCAACAAAAAGATAGAGATATGAATTTGTGATTACATGTGGTCACTTAAGAATTCTTAGGAAATTTAATGCATTTAGCTAAGGAGAACTCTGACCCGCTGTAGAGATACATGGTTGACTTAGTTAAATAGGTCTAATTTGAACTCGAGAGAGGTAAATTAGATATATGAGTGAATTCGACCAAATACAATTTTAGAAAACAACTTGAGATGAGAAATTAAGTTAGAACATTATTTCAAAATCGTTAATCCCGATACTCATTCAATTGTTCAAAATCCACCACGTTTGTTTCTTGTTTTCGTTAATTGCTTTCAGTTTAATTTGTTAATGTTTATTTTAATTAATTTGTTTATTTCATTGATTTCCAATTATTTGTCGTTTTTGTTTTTATTATTTTACAATTTATTTTCTTAGTGAGTTTTTGTTATAGTTTAGGAATTCTATTGAATCGAAGTAAATCGATAACGAATTAACTAGTCTTCGTGGGATCGACAACCCGGACTCAAAAGTCCACTTTTACTACTTGTTAGCGATATCGTACACTTGCGATATTTCACATCATCTTCATATTGGTAAGCTAATATAAGTACAATTTCATCACTGTAACGTTTGTCAATGCAGTAATTTTCATCAAATTGGTGAAATCTAAACTAAATAATCCAATTAAATGTAAATGAAAGTACTTCATTAAGAAGAATTAAAATTTAATCATCAAACTGCGATTTCACTAAAAGTGGATGCCCCTGGTTTGACCACAACAATGGAATTGCAATAAGTTCATCTTTAATTTCCACTAGTAAAATAAAACTCTGAGATCTGAGCAAATTTAGCTTCCAAACAAATCACACACTTACTAAATACTATTAAATATATATACAGTTTATCTCATCGTTGCTCTACTTATAAGCTGTTCCTTTTAATCAATCAATTAATTAATTAACTAATAGATACAAGTGCTACTGTCATTGTAAGACTTTTGAAACTACTTAATTTAAGAAAATAAATTCCTCCGTTTGGTAATCCTGTTTAGTTTATAAACTGATTTATTTATGATTTTGAGGTAAAAAGTAGTAATTGAAAATTGAAGAGAGAAATATGTATAGTTAAAAAGTGATTTAAAAAATTGTGAAATTTATAAATTGATTTATAAACCCTGAAAAGTACATTTATCAAACAAAGGTAATAAATACAAGTGCTCTTGGTGATTTCGAGGAACCAAATTAATAAGAATAATTCTACTTGTACTAACTTTGATTGATAAACTGGGTTACTCCCCCTCACATGGAAGGGGGTCCACACATCTGTGGGCCCCCCTCCATGTGAGGGGGAGTAACTCAGTTTTTCAATCAATTTGTACATGTAGCAAATCCCAATTAATAATGCAACCGACGTAACATACCCTGTTTATTTATAATCATTATTGACTTAATAATTTAATTTCTTACACTTTATTGTTTGCTCTCTACTCTCCCAATATATAGTACTCCTTCCGTCCCAAAAAAATAATTCTATGATTATTTTCACACAGATTAAAAAATGGTAGTTAGTATTGTTATGGTATTAAATTTTATCAATGATTTCCATTTATACCCTTTATTGTTTTAAGAATAATGATATTTATCCCAACCTTGAGATTGATCTTTACCCAATTGACACTTTTTCATTGGAAAATGAGGAGGTGCCTTGTGCATGTGCACATGAACACCTCCCCATTCTCCAATAAATGTGTGTCAACTCAAGTAGAGATCGATCTCTACTTGAGATAAATAACATTACTCTTGTTTTAAGTGGACTCAGTTCGTTTTTTAAAAAAAATTGAAAATGCAATAGTTAAATAGTTGTTATATATTGTACCAAGATACATTAAATAAGAGTATATGTAAAAATGAAAAATTTAATATATGCTCAATACAGAAACAAAACTATCTTTTTAGGATATACAAAAATAGTATACATGACTATCTTTTTAGAATAGAGAGAGCAGAACACAACCCATCACTTTCTTTCTAAAGTGAAGCAGCTTTCCCCACAAGGTCAAGGGGGTTTTAACTTTAAACTAAGTACATAAAAGCCAGCTTCCTACGCACATATAATTAATATGGATTCGAGGAAGTCGAACAAGATTAGGGAGATAGTGAGACTTCAACAAATCCTCAAGAAGTGGAAGAAGCTTGCAAATAACAAGAAGGCGAGCTCGGGGCCCACCTCGGTTACTTTAGGCAATGGTGGAAGTAAGAGCATAATTTTTTTAAAGAAAACACTTTCCTTCACGGAAAGTTTGATTTCATTATCATCATCATCATTGTCAACCAGCAGCGACCATGTCCCGAATGGATATCTTGTCGTGTGCGTGGGGAAAGAGCTCAAGAGATTTGTTATCCCGATGGATTATCTTGGACACCAAGCCTTTGGGATTTTGCTGAGAGAAGCCGAAGAAGAATTCGGGTTTCAACAAGAGGAGGTGCTAAAGATTCCATGTGAAGTCGATTTGTTCGAGAAAATATTGAAGTTGATGGAAGAAAAAAGAGATGTATTTTACTTGAATGATCACATAATTGAGAAGGTGAAGCCAAGATTTTTAGGGAGCGTGGTCGAAAATTAAATGAGTTTGGGGAGGGGGGGACGGGAAAGGGGGTTGCCCCGAATTTTTTTTGAGAAAAATTAAACTAAATAAAGAAAACTTAGTTTAACAAATGAGAAGTAAATAAATTCCAACTCAAATAAAATACTTTATAATCGTTCCTTGCAAGTTTTCATACTTTGAAATCGTTGTACAATATCTTCATTATCAACCTTCAAAGATATATCTTTTTCTACATAAACAATAAGACTATCATTCATCCACTCATCACCCATGATCGGTGGAAAGTTGTACAACGTCATCATTCACTCTATTTGAAGCCACCTCATCAATATTTTCTTCAACTATGAATCTTCTTTTAAGGAATCTATCTAAGGTCGACATAATTTTTCCTACTAAAATAAACAAGCTATAATTAGAAACTCACAAATGAATTTCACAAAACACAAATCATAAATCTCAAAACTAAATCAACTCAACAAACCACAAATGACAAATCTCAAATTACAAAAAAAAATTAAAACAAAGCTAATCATTAATTAAATCAATTAAAAATATCCCCAATCCCAAATTAATATCAAATAGACAACAATACATGAGGAATAAATCAATACTTTCAAATGAAAAAAAAAATAGCATACTATAGATTAAAAATTAAATGAACTTTAGGCATTATCATAAAATAAAAATAAAATAAAACATTATTTAACATTCAATATTAGTATATTACCCACATCACATGATGTTGAAAAGTCAAAGCTGAACTCTCAAAGTCTCAAAAGTAAGGAAGTACCTCACGACCTCACCTGATAGCTTCGGGGTCGTCAATCGGAGTCGGAAAGCGACGGAGAGAGGGTTTAGGGTTATGCTTTGCTTCAGTCTTCAGACATGGAGTTCTGATCTTGGCTTCTACATACAAACGAGTTCTGATGTTGTTTTGATTATTTTTTTTTATTTTTTGGATGGGCCTGACTCGGTGCAAACCCAAGGTCCAGCGCGGTCCATGGACGGAGCTGGACTTGCGTTGGCTCCGTGCCTGCATAATTGATCATTCTGATTCCATAATGAGCTTCTATTCACCAGAGTGCGACCTAACTTCACCATCTCATCACTCTCAGATGTGTAGATGATGATTTCATGCTGATAATCAAGGCGCATGTATTATTTATTAATGGAGAGGAGATTTGGCTATTTTCTTTTATTTTATTTAATTTTTTGGTGAAAGGGAATGAATTTGTAATTCGATCATTTACATGCATGCTGATAAAACTTTCTGTCAAACGTATTAACAGTGACGGAGTTACGATATAAAATCAGTGGGGGCATAATTCAATTAAGAATTTATTTATTTATTTATTTAAAAAAAAAAACGATATGAAGAGTTTATAATCATATAATTTTTCATTTTTTTTCAACTTTTACCTTGTACCTACAAAATTTAATCCAAAAAACCATATAATGAGCTTATAATCAATTTCATCAAATACATTTGTTTAAATGAACATAACATTGACATTGTACAATAAACACAATAATGTATTTGGACGTGAAATATTAATTTCTAAACCATTTTATTTCAATCAACTTGTACGAAATATACATGTTGACGCCACCAGCCTTTGAGATACTTACGGCTCGGCCAACACACGTACCAGCTTAGTTGGTACCAGAGAGGCTTTTGAAATTCTTAAGTTCCATAGGTCCAAGGTTCGAAACCCCCTGGGGACGCGTCCACCTCGCTTGGAACAAATCCACACCATGTGGTGGACAATCCGTTTGTTGACCGAGCCGTAAGTACCTCAAAGGCTGGTGGCTAGTTAGCTTAGTGGTACCGGGAGACCTTTGGAATTCATATATTCCAAAGGTCCAAGGTTCGAAACCCCATGGGGACGCGTCCACCTCGCGTGGAACAAATCCACACCATGCGGTGGACAATCCGTGTGTTGATTGAACTGTAAGTACCTCAAAGGCTGGTGACGTCAACAATACACATGATTGTCCAAACTGCATTCTATTCCATATTTTAAGCAAACTAATCACAAGAATTTATATCTACCCAAATCATCATAACAATAACAATAAATTAAAACGACACTATCACATTACTCAAAGAAAAAAAAATTAATAACATTAAAAAGAGGATTGTTATAATATTTTCATAAAATAAAAATAAAAGTAAAATAAAAAACAACATATAAAAAAAAGGGTAATTTTATTACCACCAAAATAATTAATTTCTACACCACATTATTACTACACCACAACTAAGATATAATTTTTATAATTACACTACAATAAATTTACAAATATATCCCTAATATATAATTAAAACAATAATAAGAAAATGATATGTGCACCACACTTCTCTTCATTTCCCCCATTCTCGGTGCCATGGATGTAGATGGAGATTCATTTCCCCCATTCCATCAGTGGTAAATTTCCATCAACTTCTCCGAGCATAACTTTTATTTGAGTTCTCCCATACATCATTTGCTCTAAAATCTAAATATACTCTGTTCGACTCGTCAATCATTTCTTTGATTGGGGGAAGAATGAAAAAATATCTTAACTGTCGTTGACAAGGTCAAGGAATGACATCTCATCAACTAGCGAAGTGCAGGTTATGGGTTCTGATTCAGTGATTCTGACCTCTATGTGGCAATGATTGATTATAAAAATTTATTATCAAAATTGGTCCAAAGATGGATCTTAGAAATTTAATTCCACCAAACTTCAAGGTTGCAACTTCAAGTTATTTGTAAAGAGATGAAGGTTTATTGCTGCTGCTAGTGTCATCCGTCTGTCCTCTCTACCAGAGCCAAATATGATTGTATTTGTAGGTAAAAATTAGTGATGATTGTGGTGTATGTAAAAATTTGTAAAAGAAGTTTAAAAGGTTATTTGTATAATTTTATTAATGTATATTTCTTTAAACAATGAAATTATTTAAAATTGTGGTGTAAAAAATAATTTTTATGGTGGCAATATAGTCACCATAAAAAAAAAATCAAAGAATGGATTGGCTGCCAGGGTCCCACAGGATCCCACCTAGCTCCTCCACTGAACGTACATCAGCTATCTAGCTTACCAAACTTCATTATGCAATGGGCCGAAAATTCTCCTATTACTCAAGGAATCAAGTGGGGCAGGCCAAATTCATATTTTGAAAAATAAAATGGGGAAGTTGTCCTGATACCCCATAATGAAACCTATTTTTTCTATTTACCACAATGAATATCTTAATTTTAGAAATGTCACCTTAAAGTAAATCAATTGCAAAAACATCATCCTAAATTATAGGAACAAAATTAGGGATTTATTAATATGAAAATAACGAGGATTCGATTACAAAATCCCAGAATCGTAACTGAAGATATCAAATCAATAATTCAATAGCAATCCACATGGAAATTTGAATCTCTATAATTCCATTCTGACAACTAGGAAAAACAAAGAATCAGAAATCTGTAACTGAACATATTCATCTAAATTTCAAATCAATTTACACGTAAAATGGAATATGAGGTTTCAATTTCGGGAAGAATGCTGAGAATCAAAAGATGGATCTCTTCCATGTTATAAGTTCATTCCAAAATACATATTCTAGTTTACTTAGGATTTTCAGAATCATTTTTATATGTTTCTTTATTTTCTTCAGGTGTTTGAGTACGAGCATGTGTTGCAAGCATTTAAACTTATGAGACAAAAGGGAGTTGGAGGATTACCGTGATTTAGAGTGGTGGAAATAAAGCAATTCATAATTTCAGCATCAGAGATATCCAGTTCCTTCTGACTGCTCCTGAAATCTACAAAATTTAGTTTCTTGATTATCTTCTCCCACTTATATTCGGGGAGGGTATAAGATTCAGTTCTCCTTTAAACTTAAGATTCCTGAACTTCTGAGGACAAAAAAACTGTAGAGATGCGTACAATATTTAATTTATCTGAATTGAGGTTGCGAATTCATACTGCACCATAACTAGTTTATGCAGTTCTTATTTCTAAGTTAGTGCCATAGTAATTACGGGATATTATTCTTTGTTATGACTCCTAAGTAGATAATAATAATAAGTTTTGATGTACTCAATTTTGCATGTTATTTCAGGTCTATCACCGGAAATTACTTCCTGACAGCAATTAGGTAGTATCTATAGGATCATAAAAAAGAGTCATCATTATTGAGTGTCATGGTTACATGCCGAAGAGATGGGACGCTTAAAGAATTTATTGTGAAACTTAGCCCTTGTTTGTTACTTTTTAGATTTTTCTCTATTATCTAAAGTATTAGATGCAGTAAAAATCCCTAACCTTGACGTGGCAAGATTTGGAGTTGCTTGATCACTCGAAAAGATGAATTAATTTGCTTTAAATGACCTGCAAAAAAGACGATGAGCATTCTCTCCGTCTCCCCTCCGGTGTGGGAATTAGTTTTCTGGAGAAAGAAAAGTAGAGAGAGAGAAAAATATAACTGAAAAATATGTTGAGAATGAATAATATTCGATCAAAAGAGCTGTATTTATGGACAATGTTATAGGTACCGCGAGTTCTAAGTGGATACCTTTCCTTACTGCTTTCGTTGTGTAATAAGATTCAGGAGCTAAATTATGAGTCCCCAAAAAATTTCTGCGAGGGATTCAGAGTTGTGATTGATTGCAAACCCAATTTGAGAAATTCAGAGTTCTTAAATTCGTTTGATAGCAATTTAGAATCTGATATGGAAACCCCTTATTTCTTCCTTAGCATTTACAATCCAATTTGATGTTTTCATGATGAATCCTACTCTTAATGGATTCTGTCGTCATTAACAAATTGGAGGAAAATATGGTACAAGTATTTTGGGCGCTATATTTTGGGCCTTTATAATTCAAACTCCTATTTTTTTTAATAATTAAAATCACGCAGCAAAAACGAATCCAACGCATGAGAATCATGAAAACTATTGCAAAAAATGAATGAACTTCGACAATATATTTCTAGATGTCATAAACTAATTGAATTGGTTAAGATAATATACATGATCTTATTGTGAGTTCAAGTTGTAACTTTATAAGTCCCATTCTTAATCTCCCAACTAGCACCTAAATAAAGTAAACAATATAACAAAGGAAGGCATTGGATATACAAAAAGATAAAATTTTTTATTCAGAACATCTAACAACTTATTATACCATAACTACCACAACACTCAAATGACATTACATCTAACTGCCATTATATATTTATCATAACAAAAAATGAAACAAGATCCTTTTTAATCATCTTTAAATAGTATCCAAAATGGATACGCAAATTAATGGATAACCGTACGTACCATCTCACTTACTAATAATAAATAGTGTAATAAAATTTTAGAATATCAACACATGAATGAAATATTTGTAAATACATTATCAAATTACATGAAACGGAGAACACAATAGCTAATAAAACTCCTATTGCAATTTTACAACACACTTCTATATTTGACCTTTTGCAAGGAATAGTGAAAAAAATCATAATATTATCCACAAACAAGTCTTATATAACAACAAAGACTTCAAGTACTATATTAGCTCCAACAATGAATAATAGAACCATAATATTAGATCAAACAAAACAAAACAAATAAGAAACGGTAAAAGGCCTCAACGGCGTCATTTTATTTTTTTCTTTTCAATAGACAAAAAACAATCAAATGACACAGACAAACCTAAATTCTTACACTCCCAATGTGACGACCCGAATTCTCGACCATTCGAGTGCCACTAAAAGTGTCTCATATCATATTATCGAGACTTAAATAGTAATGTAAAATTATTCAAAAGAATAATTAGAATCCCATAATTTTATTCATGAATAAAAATAGAATATAATTTTCTTACATAAAGTTCAACATAATTATCTCATCAATCTTAACCATTTTTACCACTTCCATGTTGACTGCCTCGAACCTTCAATTATCTGAAAATGGTAAAGGAGTGAGATTTATAAAATCCCAGTAAGTATACTAAGCATAATTTTCTTTTGAAAGCTTAGGGATCATTTTCATCATAACATAGGATAGGATCGAAATCCTCATAAACATAGGGAGACACAAGGATTTTACCGAACTTAGATGGCAAGGATTCTTATGTGTAGCGCTACTAAACTCCGGTCCCCTTAGCATAATCATAAACATATCATATGGGACCCATAGCAATCTTGTGAGATTGATTTCATAGCAATGATCCAAACATTTTCGTAAAAACATAGGGTATACCTACTTTTCGTAAAAAAACATAAGGTATATTTACTTTTAATAAAAACGTACTTACTTTTCTTAAAAACATAAGATATACTTGCCGTTTAAAAGATTAAAATGAAGTGTAGTAGTAAATGGACCAAAACTTTCTTGACCACCTTGAATTTCTCTTACTTGTGGATTTTGTCAAGAGATTGGAAATAAGTGTATATGCGTAGAGTTGTGTGTAAAAGAGATGGATTTAAATAGATGTGTAAAGTTGGCATTATGTAAACATCATCATTCAATTCTATTAATTTTAACACATCCTTTTCTTAAAGTAAAGTACCATTCATATACTTTTCCATATTTATACAAATAATATGCTCTTCATGATTATATATAACGGAGTCTATCTACCATTCATATACTTTTCCATATTTATACAAATATTATGCTCTTCATGATTACATATAACGGAGTCTATCAACCATTCATATACTTTTCCATATTTATACAAATATTATGCTCTTCATGATTACATATAATAGAGTATATCAACCATTTATATATTTTTACATATTATTAAATTAAGATTCTCATAATTATTACATATAATGGAACCTCTCATGCTTGCATATATTTTCTTAATTTCAACAATAGAAGTAATTTGTCATGATTAAGGTCTAAATAAATTTTAACATCCAATTAAGTCCCTAAATTTACAATTTTTTGAGGTTAAACCCAAAAATTAAGTGCGGGTGTTATAATCTACCCTCCTAAAATTAAATTTCGTCCTCGAAATTTACCTTGAAATTCATCGAAAAGTTGTGGGTACTTGTCTCGCATTTCAATCTCTCGCTCCCACGTGGTCTCTTCAATAGAGTGATTTTTCCACTGTACTTTTACTAGTGAAATCACTTTATTCCTGAGGGATTTACATGTCTGTTCCACGATTCTTATTTGTACTTCCTCATAGGTCAAACCTCGTTGTAATTCTATAGACTGGTGGTTGATAACATGGCTTTGGTCAGGGACGTACTTTCTAAGCATTGACACGTGAAATATGTTATGCACAGCTGAGAGTTCTGGAGGTAATGCCAACTGATAAGAAACATTTCCAATCCGTTGCAAGATCTCGAACAGGCCAATAAATCTTGGTCGTAATTTACCCTTCTTTCCAAACCGTATCACTCCTTTCATCGGTGCTACTTTGAGGAACACTTTATCACCAACTGAAAATTCTAGGCATTTTCTCCTTTTATCTGCATAACTCTTTTGTCTATCTTGTGCAATTTTCATAATGGCGCGAATTTTCTCAATTGCATGCATTGTCTATTCAATAATCTCTGGCCCCAAAATCTTCCTCTCCCCGACTTCGTCCCAATGAACTGGTGACCTACACTTTCTTCCATACAATGCTTCATATGGCGCCATGCCAATTGAAGTGTGGTAACTGTTATTGTATGAGAACTCGACTAAAGGTAAATGTTTCTCCCATTGTCCACCAAACTCGAGGATACATGTACGAAGCATATCCTATAATGTTTGGATTGTTCGCTCAGATTGCCCATCCGTCTGAGGGTGGAAAGCCGTGCTAAACTTCAGCTTAGTTCCCATAGCTTTGTGTAAACTTTTCCAAAAGTTTGATGTGAACCTTGAATCTCTATCAGATACTATAGAAACGGATACTCCATGTAACCTTACTATTTCATTCACATATAGTTGAGCAAATTGATCCATAGTAAATGTCATCCGAACTGGCATAAAATGAGCTGATTTGGTGAGTCGATCTACTATAACCCAAATTGCTTCGTTTCCTTTTACTGATCTTGGAAAACCAACCACAAAGTCCATTGTTATGTGCTCCCACTTCCATTCTGGGACTTCCAATGGTTCAAGTAACCCTGATGGTCGTTGGTGTTCGGCTTTCACTTGCTGACACACTAAACACTTTCTAACGTACTCAACTATATCCCTCTTCATACCTTCCCACCAAAATACTGTCTTCAAGTCCTTGTACATCTTTGTACCCCCTGGGTGTACTGAATAAGGAGATGAGTGAGCTTCTTCCAGAATCTCTCTTTTCAGTTCTTCAAAATTAGGTACACACAGGCGTCCTTGGTAGTATAATGCTTTATCATCAGAAATGGTGAAATCCTTCCGTTTATCTGAGTTAATTTCCGACTTGATATACTCAAAGGACTGATCACCCATTTGATGGCTCTTAATTCTGTCACGCAGTGTGGGTCGGATCGACATAACTGCTATTCTAGCAACCACACCTGGCTGAGTGGTGACAACTTCAAGATTAAATTTCTCGAATTCCCTCCATAGTGGTTCTTGCATTGTCAACATGGCTAACTGATTTGTAATTTTACGACTTAAGGCATCAACTACTACATTTGCTTTACCAGGGTGATAATGAATTTCACAATCATAGTCTTTAACTAATTCTAACCATCTTCTCTGTCTCATGTTCAACTCCTTCTGGGTGAAGATGTATTTGAGGCTTTTATGGTCCGTATAAATGTCACATTTGCCTCCGTAAAGGTAGTGTCTCCAAATCTTTAGTGCATGGACCACTGCGGCAAGTTCTAGATCATGCGTGGGGTAGTTCTTTTCATGAATCTTTAATTGTCTTGAAGCATAGGCAACCACTTTACCGTGCTGCATTAAGACACACCCCAGACCTTGCTTTGAAGCATCGCTATAAATCACAAAGCAATTTGATCCAGTGGGTATAGTTAACACTGGCGCATTCACCAGCTTCTGTTTTAACTTTTCAAAACTTAGCTCACAATCCTCTATCCAATCAAACGTCGCATTCTTACGAGTTAGTTGCGTTAGAGGTCCTGATATTTTGGAGAATCCCTCGATGAACCTTCGATAATATCCAGCTAAACCCAAAAAACTACGAATTTCTCCTACATTAGTTGGTTTAGGCCAATTCAATACTGCCTCTACTTTACTGGGATCTACCTCTATCCCTCGTGCTGTGACCACATGCCCAAGGAATGCTACTCGTTCTATCCAAAACTCACACTTCTTGAATTTGGCATAGAGTTTCTCCTTTTTCAAAATCTCTAACACAATCTTTAAGTGCTCCTCATGTTCTTCTTTACTTCTTGAATAGATCAGGATATCATCGATGAACACAATAACAAATTGATCCAGATAATCATGAAAAACGCGGTTCATTAAATTCATAAAGACTCCAGGAGCATTAGTTAGCCCAAAAGGCATAACCAAGAACTCGTAATGTCCATATCGAGTTCTAAATGCTGTCTTAGAGACATCACTAGCTTTGACTCTCAACTGATGATAACCAGACCTTAAATCAATCTTGGAAAACACTACTGCACCTCGAAGCTGATCAAATAAATCTTCAATTCTGGGAAGGGGATACTTATTCTTGATAGTGATCCGGTTCAATTCTCTGTAATCGATACACATTCTCATCGATCCATCCTTTTTCTTAACAAATAACACTGGCGCTCCCCATGGCGATACACTGGGTCGGATGAAACCCATCCTCAATAGTTCTTCTACCTGGGCCTTTAGCTATTGTAATTCTTTAGGCGCCATTCTATACGGGACTTTGGAGATAGGTGCTGAGCCGGGAATGAGGTCAATTGTGAACTCTACCTCTTGTTCTGGCGGTATGCCAGGTAATTCCTCGAGGAAGACTTCTGAATATTCGCACACTACTCTAACATTGCTAATTGTTGATTCGTTTTTCTCATCCTTACTTATTACTGACATCAGGAAACCAGTCATGTCTTCTAGTGGTAAGGCCCGTCGCGCTTTCAATGCATAAACAGCGAGAGATAAGGGTCCACATCCAGCTATAGATATTCGAAATTCTTCTTCCCCTGGTCTTTGGAAAATTACTTCTCTCTCAAAGCAACGAATTAATGCCTGGTTCTTGGATAGCCAGTCCATTCCAAGAATTACATCAAACTCATCTATATCTAGTACATATAGCTCCATCTCTAGTGATCTACCATCAATCTCTATTTTAGCCACTCTAGTTATGCGATCAGTATTCAACACGTCTCTATTGGGTATCATCACTTCTAAAGGAAATTGTGTATGCTCAACCATAACATTCAATTTACTTACAAACTTAGGAGATATGAATGAGTGAGTAGCACTAGAGTCTATCAATACATAGGCTTGTAAGTTGGATATGAGGACTTTACCTGCCAAAACATTTCGATTCTGACCCTCATCTTGTCCTCCCAATGCATAAACCCTAGCCTGTCCCCCAGTTGCATTGCCTTGTTTATTCTGATTATTTCTCTGTTGATTGTTTCCATGTGGATTTTGCTGGTTGTTCCCTAGCTGACCATACTTAGGACAATATTGAGCCATGTGTCCTTGTGCTCCACACCGAAAACATGAATTCGTCCCCATAAGACAAGCTCCCTGGTGATGCTTTTGGCATTTTTCACAGCGTGGGTAGCTCTTGTTGCTACCTTGTGTTGAATCTCCTTTTCCTTTCTTGAAATTATTATAATCATGTCTTCCTTTGCCCTTTTTATCCACCCACTTTCGCTTCTCCGACTGTTCACCATGCTGCTTATCTTCTCCGCTAGTGAGATTTTTGAAATCTGCCAATTGTGCCCTTGCCAACACATCATGGTTACTTTCAAGTTGGAGCACTATGACAGTTCGTTTCAAGTCATCCCTCAAACCCTGCTCGAAACGTCTCGCCTTTTTCTCTTCCGTATCCACAAACTCGGGAGCATAATGAGCCAATTCATCAAACTTTTGCTCATACTCGATCAAAGACATCGAACCCTGAGTCAAAGTGAGAAATTCAGCTTCCTTCCGATTTCGGATGTTCATGGGGTAGTACTTTTTCAAAAATACCTCCTTGAATTCATCCCAAATCCAAACATGACCAGGAGCCCTTGATCTAGCAGTGGTGTCCCACCAACGCCTAGCTCCTTTACGTAGCATAAAGGTTGCACAGATCACCCTTCTAAGGTTCGGGCAGTCAATAAGTTCGAAAATCCTCTCCATTCCTACTAGCCAATCCTCCGCTTCCAAGGGATCAGTACTACCACAGAAGATAAGGGGTTGTTGTTTCCTGAATTGCTCAACAACCGCGACAGTGGTCCTAGTGTCGGGTACAACTTCATATTGTTGCTCTGGTTGAAGAGGCGACGGAGAAGGTGATGGCGTTGGTGTTGGCTGTTGAGAAGGTGGTGGTGGTGGAGTAGATTGCACAAAGGTTTGCATCATAGCGAGAAACTGCTGGGCAAACTGTTGGTCAACTGCAATAGGCGGTGGTTGAATAGGTTGCGGGGGCTCTTGGGTTTGGTTATTTCGGTTGTTAGTCCTTCCGCGTCTTGATGGTGCCATAGCCTTAATTAAATAATGGTGACTATTTAGAAAGAAATCAACTTGAAAAACAAGAAACTTAAAGAAATAACATGTTTTATTAGTATAATTGTATTATTATTGAGGAGCGGGATTTTTTTTTTTTTTTCAGAATTGAAACTTGAAGAGTGGTACCAATAATCATCCATGGTTTTTCCTTGCTTTTAAGAAAAGGTAGTGATAAAGGGATAAATTATTGAACCGAAAATTGAAACTTGAAGAGGAAGTACTAATAACCATCCATAGTTTTTCCCTTGTCTTTACACAAAGGTAGTGATAAAGGGATAAATTATTGTACAAATTCATTATTAATTTTGTTTGTTTAATATATTATTCCATATATTTTTGGCAAAAGTTACGAACCAACTTAATTTTCTAATTTAGTCAGTCTTAATAAGTTTAATATGAACCAAAATTCATATCAATATCCTCTATGTCTCATGATTCTACATTAAAAGGAATAAATTAAAATTTAGGCTTCTATCAATTCATATCATACTCAACATGTATATTTCACTTAAAGATTCATAACATATGAATATTTCATACTTAACATGTCTAAATAAAATCGTAAATGACTTGCAAAGCATATAACATACCTGGTTCGAGGAGTCAATACGTGGAGAGTGCATAGTAGAGTGATGAGTTAAAATATTTCATAAAAAAAATAATTATTAATCATTTCGCATCTTTACATAAGATTGGGCCTAATTAACTCATAATCAATACATATGACTCACTTATTAATACATATCCATATTTTACTTTTCAAATCTTTATAAATCTCTGCGCAAAATATTATGCATTTGATTGCCAATAAAATGAAGATCAATGGGCTACACTTGGATGGAATAAATACAAAGAAACCCACGTCTCTTATATATAGAAAACTAGAAAACATAATCATTCTCCTTTCTTTAAAGTTTGTCCCTACTATTCCCACTTTTCTTCCACTTCCTAATGTCTTTCATCATCACACAAGCATTTTCATCATTTCACTACTCTACATCCATGGCCGTTCCAACCCATTACCAAACCAAAATGATAATAAAATATTCGTCCACTTAATTATTCTAATTACCTCCATTATTCCAATCAAAATGTGGTTGGTCAACTACTAACAAATCATAATTAGTAAAGGTTTCCTCCATCCTTAAAACACACGTTCCAGCAATAGTCAATAGGAAAAAAAAATATACTAATTAAAAATCAATTGCCTAAAATTCTAATTAACCTTTTATTCTTCCAATTAAAACAAAAAATATTACCCAACATCTCAAACGTAGCTGCCAATAGAAAATTGTAATATTCCATATAATCTTATTTTCCTTTAATCAACAATAATTTAATGTGGTTGTATCCAAATCAACATTTTCTTGAAACATAATTCCTAATTAATCACAATCTTCAAAACAAATCCAATATCGATATAGTAATTATCTCCCCATCAATAATTAATAACTTAACCCAAATAAAATTTATCGTCAAATCTTATTTTCCTTTAGTCCTCGAACTTCTAGAAATTTATCAAAGACATCAATATAAACATCATATCACTAACTAATTATATTCCATAAAATTTTCAGGACATTACAAACTCCCCTGCTTAAAATGAATTTTGTCCTCGAAATTCGCACATCAAATTTCATCATGCTTTTCAAAATCATAACCATACTTGACATGTGAAAATTCAACTTTTCTTATCATAAAGCAAGCTTTTAAAGTCATGCCAATAAAATAACTTTTCATTTCATCACATGTGTAAAAAAATGTGCAAATCTTTACATTGTTTTAAATTCATAAATCTTATAAAATAATTAACCCAACTAAAACTGGAAAATTTAGAAAATATGTCTTTGAAAAATAATTTTCCAGATTTTTTTTTATAATGAATAGTGATTTCGTTCACTGTTCACCGTGAATAGCAACGTCGTTTTACTGTTCACGTGAATAGTGCAATTTTTTTTTTTTAAAGAAATAAAATTTCAAAATCTACAGAATCGTTTTTAAAACTCTTTGCTCTGATACCAACTGTGACGACCCGAATTCTCGACCATTCGAGTGCCACTAAAAGTGACTCATATCATATTATCGAGACTTAAATAGTAATGTAAAATTATTCAAAAGAATAATTAGAATCCCATAATTTTATTTCATGAATAAAAATAGAACATAATTTTCTTACATAAAGTTCAATATAATTATCTCATCAATCTTAACCACTTTTACCACTTCCATGTTGACCGCCTCGAATCTTCAATTATCTGAAAATGGTAAATATCGTGGAGTGAGATTTATAAAATCCCAGTAAGTATACCAAGCATAATTTTCTTTTGAAAGCGTAGGGATCATTTTCATCATAACATAGGATAGGATCGAAATCCTCATAAACATAGGGAGACACAAGAATTTTACCGAACTTAGATGGCAAGGATTCTTATGTGTAGCGCTACTAAACTCCGGTCCCCTTAGCATAATCATAAACATATCATATGGGACCCATAGCAATCTTGTGAGATTGATTTCATAGCAATGATCCAAACATTTTCGTAAAAACATAGGGTACACCTACTTTTCGTAAAAAAACATAAGGTATATTTACTTTTAATAAAAACATACTTACTTTCCTTAAAAACATAAGATATACTTACCGTTTAAAAGATTAAAATGAAGTGTAGTAGTAAATGAACCAAAACTTTCTTGACCACCTTGAATTTCTCTTACTTGTGGATTTTGTCAAGAGATTGGAAATAAGTGTATATGCGTAGAGTTGTGTGTAAAAGAGATGGATTTAAATAGATGTTTAAAGTTGGCATTATGTAAACATCATCATTCAATTCTATTAATTTTAACACATCCTTTTCTTAAAGTAAAGTACCATTCATATACTTTTCCATATTTATACAAATAATATGCTCTTCATGATTATATATAATGGAGTCTATCAACCATTCATATACTTTTCCATATTTATACAAATATTATGCTCTTCATGATTACATATAACGGAGTCTATCAACCATTCATATACTTTTCCATATTTATACAAATATTATGCTCTTCATTATTACATATAATGGAGTATATCAACCATTTATATATTTTTACATATTATTAAATTAAGATTCTCATAATTATTACATATAATGGAACCTCTCATGCTTGCATATATTTTCTTAATTTCAACAATAGAAGTAATTTGTCATGATTAAGGTCTAAATAAATTTTAACATCCAATTAAGTCCCTAAATTTACAATTTCTTGAGGTTAAACCCAAAAATTAAGTGCGGGTGTTATACCCAAATAACGCCTAAATTACATCCAACCATCATCATTTTGTAAGGATTTTAATCAATCGTGCGGGCTTATATGTGAATTATTGTGTATTGAATAAAAGGCTATCAAATTTGGTTAAGCCCATTTAAAGTGATCTAATAAGGATTTTATATAGATCGGGCTTTAATGCATCTAATTAATGTATGGACTTTTATGTGTAGATACCAGGCCATTACCTAATTCATGATGGGCCGGATTAGGTTAATTGGCAATTCAGTATATAAAGTCGGTTATGGTCCCTGAATCGTATGTACTGTTCATTCTATCTGACATCCCATCATCAGAGAGAAAATAAGGACTACGTATTGATTTAGAAGATCCAACCAACAGAATCGTTCATCGTGAATCATATTTGATTAAGGTACGCTTCCGCTTCAGTTATTTAATTCTTGATAATTCAGCATGATGATTTTGGATCGTAGATAAATTTATCTGTGATAGAATTTTCTAACAAGTGGTATCAGAGCCAATCATCACGTTGGATTATCAGATGTTTTCTTTAAATCCGTGCATGTGTGTAAAGCATGAATTTCTACATGGTATTATTTTTTGGAATCTGATTTTGGATTGTTAAGAATGGGATTATGAATACATTTCTGTATAAATATATATGTTTTCGCATACATGGATGTGATTCATGAATTCAGAATTTGGATTCATTCTGTAAACTGATATATATATATATATATATAACAAATCTGGTTTTGTTTTTGGATTTTTACATATTTGATTTTGGATTGATGAAATTGAATCTGGTATTGGTTCCGTATGTTGATTCGATTGTTGGGATTTCAATTTCTAAAACATTAGGCTGCCCATGAAATTCGAATTTCACTTTGAAGTATATATGTATATTTGGATTTGGATTTCTGATTTTAACATTCTGTTTCGGATTATGTAAATGGATGTTTCGAAATGGGAATCTGCTTGGTTGAGGTTTGGACGGCCGAAGATGGATTCAGTCGGTTGCAAAACCCTAGCAGTTGCGAATCAGTTCTGGGGAAGGGACTTCAGTCGGAAATTAGAAGTCACCAAGGACTTCTTTTGCAATTTTGGGAAATTATTTAAAATTACACCTCCGGTCCTCTATGTTTATTGTGAATAAAATTCAAACCCTACAGTTATGTAATTTATGACCTATGCCCCTAAAGTTATAAATTAATTAAGTTGGGCCTGTTAAAGTTTTGGATTTTGTAATTCGGTCCCTAAAGTTTGGAAATCTTCTAAATTGATCCTTAAAGTTTGAAATTTTTTCTAATTTGGTCTCTAAGGTTTGAGAATTTTCTAATTCAATCCATAAAGTTTGAAATTTTTCTAATTTGGTCCTTAATGTTTGAAAATTTTCATATTTAGTCGCTAAAGTTTGAAAATTTTCTAATTCAGTCCCCTAAGGTTTGAAAATCTTCTAATACAACACCTAAAGTTCTGAAATTCTCTAATTTGGTCCATAAAGTATGAAAATTTTCATTTTCAGTCCTTAAAGTTTGAAAATTTTCTAATTTAGTCCTTGAAGTTTCCAAATTCACTATTTTGTACCTCTAGAGTTTGATTTTCTTTCAAATTGGGACCTAAAGTTTGGAATTTCTCTAAATTGGCCAATAAGGTTTTGGAAAAATTGTAATTTAAGCCCTTCAAGCTTAAAATTTCACATAATTGGCCACCTAAGGTTTAAGAATATTGCAATTGACTCTCTCAACTTAAGGATTGCTTTATTCTAAAGTTTTGAATTCTATAATTCAAATCCTAAAGTCAAAATATATGCAAATCAGTGATTTCAGTTTCAAATCTTGGTACATTAGAATATTTTGAGAGATATAATATTCGAAAGTAAGTTAGTTGAAGCAACATGTTGCCAAAGAAACCTCTCTTGTGGATATTAATTAACTTTGAATATTAGAAGGTATTTGTGTGTGTTATTCATTACGGATATTGATCGGCCCAAATGAAGGTCAATATTTGGCTCGAATTTCACATGCACTTGTGGTGATAAATACGTGACAATTATTTGGTTTAACCTGTGACCAATAAATCGGTCCAAAGAAAGGTTTATTGATTAACATGTCTTATTGCCAGTGTTTGATCACTACACCAAGGGAAAATTAGATGTTTGTGTGTTATTTCATGCGGATATTGATCGGCCCAAAGGAAGGTCAATATTTGGCTCGAATTTCACATGAACTTGTGGTGATAAATACGTGACGGTTATTTGGTTTTACGTGTGATCAATAAATCGGTCCAAAGAAAGGTTTGTTGGTTGACATGTCTTACTGTCAGTGTTTGATTACTACACAAAGAGTACCACTTACAAGTCAATATTTCTGTCCAAAGACTAAATATTGATGTTGTGCCAGGTATCTTGTGATGGACCCTACCATTGTTTGAAAGTATGATTTGTATAATAAGGTATTTATGTGAGCTATTTTGTTCAAGTGTTCTCTATTCGGTTTCAAATTCTGCTAGTAGTATATCTACAAGCTCAAATTTAATCCCTGTATTTATGGAACAAACTTCAAGGATCAAAACAAGAACATTAAGTTTTCGTTGGCTGCATGGATCTAGATCGTGTACTAAGGATTGAGCAACCCGCTCCTCTTACGGATGAAAGTTCATCTAATCAAATGAGGAACTTTGAGAAGTGGGATTGCTTAAATTATGTGAGTCTCATGATCATTAAGTGCGGCATTCTGGAAGTCTTTAGTGGCATAGCATCTGAGGAGGTAAATGATGCCAATGAATTCCTTGCCGAAATTAAGAAACGTTTTGCGAAAAACGATAAGGCTAAAACAAGCACGCTTATGCAAAACTTGATTTCAATAAAGTATAAAGGCAATGAGAAAATAAGGGAGTACATCATGTAGATGTCTCACACTGCTTCAAAACTTAAGGAACTAAAACTCGACTTGTCTAATGACTTGCTCGTGCATTTGGTATAGATATCGCTTCCTGCACAATATAGTTAATTTAAGGTTAGTTATAACTGTCAAAGTAGAAATGGACTCTCAATGAGCTCATTTCATAGTGTGCAAGCTTCTTGCACAATTCAGTCAATTTAAGGTCAGTTGTAACTATCAAAGGGAGAATGAACTCTAAATGAGCTCATTCTATTTTGTGTGCAAGAGGAAGAAAAGTTGAAGCAGGACAGAACTGAAAGTGTTCACTTGGAAAACATCTCTAAAGATAAGGGCAAGAAAACAAATAAAGAACATAAAATTGCTAAGGGTTCAGAACAAAAGAAACCACATAAAGACATTAAGGATTGTTTCTTTTGCCATAACTCTGGACATTTGAATAAAGATCATACATAATACCAACTAAAGCAGCTACTAAAACACCTTATGAGCTTTTAACAGGCTTAAAACCTAGTCTAAAGTATTTTCACATTTGGGGATGTCCATCTAAGGCTAGGCTTTATAGGCCACATAAAGAAATTGGACTCTAAAACAGTTAGCAGCTACTTTATTGGTTATTCTGAGCGTTTAAGGGGAAATTAATTTTGTGATCCCACACTTAAGTCAACTTTTGAAACGGGAAATGCAACATTTTTTGAGGATGTTGAGTTTGGGGGAGAAATAAGGTTAGAGATATTGTCTTTAAGGAAGAAGTTGAGGAAGGATCGGTTTCGATTCCTACTACTGTTTTTGAAAATGTGCAAGTTTCTATGCATATCATTGATCAAGAAGCATATCCGGAACCTCAATTCGACAATATTGAAGAACCTCCCATCCAAAATAAGGTAAATTTCAGAAGTACAAACTCAACAACCTCAATAACTAAAGCCATTAAGGAGATCCATGAGAGAAAGGGAAAAAATGCTATTCCGGATAATTTAAATAGTATTTTTCCAAGAACATAAGGAAATAATGGAATGGTGGAAGATGGTCCAATCAATTCCATCAGGCCATGCAGGGTTCTAACTCTCAGAAGTGGATTAATGTCGTAAATAAGGAGTATAAGCATATGCAAGACAATAAAGTTTGGGATCTTGTCCCATTACCAGAAGGTGCGAAGCCCATTGGTCTTAAATGGATTTTTAAACCAAGAGGGATTCGAAAGGTAATGTGGAAAGATATAAAGTTTGTATTGTATCTAAATGCTTTACATAGAATGATGGCATTGATTATAAAGAAACTTTCCCTTTGGTTTCTACGAAAGACTCTTTCAGGAAAGTCAGGTTGTTGCACATTTTGACCTCGAGTTACATCAAATGGATGTTAAGACGACATTTCTCAATGGAGACATTGATGAGACGATTTGCAAATTAAAGAAATCCATTTATGTGCTCAAACCAGCTTCTCGTTAAGGGTAATACAAATTTCATCAAGTAATTATCTCATTTGGTCTTGAGATTAATGTTGTTGATGGTTGTGTGTATTATAAGTTCAGTGGGAGTAAGTGTATTTTCCTGATTTTGTATGTTGATAACATATTGCTTGCCACTAATGATATAGGCATGTCACATAAAATTATGAGATTTTTTGTCAAGGAATTTTGAGATTAAAAATCTTGGTGACGTCTCTTTTGTATTAGGAATTCAGATACACCGGGATTGTTCTCGAGGTATTCTTGGATTGTTACAAAAGGGTTATATCGATAAAGTACTTAAGAGGTTTGGCATACAAGACATTAAATCAGGGGACACCCTTATATCGTTAAGGGAGACAATTTAGTCTCAACTAATGCCCGAAAAGTTATCTTGAAGTTAAAGAAATGCAGATGATCCCATATAGTTAAGCTATAGAAAATCTGATGTATGCTCAAATTTGTATGCGTTCAGATATTGCATACATTATTGGGATATTAATGAGATATTTAAGTAACCCTGGGATGGATCATTTGGAAAGCAGCCAAACATGGGTTATAAGATATTTAAAGAGAACAAAATATTACATGCTCACATACAGAAAATCGGATCAGTTGGAGATCATATGGTATTATGATTCCGATTTTTGCTAGATGCCAAAACAGTAAAAGATCCATATCAGGATACATCTATCTGCTAGTTGGAGGAGCTATTTCTGGAAGGAGTGCTTAACAAACATTTTAGCTTCTTTCACTTGGCAGCACAGTTTGTAGCAATTTTGGGGCATCTAATTATGGAATATAGCTGCGAAATTTTGTCACTGGGCTGCATATTCTGTACGGTATAGAAAGACCACTAAAGTTCTATTGTGACAATAACTCAGCAGATTTATATTCCAGTAACAACAGGAGCTCAACTAAGTCAAAATACATTGACATAAGTTCCTGGTTGTGAAGAATACAGTTCAGAGTGGACACGTGTCAATAAGAGCACATTGGGACAAATTCCATAATTGCGGTTCCGCTTACTAAAGTATTACAACCCAAGGTCTTTCATGAGCACAATACTCATATGGGTGTTGTATTTCTTAAGGATATTTGGTTTTAGTGGGAGTTTGTATTTTGGGTGCATTAGACACATTTAATGTCCTTTTGAATACGGTTTAAAGTTAAAGTTATTTACAGCTATATGGTTTCAGATTTATTATCTCTAAACTCGTTTGAGGATGATCTCACTAAAGTTGGACTAGTTGGAAATAGGCATGTTGAAGATCACATTACATGTAATTTCCATGCTACACATCCATACTTGATCCATGTCATTCAGTTATGTCGATATACGTGACCATTGATAGGTTTAGTTACGATTAATGTAGTGAAAGCCGCTTTGACCCTATGTTGATATAATTGATAGACTGGATTGTTTGGGGATGCATTCAGTAATCATAGCAAAATTCCGAGTACTCATAAGGTTATGATTGATACACAATTGTAAGGTTACAC
This sequence comes from Ligustrum vulgare, assembly GCA_963555705.1. Taxonomy (NCBI): domain Eukaryota; kingdom Viridiplantae; phylum Streptophyta; class Magnoliopsida; order Lamiales; family Oleaceae; genus Ligustrum; species Ligustrum vulgare. The sequence goes on along the minus strand of OY743187.1, from coordinate 44,237,860 downwards.
ATATAGCCCAAGTGGGAGATTGTAAGGATTTTAATCAATCGTGTGGGCTTGTATGTGAATTATTGTGTATTGAATAAAAGGCTATCAAATTTGATTAAGCCCATTTAAAGTGATCTAATAAGGATTTTATATATATCGGGCTTTAATGCATCTAATTAATGTATGGACTTTTATGTGTAGATACCAGGCCATTACCTAATTCATGATGGGCCGAATTAGGTTAACTCGCAATTCAGTATATAAAGTCGGTTATGGTCCCTGAATCGTATGTACTATTCATTCTATCTGACATCCCATTATCAGAGAGAAAATAAGGACTACGTATTGATTTAGAAGATCCAACCAACCGAATCGTTCATCGTGAATCATATTTGATTAAGGTACGCTTTCGCTTCAATTATTTAATTCTTGATAATTCAGTATGATGATTTTGGATCATAGATAAATTTATCCGTGATAGAATTTTCTAACACATTTATCATAACAAATATAATGAAATAAGAATAATTTTTTAGTCATCTTTAATTAGTAATCTTGAATAAGCAATTTAATGTGTCATTTATTTATTTATTTTTTGCATTCAAAATTTAATGTGTCATTGTATCATCTTACTTACAAATAATAAACATTGTAACGAAATTTTATTGGAAAGAAGGAAGTGAGCACATGAAAAAAATAAATCCTTATTCCATTACCTATAATAATTGCATTAAAAAAAAAACACACACACACACACACAACAACTAATAATCAACTTAGGGTAATTTCACTACACAACTCTACATTTGATATTTTGCAAATCTTAATCTTAATCTTAATCATAATATATATATTGTTACGGCATTTTTGGTAGCATGTGGTGTACTCCGCAACACATATATCATGAGGTCAAGGATTCAAGTCCCTGGGACGCGCCCAACTAGTTGGTACAAAAATCCTTTTCAAAGGAAACAATTCATGCATTACCAAGTATGTCACACGCTACCAAAAATATCATAACATTAAAATGCGTTTTTTTAAATGTTACGATATTTTTTTATCACCTATGGTGGACCCCGTAACACACGAATTATTCACCAGACTAATGGTACCAGGGATGCCCTCACAATCATCATATCATGAGATCAAATGTTTAAACCTCTGAGGACGTGCCCAACCAGTTAGGACAAAAATCTCCATCAAAGGGGAACAATTCGTGTATTATAAGGTACGTCGAAGACTGTAAAAAAATCGTAACATATAAAATGCGCGCTTTATATGTTAAGGTATTTTTGATAGCATGAGGCGTAACTCGTAACACACATATTGTTCCCCTTTGATGGAGATTTTTGTCCCAGCGGACTGAGCGTGTCCCTAGGGACTTGAACCCTTGACCTCATATTAGGATGCCCTCACAATCCTTATATCATGAGGTCAAGGGTTCAAGTCCCCGAGGACGTGCCCAGCTAGTTAGGACAAAAATCTCCTTCAAAAGGGAACAATTCGTGTATTACGGGATCCACCACAGGTGATCAAAAATACCGTAACATGTTTAGTGGTACTATGGATGTCTTACAATCCTTATATCATCAGGTCAATTATTAAAATTTTGGGGGACGCGTCCAACCAGTTGGGACAAAAACCCCCTTCAAAGGGGAACAATTGGTATGTTACGGAATACGTCACAAAGCTTTCAAAAAATCGTAACATATAAAAAAAGGCCAGCTGGCTGGGTGCGTCCCTAGGATTTAAAAGACTAAAGGACCCACAGATTACACAGAGTAACCAAGAATAATATTTCTATGTTTTCACAAACTATATTCTAGAACCCCAAGATTCCGTGAGAATCAAGTTCTCAGGTCAAAGGAATAAATTAGAATAAGAGTCCGGGACAAAGTCTAAATAATTAAGAGATAACTAAGGCAATAGAATTCAACAAGAAAGTTTAATCTAAATATGACATCAAATAATTTCACATGAAAATTAATGAACACAGATAAAACACCTAATCCTATGTTCTATCAACAAGCAATGATTACCAAGAAATGGCAACTCTCAAACCCAATGATCACCCACACGATGATCTACTAGTGTGATAAATTAAAAGTTCCTACCAATTTACTAGAGCGGACCGTCTGTATTCGTATATCGTGAGATACGATTCCTTAGAGTTATTTTTCAAACCCTAGGGTTCTGGAAATTTTCAGTCCCAATCTGATTTTCACACGACCAAAGGCAAATCCATCTAACTTTCACATAAAACTTTCAAAAAAAAAAAAAAAACTAACACTATGATGTTAGAAATAACAAAATAATGATTTTGCATAAAAAAAAACGCTGGAAACCATGCGTCTCACTGATAGCATCGCCTCAGCCTCACAATCACGGGTCTAAAGTCCTTTCGTTGATCGAAGCTTTATTTTGGCTAGAATCAATCTTTTTTAGTTCGAAATTTTTGAACTATACAGCCTCTGTTCTTTCAATTTTCTTCAAACTTTAAAACCAAGAAATCAAATTAAATAGTAAAGAAAACTAAGTTCAAAATGTATTTGATTTCCCATTTTATTTGGCTCAAAAAATTGATCCATAAACATAAGTTGCAGTATCATGTCTTGGAGATTTGTACAACCACAAAAGGTTGTATGGGTAATAACCAACCGAAAGGATGAAGAACAAGACTAAAGAGATCAACTACGAAGCAAGGTAACCCACGAAGATAATTTCTAATTCACGACGAAGAAGAAGAAGAAGATTGGGCAATGCACTATCACGAAGAAAGGCACCTTCAATATTTTCCATGGTTCTTTTTTCACTTTCTTTTCACACTGAAAAGCAAAGATGGGAAGGATTCTTTTCTCTCTCTCTCTCTCTCTCTCTCTCTCTCTCTCTCTCTCTCTCTCTTCATGCACCACCACCACTATTTTTGTCTGAAAAAAGGAGTCGGGATATAACAGATAGGAAGGTCACGTGAATTGGTTGGTTGGAGTCTCCAACACATTTTAAAATACCTTTAAAATCGAGATAAGACCTAATAAATATGGTACCAAAAAAATAATAACAAGCCTAAGTTATTTCATCCATTTTCAACTTCGTCCTATTTCTCTAAGATGGGTATTGAACATCAATTTCAATTGGAATGACTTCCTCAAAATATCCAACCAAAGTCGGCTACAAGCAATTACGACATGGATTAAATTATTCTTCAATATAGATTTATAAGTCAGAATTATAAAACGGGACTCGATTTTAGCCAAGGGGTTAATTTGGCATCACAGTAACACTTGGGGGTTTATTCAATTAGGATTTTGAAAGATATTTAAAGACTTTTTTAATGGACTTTTTTTTAATGAATTTTATTAACTTTTATGAATTTGTGTAGACTTTCAAAGACTTTTGTGGACATTTATTTAAAAGACTTTCAAAGATTTTTGCATATTGATTTAAAAGACTTTTATTTTTTAATAATTGAAAAACTTGAACACTAATAGATTAATTTTCGTATGGTGTAAATGTTAATCGTTAATAATAATTATATGTCAAATGAGTTACAAAAAAAAAATACGGGGTGGGAGATAAATAGTTTTAGGACAAAAAAATATTTGTGATTAAAAAATGGGAAAAAAATAAAATTATGTTTGATATTAACATAAAAATTGTACTATGTGCATAAACTTTTTTGAATATACAATTTTTTATAGATTTCGATTGTCTTTTTAATTAATATTTTTGAATATACAAATCTCTCTAGATAAAATTCTCGAATAACTTTGCTTAATTATTATTTATTTTGATACAATTTAATTATTATCTTTCTATAAAATCTTATAAAATTTTAGTTAAATTTAGTTTCATAGAAAAATTGAAAAAAACGAAGAAAAAGAAGAAAGTCAAAATATAAAGAAAAAATATAAAAAGGTAAAGAAAAGAAAAATAATGATTTGTTTAGTTATAAGTTTCTAAAAATTAGCATGAAAGTAAAAAATCACAAGTTTAAGGTTTCTAAAAATAACATGAAAGAAGGAAGTTGAAAAACAAAATTACAATTTAAAAAGTTTTTGAAAGTCTTTCAAAATCTTGGAAGTTAATGAGAGACAAATTAAGAAATTTTTTTATTGTACTTTTTGTTTAAAAGTTAGTACATAAAGAATTTCGTAAGAGTCTTTGAAAGTCATTAATATTTTGAATAATACAAAATTTTTAAAGATTTTTAAAAGTCTTTATTTAATACACCTTAACTTTATAAATTTTTAGAATATTCATTAAAATCTATATTAAATACCTCAAAATTTTAATGAAGTTTCTAAAATCTAAATTGAATACACTCAAATTTTTCAAATTCTTTAAAATTTCTCTAAATCCACGTTGAATAAAACCCCTTAGTTAACTACTTGACCAAATTAATTTTCAGTGGTTTTTGGCTGAAATATTGCCCAAGCCATTTCATCCAGAGTATTCAGTGGCTCCTCGAATTGATGGTCAGCAACTCCGTGAAGATTTTCGGTCGATTTGAGGGCTAAGGTTACCACACCATCGTTGATTTTTAGTCTCATTCAAATGTATTTTTCTAAATGTACCTCTGATTTTTTTATTTCTATTGCTCTCCCTTCTTCGTTTCGATCTTTTTTCCTCTTTTTGTATATTTTGGATTTTTGGGAGTCCGTACAGCTTAGCGTACGATGTAAGCCGCTGAGATATCACAACAGTTCATATTTCTTCATAGATTTCTCCATAACTTGCATTTTCATGTGTCTTATGTGTGAATATTATGTCTTTGTGGATGTAAAAGATGTTATTGTTACTTATTTGTGTTTTCAGGATAAAATTTATTCTTTACTGGTGAATAAGGATTTTTGCGATTTTCTGATAAATCTCCAATACTTGGTTCAGGTAATCATTTTCTTTGTTGCTTGTGATTATCAAACTTAAGGCAATTCATACAAGAAAATACGTGAAATTGGTAGTCTGATGTTTGATTCCTTTCTAATAATATATATATATATATATTCATTCTTGACACTTCATCCTCAGGAAGGAAGTCGAGGCCTTGTGTGAGAGAGAGGTGCAGAGAAATTCAATGCTTTAAAAGGGTTTAAATTCTAAACCTATGCACACTGGTGGATAAAGCAGGCAGTTCGGAAGTCTTTATCTGTTCAATCCAGGATAATTAGTAAAATTCCTGCAAAATTAATTTAGTTCCAGTTAAAGTTCATTTTCCATTTCTTATGTTGCAAAGGAATATGTTGCACGACATTTTCGGAAAAACCATCTTTGGTTCCATTTGAATGTATACTGTTTAATTGTAATTTTGTCTGCATGTAATAGTATCACATGGTCGAGGCAACTTATAGAGTGAAGGAAGCAAGAAAGCAACATTTTAATGAAAATGGTAGACAATTTCAGTGATTGCAAATGATGGGCGAAATATATTTGTGAGCCTTCAGGTTTTGAGTTGCAATAATAGAATGTTTGATAGTGAACTCTTTTCTTTTAGTAAATAGCCAATTCGTCTTGCAGGGAATTTTGAAAGGCTTTGACCAGACTACAAATATAATTCTTGATGAGTCTCATGAATGGGTTTATTCCACCAACGTCTCTAAATCTCTTACAAGCATGAAAGATGTATTTTGTACAACATTGCTTGCTATCAGAAAGACTAAATTGCTCTCAATATAAAATTTTTCTGAAGGAAAAGAATTCAATAAATAACATGTATCCATCTTATCTCTCTGGTAGCTTTATGCTACATTATGGTGTTCCATCATTTACAAATTGGACTTGTCCCGTCCTTTGACATGTTGAGGAAATGTACCTCGCACGTCAGATCAGAAGTTTAAAACATAGAATATGTAGGATATGTCAAGAGGAAGTGTTGAAAATGAAAACTATCAAAATTTTATTAAAATAGATCACATAGCAAGTGCCTGAGGAGTATTGTGCTTCACAGGTTGTGAGAGTTGGTGGACTTGTTAAATGCTAACCTCCCCACTCTTGTAGTTGTGGACCTTTGATTTATGTACCTTCAAGTTGAATATATCTTTTATTTTCCTATATGTATTTTAGTTCAATATGAACTCAGTTGTGTTGTTCCATAAGGTTGATTTTCCTGAAACACAATTAATCTGTTTTAACTTTGTTATCGAAGGATAAATTCAATTATTTAGGGCTTTTTTTGTATTCTCATATCACTCTTTTGTGGGTTATTGTTCTCAATCAGCTTAAGAATTTCTTGTGTAATTCCAAATGATTTATGTTTACGGTTGATAATGCACGGCGTATCTCTTAGTAATGTTTGTGAGTTTCATTGAATTTGTCTTGTCACTTAATCTTGTATAAAGGGGCTTGTTTAGTTTGATCAGGTTTTGAAGGTTCGTTGTTTTCCCTGGAGAGTCGATTGATTCTATGTAGAAAACATAAACTTCCTCTTTCATTCTTTTTGGATTTTGGATATGGAATAAATTCATTGGGTTAAATCGCTTAACAAAAAAAAAAAAAAAAGGAAAAAATAGAAAATTGGCAACTGGTTTTCTTCTTGGTTATGTTGTACTAGTTTGATTTCCAAAACTGATATTTAAATTCTTCCACAGAATTGGATTGAACCCGATCTGCCCACCTTTACTTGTGCATGTGGTTGCAATCTAGGTTGCACCGACACTCTGTCGAGAGCCAACATGTCGTGTCTGACACCAATACTCTTGATGCAATAAATATACAATGCATTGTTTGCATATAAGACTAAAATAATATTAAATTAAAAAAATTAATTTGTGTGTCTCCAACATGACGTGCTCTAACTTTTAGAAAAAATAATGTGTCGACGTGTCAGTGTCGTGTCGTGTCGTGTGTCCTTGTCCATGCAACCCTAGTTGCAATTCACTAAAGGAACATTGTAATTTTAGATGGTCACATTGCATAGTGATATATCTGTATGTATGTGTCGGTGGATAGCTATTATGACTGTGCATGTCAGTATTGATAATTAATCAAGTCTTTTGAAGTTTGCTTTCTGTATTTCTCTTTTGTTTGTTGATAATAAATTTGTCTTCACAACAGTTTCTATTTCTCTTGAAACATATTTCAATCATCCTCACGACCTGGATTTACTGGAGGGTTTCTGATTTCTCCTCCTGCTGATGTTGGTTGGGGAGATGGTCAAAAGCAATTCTTTCTGTAACAAGGAAACATATTTATTTTTAAATACTTGCATATTAACAGCTTACTTCAGGCATATATGTTTTTAAGATATATGTTTTTAAGATGTAGTAATGCTTGATTCACATAAGAAACTTATTTTGTGAAACTTGTGGCAGCATGGAGAGACATTTGAAGGAGCATTGCAAGCACAAGCACATGATTCTTCTATTAAACAAGGTTTTCACTCTTATGTTTTTCATTCCCTTTTTCACAAGGTGTTGGATGTTCTGTTTAGTTTCTTATATCTTAAGTGTGTCTCACTCTTAGACTTAAAATTTCACTATCTTTCCATTTTCCTTTGTGTGATATGGTTCCACTTGGACTACATAAAGATATCTTAAAATACTCTCCAAGGAATACTCTGCTCTTCCATTTTTTGAGAGCACAAGCAAGTCAATTAACAAGCTATGCAACTGCCTTTTCACACCGAAATCATAATCCAGGTGGATTTCATGATATACTGATATATAGAAACTCTTGTTATCTGTTCTTCCTTCTTATATATTGCATTTTTACCAATCACTTTCTGTTTTTGCTTCTGCACGTGCACCACTAATATGAAGTTCCATGGGAAGTGAATAGACCCTTAGAGGGTGATTGTAAGCTTGAGCTTTTAATTTTGACACAGACAAGGGACGTGATACTTTTTGGCACTCAAATGCTCACATTTTTGGTCATCTGATGATAGATAACTATAATTGCAGGCTACAGCTACCTTTATATGAATGCTTATGCATACAATGTCATTTATGTTTACCGAAATTATGATGTCTTTGAAAATTATGTTAGAAATTATTTTCTAAAATAACTTCATCTACAATTCTTAAAGTTTAAACTTGCTTTTAATTATGTATCATTCGAGCAGGTTTCTACAGCTGCACGTGGTTGAACTCTTTATCCAATTTGATTATTGATTTTAGTTAGAGATGAAATTAACATCTAATCCATAGAGTTCTAGAACCAATAACATGTAGTATCATTTTAATATTTACAGTTGTTACTCCATTCTCTATTCTCATCTTTTAGTTGTGTTTTTAGGTAACTCTAAGGGATCTTACAAAGGGACAGAGGCATATATCATTTGATCAAAGTGGGCCAGTACGTACAGAGAAGTAACTTCTACTTATTCTTCTTCACTGATCAAATAGTATTTACATAGGAAGAATCTGTTCATTTTTTAATCTTCTTCTTTATGATGCTTAACTTAGTTGTCATCTTTGTAATTATGGGAGAAGACATGTATTACTTTCTTCAGTTTCCACAACGTCATTTTATTGTCAAACCCTGTTATGAACCAGAAAACTTCTATCACAGCCAGGATAATGAGGTAATTATGTCTGGATATCCATTATAATCTTACTGGAATTGAGATATTGGGTGCTGGCTTCAGGAGATATTAGTTTGTCAATTATTTGACTATTTATGGACTTTACCAAATATAAAAAAAATAAAATAAAAATCCTTAGTCTATCTTAGATGGCAGGATACGATGCGTGGAATCTTTAATATTTTGATGCGTGAAATCTTTAATATTTTGGAAGATATTCTGATTGAGATGTGGGAACTAACGTCTAGGATATTACTTTAAGATGCAACTAGATTGAATGTTGTTTGAAGGAAAAGGGTGAATGAAAATTTACTTACGTAATTTCTTAAACGTAATTCTAAAATAAAATGTGTTTTTTCCCCTTTTGTTTGAACAGAGAGCCCTAGAGTAGACGCAACGTGCAATATTGGAGTTTGCAAAATTTTCAATTAGACCAAATACACAGGTAGCACCATCTTCAAAAGTAATACTGATTTTGGCATAGATAGTTACATCACATCTTGGCTTAAACTGTATTAATACGTGACGGTAACTTGTGATGTGCCAACCAGTGGCGGAGCCAAGAAATACATATTGCTGGGGCGAAAAATATGGGGGATGGAGGGTTTTTTTTTTTTAATCAAGATGATTTAAATCGATAATTTTGAGTACCAGGAAATATTTTTTTGGTCACACTAATCATCAATTATATAAAAAAAATGAATTGGATGTGGTCAGATGGAATGAAAGAGTAGTTAACAAACATAGTTAGATTGGTCAAATATATTGCATGGATTGTAAGGTGATGATTTGGATTGCTCCAAATACTGTATTAAAGGATAGACCATGAGAAAAAATATGGGATTTGTCATTTCAACTATTTTGTTATATTCCTTTTTTTTCTGTCAAGTAGATATGAAATAGGTAAGTCCTTTTGTTGGTCTATGCCCTGTCTTTATTTGTTATCTTTTCATGCAAAAGCTGAACTCATTATACACTTGCTAATAAAATGAAATTATTGCGTAGGTAAGAAATAGAGATTTCTGAAAAGAAGCCTATCTTTCACAAATATGGAGCAGCAGATTTCTACAATGAGGTCAACTACAAATATGTATTTTTTTCGAAAACTATTATTCTTGTGCACACTTTTTTTTTTCCTTTGCATACCAAAAATATTCTTCAAATCAATGTGTTTTTAACAACTTTACAGCCAAAAAAAACTTTAATAAACCAGTTAGTTTTAATTTCTATTGGCATATCTCCATAATACAACAGAATAAATAGAAACTTTTCCAAGCATAAATAAGTTTCATCTAGAACCCTAAGTTAAGAATCTATTCAAAGGTATTGAACCGAATAATATACAAAGCTTTCTCCCTGCTGATGAAGACCTTCTAGCTTGTCTATTTTATTTTATTTTTACTTTTTTTCTTCCTTATCTAGATTCTAAATTTTTAGGTGGCGTTCTGTTTGTATTTTATTTTGTATTTTCATTTTCGAAAATGTTTTGTATTTCCTGTTTTCATTTTTGTTTTCAAATTTGCTGAAAACGCGTTTGGTTTGTCATTTCTGAAAACTGTTTTTGAAAATGAAAAGCTGGAAAACACGTTCTGTTTGAAATTTTGCAGAATACTACTTAAAACTATTTTTAATTAATTTACTTGCAGAATACTACTTCTCAAACTCAAATTTCCTTTCACAATACACTAAAAATATGGTTACATGCAACACACTAATGTGAGCATTAAGAGTCTATATTAACACAGCTTGGTCAGGTTCAGGATTTGAGAAAGCTCTACTTCTATTAAAATCCAGAAAATGCAAGTTCTTTCAAAACCATCATAGTCCATTTATCAGTGCATGTTTTGAAATATAACAACAAGAATTTTCACTTAATTTTTTTTTGTAATGTTGATATTGAATTCAATAAAACTTTATTTAAACTAAGTTCCAAGTTAGGATAATTCTAAAAAAAAAAAATAAATCTTTATTTAGGCTTAGTTCCAAACTAGGATAATTCTAAAAAAAATAAAAACTTTATATTAAGCTTAGTTTTAAGTTATAAAAAAAAAAAAAAAAAAAAAAAAAAAAAAAAAAAAATCCCAAAACGCGTTTTCCGCGTTTTGGACATTTTTTGTCGAAATACACACAAAACGCCCAAAACGATGTTTCGGGCGTTTTCCGTTTTGTGTACAAATTTTTTTTTTGTTTTCCAAAATGCGTTTTCGAAAATGGTAAAGAGAACGCGTTTTTAGCGTTTTCGAAAATAAAAACAGAAAACGACCTCAAAACAGCAAAAAGAACAGGGGCTTAATTTTGGTAGGACCATCAATGATAATGTGCAACATATTTTACACCTGATCGAAATCAACATATTTTTCCTGCTTTTAGAACTTCTCTTGCACATTCATATTCTTTTTCCCCAAAATGTTTTGTTGATTGATAATTTTGAGTCACTGCTACCCCTTGTATTACACAACCTCCATCATGCCCTACACGTTCTACTTCTTGATCTTCGTATCCTCGGTATTACTCCACAAATTGATTGATTACTTGTTGCATAACTTTGTGTTTCTATTTGGTTGAATAAAAATATTTCACTCTATCAATTTACTATGGTGAGGTTACCTGTTTGGTTGATGGAGTTGTACTCATTGTTGATACTATATTTGTTGCCGAATCACTGGATAGTTTCTTTGCTAGCTTTGCTCAAGGTATGCCTCCTACCTTGTTCATAGAGTTTAGAGAAGAATGATGATGATATTTACTGTACCCGCGAAGTAGATGAGCTCCATGGATGTATTTGCTTAACTTCTGAACAATGTGGGTGTCAAGTGATTGTTCAAGGGCGCTGGAGCCAACATCTTTCGTGTTGTTGCTTGTACTGGTGTGCTTTCTTCATATGAGGAACTTTAGGAGCATGTTTTGGAAAAGAAATATGGTCTCGTGTGTGGGGCTTAAATAACACCAACTTCCTCGCATCTTTATCAATAGATTAGTGATTATTTTGGCTGTTTAGTTGAACAATTTGTGATACATTAAATTTCACAGTTTCAATTTCATCGCATCTTTATCAATAGATTAGTGATGAAATTTTTTTGGCTGTTTAGTTGAATAATTTGTGACACATTAAATTTCACAGTTTCGAATGATTGAATTTAGGGAGTTTTCATATCTAACATTGTTTTCCTTTGACTGGTTTTTTCCTTTCTGCAACGTTGTCATTAAAGAGGATTTTAAATTTATGATAGTTTCGAAAACTGAAGATGATCACCGTCTATACATTCAACTTAACATAATTTTCATTCATATAATTTTTTCGAGTAAGCTTTATTTCAGAATTGGCTTATAGGAAATGTTCAATTTGCAACCCAAGACAAAATTTTGTTTTTCCAAAATCTTTCACCTCAAATTCATTCTTTAAATAATTTGCAATGTTATTGAGTTTATTGAGCTCTTCAGGAGTTTTAATCAGATTTAAATCATCCACATATATTGCAATAGTCAAGAATTCACTAATTTTTTTTTTTTTTTTATGAAAATACAGGGGCAAATGTCATTATTTTTATAACCCTCCTTCAACAAATATTCGCTCTGATGATTATACCACATGTATTCGGATTGTTTCAATTCATATAATTATCTTTACAATTTTTTAGAGAACATAGTTTTCGGGCATATATAATTTATTTCTTGCATTTTTAGTCCTTTAGGGACTTTCATATATGTGTCACTATCAAGTAAACCATATATATATAGGAAATTACTATATCTATAAGGTGCATATCAAGTCTTTGTGACACGGTCAAACTAATTAAGGATATAAAAGTGATAGTATCTATTACAGGAGAATACGTTTCCTTATAATCAATTCCTGGTATTTGAGAGAAACCTTGAACTACAAGTTGAGCTTTATATCTTTTGACCTCGTTGTTTTCATTCCTCTTCATTACGGGGGAATACGTTTCCTCATAATTTATTTGTTGACAAATCGTTATTTCAAATTTTAACAAACCGCAAAAAATGATTTGATTTTGGAAATGAAATGAAATGGTTTGCTATGGATTGAAAAAAATTCAAACAATTTTAAACAATTTGATTTTAAATTTTGCTACAAGCCCCCTAAATCAAATCACGTTCACCCCTATTTTTTAGTCTATGTGTGGTAAATTGCTTATAGACAAATTTAGCTTTTGTTTGGTAAATTGTTTGTAAATAACACATTTCTTCAAATCATATTTTAAATACACACATTTTTAACCATACATTTTATAAACAAAAAAATCTTATTTAGAGACAACACATTTTTTCAAACAATTTTTAACCAAACACATTTCCTCAAATAACTTTCATCCACATATTTTAACTCAAAAATATTACTTTGTTCGTTTCGAAAAGATATTTTTGTATTCCTTTTTTATTTGCCCCAGATTTAGGCAAGTTTCCTTGTTGAGTGTATAATTAATGTCTTGTTTTTCTAATATATTCTTATTTAATATGTATCGTTATAAATAAATATGAACTGTCATCATTCAATGTAAGGATATATATGTGAAAAATGTAAATTATAAATTTAAAGTTCCAACATATATTAATTATATTTTTTAATAGTGTGAAAATAAAAATGAGTATATCTTTATCAGAGGAATTATATTTTTTGTTTATAAATAAATTTTTTTACCAAACAGAGACTTAATTTATTTGTACTCTTGTTTTAGCCCTTGTTTGACACCCTTTAATTTCAACCTCTTTATTTCTCACTCATTTTCAATCAAACATTCAACCAATAAAAATATTCTACACAATCCCCAAAAGAATCATTTACCTTTCAACAACACATTTTTCAAATATCACTATTTTAAAAATCACTTCTTCTTTATGATGGACATCAAATAGGGACTTAAACCACTTAGTTGCAAAATACTGATGAAGATGAAGCTTGGTTACACGAGTCTGGGCCTATTATTTTCTCAATTTATTAAGGAAAATGTACATATAATGTGTTTATACGATACATTTTCAATTTTAGCCCTTTGTTTGAGTTTTTCTCAAACTCATTTTTAACTATACATTTATTTAATAAAATAATTTACACGTAAATTCAAAATATATTCATACTTTTTAACTATACATTCTCCCAAAATTCACTAATAATTAACTCATTTTTTTGTCAACAATGGCCAATGGGATTCAAACAATGGCTTAAGAAACTTTATTTAATAAAATCAGGTCATAATTTAATTAATTATATATATTATATTTCATTATTTAAATAGGTTAAGGTCATAAATATACAATTAATGATCAAACACGAGGTTAAATCAACTCTTGTATGCTTGAATTCTCGATCTTCACGTTATGCTTTACAACTTGAAACCTGATATTGAATATCTTTAATTCTTTCTTGATCTTCTTTGCATCTCATGTGTTTGATCACATAGTTTTGATTTATATCTTTGAGAGACGATTTGAATATTGAATACTTTGAATATTTATCATTATATGAAATACTTGAAGCACACTTTTTAACAACACAACACAATATTTTTTGTTATAATCAAAACAATAAATTTAAGTGAACTATAGGTCAACAACAACTTAATCATAATAATTCATACTTCGTAAAGGAGACATGAAAAATTGACCAAACTTCTTGGTGCAAGATTTCATGTGTAGAGTTACTAAACACTGGTTCATGAGTTATCTTGGCGGATCCAAGATTCGATCTATAATTTATCTTGACGGATCCATAACATAAAAAGTATATTATTTCAAATTACATTTTCTCCAAAAAACTAATAACATTTAAAAAGGAAGTACAATCGTCAAAATACGGTATTTTAAACAGTACAACTTTTAGAGTAAAAGTTGGAAATGTTACGTGTTCGAAACAAAAGTGCGAAAATTCCACACGTCTCTCTCTTTGATATGTATAAATTTAATCCATCACCTGATAGCAGTCATCTCTCCTTCCAAAACTTTTCTTCACATCTGAATCAATAGGACACTGAAGCAAATTCGAAACAAATACAGATGAAATAAACTAAAAAGGCTTTTATTAATCACATCCCATATAATCAATAATCATATTCGTGAAATAAATAAATCTTAGAAAAGTTTATTTATTTGAGCAAGAAATGTTAAAGACATAATAATCTTTTTCTGAATTGAGATCAACAAATTAAACATTGTATTCAATTACTTCATTTGTTGTACAAGATTTTCCAAGTAATTCCAAGAAGAGCCTCCTTTGCTGATGCTTTTTCTAGCAATTTCCTTAAGCTTAATCACATTTTCCCTTACAATCTGATCAGAAATAAGTTTTTCAACTTTCTGCTCAATTTCGAACCTCGATATTATCCCAATATCATCCACCTTCAACGACATGCCTACTTTCCAAGCATCGCAAATACACCTCTGCGTATACATCTGATCTCCAAAATAAGGCCAACAGAGCAAAGGCACGCCCATGCTTAGGCTCTCCATGAACGAACTCCAACCGCAATGAGTTATAAAACATGCAATAGAAGGGTGACCTAACACCAATTCTTGCGGGGCCCACTCGACCAACTTTCCACGATTGGCCACTCTTTCTGAAAACTCATCTGAGTAAGCAGGAAATGGTCCATCACAAATGCCCGGCCACGCCACGAACAAAAATGGTCGGTCCATGAGTTCGAGTCCTATTGCTAGTTCATTAAGTTGTACTTGGTTGAACCTTGATGTGCTGCCAAATGCAACATAAATTACTGAGTTTGGAGGGTGTTTGTCAAGCCAGGTTAAGCAGCTAGAGTCTTCGATACAAAAACTTCCGGTTGAATGCCCATTGGCAAGTAATGGACCCACAGACAAAATATTAGATGCCAGACTATGGGCTGAAGGGTCGAGCTCATGGAACCAGTTGCAAACTATCCAGTCGGAAATCTTGAGGTGCGAAAATATTCTTTTAATAACATGAAACAACGATTTTTGTATGTTTTCATCTCCTGGAAAGTACCAAGTAAATTCAGACATGGCAATGGGGGGCGTGTTTGGCAACAGTTGGATCTTCTCATCCTTCAATGAAGTCCCTGCACAGTCAAAAACATTCTCCACAGTCCACATCAAATTGTAAATGTACTCTTAAATGTCCAAATTAGTACACTTATGACGTATTTGATACGGAAGACTCGACAATATTTTAATCTACACAAAGGAGCTAAAATCTCGTTTAGCCTAGCGTCCTGTCTTATCTAATACTGCAATTTTGTGCTTGTAGTTTTTAAGCATCTGGTTGTCAAACATATTTTTTTTTTTTACACAATTTTTCAAATCACTTTTTAACAACATATATTTTCTCTCTCTATTTTTTAATCATATATTTTACTTAGAAAATATAAAAAATATGTTTTTAAAAAAAAACTTTTAACAAATAGATGCTAAACTTACCGTCGTGGTCGATGATTTTAGATTGAATAAGGCCTGATATCATGAACCCTAAAGACATGAACCGAGGAGTAGAATCTCAATAAATTGCACTTTTTGTTTGTTGGATATTGGTTAATAAATCGAGAATTGAAAATCGATTAAAGTGACTTCGTGTCGACTTCGGCCAAATACTCAAAAGTTCAGCTCAATCCGTATAGGCGAAATTGTTTGCCACTTCGCCGCTTCGGGGCGCACAAACGGAGATCGACCTACCCGGTCAGGTCGAGGGGGGCAGCGCCCCCCGTGGGAGCTCGGGGGCAACGCCCCCGAAAGAGAATTTTGATTTTTCTGCACGTATTGAAGGGTATATTTGGCATTTCGAAAATCAATATCGGATAAATGAGAAATTACGAAAAATGACGAAAATCAGGTCAAAATATTTGACCGTGCGACCGCATGGTTGGGAAACCGTGCGATCACACGTCAAATTTAATTTTGGTTTTTTAAGTAAGACCGTGCGGCCGCACGGTTGTCCGGCCACAAGACACCTTTTCATAAAGGTGCATTGTTTGGAAAAGGTGCATGGTTTGGGCCTCAACCATTTCGTCCACACCCTTTCATGATCTATAAATAGGACCCTTTGGGTGTCCTATTCCTCACAAGTTTGATATGCAAAACATCTCTCATCCTCTCTTCTCTCCAAAATCAAATTCATTTCATTTGTTTTGATTTTCTTTCATTTCATCATTTGGAGTACATAAGCCTAATTTTGGTTCGTTGTACTTGTGTTTTAGAGTGTTACAAACACAAGTGTAGTCGTTGTATCTTGGGAGTCGATTGCCGAAATTCGTAGGCACCGTTGCGGGGCAAATTCGACTTAAGGACAAAGAGTCCAACTCTTGCCTCGACTTTGTCCCTTCTTTTCTTCTTCTTCTTGTTTGTACTTTCCTTGCCGTTACTCTGTCCAAATTTCGACTTGGATTTAAAAATTTTCATTCTACTTATTTGGCGTCACTATTCACAGGTCCACCCAACATTGTTTCCATCATCTTAGAAATTTTCAACATCCAAACCTATGGAGCATCAATTATGCGATACAACCAAGTAGCAGAAACGAGAAGCGTGATTTTTTTAAAAATGTAGAAAACGAAACATTATGAAAACTCTATATTAAAATTAATTAAATATTTATTTTAATGTAATATTTAATTTAAAAAATTATTTAATATAATTTTAATAAAAAAAATACTTCAATGAAATATAATAATAAAAATACCACAATCAAATTTACTCAAATACATCATCGCTATCGATATCTATAACATTATCACTACTATCAATGTCTATAGCTCTATCAACATGATCATCGACTAACATGGCTTCCATCTCTGGTTATCTAAAAAAAGATTTGCGATATCAAGTGTTTTAATATCTTCAAAAGAGTCAAACTGATCTCCAGAGATATCCTTATTTTAGTTTTCTTGACATAATATTGTGGGCTTCTTTTTGATAAAAGACGTAGTTGACTGTAAACAAAAATTAAATTTTCAGCACGTTTTGGCGTTAATTTATTTTTCTTCATCGAATAAATAAAAGAATATGTACTCCAATTCCTCTAAGAACGTGATGAAGAACTAGGTTGTCTTAATGAAGTTAATTACTTTCGGTGAAATTTGTAATCTTTTGGCGTAAAAGTTTTCAAAAAGTTTCCTAGAAGTTTCCAAAATTTTTCATAGAGTTTTCAAAATTAATTAAAAAATAGGAAATCTTTTTTCAAGTTTCCGCGGAGTTTCTAAGAGTTTCCAAATTTCCGAAACTAAACGCTTGGTCGGTAGAAGTTTCCATGCTTCCTAAGATACCATTAACTATGTGGTATTTTTTCTTAAGCAAATCCTCCAAATAGGAAGGTATAAATTTTTCAGTACTCTCAAACAGTTTCTTCTGATTCTTTCTGTCATCTTAAAGATCAAACCAATCAGGAATTGACACTCGATATTTCAGAATCGAACGGCCATTCGATCACGCATAAAAATTAGAAGTAAGAAATGAAACTTTGCTACCAAATTGTAATTTGATAGTTTGATTCAAGGTGGTACGACCTTGCAAAGTGCATGACACAACCAAAACGTGCCCATATTTTTTTTATTTATTTTTAATCTTTTCGAGTTTTGGTTCATATACCGTAGATTGCCTATCCCAAATGAACCACAAATCAAATCACAATCATTGATGATACCTGGACACATTTATTAATATAATTTAGCCTCAGCTTGGTTAAAAAAAATTGTTTATGAACAAAGAATGTAATATTTTTAAGATAGAATACGTCGTTAAAAGTGAAATGAGAAAATGTATTGTTTATAAAGTTGTTCATAAACAATTTACCAAAAGGAGGCTTTAGTTTTTGAAAATAATCAATCGATGAAAGGGTTTCACATGTTCATAACACCAAAGAATATTCTCTAATGCCGAAGCATATACTTCATGACTTAAATAATAATTATGAGAACAACTAACAGAATGATGACTTCGAAATCTCTTCTCCAAATCCCTCCAATTTTTTAATTTCATTTTCCACTCAGTTTTTCAATTTACATTCAAGTGACTTAGTTTCAATCTTAATTTTTTATTGTTTTCAGTAACCATATCCGATAACATTCTCGCATAGGAGAACATATTCGATTTCAGGAACCTCGAAAATGAATCAATGATCTCACTCAAATAGATAAGATAAGATTCTACTGTAACTTTTTTTAATAATGTTCAATCTTGTATAGTTACCCTTCAAAACAAGCTATGAAAGTTTTTAAAGCCTCTGTTTGCTAAAAAAAAACTTGTTTATAAATAAAGAATATAATGTTTTCGAAGTAAAATATGTAGTTGAAAAGTGGTTTGAAAAAATATGTGATTAAAAAGTGATTTGAGGAAATTTATTGTTTATAAATTTGTTTATAAACATTTTACCAAACAGAAACGATAAGTCGATAATAATAACGAAAGTCTAGTACTTACCGTCGTCATCGATAATTTTCGACTGAAGAAGGTGGGGAATCATTAATCCTAGAGCCAAGCATCCAGGAGTTGAACACCAATAAATTGCAGTCTTTATCCCCATTT
The DNA here is from genome assembly GCA_963555705.1 of Ligustrum vulgare. Lineage (NCBI taxonomy): Eukaryota > Viridiplantae > Streptophyta > Magnoliopsida > Lamiales > Oleaceae > Ligustrum > Ligustrum vulgare. Next base: position 44,218,860 of record OY743187.1, on the reverse strand, counting down.
TCTTTGGGATCTCTAACATCCAAGCCAATGGTGAATCAATTATTATACCACTAATCTTTTCATTATTCTGCTGAGTAAAACTTTTGTGGAGTAAATCCTCCAAATAAGGAGGCATAACTTTTTCAATACTTTGATGCAGCTTCTTTTGATCTTTTCTATCATCTTCAAGTTCAAGCCCATCAGGAATGGACAGTAGCCTTATTTCAGAATTGGCTGTTGCTTCGGAGAGTCGAGCACGCAAAAAATCAGTCGTAAGAAATGTTACTTTGCTACCAAATTTGACCATCTGGTGTGACAGTTTAATAAGAGCTGCTGCATGACCTTGCAAAGGGCAGGACACAACCAAAATATGCCCATGATTTTTTGAGCTTTGATTCATAATGTAAAATGCGTAATACCAAAGGAGAAGATGAACCCATATTATTTATAGTTTGCATTCAAAGAGAGGAACCTAATCTTTCTTGATAATCACAATCTTGTTCACCCCTCAATTCTCTCTGTATAGGCCTAACAAATTGCTAAAGTTCAGGGGTTATTCAATTACTTTCAGTTTTATGTATGTATGTATGTTCACTCCTTTCTAGCCCATAGATTCGATAAGTTTTTGCCAATAAAAACGTTTCATACAAAATGAATACGCACAACAAAGGCTATGAGGCGCAGGGGCATGTCATGCGCGACTTCGAAGAAAATTGAAATTCTAAGAAAATTTCAGGATTTTATGAAATTTCGTTTGATGTAAAGGATCACGTACGACATCATATTTGACATCTAAGAAAGGTTGTACGACTCTCCTGGTTGGATATATTTTAAAAGAATCCTCATCGGGGAAATGGATTAAGCTTTTACCACCAAATGGTGGGCAGGAGATTCAGTCAGTTCCATATTCACTTTAACTAAAGCACTAAATAAAGATTCTATGAAGGATTGTATAAAAACTTCAAACGCTAGGGATATAAATCATCCTTTATTAATCAGTTCCATTGCACTAGCAGTGATTATCAGCTAATCATTGATTGGTTCAATCTAGAGCCTCAGTGCAAAAGTTTCATCGACTAGTCGCAAAATGGACGTGGATTTTCAAGTTTACACTTCGGAAGGAAAATGCTACTTGTACAAAAACAGTGACCAAAAGGATGATGAGGTGGAGCTATTGTGATAGTTGATTTTGGAAATGATGTGATCTGTTAAATAAACAAGATGATGACAGCAATGCACTATGTGAACCTTTTAGTCATCCTGTATGTACATGTAGCACAACTCTTGGCTAAAACTCATCCTTAAAATCGACTTGTAATAGAGGGGCGTCAAAGTAGTTACAATACTATAAGTGAGTCTTAACAACGATAGCCATATTCCTATCTAGGTAAACTTACAAAACAAATCTTCTATTGGAAGTAGCCCATCAACAAAAGGGTTATATCCACAAGGGTTAGTGCCCTAATACCAATGGTCAAAACTAAAAGAAGATGGTGCCGAGGTAGTTATGAGCTCACTAGACAAATCTTAACTTACTGACCTGGAATGCAACAAAGAGAAACTACACATCATGTCGACCTAAACCATCCTCTGGTATGCAACCAGGATAATTCTATACAATTTCAAGGTACAATCTGTTTAATGATCATTGTAAGAGCATCCCTCATAAATCAATTTGACCCTGAAAGTAATTTTGAAGAGAATGTCAATAGATTTTATTCTACCTGAGGATATCATAGAAATTGCAGTTACTTAGGAATGAAACAGCATGGCACCATCATCTGTAATCCTAACAAACAACAGAAAATTCAAACATAACCAATTATATCAACGGCAACAAGAAAATGAGTAGAAAACAAATGTAGTTAATGTATTAACACCAAATTCAAAGTACACCAGTTTCATCGTACAACGTTGACACACAGAACAATACCATCTTTAATCTTTTCCCCACTTTTGTAGTTTAAACCGACTTCAAATTGTTTGCATATCGAATCAATGTAAGTTATAATTCTCCTTGATCAAGAAACAGCCGCTAAAAATGTTTCTGAATCATGTCAAGTAATATCATTTCATTTAGAGTAATATCTCAACTTTAATATACGCTACCTTTTCCCTTTAACAGGTAAAGGCCAGGAATGATTTTTTGCCAAAACGGACAAAAGAGCTCCAATCCCAGCATCAATTCCAACTCCAAGAACAATGGAAGGAAGATGAAGATTAGTTTTCTTTTTGTTCTGCATAATTTCCCACAACAGCTTGACATCATCATGGTGCCATAAACTCAAATGCACTGCCAGTGTCGTCTTCATATCAGAATCAAGGGGCATCTGAAGTAGATCCAAACAAACAGGACAAACCTTCGAATGATCTCAGTCTTTCTTTATAGTAACTCTTCCTGCTACTGCTATTGCTTTATCCCGCAAAGTTGTCTGAGAAGTGGGCCGAGAAAACTGAAAGAAAACTCAACCAATAATTTCTCGATGCAATAAGAAAATCACATTGAGACTCAAATCAAACAAGCAACAAAAATTCACCTTTATCAGATTACAAAACTGCATCCATTAGCAGCCTCTTCATGTTCATTTTTGGCATCTTACTGGGCTAAACAAAATTGCTCATAAGTTTTTATGGAAACAATTACATTCGGTAAGTTAGTGCTCCAAATTTGTTACAAAATTGGATTACCTGGTGGCTAGATATCAATTTCAACATTACATTATTCTTAAATAGAATCTTACAAAGCAAGACAAAGATTACATGATTGCAAATCAAATGACAGATTCTTATAGATATACAGTACAGAGGTCGATAAATGAGTGAAGCACATTGTAGAAATCCCAATTGGCAGAAAATGAGCATCATAATCAAATTTCACTATCAAACTTGGGAATTTAGGTTGTAATATATTAATTGTTCACTCATTTTTCACCAAATTTCCTCCGGCAACACAAATTTTCTAAAATCAACAGATGTTGGATCGAACCTATAGTCATTAGCTACATATAAACAAATAATCAAAACCATGCGGTAAAGGGCAATCCAGGAATTAAATTAAACAAAATTGTATATATATATATAGATTCAAGAAGTTTTTACTAACTATAACTAATCAAATAGTCTGCCTAAATTAAGCAAATTCATGCAGTGTGTTTTGCACATACGATATTTTTATGACTTACAGATCGATGGATACGAGGAACACCTTTTCCCTCTCCCTCCTATCTCCTTTCCTTCCTTCCTTCCTATCTCCTTCCTTCCTATCTCCTATCTTAAAAGAGGAAATGAGTCCTACAATTCACGGATGTCCCACTCGTTTTCACACCTGAACCGGAACCGGTTCTCTACTGTTTCTTGATTCGTTTACAAAATATCTAAAGTGGACATATCTAAGGCTTTTCAGTTCCTCCCATTTTCTCTCTGGAGAACCATCTTTGAAATCACCTTCGCTCCGCCTCCTACATTGCTACAGCCACCATTATCACCAGCTCTGTCTTTGACTCAATCAAGACCGCCTCTCGGAGCTACGCTTCATTAAAAATCTTTTACCCACAGTCTCAGTCAATTTGCTGAGGCCGACTTCGTCCGATCAAGCTCCTTTAGGGTTCGATATCTGCTTCCATCGTATAATCTTCAAGCAGGCGGCTTTCGCTTAGGGTTTTCTTCAGGGTTTCGATAGTTATCGTCCTATTTTTCTTCTGCTTTGTAGAAACCCATCTTCGAAATCACATTTGGTCCGCCTCTTCCATCGTTACCACCATAACTTGTGGTAATTTTTAATGTCTTCTTCCCAATTTCTAGGATGTGTTTGTGGTATTCTGGTAAAATTACGTTTGGATTTTTTGTTTTTTTAGATGATGAAATTACGTTTGGAGTTTTTTGGTTTTTCAGATCTGGGTCAGTTATATTCCACAAGCTACCATTATCAAAGAAATGAATGTTTTTGATTCTGTTCATGGGGATTTTTCCACCAATTTTATCAAAGATAAAATCAGATATATTTGACTTTTTTTATCCTGAAACTGTGGTCTCAATGTTTTATATTACAATTTTGCCCTGCATCTATAAGTCCTCAAGCAAATATATGTAGGTAAAAAAGACAATTTAAATTTATCAAAATCTGATAAAATTGTTAAAATTCTCTCCCAAACATGGGCTTATATGGAAATTCAAATATTATATTTTTAATTGTTTAATTATCTTAATTGATGCTTTATTATTAATGAAATCAGATCTTATGTTTCGTAATTAGCGTCTGATTACGCTCCATTTAGTGGGTATCCTCTAATGCTACAAGTACTAGCAAGTCTTACTAACTGGGTTACAAACAGAGGAGAACTCACGAGATTTTCACAAGACTTACTTATTGGCAGAGAAATTGAATTTGCTGGAAAAGTCTAAAACCAAAGCCAGAAATCAGATCGAACCATTTCCCTCCTTCTTTCTCTCCTTCACATCGTTGAACCTCATACCTCCGTGACCTCAGACCTCCGTCTCCGTGACCTCAGTCATCCGTCTCCATTACCTTAGACCTTCGTCTCCGTCACTGTCGAGGTAGGTTGAAAGGGCAACATCCATTTCTCCCAAACACCTAAAACTCAGATTTTGTCCAGATCTGAGCTCCATTTTCAGAAGCGGATTTCGTCTAGATTTGAGCTCCATTTCTCCATTTTCAACGATAGCTTTCGTCTAGATTTGAGCTCCAACTTCGACAGCAGAGTTCGTCCATATTTGAGCTGCTCCATTCCCAACAGGTGATTTGAGCCAGATTTGAGCTCCAACTTCGACAACAGAGTTCGTCCATATTTGACCTCCATTTCGTCCATATTTTAGCAATATTTAAGCTGTGTTGAAGCTGCATTACCTTCTCTGTCAACTACGGTTGGCCACATTGTTGAAATTGCTGCTATTCATTTCGAAATTTCTGGGCATCTTAATGTCTGTTCAAGGAGGTAACATATATTCCTATAATTTGAAAAATAAAATGGTGGATTGAATAATTTATGGACTCTGTATGAATCCTACAATTTGTTTGTTCTCTGTCGACATTGGGGAGCCATTCTCCATAAATTTCTATTTCCATCCACATGTCTCAGCATTCGAAATAGATTCAATATTACAACATGGGCCTAATGATATTATGTTTAATTATTGTGAATTTGAAAAATAAATTAACCTCAATTGTCCACTGCATTTTGATATGTTCTTTAGTTCAGTAAGAATTTATTTTAGTTGGGTAAACTGTGATTATCAATATTCTGTGCCTAAAATGTCTAATTTTTTTTAATTTTTTTTTTACATTAGGTGGTTCAACAATGTATTCTGATGAAGAGGAACGGAATGTGAATTCTATAAATGCTGTTGAAGTGATATTGGAAAATAACGATCTCGATGGAGATAGGTTCATTGGTGCTACCGAAGAGGAAACGGGACAAGAAATTAGTGAGATGGTGCCAACAATTGGGATGAAGTTCAATGACGAGAACGAAGTGTTTGACTTCTATAAACGTCATGCGTTTGCTGTGGGCTTCCCTATGAGAAAAAGAAGCTCGAGGAAGGGCGAAGACGGTGTGAAAAGATATGCTACATTCACATGTGGTAGAGAAGGCCGAATGAGTGGTTCCTCAAGCAACTCGTTAAAGCCACAACCGTCAATGCACACTGGTTGTCTAGCTAGGTTGACAGCTATGTGTGAAGTATCGGGAATGTGGGTTATAACAAGAGTCATTTTTGACCATAATCATGCAACTAGTCCATCAAAATCTAGATTGTATCGATGCAATAGAGAAATGAGCGACCAAGTGAAGAGGCAGCTTGAATTGAACGATATAGCCGGAATTCCTATGCATAAAAGTTACAACTCAACTGTGATTGAAGCTAGTGGGTACGAGCAAATGACATACATGGAAAAGGATTGCAGAAACTACATCGACAGGGTTAGACGCTTAAGGCTCGGTGAAGGGTAGGCTGCCATTCAGGCTTATTTTTCCAAAATGCAAGCAAATTGTCCATGTTTTTATTTCAATGTAGATTTGGATGATGAGTGTAGGTTGAGGAATGTGTTTTGGTGCGATAATAGGTGTAGTGAGGCTTATAAAGAGTTCGGAGATGTCGTAATATTCGATACCACCTACTTGACTAATAAGTACGATATGCTGTTCGCCCCGTTCGTTGGAGTAAACCATCATGGTCAGTCAATGTTGCTTGGATGCGGTTTGCTATCGAATGAGGATACAGACACGTTCGTGTGGATATTTCGTACATGGCTTCAGTGTATGGAGGGTAAGGCACCAACATGGATTATCACTGATCAGGACAGGGCGATGCAAAATGCAATACAAATTGTATTCCCGAATTCCAGGCATAGATGGTACTTGTGGCATATATTAAAGAAACTACCAGAGAAGTTTGGGTACCACAGTGAAAAGGGCGCTGTACTAAGGGCTGTGCATAACGTTGTCTATGATTCTCAAACTCCAGAACAGTTCAACGGGGATTGGAGCCCATGATTGATAAGTACGAATTGTATGACAATCAATGGCTAGCAGGTCTTTACAGAGAGCGGGCTCGATGGGTTCCATGTTACTTGAAGAGTAGCTTCTGGGCTGGAATGTTAACAACGCAGCGCAGTGAGAGTACGAATGCATTTTTTTATGGGTATGTGCATTCAAAGACATCTCTAAAACAATTTGTTGAGCAATATGAGCTAGCTTTGCGGTCAAAGGTCGAAAAGGAATTTCAGGCCGACTTCAAGTCGTACTCCTAGATGGTGCCATGAGTAACCAAGTTCCAGATGGAGAAACAATTCCAATCAGTATTCACGATTATGAAGTTCAAGGAATTCCAAGCAGAGATTACTGGTATTATGTACTGTCAAGTTATTGCTTCTCAAACCGATTACATGGGATCTAGATTCAGCGTGGAAGAGGAGGTTTTCTTTGACGGGGGAGAAAAAAGGGTTGTGTTCCTTGTGACATTCGATCAGCAACTTTGTGAAATTTCATGCAGTTGTCATTTGTTCGAGTTTCGTGGAATTATTTGCAGACATGCAATCACTGTTCTAAGACAAAATGGGGTCACATCTATCCCTGAAAAGTACATATTGAAAAGATGGAGAAGGGATGTACGTAGACATTACATGCGGGTGAAGATCGAATGTAATGGATGGATAAGTACCCCACAACAGATTCGATATGAGCAATTGTGTCGTACATTCGGAAATGTCGCTGACATTGCATCAGAGAATGAAGATCGAACTAGAGAGCTTCTACAGTGGTTGGAGATCCAAAAATGAGTGAAATGACCGTGTCTAATTCACTACCATCTCAAGATATTAGTTCAGCTGCTCCTCAGTGCGCTGGGGCCGACCTGGGGTCGGTCGGGAAATATTGGACCCTAAATGTGCAAAAAGGAAGGGAGCCCCACGGAAAGTCCGTAAGAAGAGTCCACTTGAGAGTTCATCTTCAAGATCCAAGGTATAATTTAATTACTTCAATTTCTTGTGTACAATGCGTTCACATTTCTTATAGTTTTTTGAATACAATTTTGGAAGATATTCTGATTGAGATGTGGGAACTAACATCTAGGATATTACTTTAAGATGCAACAAGATTGAATGTTGTTTGAAGGAAAAGGGTGAATGAAAATTTACTTATGTAATTTCTTAAACGTAATTCTAAAATAAAATGTGTTTTTCCCCTTTTGTTTGAACAGAGAGCCCTAGAGTAGACACAACGTGCAATATTGGAGTTTGCAAAATTTTCAATTAGACCGAATACACAGGTAGCACCCTCTTCAAAAGTAATACTGATTTTGGCACAGATAGTTACATCACATCTTGGCTTAAACTGTATTAATACGTGACGGTAACTTGTGATGTACCAACCAGTGGCGGAGCCAAGAAATACATATTGCTGGGGCAAAAAATATGGGGGACGGAGGGTTTTTTTTTTTTTTTTTTGAATCAAGATGATTTAAATCAATAATTTTGAGTACCAGGAATTTTTTTTTTTGGTCACACTAATCATCGATTATATAAAAAAAAAAATGAATTGGATGTGGTCAGATGGAATGAAAGAGTAGTTAACAAACATAGTTAGATTGGTAAAATATATTGCATGGATTGTAAGGTGATGATTTGTATTGCTCCAAATACTGTATTAAAGGATAGACCATGAAATATGGGATTTGTCATTTCAACTATTACGTTATATTCCTATTTTTTTCTATCAAGTAGACATTACATAGGTAAATCCTTTTGTTGGTCTATGCCGTCTTTATTTGTTATCTTTTCATGCAAAAGCTGAACTCATTATACACTTGCTAATGAAATGAAATTATTGCGTAGGTAAGAAATAGAGATTTCTGAAAAGAAGCCTATCTTTCACAAATATGGAGCAGCAGATTTCTACAATGAGGTCAACTACAAATATGTAGTTTTTTCGAAAACTGTTATTCTTGTGCACACGGTTTTTTTTTCTTTGCGTACCAAAAATATTCTTCAAATCAATGTGTTTTTAAGAACTTTACAGCCAAAAAAACTTTAATAAACCAGTTAGTTTTCATTTCTATTTGCATATCTCCATAATAAAACAGAATAAATAAAAACTTTACCAAGCATAAATAAGTTTCATTGAGAACACTAAGTTAAGAATCTATTCAAAGGTATTGAACCGAATAATATACAAAGCTTTCTCCCTGCTGATGAAGACCTTCTAGCTTGTCTATTTTATTTTATTTTTACTTTTTTTCTTCCTTATCTAGATTCTAAATTTTTAATTTTGGTAGGACCATCAATGATAATGTGCAACATATTTTACAGATCTGATCGAAATCAACATATTTTTCCTGCTTTTAGAACTTCTCTTGCACATTCATATTCTTTTTCCCCTAAATGTTTTGTTGATTGATAATTTTGAGTCACTGCTTCCCCTTGTATTAGACAACCTCCATCATGCCTACACATTCTACTTCTTGATCTTCGTATCCTCGGTATTACTCCACAAATTGATTGATTACTTGTTGCATAGCTTTGTGTTTCTATTTGATTGAATAAAAATATTTCACTCTATCAATTTACTATGGTGAGATTACCTGTTTGGTTGATGGAGTTGTACTCATTGTTGATACTATATTTGTCGCCGAATCACTGGATAGTTTCTTTGCTAGCTTTGCTCATGGTATGCCTCCTACCTTGTTCATAGAGTTTAGAGAAGAATGATGATGACATTTATTGTACCCGTGAAGTAGATGAGCTCCATGGACGTATTTGCTTAAATTCTGAACAATGTGGGTGTCAAGTGATTGTTCAAGGGCGCTGGAGCCAACATCCTTCGTGCTGTTGCTTGTACTGGTGTGCTTTCTTCATATGAGGAACTTTAGGAGCATGTTTTGGAAAAGAAATATGGTCTCGTGCATGGGGCTTAAATAACACCAACTTCATCGCTTCTTTATCAACAGATTAGTGGTGAAATTTTTTTGGCTGTTTAGTTCAACAATTTGTGATACATTAAATTTCACAGTTTTGAATGATTGAATTTAGGGAGTTTTCATATCTAACATTGTTTTCCTTTGACTATTTTTTTTTCTTTCCGCAACGTTGTCATTAAAGAGGATTTTAAATTTATGATAATTTCGAAAACTGAAGATGATCACCGTCTATGCATTCAAGTTAACATAATTTTTCATTCATATAATTTTTTCGAGTAAGCCTTATTTCAAAATTGGCTTATGCTTCGGACAGTCAAGCATGCAAAATATCTGTAGTAAGAATTGTGACCTTGCTACCAAAATTGATCATCTGGAAAGGGCAGGACACAAACCAAAATATGACCACAATTTTTTAAGTTTTGATTCATAATGTAAAATGCATAAATCAAAAGAGAAGATGAACCTATCTTATTTATAGTTTGCATTCAAAGAGAGGAACCTAATCTTTCTTGATAATCACAATCTTGTTCACTCATTAGTTCTCTCCGTATGGCCTAACAAACTTCTGAATTTCAGTGGTGACTAAATTACTCGATAAGTTCCTGTCAATAAAACACATCCCAAGACCTAAACATGATAGCAACAAATGAACAAGTTAATAGGAAGTCATCTTCACAGAGCTCCAATGTCCTATACGGTGGTGATTCCCCACACTCTCTCTCATTTCAAGCATGCATTCAATGTGTTTATGCTTGCACTAGCCACTGGCTTTGAAAAAATGAAGTATTAGAATGAACATCATATTAAAATCACATGATTGAGCAAGAAAGAAAGAACGACGAGCAAATTTACGCAATTACTAATATGTATCTTCTGACAATCCCAATCTCTAGCTATTACTAATATGTATCTTCAGACAATCCCAATTTCTAGCTAACATTCTTCCTTTGAGTGTACTATACCCATAGCTCAAAAGTAATGTATGTTTAATACTAACAAAAGATGTCAAATATATGCGAGTAAATGGTAGTATGTAATCTTGATTCCTAGCTGCGGCATGTAATTTTTCCTTCACCATTGTTCAAATGAACCCCTGCAAAACAAGCCCAAACAGAAAATATTATTTTAGGGGAGGAATCTGCTAGCTACTGGAAAGTTTTCATTTACATTTCGGGGATTTTTCGTACAGCAATTTCAAACTATGCCCTGGTGTATGGTAAATTTAGAATGACATATGCGTAAAGGCCGTGCAAGAACAACTAAATGCTACAACTGTAATGTTCAAAAAGGATTCATAAAGATCAAAGTATACACACTTATTTGTCACTTATTCAGTTCTCTTCCTAAATTCACAGAATTCAGTTGGTGTAAAAAAATTGTATCACCTTGAGATATTTTACTACGGTCAAAACAGAATTCCCACTGACTGTAGAAAATTATTTCAGTTGTGTGTGTTATTTTTTTTTTCTTTTTTTAGGCTTTTAGCATCAAAATACCTTATCAATACCAGTTAAAATACTGACTACAAGAATAGCGAGAAAGGGAGGGAATTGAACAAATATAAATAAAAAAAGTGGAATTAATTATTGAAAATATTCAAGATATTGTACAGCCATGCTTTTATTCGAAAACTTTACCTCCCACCTTCCCATTCATTATCAGTACTTAGTTCATCAGCACCCATTTTGTGTCTTTAAATTCAGTTTATGCTTCCCCCAAACATATCAATTCCTCAAATCATAGAGATTCAAACAGCTTCTATTGTTGCAAGAGAAACATTATTGGGGCACAATTTCAAAAACACGACAATCTAATAAGAAGAAAATGCAAAACTTACAACAGGAAACCTCCATATGTCAAACAAACAATTGATGTTGAAATATTTCCTTATCTTTCGGACTGAGGTTGTCTTTTGCACAGGTTTGTTGTGGATTGGGATCATCGGGATGTTCAGCGATTTCTCCTTGGAGATGGATAAGAGGCTCCACGCTCATTTTTAGATTCTAGACTAGTAGACTTTACAACTGAGCAGAGTGAATACCAAAATCGATAAAGGTGACTCTTAAATAGTCAAACTCCTCAAATGGGTTAAAAATCGTAAACTTGTTCTGTTTGATGCTCATTAAAATGAGCAAAATTTTCATTTTTCAATAGTGGATGTAGGCGCTAGTTTCTTTTTTTAATATTTACGGAATGCAAGAACTTATGTGGGCCCCTCCATGAAGTCCACTGTGGTGGGCGCAGGTAGGTCTTTTTTTCCTTCCTTTGACTGTAAACATCTATAAAATTGAAATGATTTTTTAAAAAGGATAGAATGGGAATTTAGATAATCAACTGCTGGTATTAAAAAATATATGATGTCAGATGATCCTGACGGAAGTACTAACATGACAGATTTTTTAATATTATAACACTGTAGAATAATGAAGAAAGAGAAAAAAGAGAATTTAATCAGCACCAAATAGACGCTAATTTGATGATTTGAGGGCCGAACTTGTTACTTAAAAAATTATTATTATAATCAAAGTCCCAATTCCTATTCTAGTTAAATTTCTAATTAGGTCGTTTTGATTGCGATTCTGAAATTTGGGCGAAAATAAAATGAATTTCAAGAAATTGAATTCTTGTGAATTTATTTTCCTATTAAGTGGAAGTTAATGTATTTAATTGCGATGATGAAATTTTGGTGGAAAGAAAACGAATTTCACATTTTGGTGTTTGAGTGATAATATTTTTCATGTAATTTGATTGGCAAAAAATATTGTTTAATAATAGCCTCTTTTTGTTAAAAGTTATATGTTTAAAAACATATTTTTTTATGTTTTCGAGGTAGAATATGTGGTTGAAAAGTGAAGAAAGAAATATATGTGGTTAAAAAGTGATTTGAAAAATTGTGTTGTTTAAAAACATAAAAAAACATATTTTGCCAAACAAAGGCTAAATTATTTAATATGAAAAAAGATGAAAGTGATGATATTCGACCTAAATTGTAAGATTTACAAAGTTGAAGGATTAAATTGTAACTATTTAAAAGTTGAATCGAATCAAAGAATGAAGATTAAATTTGATCAGGGATCAATTAGACCCATTAAAAATGGAATACTCAAATTAGAAGAACAAAAAAAAAAAATATAAAATCAGGTCAATCCGATAATTAGGGACCAAAATACAAGAAAATAAAGTAAATAACATTTTGCTAAGAAATTGGATTCTCACCACTTCGGCTAGAATTCAAATTCTTTGAAAACAATGAATTGAGCTTGATGTTACACTACCAAGAAAAATGTTTTACATGAAAAATTGTATCAATAAGAAAAGCCAAAAGTGAGAATTATAAAATGAATTTCATTTTTCATGGAAATTTTTGTGTAATAAAGAAGGACCTTACTCCAATTCCATATAGGTCAAACCTTTTAAATTTTAGTCAAACTCTCATTTCTGACCCTAATTAAAAATTCAATCAACAACTTTCCCCAATTTATTTAATAATTAAAAAGATAGAGCCCATTTTAGCGATTTTCAAAATTGCTATGAAGATCCATCCTTAATTTTTTCATGGTTGAAAATATAATACCCTTGTTCCGTAAATTCCCAAATTGCAACCGGGTCTTCATCCCAACTTTTGAAATCCTAGTCCAACTGGATCTTTTATCAACATCATTGGCTTAGCTGATTAATGGCAGCCGTCTTATGGAGGACACTGCCTTTTGCTACCATGAAGGCAACGACACTGCTATTGTGATTGATAATAGTCTCTTTGCAATTTTTATTAGTGACAATATTTTGAAATTGCACGTTCAAATATGTAAAGACAAGTTTAGAGGGTCCCATTACAACATTCTATTCATAACCCGAGTAATCAAACAAAATTATATTAGGAAAGTGTAGTTCATCAGTCACAATTGACCATTATTAAGGTTTCACAACACCACAAAAAATTGTGTCGATCTTTCGCTCATCTAAGGATCACAAGACTACTTTCGTCACAATAATTGAATATAGGAGAAATGCAATATGCTTATGTCAGAATTACTGACATTTTATGCATTCAAATAAGAAACACGTCACATCTGAATCAATAAGTTCGACACTGAAGCAAAGTTGAAACAAATACAAATAATCTTACAACTGTCATTTATTGAACCCAACAAAATATATTATATACCTCATTCATAAAAATAAATTAAATAAATATACACTGCTCACATAAATTGGACAAAATTATTTTATATAATTATTAGTCAAATAAACATATATTACTTACTATAATTTAAATAGAGTCATTTTATATACCTAATAAACAGGGGCATATCGAGAGCATGACAAGCACCCGTGCTCGCTCATGATGGATCGGCCTGGAAAAAAAAAATAGTGCAAATTTTTGGCATTTTTTTGAAAAATAAAGTTATTTTGCTGAAGTCTGCCCGTGCTTAATTTTTTTTATTAATATTAGCCCGTACTGTACAAAATGTTTGGATCTGCCACTGCTAATAAACATATAAAAGAGTGATATATTCCACCTTCCCACCCGCTTGTGAGGAACTTATTATCACTCTCGTAAATATGTATTACTCACTATAAATTAGATAATGTTATCTTATATAATTACTTTAATAAATTAAATTAAACATATACAACTCTGATTAATATAAAGAAGGCAGTAATAATAAAATAAAAATAACGTTATACTAATTATAAATGGGACAAAGTAATAAAGTAATAATAAATAAATAAGCATATACCATTCACTAATATTCATTATAAATTGAACAGAGTATGGTACAAATGATGTACCACTAACAGCTTGCTTTTAAGATAAAAAAAAAAAAAAAAAATAATGCTACATGTACAATGTAGCCTACAAGCTGGTTCACAATCAAACTGGAAAAGACATTTATGACCTTAAGTGGCTAAAGGTATTACCCGCTACTCCTCAGCACTTTCAAATTCTGAGATAGATTTTCTAGGGCGTAATCAAACCAGCTCCTGTCGCCTCATCCCTTCACCGACCCCCACATCACGCCGCTGCCATCACTCATCGGTGTTCAGTGGCGAACTTCTTGCCTTCGTCGACTCCCACGTCAAAGGCGTTCCGACTATAAGTAAAGGTCATTCCGGGTGTCGTTTCAAGGCCGTCACTGCGTTTCGAAATTTTCCAGGTACGTCCCATGTTTTCGAGAGGTTTGAAATGATGAAAGAAATACTCCTGGTTTAAATTCCGACCAGCTAGCACTGTATTACTTATTTGAAGACAAATGCAGTTAATGTTCCAGTGTGAGGATTTATGTGGTAGGCTAGGGAATCCGTACAGAAAAATTTCCTTAGTGTTCTGATGTGGATGTATGAGAACTGAAGGTGGGGTTGAAATGTAATCAAGAAGCTTAAGGAAACACAAAAATTGGCTAGAAATTGAATTCAAATCAGCTGCGTGATTAAGACAACTAACAAGAATCAACTAAAGTTAGGAGTTCAATTTTCAATTGCTTCCTTACATCTTCAAATGGTGCTTCACTACTTTTACAAACTACATTTGCGTTTGGAATTGGTAAGAATCATTTGGTCCTGAGTTTAAAAAAAATGGTTATTCTTATATAGTGAGTGTCGTGATGTTAGATTACATAACTCTTTGAACATGAAAAAAAGTATTGGTATGATCAATATCTAATGGATATCATCAAAAGGAGAAGCATTTTTTTAGAGCAGAATGCAGAATTAACTACCAAGCTAAAGAACTAATCAAACTGGAACCAAAACCATAAATTTTATTCAGTTAGAATTGTTAGTTAGAAACATTATTTAGTTGAACAATTACATTAATTTGTTCAGTAATTAAATTAATCAGTTAGATACCTAATTTATGCATTTTGTGTCATCGAACTTTGCAATTATTTAAGGTTATTGAAATGTTTGTTTTTGGTATTGTTAGGAACACAGTATGAGAGGGAAGAACTATGGAATTTGTCACTCCTGCAGAGAAGCGGGGCATTGGTTGGAAGATTGCCCAACGAAAAGACATTGCCCCAGGTGTGGGGATGGATACTTGAGGCTGTTTGAGGTTGAGAAAAGGACGGAGAACAGAGGTCGCTTGTTCTTCTCCTGTAATCGGACTTGTTGTCGATACTTCGATTGGCAAAAGCCGAAAGCCAGTAATAACGTTGACAAAACAAAGGAGTCGAACGAGAAGAACATTGAGGAGTTGACTCGAGTGCTTAAAACATGTGCACGAATATCCCACGAAGACAAGGTTGACATAAATGTAATAACGATTCGTAGGAGTGAAGGATATGGTGGAAATGGAAAAGGGAAGGTGTAACACCCCAAGTTTAAAATCTAAAACCTAGGCGTGTTAACTTCCATTCACATTAAATGCGGAAATAATCGTTTAAAACATTTAAACTTTTCATTTTCTATTATAAAATTTTACAAAAATTTCTACAGAGTCTCCTCTATAACTTGGACATAACCAACCTGTAGAGGGACATCATACCTACAATACAAATGCAATTCTCAACTCATTCAACATCCAACATTCAACATCCAACCACAATTCCAAAATTTAACCTCAACATCAATTCCCAAACTCCTCAACATAAATAAATTTAAACCATAAGCCTCATTTAACTAAATGGAGGATTGATAAACTACTAAAGAGATAAATGACTTATCAAAACTAAATCCAATAAACAATTAAAAGAATGACCTAATAAAAATAACTAGAACATTTATAAAATTCCACTTCAAACCCTATTTAAAATGTTAAATTGTGGTACTGTCTGAGTCAGCCGCCAAGTGCTCTCCTCGGATCACCTAACTTTCATCACCTGAAATGTTGGGGAGGGATTGGGGTGAGCTAAAGCTCAGTAAGTAAACTTTATGCATGTAATGCATGCTCATTACATGAAATACCTTAGACCATTTAAAGTAATTATCTCCATTTACTTTACTTTTCAAGACTTCATACATTCCAACTTCACTTTAACATTTTCGAAACTTTAACTTTATTTCTATCGTGAGCGCAATTTTTGTATCTTCTAGCCAATCACAATGCAGTGGCCAATTTCCCTTATTTAAAACCAGGTTATCACTTTTCCACCGCATAGCGGTTTAAAATTTACCACCGCCAAGCGGTTTAGCAATTGTCACCGAAAAGCGGTTTAATATTTGACACCGCCAAGCGGTTTAGAAATTGTCATCGCAAAGCGGTTTAATATTTGCCACTGCCAAGCGGTTTAGCAATCGTCACCGCAAAGCGGTTTAATATTTGCCACCGTCAAGCGGTTTTGCAATCGTCACCGCAAAGCGGTTTAATATTTGCCACCGCCAAGCGGTTAAGCAATCCTCACCGCAAAGCGGTTTAATATTCACCACCGCAACAGCGGTTTAATTCGGGTACGCCGGTCCACCGCGCCCCATTTCCCACTCACACCTTTCATGGCGTAGAAGTACATTCATTTATTCTTAAAACCTGGGATACATACTCTTTGAGAAAAATCTAACTTTCCACACTTTTCCTTTAAAATCATTTGGCTTCCCCAGTACTCAATGACAAATGCATGCTTGATGATGCAATTAACATAAAATATATGAATGCTTGGGAAGTTTCCAAATTGAACAATATATATTTATATAAAGTAACGAAAGCATCGAAAACGAGCAATATACAAAGTTGTCACTTGCACAGAAATTTCACATTAACTTTCAACTTTAATAAAAATAGGGGGAGTTTACTTACCTGTTGACCTTAATATTTACCGTTATCTTGACTTGCAAGTGGAAGAAGCCTCGGCTGCCCGTGACGTCAATGTACCAAAAGCCCTAATTATTCACATTCATCAATAAATATGACTTTTGACTCGAAACACATTTGAAATTCTTTTTAATACTAACCAAATCCCAAGCATACCATATTCGAAACGAACAAAAAATATTTCAGTGAACATTACAAAGTCATCTTATCCTTTTTAATAAAGGCAGAACATCCAATCGAGATCAAAATTTCAATTTATCCTAAGTGTGACCTTAGGATATGACAAAAACACATAAAACCCATATTCAAGATAAGGAATGAATTTCAATGTACATTAGAAGATCTTCTATCTTTTAATTCAAACTAACACTCAAATTTACATTGCTTAACCTAACGTTATAAAATTCACTCCCTTAAAATCCCAACAAATTCACAAATCTTAAAATCAACATATATCCACAAACTTTACCCAAACAGTTAACTAGACTACAATTTTCATAAATCTCAAAAATCAGAAATTTATACATACATACATACTTAAAAAAAAAAATCAGAAATTTATTCACGTTTATACCACTTTCCCAAATTCTAAAATTCTCAATTTAACCCTTCATTAAACTAGAAGAAAATCAATTAAACAAATCAATTTAAAAATTTTCGAATTCTATCATTAACGGATACATATAAATACTAAATACCTAAATTTAAAAACTGAAATTAATCAATTAAATTTCGAAATTAAACTAAGTCCGAATTTGAAAAACTATTGTGGGAATTACACATCTATATTCAAAACTATTGTGGGAATTACACGTCTATATATATATATACACACACACACATACATAAGCATTACTAAATCCCCAATTTAATGGTATAATTCGAAATCAAGTAAACTAAAATCTGAAAATTTACATACACCCCCTTTATGTCATTATTCCTAAAATCTGTGAATCCCCATGTATTAAATACACACTGACATCATTAAATTCCATATTTTTAAATTTGGCATTTAACATATGAAATTTAGACTAAAATTCGAATATGAATTTATATATTTATACACATAGAAATCTTAAATTTACGTGTATATACATATATACATAATAATACATATACACATACACATACACACCCATTATCCAAAATTTGAAATCAACAACTGAGGTTACAAGAATTCTGAAATTACAATCAAATTCGAAATCTGCAAGTCGCTATAAAACTCGAAATCCCACATATAGATGTATATTATTCCATATATACGTGAATGTGTGGCCGTGTGGGTGCGCGGGTGTTCCGTGTCCCGTGTGTGTGTGCTCGGTCTGGGAAAAGGGGAAGAAAGAAGGCAGGAAGGGTGCCTTACTGTGGTGGTTATCGGCGGTGTGGTGGTGGCGGAGCTATGACTGGTCGAGAGTGATGGAGGCGAGAGAGACGATGGTGATGGAGGCGAGAAGAGAGGAGAGTCCGAGTCGAGCGAGGGTGAGAGGCGTGAGATAGAGAGAGATGAGAGTGATAATTTAGGTTTAAATGTTTAAGATTTGGTAAATTTGCAGTTTAGCCCCTCAACTCTCATAAATTGATAATTTAACTCCACGACCCTCAATTAAAATTTCCAAAGTGTCACCAAACTTTTTCCACCTTCAATTTATGAAATCTAAGTCGCTCACCACCTAATACTAGTAGAAATCGACAAGTTTAACAAATAAAACAAACAATTAGACATAGAGTTGTACATAAACAAATTTATCAACATTTTAATTGGCACATTGATCGTGATGGCATCCAAGTCCTTCCACTGCAAATTCATTCAAAACATTGACGTAAGATTCATTAAATTTCAAATTTCAATTAACATTAACAAAAATATTACATGAAATTTTAAAAGGCACGAAAATGAAAAGCGGTATTACAGAAGGAGAAGGTGGAAGAATGATGTATATGTAGGAACTATCTAGTAACATTTAGCTTGTTCTTTGTTTTACTAGGAATGTACGAACTGTTTAATGTATTTGTGTTTAATGTGTAATGTATTTGTGTCGACTGAATGTAATTTCTTAGGTTGTTTTTGTCTAAAGCTTGTAATTGCTATGTTTGTTTGTGATAGTATATTACACTAAGATATCACACTCAGATTTCAAGCTAGTGTTTCAACTAATGAATCTAACAGTCCACCTTCTCCGAATTTTGAAAGCTACAGATTTTAGCAGTAAGTCCTCAAAAACTGTGGCTAATAAATGACTCACATACTCAAGGTCATGTGTTTATGTAATAGCCACATACATTTCTAGAATCGAAATTCTATCACTAGATATCAAATTCCAAAATCTTTGTATGCCAGCCTGCACCTTTTATCTGCCCAAAACACATTTTTCAAATGACAGTCATCGTCTAAGTCCACGCTAAAGAAGAATCCAGGGCAATGGGTTTGCATTTTCAAAAAATATGCTTGTATTAAAGTTGCGTCACCTTCCCCGAGCCTTAATCGTCGAACCTTATCTATATAGTTTCTGCAGTCCTTTTCCGTGAAATTAAGCTCCTCATACCCACCCGCCTTAATAATAGTTGCATTAAAACTTTTATGCATTGGAATGCTAGCTATGTCATTTACTTCAAGCTTCCTCTTGACCTGGTAATTCAGTTGTCGATTACACCTATACAATCTGGACTTTGAGGGGCTTGTCCTGTGGTTATGCTCCAAATGAAGTTTCGTGACACACCATGTGCCTAAGATATCTGAGCAAATAGTCATCTTAGCTTTACATCCTATCTGCATAGTTGGGTGAGGATTCAAAGAATTGCTTGCATAACCAATTCTCTTGCCCTCTCGACTACACGCAAACGTTGCATTTGTCAACATCCCATCCGGCCCTTTTTTTGAATTTCTTTTCCTCACGGGAAACCCAACCTCGTATGCATACTGCTTGTAAAAATCAAAAGCCTCATCGTAGCTTGTAAACTTCATCCCGACTGCCAGGACAACCTCGGTGACCTCATCTGTAGTTTGTTCAATTACCTCAACCCTATTGTCTGCTACTATCGGATTCCTTTCCACACTCATTTCTTCCGACAGTATTTCATTGTCATCATCGAAAGAATGGTATTCATTTCCTGTTGAAGTAGAGCAAATATTTTAAACAAGGGACACAAACGAGTAAAACACATAATCATTCACTATCAAATTATTTATTGAAAATGGAACAATGCATTGTGTAAACCTGTTATTCCTAAACATATGTAATATATTTACCAAATATGTAACTAAGAATATGTAACTACCCACCATATATGAGATGAAAGGTTTTCCCCTGTCTCCATTGTAACTTCAAATTGCACAACTTAAACTTTGCATTTATCAACTCCTAATTAACTAATTCTTCAATGTAGCATTAACTTAAACAAGTTCATTATTGATTTTCAAATGTGCAGGCTAAACCGAAATATTAGACAAAACAAGTTCATCGTATGAACCATCATATATCCAGTCATGCTAACTATCACTTATGCAAAAATTTTGGAACCATCATATATCCAGTCACATTATTTTCATTCATGACACTCACCAATTTCCGACATCACTGAAGCCGTTGAACGAGGAGATTTCGAGCTTAGACGTGCAATATTCTGGAAAATGTGAATAATGGTAACTAGGTTCCGATCTACTGCGTGGGAGGAACAATGGCGAGATGATGGAAGCAAGAATGGGTAGGTTTCGTCCTCTTCTTGGCAGAGGAGTTCGAGCTTCAATGTCAAAAATTGTAGGAAATGTTAAGAAAGGTTAACGACATCTAATTTTCCATTGCAGGGTGGTCGGTCGGGATCTGAGGATTCCGGTGTGGAGGAACGATTTTGAGGGAGAGGATGGGAGCAACAGTGGGAAGCTTTCGGCGCAGTGCAGCAAATGGGAAGGTTCAGACCAGACTTTCCTAACTTTGTTATTTCATTTTCTCACGCTATTTTGTAACCTATCATCTCGCGGTAAATTCAACATTGTGAACCAGCTTGTAGGCTACATTGTACATGTAGCATTATTGAAAAAAAAAAAAGGCATGTACCACTACCACTAACAGATGGTGGATAAAGGTTTCTGACACTGTGTTCGGCTGCGCCAATTTAATTGGCTAACAGACAAAAAAATCAAAAAAATCAAAAAAATTAATTTAAACAATTTTTTATACAACTTTTTAATCATTCATATTTTCTTTTTTCAATTTTTAACCCCACATTTTACTTAGAAAACACAAATAAATCAACAAAATAACTTTAATTCTCCCAAAGGAGCCGCCGAACAATGCTATGACATGACATATTTTACCTACAAAATTTCCATTTTGCCATCATTTGAATTTGTTTGAAGCTTTGTGCCTTGAGAAAGAAGGGTAATGTGGTCAATATAGGGCTGTACTAATTTCTATTGACATGTTAACAACTGAAGAGACGGGTGTAATCAGGATTCCGTTCGGCAATTGTTGATAAATTAACACAATTTCGACATTATTTTTTAAATACACATATTTTTCTTTCTAATTTTAAATCACACATTTCACGTAAAAAATACAAATAACAACAATTATGAAGTGTTATAATAATGCTAGTTGTACTAGTAGTTTGACAAGAAAAATGATCAAAAGTGATGTGACGAGATTATACGTTTGTTTGGTTTGCATTAAAATTTTCTCATTTTTTTTTCAGTACTCAATCTCAATCATGTATTAAAAGTCAATTATACAATATTTGACTCTTCAACAAAATTCCAATCATCCATTCTTCTAAAAATCACTATTCATTTCTAAAAAAAACTCATTTTAAACAATATCAAACACACTATATGCATGTTGATTTAGGAATTGATGTGATAGGTACAATAATAAAATTGTACGATGTATGTATTATATCAATCTCCTTGTCAATCTTCAAGTACAAGTAGCATGACTCGATGTCGAGGGGCACCCTATTGTGAGGGGATAGCCGTACCGTCCTGCGCTACAAGTAGTACCACCCTATTTGCAGACCACTTGAAGAGTGTGGTCTCAATTCTTTAACCAAATCATTTTAATTTATAAATTACATAAATTGTGTTCTTTTACGCAATAATTACAATTTATAAAAACACATTTTCTCACACCACTTTTTAACCTCACACATTTTCTCTCTCCAATTTTCAACCACACATTTTACCTAGAAACAAAAAAAAAATGGCAGATCAGTCGCCAAACAGTCCATGAAACAATATAATTTCTCAAATCACCTTTTAATCACATATATTTTCTCTCCATTTTTCAATCACATTTTACCTCAAAAACATAAATAAACTCAGTTTTTTGTTTGTTAACACTGTTTGGTTCATAAATTGATTTATTTATGATTTTGAACTAAAAAATAATGTTTGAAAATTGGAGAGAGAAAATGTGTGTGATTAAAAAGTAATTTATGAAATTGTATAGTTTATAAATTAGTTTATTTTAGTTGCCAAATGGAATTGCTATAGTGTTATCAAACAGAGGACATATCGAGGTGGTACATCGATATTGAGTGATAAAGAGATCGGTCATGTGTCAGATTGGCATATTTTCATCTTCTAATCAAGAGGCATCACGTTGATAATATTCCATTTCCATGACCTAAAAGATATCCACATAAAATTATTTTAATATTAATCAACATTTCCAACCAAATTAAGCCCCTGTTTGATGTTAATTTTAAAGGGTTATCTGAAGAAATAGTTTTTCGAATAGTGATTTTTTAAAGAATGTGTGATTAGAAAGTAATAAATCCTTTATGAATTTATGCATAATATTATTGTATTAATAAATGTGATTGAAAAAAATAAAAGATAAAAGTTAAAAATGTGTATTTATAATAGATCTCAAACAAGGGCTAAAGGATTAGTAGGCTACATGGTAACAAATGTCACCCATGTAGCAATTTCCGTTTAGAATGTTTGGTAATTCTTCTAATTCCAAGCTTTACATTGGTGATTAATTTCGAATTATCAAATGAAGTCATAATAAAGAGTTGTTGATGTATTTCACAGGATACTTAACAAATGTAATTCCAAATCCTACAATACGAAAAACTTAATGCAATAATTTTAAAAATTAACTGGCACTGGTATGTCAATCAACTTTTTAAATCAATGACATATTCTCGAAGTACATTTCGCGAACTGTAATTTGAATTTGAATATATCTAATGATCCAAAACCAAAAGTCAAAAGAACATCAAACAAAGTCCTAGATGACATTGATGCTGCCACAAGCCTCCGTTTGATAATCGTTTTCTTTTTTAAACCAATTTATAAGTAAAATAAATTCTCAAATAACTTTTAAACCATTCACGTTTTTCACTCTCTACTTTTTAATCACATATTTTATCTCAAAAACATAAATAAACCAATTTGTAAATCATATTATTTTACCAAACAGAGGCACTATTTATAAATCAATTTATAAATTACACAATTTCTCAAATTACTTTTTAACTGCACACAAATTCTCTCTCAAATTTTTAATCACATATTTTACCTCAAAATCATAAATAAACAAGAAGAAAGAAAATATGTATGATCAAAAAATGATTTGAAAAAATTATGTACATTGTAAATAATTATAATTTATAATAATAAGTCAAAAGAACACACCCTATTATTATCTTATCTATTCGGTAAAACAAATTGTGTCTTCCGTTTGGTAATATTATTGTGTTTATAAACTAATCATTTATTTATGATTTTGAGATAAAATGTATGATTGAAAAGTAAGAAGAGAAAATGTGTTTGGTTAAAAAGTGCTTTTCCGTTTGGTAATACCCTTTGATTTATAAACTTGTTTATTTATGATTTTGAGATAAAATATAATAATTAAAAATTGAAGAGAGAAAATATATTAGGTTAAAGTGATTTAAAAAATTGTGTAGTTTATAAATTTATTTATAAACGAATTAGAATTTTACCAAAAGGCACTTATTTATACGAAAGTTGTTATAAATATTATAAAATATGTGAATGACCAATTACCATTATACCCCTATAAACTTTACATATTACGATTGTGTCATTATTCATTCCTATAAATAGGAGCCATTTCATTTTATTATAAACATACCTAATGAGAAGTTCTCTCTCATTCTCTCTTATCTCTCTATATTCTCTATTGTTTTTATAATAGTTTTACAACATGTTATTAGCACGAGTCTCTAGCAAATTGAGTTATATAACGGGAGTATACTCTACAGTTGTATTTAAATGATGAACCTCTGTATCAGAAATCTAATTATTACTAATCAATGTTTCCTTTTCTCAAACCAAACACTTTTGACTTTAGAAAATAACTCATATATTGTAGATCTGAAAATTTATGGTCGAACTGAAAAAGGAAGATTCCGTCCGATTCAGATATCCGATCGACGATTGGCTACCTCCATCAGAATGGGCTTGTCGAGGAGAAGACTCGCCTGAAATTTGGGGATGATCCAACGGCTGAAACAGAAGATATCGACCGGAGAAGAAACGCTGAAAAACTGCGCAAAAAACAAAATCTAATCGGAAATTGAAACACTGATCCCGGACGATCCTGAACTCCGATCGACGATCGGCCAGCGGTATATCAACGGGCTTTTCTTGGAGAAGACTCGACTAAAATTTGGCGCTGAACTGACGGTTAAAACAGAATTTATTGGCCGGAGAAGAAGATGGTGGAGGACTGAAAAATGTTGATTCCGGCCAAATGGTTGGTCTTTTGGAGAAACGGAGACCATGGGCATATTCAAGATGTCGAGGCACACATTATGGTGATGGGTTGATTTTTCCGGCCACCGGCGCGTGGCGGATTCCGGCGATGACGTCAAAAGGCAGTTTGTTCGTCTTGATGATTTGGATTTTTCTATGATCTTACTTTTCTGTTTTGTACAGTTTTGAAATTTTCCGACGGTCGAACGCGGCGGTTTTCTTAAAAACTGTTTTTGGAGCAGTTCCGACGGGATTTTGAATTTCGAACCAAAAGTAAGTTTGTTCTAAATTTAATTTCATATTGACGGTTTCGATTTATCCATATGATCAATATATGCCCTTGATGATACGTTAAAGTATATTAATCGTGATTTAACGAATTTGATTAATCATGATATGATGATAAATGTTAATAGAATATATATTCTAAATTATTTAACATTATTATGTGATCAATATGATAAATTAAAAGATTTAAAAGTAACATAATAGTTGCCATGTCGTGATGTGTTGATTATAACTCATTATTGTAACGACCTGTACTATTATGAATACGTTG
The DNA here is from genome assembly GCA_963555705.1 of Ligustrum vulgare. NCBI lineage: Eukaryota > Viridiplantae > Streptophyta > Magnoliopsida > Lamiales > Oleaceae > Ligustrum > Ligustrum vulgare. The sequence goes on along the minus strand of OY743187.1, from coordinate 44,193,423 downwards.
ACTGAATTTAGAGATATGACTTGCTCATTTATGAAATATAATTATTTCTTTATATTGTTACCACCTATATGGTTTGTTCTACTGATTTTAAATATCTCTACTCATATAAATTTGATAATATTGTTATTATTTGATATTTCAACAAATGGTACCAGAAGTTACCAATATCTGTAGTTGAAAGGGTGGATGAAAATAAATTATTCAACGAAGAAATGTTGATGTGTGATAAGATAATATCACATGATAGCACGGATATGGCTAATGTGAAAATAATCTCATCGGTATGATGAGATAAATGTTATATGATTATGATAAGCAGTTTTGATCAAAGTTCTTGCACAAACACTTATGTACTCCAGAAGAAGTACATATTTACTCCAGAAGAAGTAAAGACTATCATCTAAAACATACTGAAATGATATTATTATTGCTCCTGAAGAAGTATAAACGAGTCATACATGCAAAATACAAAAGGGGAAAACATTTATGATCCTCAAAATTAGAGATGTGTTTCGGAAGTAGTCGTATCCTACCACCTCTGATCTTTTGAGGAAATAAAGAAAATGTGTGTTTTAAGAGTAAGAATACTCCGTACTCTACCACCTTAAATATTTGAGGTATACAAGATTAAACATTGATAAAATCCTAGAGATTTATGGTGTGTCTCAAGAGTGAAAATACTTCGTACTCTACCACCACCTATTCTAAGGTTCACAAAGTTAAGTTTACATTAACCGGACTCCATTTTCGCTTGATTCCCCTTCCTTGCGACCAATCTATCTTAACTCCTGCTGGATCTTGTATGGGGATATATGATTGCAACTTATCCAGCAATTCCTCGATAGTAGGAGCAGAAATAAGGATTTTCCTAGAAAATGGAGAGATGAATCCCTGTTCCACAGCATAATCAAGAAATGTTAACAAACCATCAAAGAAATTGTTAATATTTAAAAGCCCAATAGGCTTAGTATGGAGATCCAGTTAAGCTCATGAGGTAATATTAAAGATTTCTTTTAAAGTACCAAAACCTCCGGGCAGGGCTATAAAGGCATCAGAACCATATAGCATACAAGTTATGCGTTCATGGATAGATAAGGTTTGTACTTCATGCCCTCGTGTTTTGCCTACAATATCTACCAAAGGAGTAGGTATAACACCAATCACTTTTACTTGCTCTGTGAGAGCAGATTGGGAAACACAACACATCAAACCACTGCTACCACCCCCATACACGAGAGTGATACCTTTCTCCCTCAATTTCTTTCCTAAATCCACTGCTGCTTCTAAATACCCAAAACATTTCCCTACTTTTGATCCACAAAATACGCAGATAGTTTTGATTTGTCGAAATTTTGGTCCTTCCATCTTTGAGAGTATAAGGAAAAACTTATGAGAAAATAATATTTTGGGATGCATGAAACTGTGAAAATCATTGACTTTTTAAACTTGAAAAACTTCACTATTTACTGCTCATCTTTTGAAAAAGTGAAAACCTACTTCTGACTAAATTACACTATTTTTGATAAAGCTTACCTTTCGATGATTTTTCAATATACTTTATCAATACTCGAGAAATGAAACATGAAAATATTTTATAAATATATGTGCAAATATATATACACACAATATACTGATTTACCTTGTATCAATGCTGAATAGCCAAAACATCATTGTTTATAACAGCCTGGCAAACATGATCTTTTGCTATTATATTTTTAAGACTATAACACTCTTTATGGCTGATGAATTTAGCCCATAAAGATAGTAGCTCACGCTGCACATACCCACTAAGGTGCGTCTCAAGAGTCAATCGGATATCATCCAATGACTCCTTACTCAGTCCACCCTTAATGAAGTCTATCTTATCATCTCGATTTATGGATGAATATCCTATTGATTTACAACGGGTATCACATGTCCATCGAGCACATTTGTAGCAACTATTTAATCTTTTTGCTCTTCGTTTTTTTGCAAAAGTACTCTTACCTAAGCTAGGCTTGTGCTTAGAAAATGAATCTGGTAATTCACTAGTTAATCGAACTTTTGCTTCGATCAACCAACGAACATCTTCTGGGATACCTTGATCCATCAGCAGCCTCAATCTTTCGAGTCGAACTCGGTAAATCTTTTTCAAAACATTTAACGGAAGATTTGAGTAGTATTTGCGGATATTTGATAATATAACATCCATTTTTTATGGATCTAATCTCTTCCCAAGTGATCTATTTAAATGCATTACTCAAAGCGTAAAAGAACGGTGGCTCCGCGTGTCAGTGATATCGATTCCATCAAGAAATAATGGAATAAATTATTGAAAAGGTGGGAATAATGAGATAATGCGTCATTACCGTTTTCGATATAAGGGAAGATTTGACGACAAAATTGAGATATTTTCTTGGATATTGTACCTGATTTTTCCGGTATACTAAAAGTAATAAAGGTATACTGATTTGAACTGTACAGAAATACGTACTGATGAAATGAATAATGTATTGAACCAAAAGTTCATACATATGTACAAGTGAAATATCTTGCTGAACCTGAAGTTCTATAATGATTGATTAGATTCCAATTCAATAATGAGATTTATTAAGAATGCAAAATGGCATTCATTAAAGAACCAGAACCAGAAGATTGTTCAGGTTAAAAAGTTATCATTGCTGCTTGTTCTCAAAAGTAAATTAATTATCTCACTAAGAAAATGAATGACTGATTATTTGCTCAAGTAATGATATTACGAGCAAAGTGATAAATGCTAGCATGAATATATCTTAAAGTCATTAATGATTTTACGAATTAGTTGAGATAATAGAATATTATTTTGCTAATGGTTTAGCAGATTAAAAGCCTCAAGTTATTTGCTATGAGAACAATTTGAATATAAATATTTCTCATGCAGCAATATTTTACATACAAACATGTCAATACTATGAAATAAAGATTTGTTTGTGAAGCTTTATGATTTGTAAAAGTGTGATATGTATAAAATCCACCAAAGCGCACTTAGGTATATGATTATATCCCTAAAAGGATGACATGTGTTATGGCATTTTAGCCGATTGATAATATTTGTGAACATTATGGGGAAAACACGCCTAAAGTGTAATTATGTCTGAAGCATAATGACTATCGATTCCAAAAATAAATATCTCTTGAATGATTGAGATGATCTCTTTGAGGCTAAATACTCATGGTGAGTAAAAGGGATATAATTAAATGTAAGAGACTCAGGTACCTGATGATAGAACATATAAAGAGATCTCTCTATGTTATATTGAGTTGAAATAGAATCGATAAATAAGTCGACTGCATACATAAACAACCCTCTTATGAAAATGAGGTTGATGAAATTATAATACTTTGGCCAAGTATATAACCCCAATGTAGGGATTATTGTTCAAGGACCTGAAGTCCAAATGCTTAAATGTGTAAAGCCAGTAATTATATGTACAAATGAAAAATATTACATAGTCGTAAAAGACGACTCGTTGCGCTCAAATTTTTTCATAGAACTGACATGACATATGGTGGATAGACTATAGTTTAAATCACTAGCTTGAGCTCTTTGATATACTAATGAGTGAGATCAAAATGTATGATTCTCATCTCAGTACTTTGAGAGTATTCTTTGATGTACCAGTTGATCGCGGTACGTTGGGATTTCAAGTAAAATGATTGTAGATTATATGTCGAAATTGATATATATTTCAATGATTGATTATACGAATCAGAAATTGTGGTTTATGATATGCAAGAACATACATGTATAATCAATGAAAGATTCAATATACCCATATTAGTATCATTATGGGATGATACAAATGACTCCATGATATAATATGTTGAAAGTGAAATTGGAGTGTACTATTTATGACATCTGGAAAATTGATTATTCACTAGAAGTGAATATGAACATGAATATGTTTAATTATTCACCAGAAGTGAATTCTAGATTTGATTATTCACCAGAAGTGAATTCTAAATTTGATTATTCACCAGAAGTGAAAGATGCAATCGATAAATTAGTACAACATTGCTTAATATAGCATGTTATGACATCATGAGCTATGAACGAGTTATATAAAGCTCATCATAAATTATATGTTTGTTGAAAAGATTCGTGATTGCACCAATATACTTGTGATATTCCATGAAAGGAATAAATACGCGTTGCACTCTTTTTCCCTTAGCTGAGGTTTTGTCCCACAGGGTTTTCCTAGCAAGATTTTTAATGAGGCAACGGTTGAGGAGTATTGATGAAAATTAATGAGAATAATGTACTATTTTTCCCTTCGTTGAGGTTTTGTCCCACATGGTTTTCCTAACAAGGTTTTTGAGGCATTATCATAGCTATCAACAAGCTATAATTCAGCAACACATTGTTATACTGGAATGATATCAACAAATGAAGAAAATCATAGACATCTTATGAAGAATGCTATACAAGGAGATTTTTATATTCCAGAAGAAAGATGATATTAATGTTCGAGAAGTTCATGAATCCTCAATTGCACACTTCAGGGGGAGAAACATGCTGTACTCTTTTTCCTTCGTCCAGGTTTTGTCCTACTAGGTTTTCCTGACAAGGTTTTAATGAGACAGCGCCTGTACTCTTTTTCCTTGGTGCAGATTTTATCCCACTGAGTTTTACTAACAAGGTTTTAATGAGGCAGCACTTCAGAACTTCAAGATTCAGTACATGATTTGTTCTACTCAAACGTTAGACTCAATGATTCACCATGGCCAACATCAGGGGGAGCTTCTGTACTCTTTTTCCTTCACTCAAGTTTTATCCCATTGGGTTTTCTTAGCAAGGTTTTAACGAGGCAGACAATTGCGGAATAGGTCATTCAAGGGGGAGTGTTATAAAAATTATAAAATATGTGAATGACCAATTACCATTATACCCATGTAAACTTTACATATTACGATTGTGCCATTGTTCACTCCTATAAATAGGAGCCATTTTATTTCATTATAAACACACCTAATGAGAAGTTCTCTCTCATTCTCTCCTATCTCTCTATATTCTCTATTGTTTTTATAATAGTTTTACAATAAAACAGAGGTAAATAGAGGAAAAAAAACTGTTGACGGAGACGTTAAATGCTGAGATGGTGATTATCTTTCAAATAAACAAATCTCTATGGGTCCACCTTGCTGCCATGATGGGATGATCACATCCTATTCGAAAAAGAATGATGGCCGGTAATTTTTCCTATACAATTATTCAAATCACTTTTTAATCATACAAATTTTCTTTCTTCATTTTTCAACCACACATTTTACCTAGAAAATATAAAAAAACATGTTTTTAAACCAAAAAAATTTAACAAACAGAGGTGGCAAACATATTTTTTCCTACACAATTTCCTAAATAATTTTTTAATCACATACATTTTCTCTCTCCATTTTTCAATCACACATTTTACCTAGAAAACACAAAAAATATGTTTTTAAACAAAAAATTTTAACAAACAGAGGTGCCTCCGCTTAACAAACACGTTTTTAAACATATTTTTTTCTAAACAAATTTTTAAATTACTTTTTAATCATAGATATTTTCTTTCTCCACTTTTCAACCACACATTTTACCTAGAAAACATATAAAATACGTTTTTAAACAAAAACTTTCAAAAACATATTTTTTATGTTTTTTAGATAAAAGGTATGGTTAAAAATGGAGAGAAAAATATGTCTAATTAAAAAGTAATTTGAAGAATTGTATTGTATAAAATATGTTTAACAAATAAAGGCTTAACCTTTTTTTTAGTGTTGAAGGGGAATGAAGAGCGTTATGGAAAACTTGGAATGAAAATAGAGGGTATCTTACTTGGCACGAGTTCGGTAAACAAAAAAAACTTATAAACATGTTTATAAATTACATAATTTTTCAAATCATTTTTTTAACCGTAAACATCTTCTCTCTTCAATTTTTAATCATACATTTTACATCAAAATTATAAATAAACTAGTTTATAAATATTGTTTATATTTATAAACATTGAAATTGTGTTTGTTTAAAAATATTGTTTACAAACACTTTGCCCAAAAAAACATTGAAATTGGGTTTGTTTAAAAATGCTACGACCACGCCTAAGTTAAGCTTGGTATAGAGGTGACAACGGGTCGAGCCGCTCGTTAGCTCGTTGGCTAGGCTGGCGAAACCACGAGCCGAGGGAGGCTCGGCTCGTCAAATGAACAAGCTCGGGGCGAGCCAATCAACATCGTTAAACCACGAGCCGAGCCAAGCTCGGCTCCTGGTTCAACGAGCTCATCGATCCGGCGAGCCGCTCGTTGGCACGAGCTCGTGGCTCGTGCCAACGAGCTCATCGCCAGCTCGTTGAAAAACAAAGAAAAAAAATTTGAAACGGTCACGTCAAAAAGAAGGAAAAAAAAACAATTTAAAGACAACACTTAAAAAAAAAAAAAAAGAGCTCAACGAGCCGAGCTCGGCACCGGTCAAACGAGCCAAGCCTAAGTTCGGCTCGTTTGACATGAGCTCGTTGCTCGGCTCGTCCGTTTGACGAGCCAGAAAGCCGAGCCATGGGCTGAGCCGACTTAGCTCGACCCATTGCCACCTCTAGCTTGATATGTCACTCATAAGAGCCCACATGGGACCCGTTGTTATCGGAATGGAGCAAAGACTTGTGGGTTATTGGATTGCCGAGGTGGTATATAGGCCAAACCTTTATGATCGAACTACTTGTTCCGAATTGGTCAATTGTGTCAGGGTGATTTCACCTTCTTGCAAGTTGGTGTTTGATGGGATATCACCTTTACTAGGGACGTGATAGGCGCCACTCCCCTATAGTAGGTAATGATGATCATGCCAAAACAATTGGTTTACCTCTCCAACGGTTAAGGGCTCGACACGTGTAAAGCACGACACATTCTAAGACAATAACTTCAGCAATAAATAGAACACACTTGCTTCCAAAAAAGGTTAGTGAGAAGCTCGGTATATAAAATCTCACTCCATTTTCTCTCTTTTACACACTTATATCTCCCGCACTCAAATTATATTTACTTGAAATGAGTACTGACTTAGGAATCGGAGTGAAAACGGGGAGCCACCTCGACCCCCTTTGCGTACTGATTGTTTATCCTAGTGCGCAGGTTGTCTACGTGTTCAAGAGGAAGGAGTTGAAACGCGTTGATCCAAGGTCCCACCAGATTTTGTGGTCAACATTTTGGCGCCGTCTATGGAAAACCACACTTCTAACCACGAAATCATGTGATAAAAAGTTACAAAAAAACCTTGAAAAATGGCGGATAACCTTTTGGAAAAGAATGAAGAACCATAGAGAACCTTTAAAAAGGCCTGAAACTTTGAAATACAAGTTTATTTACATTGAAAAAGGTTTAAAACTTTGAAATATAAGTTTACTCACCCTAAAAAGAGCCTAAAACTTTGAAATACAAGTTTAATCACCTTAAAAAAGGCATAAAACTTTGACATATAAGTTTACTCACCCTGAAAAGGGCCGAAAACTTTGAAATACAAATTTAATCACCTTGAAAAGGGTATATAACTTTGAAACATAAGTTTGTCGACTTTGAAAAGGGATAACTATTGACTCGTTGTAACAATGAGCATGAGTGATAATGATGTTAACCTCGAAGGAGTAGAGAAGGACAATATGGTAGTGGGGAGGCACCTCAAGCAGGTCCACATGAGAACGCTAATGGGGGCCAACCTAATCTTCCTCGATGGCATCGAAACCGACGCATGTTGTGAGAGATGACGCTCATGGCTGCCTAAATGCTGGAGATGCAGAAGCAACAGATTGAGCAAACCGCTGCCATGAATGCCAACATGGCAAGGGGATATTTGGTGAATGAACCAATGGTGTCACCGCACTCCTCGCAGCCACATTATTCACCCTTTGATGTGGGCACTAAAATATATTTTACACCTGTCATTTATCAAAGCCGAAAAATATATTAGCCTCTATTTGGGAAACTTATTTAAAAACAAGTTTTTTAAAACATAATTCCCCAAGTCACTTTATAACCACACATATTTTTTAATCATATATTTTACCTAGAAAAGATTAAAAAAAACATGTTTTTAAACAAAAAATAAAAAAATTAACAAACAGAGGCATACACCTCATTGATAAAAATAATTAAATAAATATACACTACTCACATAAATTGGGCAAAATTATTTTATACAACTATTACTCAAATAAACATATATTACTTGCTATAATTTAAACAAAGTCATTTTATATACTTAATAAACATACACAGGAGTGATATGTTCCATACAGATATCACCTTTCCACCCGCTTGTGAGGAACATATCACTCAAACATATCAATTCCTCAAAGCATAGAGATTCAAACAGCGAGAGAGGGAGGGAATTGAACAAATATAAATAAAAAAAGTGGAATTAATTATTGAAAATATTCAAAATATTGTACAACCATGTCTTTTGCACAGGTTTGTTGTGGATTGGGATCATCGGGATGTTCAGCGATTTCTCCTTGGAGATGGATAAGAGGCTCCACGCTCATTTTTAGATTCTAGACTAGTAGACTTTACAACTGAGCAGAGTGAATACCAAAATCGATAAAGGTGACTCTTAAATAGTCAAACTCCTCGAATGGGTTAAAAATCGTAAACTTGTTCTGTTTGATGCTCATTAAAATGAGCAAAATTTTCATTTTTCAATAGTGGATGTAGGCGCTAGTTTCTTTTTTTAATATTTACGGAATGCAAGAACTTATGTGGGCCCCTCCATGAAGTCCACTGTGGTGGGCGCAGGTAGGTCTTTTTTTCCTTCCTTTGACTGTAAACATCTATAAAATTGAAATGATTTTTTAAAAAGGATAGAATGGGAATTTAGATAATCAACTGCTGGTATTAAAAAATATATGATGTCAGATGATCCTGACGGAAGTACTAACATGACAGATTTTTTAATATTATAACACTGTAGAATAATGAAGAAAGAGAAAAAAGAGAATTTAATCAGCACCAAATAGACGCTAATTTGATGATTTGAGGGCCGAACTTGTTACTTAAAAAATTATTATTATAATCAAAGTCCCAATTCCTATTCTAGTTAAATTTCTAATTAGGTCGTTTTGATTGCGATTCTGAAATTTGGGCGAAAATAAAATGAATTTCAAGAAATTGAATTCTTGTGAATTTATTTTCCTATTAAGTGGAAGTTAATGTATTTAATTGCGATGATGAAATTTTGGTGGAAAGAAAACGAATTTCACATTTTGGTGTTTGAGTGATAATATTTTTCATGTAATTTGATTGGCAAAAAATATTGTTTAATAATAGCCTCTTTTTGTTAAAAGTTATATGTTTAAAAACATATTTTTTTATGTTTTCAAGGTAGAATATGTGGTTGAAAAGTGGAGAGAGAAATATATGTGGTTAAAAAGTGATTTGGAAAATTGTGTTGTTTAAAAACATAAAAAAACATATTTTGCCAAACAAAGGCTAAATTATTTAATATGAAAAAAGATGAAAGTGATGATATTCGACCTAAATTGTAAGATTTACAAAGTTGAAGGATTAAATTGTAACTATTTAAAAGTTGAATCGAATCAAAGAATGAAGATTAAGTTTGATCAGGGATCAATTAGACCCATTAAAAATGGAATACTCAAATTAGAAGAACAAAAAAAATATAAAATTGGGTCAATCCGATAATTAGGGACCAAAATACAAGAAAATAAAGTAAATAACATTTTGCTAAGAAATTGGATTCTCACCACTTCGGCAAGAATTCAAATTCTTTGAAAACAATGAATTGAGCTTGATGTTACACTACCAAGAAAAATGTTTTACATGAAAAATTGTGTCAATAAGAAAATCCAAAAGTGAGAATTATAAAATGAATTTCATTTTTCATGGAAATTTTTGTGTAATAAAAAAGGACCTTACTCCAATTCCATATAGGTCAAACCTTTTAAATTTTAGTCAAACTCTCATTTCTGACCCTAATTAAAAATTCAATCAACAACATTCCCCAATTTATTTAATAATTAAAAAGATAGAGCCCATTTTAGCAATTTTCAAAATTGTTATGAAGATCCATCCTTAATTTTTTCATGGTTGAAAATATAATACCCTTGTTCCGTAAATTCCCAAATTGCAACTGGGTCTTCATCCCAACTTTTGAAATCCTAGTCCAACTGGATCTTTTATCAACATCATTGGCTTAGCTGATTAATGGCAGCTGTCTGATGGAGGACACTGCCTTTTGCTACCATGAAGGCAATGACACTGCTATTGTGATTGATAATAGTCTCTTTGCAATTTTTATTAGTGACAATATTTTGAAATTGCACGTTCAAATATGTAAAGACAAGTTTAGAGGGTCCCATTACAACATTCTATTCATAACCCGAGTAATCAAACAAAATTATATTAGGAAAGTGTAGTTCATCAGTCACAATTGACCATTATTAAGGTTTCACAACACCACAAAAAATTGTGTCGGTCTTTCGCTCATCTAAGGATCACAAGACTACTTTTGTCACAATAATTGAACATAGGAGAAATGCAATATGCTTATGTTAGAATTACTGACATTTTATGCATTCGAATAAGAAACACGTCACATCTGAATCAATAAGTTCGACACTGAAGCAAAGTTGAAACAAATACAAATAATCTTACAACTGTCATTTATTGAACCTGAAAAAATATATTATATACCTCATTCATAAAAATAAATTAAATAAATATACACTGCTCACATAAATTGGACAAAATTATTTTATATAATTATTAGTCAAATAAACATATATTACTTACTATAATTTAAATAGAGTCATTTTATATACCTAATAAACAGGGGCATATCGAGAGCATGACAAGCACCAGCGCTCGCTCGTGATGGATCCGCCCGAAAAAAAAATAGTGCAAATTTTTGGCATTTTTTTGAAAAATAAAATTATTTTACTGAAGTCCCCCCGTGCTGAATTTTTTTATTGATATCAGCCCGTACTGAACAAAATGTCTGAATCCGCAACTGCTAATAAACATATAAAGGAGTGATCTATTCCACCTTCCCACTCGCTTGTGAGGAACATATTATCACTCTCGTAAATATATATTACTCACTATAAATTAGATAATGTTATCTTACATAATTATTTTAATAAATTAAATTAAACATATACAACTCTGATTAATATAAAGAAGGTAGTAATAAAATAAAAATAACGTTATACTACTTATTATAAATGGGACAAAGTAATAAAGTAATAAATAAATAAGCCCGTGTTCGGTAACTAGTTTGTAAACTAGTTTTTTTTTCTACAATTTTCAATACAACTTTTTAACCACACATCTTTTCTCTCTTCAATTTTTAACCCTAAAAATGCCTCGAGATCCGTGCAAACAGTAAAAAAACTCTGCAAAAAACCAAAAAAAACTAATCCGAACAGATACTAAGTATTACCATTCACTAATATTCATCAATTACTCTACTTGTACAATTCTTCTCAACAATGCTTTTGACAATTTCTTATTTCTCGCGAGATATTGTAGTAAAAATATCGTGATATGTTGACATTACAAAAATAGGTTCTGTACTTTACAAAAAGAAGCAAAAAATCAAGATGTCGCCCTCTACACTTGCCAAATCCGAATCCCCCCATTTAACCCAATGCCCCGCAACTGCTGCGACGACCCCAGCACCGGAGTCCGCAGCTGAGCGCCGGAGTTAGTTCGGAATCCAAAAACCTAAAATATTGCAGTTTTCATTCATAGTGTACTTTTCAAAACCAAAGCTGAGTTCCATCTTTGCTCCACAAAGGGACGACCCTAGCCTCTGCAATAACTTCCTCGCCGTCGACCCACACAGCCGGACGTATTCAAATCTCGAGCGTCGGAGAAGTAGAAAACAACAATGTCTTCCCTTGGTGAGTAAATCAAAGCCTATGAAGCTCAAATAAATTTTTTTCCCGCCTATTCAGACATGAATATTGATTTTCAAAGCGTGAAATCGAAATGGAGTAAGTTGCTTTATTACTTACAGTTTCAAATGTGCAATTCAGTGTACTAGGAAAACACGTTTATGCACTTATACCGAGTATGTTAGGATTACACACTTGTAGTTCATTTGTTGTCTATTGTGGAATCAGGTAATTTGATAATGAACAAATTTTTTGATTGCTCTAAAATTGGTAAACATTTAACAGGTAATGAATCGCCAATTGTTGATGTAAATGCCTTAGTTGCGAATAATGATGATTTGCAAGTAGAAGAGATAACACCGGATAATTGGGTTGGAGTGAACGAAGAGCTTATAGATGAGGTAGTGGGATTGCTCTGGAGGTTGGAATGAAATTTTCGTCATATGATGAGGCATTCACATTTTACATGCAGTATGCCTATGAATGCCTACAAAGTTGGTTTCCCGAGAGGTATGTACTGAGGAGATGGAAAAGAGATTTTATAAGGGCATACACGAGGGTGAAAATCAATTACGATGGGTGGATTAGTACTCCTGCTCAGATGAGGTATGATAAGTTGTGTAAGTCTTTCGAAAAAATGGAAAATGTGTTATGTGATGATGAAGTACGAACTGAGGATTTAATGGAGTAGATTGACAATCATATGAATAACTTACATCTGGGAATTATGAAAAGTAGTCATGGTAGCAAGTCACTCTCTCAAGACAGTGTTCGTATTTTGGATCTAACATGCACAAGATCAAAGGGGGCTCCTAGGAAGTTGTGAAAGAAGGGACCATTGAAGACTTCAAAAAAAAATCTAAGGTAAATGTTTAATTAAGTTAATGTGAATTTGGTTTTTTCTGTAATGCAATCACGATTTATATATGACGTGCCATTCCAATGCATTGATAACTAATAATGTGTGCAGGTATCTTGGAATTCAAATAAGGGAAAGACTCAGATTGGAAACAATGCAACAGAGAGCCCTTCCATCATTGAACAATCAAAGGAGTCCCATTTCCAAGTGATCAACCTGGTCTCTTACACACAACAACTCATGGTACATTGACGATGATAAATGTATTTACCATTTTTTACGTAGCATCATTAATTATTATGTCACCTGTGTTTCACATATTTCAGGGTGCTGAGATGCAAAATTATGGTGGATCGTATGGAGTAAACTGGAATACAGGTTATGGGATAAATCAACAAGTGATACCTATGTTTTTTCCGCAACCTCCGCAGGAAGAAGACCGTGGATGATTATCGAATGTCATGAGTTTTAATATTATAACTTACGTACTTTGATTTGTCATGTAATGATTTCCATACTGGGTTGCATGAGTTATGAACCGAATGCCTTGTTTTTTGGCATATCTAATGAGTTGCTATCTTCTACATTATGTGTATCACAATTATTTAGCAATATAATCTTCAGTTTACTTACTGGAACAAGCATCATATCGGCTTATTGCATATCGCATCATATCGGCTTATTGCATATCACAAAGTTAGGCATTAATATGAGTACTTTACATAGTGTCTTGAGTTCTCATGAACTCTTTCAGCAAAGTTACATATGCAAAGTTCTAAAGTTACTGCCACAGGTAAATATATTTCAGGCTTCAGCCTCCTAATCCATCACGTTTCACATAAATACTAACATAATACTTCTGTCAAGAGAAACTAAAGTTGGTACATGAAATCCTGTTTGAAAGTTCAACATACAATAAACTACTTCAAATAAAAATGCTACAACCGTTAAACTAATGTCATCTTCAGCAACTCGTTCATTAACTTTCCTTTCCCTTTCTCGTTGCCACATTTCTTATTGCTGCGAATTGTTATGATGTTTATGTCGACTTTGTCTTCATTTGATATCCGCGCACAAGTCTTGAGTAGGTGAGCCATCTCATCATCAACGTTTTCCTTCACTTCGGGCTCATTTCTCGAGGATGAGTCTTGCCATTCAAAAAAAAGACAGTTCGGTTGGTTGCAGGAGTAGAAGAGCCTTCCACGGTTCTTCGTCATCCTCTCAGCCTCGAAACAGCGCACGATTCCTTGTCCACACCATGGGCAAAACCTCTTGTTCGGACCATCATTCAACCAATGCCCTGTTTGTCTGCAGCTATGGTATATTTCGTAGTTCTTGCCTCTCATTTTTAGTTCCTAAAAATGTTAATGAAGCATGGTCAATAATAACTACAAAATTTGTGCACAAAGATTGCAAAATAAAAAAATCCCATCAACAATGCATAATCTCAAATAAGTGAACAATCTCAAAAATTTGAACTCTATTATAGCTTTCAATCTAAAAAATATAGGGCCAAACGATCAAGAACATTACAAGATGTCTGCAGTTGTTCTTTATGCATCAAATTGTTTAAAAGCTCCAAACGATCATGAACATTTCATATGCTGAGGAAGAAGGTGACGGTTTATGCTTCCTCCAAGATTGAGCATCGATGGACTGAGTATGGGCTTTTTCAAAATGGTTAAAGCAAATAATGTTGATGAACTTTTTCTCAGATGTATGCATCTATTCTTTATGCATCAATTTAATTTTTACCCTTTTTCCCTCAAGTATTTGCTCCTCCTATTGGGGATCAAACATCACAAGCTGGTATGAAGACCTTTAATTACACTATTTTCAGCTGGCAAGGAGAAGATCATCGACATTTCAGTTGTTTAAAAGCTACTTCCCTTTCAAAAAATACACACCAATAAATCTGTTCGATCTGAAGCTTAAAGTTTCTAACCAGCATTATTTCCATTTTCGTCTATTTGGGGCTTACATAAATTAGAAACAAATCATACATGAACTTCATATGTACACTTCGCAGATACTCCAAATGAATGAGGAACTCAAAATCACAAAGGAATATTACAAATAATTCAGTCGGGAGTTTCGAACCGTACCTGTGGTGAAGCTACAACCTATTTCTTCGCCAGAAAATCACCTAGCTCGTCTTCGTCGCCTTCAACAACTGTGGCACTATCATCGGACTAGCGAACCAGTAAACTTCAAGCCGGGTGCTTCGATGTCAAGTATGCTTGCAGGGGAACTTCAATGTTGTACGGTGGGAGAAAGGAAGTGTGTTTGCCTTTGTATTCTGCAGAAAGGAAATGTTTTGCCTTTGATATCGTGAAAACGGTGGGTTTGATCCGGATTTGGGGAAGTTTGGTAATTTGGGGTTCATTTAAGGGGCATTTCGGACATTTCGACGGAAATTGTCAAAAGCATTGTTAAGAAGAATTGTACAAGTAGACTAATTGACTATTCATATAAATTGAACAGAGTATGGTACAAATAAGCATGTACCACTAACAGCTTTCATGATGAAAAAAGGCATGTACCACTAAGTACTAACATATGGTGGAATCGTGGATAAAGGTTTCTGACAAAAGCTGTGTTCGGCTGCGCCAATTGAATTGGCTAAAAGACAAAACAAAACAAAAAAAAAACAAAAAAATTAATTTACATAATTTTCTATACCACTTTTTAATCATTTACGTGTTTTCTTTTCAATTTTTAATCCCACATTTTACTTAGAATACACAATTAAATCAAGAAAATAATTTTAATTCTCCCAAAGGAGCCGCCGAACAGTGCTATGATATGATGGATTTTACCTACAAAATCTCCATTTTGCCATCATTTGAATTTGTTTGCAGCTTTGTGCCTTAAGAAAGAAGGGTAATGTGGTCAGTATAGGGCTGTACTAATTTCTATTGAGACGTTAACAATTGAAAAGGAGGGTGTAACCATGATTCCATTCCGCAATTGTTGATTTAGAATTAACACAATTTTCGACATTATTTTTTAATTATACGCATTTTTTTTAATTTTAAACCACCCATCTTACTTAAAAAAATACATATAACAACAATCATGAAGTGTTATAATAATGCTAGTTGTACTAGTAGTTTGACAAGAAAACTGATCAAAAGTGAGGTGACGAGATTATAAGCTTGTTTGGTTTACATTAAAATTTGCTCATTTTCCTACAGTACTCAATCTCAATCATGCATTAAAAGTTAAGTCTACAATATTTGATTTTTCAACAAAATTCCAATCATCCATTCTTCTAAAAATTACTATTCATTTCTAAAAGAAAACTCATTTTAAACAATATCAAATACACTATGCATGTTGATTTAGGAATTGATGTGATAGGTACAATAATAAAATTATACCATGTATGTATTATGTCAATCTCCTTGTCAATCTTCAAGTACAACTAGCTTGAATCGATGTCGGGGGGGGCACCCTATTATGAGGGGGGGGGAGGGTAGCCGTACCGTCCTGCACTACAAGTAGTACTGCCCTATTTCCAGGAAGCTTGAAGAGTGTGGTCTCAATTCTTTAACCCAATCATTTCAATTTATAGATTACATAAACTGTGTTCTTTTATGAAATAATTATAATTTATAAAAAACATATTTTCTCACACCACTTTTTAACTACACACATTAAAGCAAATAATGTTGATGAACTTTTTCTCAGATGTGTGCAGCTGTTCTTTATGCATCAATTTAATTTTTACCCTTTTTCCCTCAAGTACTTGCTCCTCCTACAGGGGATCTAACATCAAAAGCTGGTATGAAGACCTTTAATTACATGATTTTCAGCTGGCTAGGAGAAGATAATCGACATTTCAATTGTTTAAAAGCCACTTCGCTTTCAAAAAATACACATCTATCTAAAGCTTAAAGTTTCTAACCAGCATTATTTCCATTTTCATCTATTTGGGGCTTACATAAATTAGAAACAAATTATACATGAACTTCATATGTACACTTCGCAGATACTCCAAACGAATGAGGAACTCAAAAACACAAAGGAATATTACAAATAATTCGGTCGGGAGTTTCGAACCGTACCTGCGATAAAGCTACCACCTATTTCTTCGCCAGAAAATCACCCAACACGTCTCCGTCGCCTTCAGCAACTGTGGCACTATCACCGGACTAGCAAACCAGTAGACTTCACGTCGGGTGCTTCGACGTCAAGTATGCTTGCAGGGGAACTTCAATGTTGTACGGTGGCAGAAAGAAAGTGTGTTTACCTTTGTATTCTGCAGAAAGGAAGAGTTCTGCCTTTGATATCGTGAAAACGGTGGGCTTGATCCGGATTTGGGGAAGTTTGTTAATTTAGGGATTTGGGGTTCATTTAAGGGGCATTTCGAACATTTCAAAGGAAATTGGCAAAAGCATTGTTAAGAAAAATTGTACAAGTAGAATAATTGAATATTCATTATAAATTGAACAGATTATAGTACAAATAAGCATGTACCACTAACAACTTTCACGATAAAAAAAAGGCATGTACCACTAAGTACTAACAGATGGTGGAATCGTGGATAAAGGTTTCTGACAAAAGCTGTGTTCTGCTGCGCCAATTGAATTGGCTAAAAGAAAAAACAAAACAAAAAAATTAATTTACGTAATTTTCTATACCACTTTTTAGTCTTTCATATTTTTTCTTTTCCATTTTTAATCCCACATTTTATTTAGAATACACAATTAAATCAAGAAAATAATTTTAATTCTCCCAAAGGAGCCGCTGAACAGTGCTATGACATTACGGATTTTACCTACAAAATTTCCATTTTGCCATCATTTGAATTTGTTTGCAGCTTTGTGCCTTGAGAAAGAAGGGTAATGTGGTCAGTATAGGGTTGTACTAATTTCTATTGACACGTTAACAACTGAAGAGGCGTGTGTAACCATGATTCCGTTCCGCAATTGTTGATTTAGAATTAACACAAATTTCGACATTTTTTTTTAATTGTACGTATTTTTTTTTATTTTAAACCACCCATCTTACTTAAAAAATACAAATAACAACAATCATGAAGT
This sequence comes from Ligustrum vulgare, assembly GCA_963555705.1. Taxonomy (NCBI): domain Eukaryota; kingdom Viridiplantae; phylum Streptophyta; class Magnoliopsida; order Lamiales; family Oleaceae; genus Ligustrum; species Ligustrum vulgare. The sequence continues at coordinate 44,175,619 of OY743187.1, read as the reverse complement.
GTTATAATAATGCTAGTTATACTAGTAGTTTGACAAGAAAACTGATCTAAAGTGAGGTGACGAGATTATAAGCTTGTTTGGTTTACATTAAAATTTTCTAATTTTCCTACAGTACTCAATCTCAATCATGCATTAAAAGTTAAGTCTACAATATTTGACTTTTCAACAAAATTCCAATCATCCATTCTTCTAGAAAATACTATTCATTTCTAAAAGAAAACTCATTTTAAACAATATCAAATACACTATGCATGTTGATTTAGGAATTGATGTGATAGGTATAATAATAAAATTGTACCATGTATGTATTATGTTAATCTCCTTGTCAATCTTCAAGTACAAGCAGTTTGAATCGATGTCGAGGGGGGCACCCTATTATGAAGGGGTAGCCGTACCGTCCTGTGCTACAAGTAGTACTGCCCTATTTGCAGATCGCTTGAAGAGTGTGGTCTAAATTCTTTAACCCAATCATTTCAATTTATAGATTACATAAACTGTGTTCCTTTATGCAATAATTATAATTTATAAAAAACAGATTTTCTCACACCACTTTTTAACCACACACATTAAAGCAAATAATGTTGATGAACTTTTTCTCAGATGTTTACAGCTGTTCTTTATGCATCAATTTAATTTTTACCCTTTTTCCCTCAAGTACTTGCTCCTCCTATTGGGGATCTAACATCACAAGCTGGTATGAAGACCTTTAATTACATGATTTTCAGTTGGCAAGGAGAAGATAATCAAAATTTCAGTTGTTTAAAAGCTACTTCCCTTTCAAAAAATACACACCAATAAATTTGTTCGATCTGAAGCTTAAAGTTTCTAACCAGCATTATTTCCATTTTCATCTATTTGGGGCTTACATATTTAGAATCAAATCATACATGAAATTCATATGTACACTTCGCAGATACTCTATATGAATGAGGAACTCAAAAACACAAAAGAATATTACAAAAAATTCAGTCGGGGTTTCGAACCGTACCTACGACGAAGCTACTACCTATTTCTTCGCCAGAAAATCACCCAGCTCGTCTCCGTCTCCTTCAGCAACTGTGGCACTATCACCGGACTAGCGAACCCGTAGACTTCACGACGGGTGCTTCGACATCAAGTATGCTTGTAGGGGAACTTCAATGTTGTAGGGTGGCAGAAAGGAAGTGTGTTTGCCTTCATGTATTCTGCAGAAAGGAAATGTTCTTCCTTTGATATCGTGAAAACGATGGGTTTGATCCGGATTTGGGGAAGTTTGGTAATTTAGGGATTTGGGGTTCATCTAAGGGGCATTTCGAACATTTCGAAGGAAATTGTCAAAAGCATTGTTAAAAAGAATTGTTCAAGTAGACTAATTGAATATTCATTATAAATTGAACAGAGTGTGGTACAAATAAGCATGTACCACTAACAGCTTTCACGTTAAAAAAAAGGCATGTACCACTAAGTACTAACAGATGGTGGAATCGTGGATAAAGGTTTCTGACAAAAGCTGTGTTCGGATGCACCAATTGAATTGGCTAAAAGACAAAATAAAAAAATATATATATATATATTAATTTGCATAATTTTCTATACCACTTTTTAATCATTCACATTTTTCTTTTCAATTTTTAATCCCACATTTTACTTAGAATACACAATTAAATCAAGAAAATAATTTTAATTCTCCCAAAGGAGCCACCGACTAGTGCTATGACATTATGGATTTTACCTACAAAATTTCCATTTAGCCATCATTTGAATTTGTTTGCAGCTTTGTGCCTTGAGAAAGAAGGGTAATGTGGTCAGTATAGGGCCGTACTTATTTCTATTGACACGTTAACAAATGAAGAGGCGGGTGTAACCATGATTCCGTTCCGCAATTGTTGATTTAGAATTAACACAATTTTCGACATTACTTTTTAATTATACGGATTTTTTTTATTTTAAACCACCCATCTTATTTAAAAAATACAAATAATAACACTCATGAAGTGTTATAATAATGCTAGTTGTACTAGTAGTTTGACAAGAAAACTGATCAAAAGTGAGGTGACGAGATTATAATCTTCTTTGGTTTACATTAAAATTTTCTCATTTTCCTACAGTACTCAATCTCAATCATGCATTAAAAGTGAAGTCTACAATATTTGACACTTCAACAAAATTTCAATCATCCATTCTTCTGAAAATTACTATTCATTTCCTAAAGAAAACTCATTTTAAAAAATATCAAATACACTACGCATGTTGATTTAGGAATTGATGTGATAGGTATAATAATAAAATTGTACCATGTATGTATTATGTCAATCTCCTTGTCAATCTTCAAGTAAAAGTAGCTTAAATCGATGTCGGGGGGGGGGGGGCACCCTATTGTGAGGGGGGTAGCCGTACCGTCCTGCGCTACAAGTAGTACTGCCCTATTTTCGGACCGCTTGAAGAGTCTGGTCTCAATTCTTTAACCCAATCATTTCAATTTATAGATTACATAAACTGTGTTCTTTTACGCAATAAATATAATTTATAAAAAACACATTTTCTCACACTACTTTTTAACCACACACATTAAAACAAATAATGTTGATGAACTTTTTCTCAGATGTCTGCAGCTGTTCTTTATGCATCAATTTAATTTTTACCCTTTTTCCCTCAAGAACTTGCTCCTCCTATTGGGGATCTAACATAACAAGCTGGTATGAAGACCTTTAATTACACGATTTTCAGCTGGCAAGGGGAAGATAATCGATATTTCAGTTGTTTAAAAGCTACTTCCCTTTCAAAAAATACACACCAATAAATTTGTTCGATCCGAAGCTTAAAGTTTCTAACCAGCATTATTTCCATTTTCATCTATTTGGGGCTTACATAAATTAGAAACAAATCATACATGAACTTCATATGTACACTTGGCAGATACTCCAAATGAATGAGGAACTCAAAAACACAAAGGAATATTACAAATAATTCAGTCGGGAGTTTCGAACCGTACCTGCGACGAAGCTACTACCTATTTCTTCGCCAGAAAATCATCCAGCTCGTCTCCGTCGCCTTCAGCAACTGTGGCACTACCACCGAACTAGCGAACCAGTAGACTTCACGCCGGGTGCTTCGATGTCAAGTATGCTTGCAGGGGAACTTCAATGTTGTACGGTGGAAGAAAGGAAGTGTGTTTGCCTTTGTATTCTGCAGAAAGGAAGTGTTCTGCCTTTGATATCGTGAAAACGGTGGGTTTGATCCGGATTGGGGGAAGGTTGGTAATTTAGGGATTTGGGGTTCATTTAAGGGGCATTTCAGACATTTCGAAGGAAATTGTCAAAAGCATTGTTAAGAAGAATTGTACAAGTAGACTAATTGAATATTCACATTAATTTACATAATTTTCTATACCACTTTATAATCATTCACATTTTTTCTTTTCAATTTTTAATCCCACATTTTACTTAGAATACACAATTAATTCAAGAAAATAATTTTAATTCTCCCGAAGGAGCCGCCGAACATTGCTATGACATGAGGAATTTTACCTACAATATTTCCATTTTGCCATCATTTGAATTTGTTAGCAGCTTTGTGCCTTGAGAAAGAAGGGTAATGTGGTCAGTTTAGGGATGTACTAATTTCTGTTGACACGTTAAAAACTGAAGAGGCGGGTGTAACCATGATTCCGTTCCGCAATTGTTGATTTAGAATTAACACAATTTTCGACATTATTTTTTAATTATATGTATTTTTTTATTTTAAACCACCCATCTTTCTTAAAAAATACAAATAACAACAATCATGAAGTGTTATAATAATGCTAGTTGTACTAGCAGTTTGACAAGAAAACTGATCAAAAGTGAGGTGACGAGATTATAAGCTTGTTTGGTTTACATTAAAATTTTCTCATTTTCCTACAGTACTCAATTTCAATCATGCATTAAAAGTTGAGTTTACAATAATTGACTTTTCAACAAAATTCCAATCATCCATTCTTATAAAAATTACTATTCATTTCTAAAAGAAAACTAATTTTAAACAATATCAAATACACTATGCATGTTGATTTAGGAATTGATGTGATAGGTACAATAATAAAATTGTACCATGTCTGTATTATGACAATCTCCTTGTCAATCTTCAAGTACATGTAGCTTGAATCGATGTCGGGGGGCACCCTATTATGAGGGGGTAGCCGTATCGTCCTGTGCTACAAGTAGTACTACCCTATTTGCAGACCCCTTGAAGACTGTGGTCTCAATTCTTTAACCCAATCATTTCAATTTATAGATTACATAAACTATGTTCTTTTATGCAATAATTTTCATTTATAAAAAACACATTTTCTCACACCACTTTTTAACCACACACATTAAAGTAAATAATGTTGATGAACTTTTTCTCAGATGTTTGCAGCTGTTCTTTATGCATCAATTTAATTTTTACCCTTTTTCCCACAAGTACTTGCTCCTCCTATTGGGGATCTAACATCACAAGCTGGTATGAAGACCTTTAATTACACGATTTTCAGCTGGCAATGAGAAGATAATCGAAATTTCAGTTGTTTAAAAGCTACTTCCCTTTCAAAAAGCACACACCAATAAGACTGTTCGATCTGAAGCTTTAAGTTTCTAACCAGCATTATTTCCATTTTCATCTATTTGGGGCTTACATAAATTAGAAACAAATCATACATGAACTTCATATGTAAACTTCGCAGATACTCTAAATGAATGAGGAACTCAAAAACACAAAGGAATATTACAAATAATTCAGTCGGGAGTTTCGAACCGTACCTGCGATGAAGCTACTACCTATTTCTTCGCCAGAAAATCATCCAGCTCGTCTCCGGCGCCTTCAGCAACCGTGGCTCTATCACCGGACTAGCGAACCAGTAGACTTCACGCTGGGTGCTTCGACGTTAAGTATGCTTGCAGGGGAACTTCAATGTTGTACGGTGGCAGAAAGGAAGTGTGTTTGCCTTTGTATTCTGCAGAAAGGAAGTGTTCTGCCTTTGATATCGTGAAAACGGTGGGTTTGATCCAGATTTGGGGAATTTTGGTAATTTAGGGATTTGGGGTTCATTTAAGGGGCATTTCGGACATTTCGACGGAAATTGTCAAAAGCATTGTTAAGAAGAATTGTACAAGTAGACTAATTGAATATTCATTATAAATTGAACAGAGTATGGTACAAATAAGCATGTACCACTAACAGCTTTCACGATGAAAAAAAAGGCATGTACCACTGAGTACTAACAGATGGTGGAATCGTGGATAACGGTTTCTGAAAAAAGCTGTCTTCGGATGCGCCAATTGAATTGGCTTAAATACAATACAAAAAAAAAAAAAAAAAAAATTAATTTACATAATTTTCTATACCACTTTTAATCATTCAGATTTTTTCTTTTCAATTTTTAATCTCACATTTTACTTAGAATACACAATTAAATCAAGAAAATAATTTTAATTCTCCCAAAGGAGCCGCCGAACAGTGCTTTGACATGACAGATTTTACCTACAAAATTTTCTTTTTTGCCATCATTTGAATTTGTTTGCAGCTTTGTACCTTGAGAAAGAAGGGTAATGTGGTCAGTATAGGGCTGTACTAATTTCTATTGACACGTTAACAACTGAAGAGGCGGGTGTAACCATGATTCCGTTCCGCAATTGTTGATTTAGAATTAACACAATTTTCGAGATTATTTTTTAATTATGCGTATTTTTATTTTATTTTAAACCCCCCATCTTACTTAAAAAAATACAAATAACAAAAATCATGAAGTGTTATAATAAAGTTAGTTGTACTAGTAGTTTGACAAGAAAACTGATCAAAAGCGAGGTGACGAGATTATAAGCTTGTTTGGTTTATATTAAAAATTTCTCATTTTCCTACAGTACTCAATTTCAATCATGCATTAAAAGTTAAGTTTATAATATTTGACTTTTCAACAAAATTCCAATCATCCATTCTTCTAAAAATTACTATTCATTTCTAAAAGAAAACTCAATTTAATTCCAATCATCCACTTTTTTTTTTAGTTTGGGCCGTTCACAGTTTATCCTCATGCGGGCCATGAGTTAACATTAAAAATAAATAGTACAGGAAAGGAGGGGGGCAAAAACCTAACCTCCAAGAATGTGCAAATGTAGCAAATGGAAAAGAGGAACTGAAAGCAACAAATGGGGGAAAAAACAATCCCCAAACAACTAAAGTAATGTAAAAAAGATAACACTATGGTCCTCTGAAGCTAGGTAGTCCATATCTGTTAATCTGCACAAACGCCCTGATGCATCTTGGTAAGTCATGTGAACAATGTGACTTTTCAACAAAATTCCAATCATCCATTCTTATAAAAATTACTATTCATTTCAAAAAGAAAACTAATTTTAAACAATATCAAATACACTATGCATGTTGATTTAGAAATTGATGTGATAGGTACAATAATAAAATTGTACCATGTATGTATTATGACAATCTCCTTGTCAATCTTCAAGTACAAGTAGCTTGAATCGATGTCGGGGGGCACCCTATTATGAGGGGGGGTAGCCGTACCGTCCTGCGCTACAAGTAGTACTGCCCTATTTGCAGACCGCTTGAAGACTGTGGTCTCAATTCTTTAACCCAATCATTTCAATTTATAGATTACATAAACTGTGTTCTTTTATGCAATAATTTTCATTTATAAAAAACACATTTTCTCACACCACTTTTTAACCACACACATTAAAGTAAATAATGTTGATGAACTTTTTCTCAGATGTTTGCAGCTGTTCTTTATGCATCAATTTAATTTTTACCCTTTTTCCCACAAGTACTTGCTCCTCTTATTGGGGATCTAACATCACAAGCTGGTATGAAGACCTTTAATTACACGATTTTCAGCTGGCAAGGAGAAGATAATCGACATTTCAGTTGTGTAAAAGCTACTTCCCTTTCAAAAGTTTAAAGTTTAAGCCCCTGTTCTCTTTGCTGTTTTGAGGTCGTTTTCTGTTTTTATTTTCGAAAACGTTAAAAACGCGTTCTATTTACCATTTTCGAAAACGTATTTTGAAAAAAAAAAGGCATGTACCACTGAGTACTAACAGATGGTGGAATCATGGATAACGGTTTCTGACAAAAGCTGTGTTCGGCTGCGCCAATTGAATTGGCTTAAATACAAAAAAAATAAAAAATTAATTTACATAATTTTCTATACCACTTTTTAATCATTCACATTTTTTCTTTTCAATTTTTAATCCCACATTTTACTTAGAATACACAATTAAATCAAGAAAATAATTTTAATTCTCCCAAAGGAGCCGCCGAACAGTGCTATGACATGACGGATTTTACCTACAAAATTTCCTTTTTTGCCATCATTTGAATTTGTTTGCAGCTTTGTACCTTGAGAAAGAAGGGTAATGTGGTCAGTATAGGGCTGTACTAATTTCTATTGACACGTTAACAACTGAAGAGGCGGGTGTAACCATGACTCCGTTCCGCAATTGTTGATTTAGAATTAACACAATTTTCGACATTATTTTTTAATTATGCGTATTTTTATTTTATTTTAAACCACCCATTTTACTTAAAAAAATACAAATAACAACAATCCTGAAGTGTTATAATAAAGTTAGTTGTACTAGTAGTTTGACAAGAAAACTGATCAAAAGTGAGGTGACGAGATTATAAGCTTGTTTGGTTTACATTAAAAATTTCTCATTTTCCTACAATACTCAATTGCAATCATGCATTAAAAGTTAAGTTTACAATATTTGACTTTTCAACAAAATTCCAATCATCCATTCTTCTAAAAATTACTATTCATTTCTAAAAGAAAACTCAATTTAATTCCAATCATCCACTTTTTTTTATTTTTTTATAGTTTGGGCCGTTCACAGTTTATCCTCATGCGGGCCAGGAGTTAACATTAAAAATAAATAGTACAGGAAAGGAGGGGGGGGGGGAAAAACCTGACCTCCAAGAATGTGCAAATGTAGCAAATGGAAAAGAAAAACTGAAAGCAACAAATGGGGGGAAAAAACAATCCCCATACAACTAAAGTAATGTAAAAAAGATAACACTATGGTCCTCTGAAGCTAGGTAGTGCATATCTGTTAATCTGCACAAACGCCCTGATGCGTCTTGGTAAGTCATGTGAACAATATTTGACTTTTCAACAAAATTTCAATCATCCATTCTTCTAAAAATTATTATTCATTTCTAAAAAAAAACTAATTTTAAACAATATCAAATACACTATGCACGTTGATTTAGGAATTGATGTGATAGGGGCAATAATAAAATTGTATCATGTATGTATTATGTCAATCTCTTTGTCAATCTTCAAGTACAAGTAGCTTAAATCGATGTCGGGGGGGCACCCTTTTATGAGGGGGGCAGCCGTACCGTCCTGCGCTACAAGTAGTACTGCCCTATTTGCAGACCGCTTGAAGAGTGTGGTCTCAATTCTTTAACCTAAATCATTTTAATTTATAGATTACATACACTATGTTCTTTAATAATTATAATTTATAAAAAACACATTTTCTCACACCACTTTTTAATCACACACATCAAAGAAAATAATGTTGATGAACTTTTTCTCAGATTTCTGCAGCTGTTCTTTACGCACCAATTTAATTTTTACCCTTTTTCCCTCAAGTACTTGCTCCTCCTATTGGAGATCTAACATCACAAGCTGGTATGAAGACCTTTAATTACACGATTTTCAGCTGGCAAGGAGAAGATAATCGACATTTCAGTTGTGTAAAAGCTACTTCCCTTTCAAAAGTTTAAAGTTTAAGCCCCTGTTCTCTTTGCTGTTTTGAGGTCGTTTTCTGTTTTTATTTTCGAAAACGTTAAAAACGCGTTCTATTTACCATTTTCGAAAACGCATTTTGAAAAACAAAAAAAAAAAATTGTACACAAAACGGAAAACGCCCGAAACATCGTTTTGGTCGTTTTGTGACTATTTCGACAAAAAATGTCCAAAACGCGGAAAACGCGTTTTGGGAATTTTTTTTTTTTAATATAAAATTATCTTAACTTAGAACTAAGCTTAATATAAAGTTTTTATTTTTTTTATTTTTTATTATTTTTTTTAGAATTATCCTAGCTTGGAACTAAGCCTAAATAAAGATTTTTTTTTTTTTTTTTTTTTTTTTTTTAGAATTATCCTAACTTTGAACTTAGTTTAAATAAAGTTTTATTGAACTCAATATCAACATTACAAAAAAAATTAAATGAGAATTCTTGTTGTTATATTTCAAAAAATGCAATGATAAATGGACTCTGGTGGTTTTGAAAGAACTTGCATTTTCTGGATTTTAATAGAAGTAGAGCTTTCTCAAGTCCCGAACCTGACCAAGCTGTGTTAATATAGACTCTTAATGCTCACATTAGTGTGTTGCATGTAACCATATTTTTAGTGTATTGTGAAAGGAAATTTGAGTTGGAGTTAGTAGTATTCTGCAAGCAAATTAATTAAAAATAGTTTAAATAGTGTTTTGCAAAATTTCAAACAGAACGTGTTTTCCAGCTTTTCATTTTCAAAAACAGTTTTCAGAAATGACAAACCAAACGCGTTTTCAGCAAATTTGAAAACAAAAATGAAAACACAAAACATTTTCGAAAATGAAAATACAAAATAAAATACAAACAGAACGCCACCTAAAGTTTCTAACCAGCATTATTTCCATTTTCATCTATTTGGGGCTTACATAAATTAGAAACAAATCATACATGAACTTCATATGTATACTTCGCAGATACTCCAAATGAATGAGGAACTCAAAACACAAAGGAATATTACAAATAATTCAGTCGGGAGTTTCGAACCGTACCTGCGACGAAGCTACTACCTATTTCTTCGCCAGAAAATCACCCAGCTCGTCTCCGTCGCCTTCAGCAACTGTGGCACTATCACCGGACTAGCGAACCAGTAGACTTCACGCCGGGTGCTTCGACGTCAAGTATGTTTGCAGGGTAACTTCAATGTTTTACGGTGGCAGAAAGGAAGTGTGTTTGCCTTTGTATTCTGCAGAAAGGAAGTGTTCTGCCTTTGATATCGTGAAAATGGTGGGTTTGATCCGGATTTGGGGAAGTTTGGTAATTTAGGGATTTGGGGTTCATTTAAGGGGCATTTCAGACATTTCGAAGGAAATTGTCAAAAGCATTGTTAAGGAGAATTGTACAAGTAGACTAATTGAATATTCATTATAAATTGAACACAGTATGGTACAAATAAGCATGTACCACTAACGGCTTTCACGATGAAAAAAAAGGCATGTACCACTAAGTACTAACAGATGGTGGAATCGTGGATAAAGAATTACTATTCATTTCTAAAAGAAAACTCATTTTAAACAATATCAAATATATTATGCGTGTTGATTTAGGAATTGATGTGATAGGTGCAATAATAAAATTGTACCATGTATGTATTATGTCAATCTCCTTGTCAATCTTCATGTACAAGTAGCTTGACTCCATGTCGGGGGGCACCCTATTATGGGGGGTCGCCGTAATGTCCTGCGCTACAAGTAGTACTGCCCTATTTGCAGACCGCTTGAAGAGTGTGGTCTCAATTCTTTAACCCATTCATTTAAATTTATAGATTACATAAACTGTGTTCTTTTATGCAGTAATTATAATTTATAAAAAACACATTTTCTCACACCACTTTTTAACCACATACATTTTCTCTCTCCAATTTTCAACCATACATTTTACCTAGAAACAAAAAAAAATTGGCATATCAGTCGCCGAACAATCCATTAAACAATACAATTTCTCAAATCACTTTTTAATCACATATATTTTCTCTATATTTTTCAATCACATTTTACCTCAAAAAACATAAATGAACTCAGTTTTTTATTTGTTAACACTATTTGGTTTATAAATTGATTTATTTATGATTTTGAGCTAAAAAATAATGTTTGAAAATAAGAGAGAGAAAATGTGTGTGATTAAAAAGTAATTTGTGAAATTGTGTTGTTTATAAATTAATTTATTTTAGTTACCAAATGGAATTGCTAGTGTTACCAAATAGGGGACATATCGAGGTGGCACATCGATATTTAGTGATAAAGAGATTGGTCATGTATCAGATTGGCATATCTTCATCTTCTAACCAAGAGGCATTACGTCGATAATATTCCATTTCCATGTCCTATTAGATATCCACATAAAATTATTTTAATATTAATCAACGTTTCCAACCAAATTAAGCCCCTATTTGATGTTAATTTTAAATGATTATTTGAAGAAATAGTTTTTCGAATAGTGATTTTTTTAGAGAATGTATGGTTAGAAAGTAATGAATCTTTTATGAATTTATGCATAATATTATTGTATTAATAAATGTGATTGAAATTTTTTTTTAAAAAATGTGTATTAATAATAGATCTCAAACAAGAGCTAAAGGATTAGTAGGCTACATGGTGACAAATGTCACCCATGTAGCAATTTCCGTTTAGAACATTTGGTAATTCTTCTAATTCCAAGCTTCACATTGGTGATTAATTTCGAATTATCAAATGAAGTCATAGTAAAGAGTTGTTGATGTATTTCACGGGATACTTAACAAATGTAATTCCAAATCCTACAATACGAAAAACTTAATGCAGTAATTTTAAAAATTGACTGGCACTGGTATGTCAATCAACTTTTTGAATCAATGACATATTCTCGAACTGTAATTTGAATTTGAATATATCTAATGACTAATGATCCAAATGTCAAAAGAACATCAAACAAAGTCCCATGCACGTCTCAAAATGATGCGTTTAACCCATTTTCTTAACAAAATAAAATAAAATACGGGGATTATAAATTACTTTCCGTTTTATGGGACAGTGATGATCAATAAAAAAAAGTTCCTTTATACCACTAATAATAAGATTGATGTTTTTAAAGTCTAGATGACATTGATGCCGCCAAAAGCTTCCGTTTGATAATCGTGTTTTTTTTTTTTTTTTTAATAAACCAATTTATAAGTAAAATAATTTCTCAAATCACTTTTAAGCCATTCACATTTTTCACTCTCTACTTTTCAATCACATATTTTATCTCAAAAATATAAATAAACCAATTTGTAAATCATATTATTTTACCAAAACAGAGGCACTATTTATAAATCAATTTATAAATTACACAATTTCTCAAATTACTTTTTAATTACACACAAATTCTCTCTCAAATTTTTAACCACATATTTTACCTCAAAATCATAAATAAACAAGTAGAAAGAGAAAATGTGTATAGTATGATCAAAAAATGGTTTGAAAAAATTATGTACATTATAAATAATTAAAATTTATAATAATGAGCCAAAAGCGCACACCCTATTATTATCTTATCTATTCAGTAAAACAAATTGTGTCTTCCGTTTGGTAATATTATTGTGTTTATAAACTGATTTATTTATGATTTTGAGGTAAAATGTGTGATTAAAAAGTAAGAAGAGAATGTGTTTGGTTAAAAAGTGTTTTTCCATTTGATAACATTATTTGGTTTATAAACCGTTTTATTTATGATTTTTAGGTAAAATATAATGGTTGAAAATTGAAGAGAGAAAATATATTAGGTTAGCTTGTGTTCGAATATTAACATTTTTTTGGTTTATAAACCAAATTTAAAATTACACAATTTTTTAAATCAATCTCCAATCATACATATTTTCTCTCTTCATTTTTTAACCATCCATCTTTCTCGAAAAATGTGAAAAAACTGGTTTTTAAATGGTCTACAGCCGCCGAATATTGATTAAAAAGTGATTTAAGAAATTGTGTAATTTATAAATATATTTATAAACTAAAATTAGACTTTTACCAAACACAGACACTTATTTAACGGAGGTAAATCTACTTATCTACTTATTCTACTTATAAAAGATAAAAGAAGAAGAGCTTGGATAATTATCCCGCCCATGCCTTCCCGCTAGTAAGAAAATTATTACAAAAATTTGATAAAAATGACTACCCAATGGAGCCAGTTACAATTTGAAATCAGAAATTGCAAATGCAAATTATCTTGTGTCAAAAATAGAATGCATTGAAAATGAGCTAGAGATTTTGCTGTGATTTTTGTCCCAAAAAGGTAACAATTACACACATTTTCTGCATCAAATCTGCCTTCTGAACCTATTTCATACATCAGGCTGTCACAAGGCACATTTAATGTCTTATACATACACTGATACACCCGAAAAGGAAACAAGTAGACCTACTTTCTGCCCTTTGTAATAAGGCCTACCTGCCTGAAAACTAACTTTAATCTGACCTACGGACGGCAGCATTTAATGCACACAAACCCATCTTGCAGTACCTCCTTCATTCATATTATATTATAGCCTTTGCGAACCAGAATATATTAACAGCAGTTGCCCATCTTGCAGTCTCTTCATTCACAGTCCAAAAGAAATTAACACCAGTTCATTACTATAGCAAGCAACACCAGCTGCATTGATGCCGCAAAGACTGAGTGGCAGATAGAGGTCCGGGTAGCACGCCTTTGGAAGGTATCTGACTTCAATAAAAGAGACTGTATGTTAGCATTGGGACGGTTTTGACCAATAGATATGTAAGTTTAAAGTGCTTATGTTCATAAAATGCATATTAATGTGTGTGGGCAGTTGGTGGGTGCATGATAACTTATTTAAAGTGAATGTATGATAATGTGTTTGTGTTAAAAGAAGAAAATAAATATGGAGAGATTATTTGCCCATAATTTAAAAAATGTATTAGTTAACTTTTAACATAGAACTGCAGTCATCTGTGAATTTGGTTCCTGTTTTAAAAAATGAAGCATCCTGTAATGATTTTAGGTTTTATCTTCAAATTATTATAAAAAAGGGAAAGTTAAGTAGATGCCTTTTAATGTTTGTGTTAGAAATAGGGGGAGAAAATGTGGAAATAAAGAGACCTTCTAAGTTTCAAAATGCTACAGCCAACCTCATAAGTCTGTGAAAGTGTCTAACAAATACTTTTTGATGAGCTATGTATAACAGATACATATTGCAGTTTATTGATGTTCCATTTAAGAGGTATGCTATATAGATGTATATATTGCAGTTTATTTTATACTTGTGTGTCACCATTTTAGTTTAAAACTGTTTTTAAATATAATTACATATTATATATGAATTTAAAGTATAATTATATGGTTAATGATAAATGTCTAAATATATGTACTTATAATATTATTATTTTATATTTTTATTTTAATTTCTTAAGTAGACAAATATTATTATTTTATATTTTTATTTTAATTTCTTAAGTAGACACTATATTATAATTATAGTATTATTATATTTTTAACTTCTTATTACTTTTAGATGCGAACAACAATAATATAATTCCTAAGTATAATATATTCTTAATTTCTAATTATAACATATATATTTTTTAATAATATTAATATTATTTTATTACTTTATTACTTTTAATTTAATTTATTTATTATAGATATTTTTTATTACTTTTAGATGTGAACAGCAATAATATACTTCCTAATTAGTATAATATATTCTTAATTTCTAAGTATAATATATTTTTATTACATTTAATTTATTTATTTATTATAAATAAATATTATTTGTAATCTCCTTTGTAAAAATGAAATAAATATAAAATTCAATTATTAAATTAAAATATTATTAAAAAGAATTTTTAAAAATACAGTTATCCAAACTGTTTATTGTTATTACTATTTTTAAATATAAATCTTAAGTATTAATTTTTTTATAAAACATATTTACTTGAAATATTAATATTTGTACACTTTCGGGGAAAAAATAATTAAATTATTATTATGGTTACTTTTAATTTTTAATATTATACAGATATTCATGTTGTTAAGATTTTTTTGTCTATTTTCCAGGGAGCACTTTTATATCCACTTCAAACCCTTCTTGGACCTGGAACAAATTATGGAACTAGGCATCAGGACATAAAGGCTAAAGCAGCTAAAAGAACATAAATGACTGATTACTCGGTGACAATAAACACGAATGATGATAGTAATAAAAGAAAAATAACCTGTGCAGATACTCTGCAGAATCCGGCATGTCAAAGTTGATGACAATGTTAACCCCCTTCATTATCAACTCCTCTCCCAACCAAAAAAAAAAAAAAATTGAAGTTCATTAAAAACAAAAAACAAAAAAAATTGTAAATTAACTGAAATAGTAGAAACTTTTATCGATCTATTATGCATCTGGGTGGAATGCAAATTAACATACCTATTGAGCTGGAGAACCGTAGATGTTTAATTTTTTTAAAAAAAAAACACACAACGGTAAAGAGATAAACGAAAATGTGGGAAAGTAAACAGAATATATGGGTCGCACGACTTTTAACTTACCTATTTGCTTGGAGAACAGCATTAGATCTACAAAAAAAAAAAAAAAAGTTAATCATAACGATGAACAGAGAGACGAAAAAGTAGGAAACGAAACCAAAAATATCATTCAACCTGCATAATGAAAGCTGCAACTGATCTTCGAGATCACCGAATAAGTTACAAAAACCAGAACACTAATATAGGTAAGTTCATATGTTGGAGCAGTTTCGTTACTGGAAGGGAGGGTTTTCAATGTTTGCTGAAGAAAGTGGGGGAGGCAATTCAAATGGGTTTAGGCGTTTTAGGGTTTTCTTGGAGTTGTTAAAGCGAGAAAGTCTCAAAAATTGGATTGAAAGTTCTAGAGACACCAATTTGTGATCAGACAGATATTTTTACCCATGATAATGCTATCGCTTGGGAAGCAAAGAAATTGGTTTAATTTATAATATACACAAATTTTTAAATCACTTTTTAATCACATATATATTTTTTTTAAATTTTCAACCATTATTATTTACCTCAAAATCATAAATAAATCAATTTTTAAATCAAATATTCTTACCAAATGATTTGTTTAAAGTTGTGTTTAACAACATTTTTTTTTGTTTGTAAGTAAATTGTGTGGTTGAAAAGTGAGGAAAGAAAATGTGTGTGATTAGAGAAATTGTGTTGTAAAAAAAAATGTTTTAAAGCATGTTTGCCAAATAGAGGCTTATAAATCAATCTATAAATAACACGAATTTTCAAATTGCATTTAAACTACTATTAACCAGGAAGACTTTTATGCATCCACCATAAATAACTTAGGTCCTGTTTGGCAATTCATTAAACCCATTTAAATTGATTATTTATATTTTTAGATAAAATATGTGGTTAAAAATATTTTTCGAAAGAGAGAAATGATTTTTAAAAAAAGAAAGAAAAATCCTGTAAAGATCATCATTTCCTAATTTTGATTATTTTGTAGCAGTTGCATTTCCTATTTTGATTAATTTTATCTTTTTTAAAGTTTTTAATTCGATAATATTTTTTATTAAAAATGTTATTGAACCGTATTTTTATTTTATATGATTATATAATTAAAATATATTTTCATAAATTTTGATCGAAATCACTATAAAAAAAATATATTTTCTTGCATAGCACGTATAAAAATACTAGTAGAGGAATAAAAACTGTTGACGGGGACGTCACATGCTGAGATGGTGATCTTTCAAATAAACAAATCTCTATGGGTCCACCTTGCTGCCATGATCACATCCTATTCGAAAAAGAATGATGGCTAGTTGTGTTTGACAAATATATTTTTAAACATATTTTTTTCTACATAATTTTCTAAATCACTTTTTAATTATATATATTTTCTCTCTTTATTTTTTAACCACATATTTTATCTAGAAAATATAAAAAAATATGTTTTTAAACAAATTTTTTTTAACAAACAAAGGTTGCCTCCGCTTAGCTAACACGTTTTTAAACACATTTTTTCTAAACAAATTTTTAAATTACTTTTTAATCATAAATATTTTATTTTTCCACTTTTCAACCACACATTTTACCTTAAAAATATATAAAATATGCTTTTAAACAAAAACTTTCAAAAACATATTTTTTTCTATTTTTTAGATAAAAGGTATGGTTAAAAATGAAAAAAATATATCTAATTAAAAAGTAATTTAGAGAATTGTGTTTTAATAAATATGTTTAAGAAATAAATGCTTAACCTTTTTTAAGTGTTAAAGCGGAATGAAGAGCGTCATGGAAAAATTGGAATGAAAATAGAGGGTATCTTACTTGGCACGAGTTCGGTAAAAAAAAAAAAAAATTATAAACATGTTTATAAATTACAGAATTTTTCAAATTATTTTTTTAACCATAAACATTTTCTCTCTTCAATTTTTAATCACACTTTTTACATCAAAATTATAAATAAACTAGTTTATAAATATTGTTTATAAACATTGAAATTGTGTTTGTTTAAAAATATGGTTTACAAACACTTTGCCCAAAAAAAAAATTGAAAGGGTTTGTTTAAAAATGTTACGACCATGCCTAAATTAAGCTTGATACATCACTTATAGGAGCCCACATGGAACTCGTTGGTTATCTGATGGGCGCAAAGACTTGCCGGTTATTGCATTACCGGTGTGTTATATAGGCCGGACCTTTATGACCGAACTACTTGTTTCGAACTGGTCAATTGTGTCAGGGTGATTTCACCTTCTTGCAAGTTGCTGTTTGATGGGACAATACCTTTACTAGGGACGTGATAGGCGCCACTCCCCTATAGTAGGTAATGATGACTATGCCAAAACAATTGGTTTACCTTTCCAACGGTTAAGGGCCCGACACGCGTAAAGCATGATACGTTCTAAGACAATAACTTCAGTTATAAATAGAACACACTTGCCTCCAAAAAAGGTTAGTGAGAAACTCGGTATATAAAATCTCACTCCATTTTCTCTCTTTTACACCCTTACATCTACCGCACCCAAATTATATTTATTTGAAATGAGTACTGACTTAGGCATCGGAGTGCAAACGGGGAGCCACCTCGGCCCCCTTTGCATACTGATTGTTTATCCTAGTGCGCAGGAGGTCTACATGTTTAAGAAGAAGGAGCTGAGACGTGTTGATCCAAGGTCCCATCAGATTTTGTTGTCAACATTTTGGCACTGTCTATGGAAAACCACACTTCTAACCACGAAATCATGTGGTAAAAAGCTACAAAAAAAACTTTGAAAAATGGTGGATAACCTCTTGGAAAAGAATGAAGAACCATAGAGAACCTTTAAAAGTCCTGAAACTTTGAAATATAAGTTTAATCGCATTGAAAAAAACTTAAAACTTTGAAATATAAGTTTACTCACCTGAAAATAGCGTTGGCAACGGGGCGGATCGGGCCCCGATCCGCCCCGCCCCGAATTTATTTTGCTTGATCCGGATCTGCCCCGCGATCCGTCAAATTTCGGGTCGGGTCGGGGCGGATCGGGGTCGGGTCGGGGCGGATCGGTCCACCGATCTGTGGACCGATCCGCCAGAATTTTTTTTTTTTTATTTTTTTATTTTTAATTTTTTTTAAATATATTTTAAATTAAATCTTTTATAAAAAATTTAGAAATTTTATTTTTTTTATTAAATTTTATTTATTTTATTGAAACGAGACGTATAGAGGCCGATTCGCCGATTCAACGGATTGAGTTTTTTTGCCATCACTTATTGGAATTCTTTCTTCAAATGAAGAACATGAAAATTGTTTTCTTTAAAATGCAAAAATTGCAGCTTATTCCCAGAAATTAAAGTTTGCTACAAAATTTACATATTACATTTTTATACATGATAAAAAAAATTATATTAAAAAAAATGTCGGATCGCGGATCGGGGAGGATCAGATCAGCCCCGATCCAAATCCGCTCCATGAACTTTTGGATAGGGGCGGATCACATAAATTTCGATCAATCGATCCACGGATCGGGATTTTTTCGGATCGGATCGGGTCGACGGATCGACGGGGTGGATAGGATTTTTTTGCCATCTCTACCTGAAAAGAGCCTAAAACTTTGAAATAAAAGTTTAATCACCTTGAAAAAGCCTTAAAACTTTGAAATATAAGTTTACTCACCCTGAAAAGGGCCGAAAACTTTGAAATATAAATTTAATCACCTTGAAAAGGGAATATAACTTTGAAACATAAGTTTGTCGACTTTGAAAAGGGATAACTATTAACTTGTTGCAACAATGAGCAGGAGTGATAATGATGTTAACCTCGAAGGATTAGAGAAGGACAATATGGTAGTGGAAAGGCACCTCAAGCAGGTCCACGTGAGAACGCTAATGAGGGGGGGGGGGACCTAATCTTTCTCGTCGGCATTGAAACCGACGCATGCTGAGAGAGATAACGTGCATGGCTTCCCAAATGCTGGAGATGCAGAAGCAACAGATTGAGCAAATCGCTGCCATGAATGCCTACATGGCAAGGGGATATGTGGCGAATGAACCAATGGTGCCACCGCACTACTCGCAGCCACATTATTCACCCTCTGATACGGGCACTACATTGTATTATTATAACGAACCACAAATGTATGCCGATGTGGATTCTGTTCCCCGTGATGAAGAGGACCCATTGTATGCAGAACCGGAAGGACACAAACAAGAACCAGGAACCGGGAGAGATGGAGGAGAAGAAGAGGAATGACACTACCGTAGGAGCAAAAAATACTGATGACCAGCAGAAAAATTGATAAAAAATTCATAAAAATCACCTAAGAAATTATAGTAGGGGGAGCTTGCCCATAAAAGAATTGCGGCCCAATGCCAGCTGCACTAGGAGGATGTATTTGCATAAGGATTAATTAATTCATAATCTCAGGATTTTAATATTTTTTTTCATCTAGTTTTTCATTTAAAATTCTAGTTTCTTGTGGTGACTGTGAGTTTTGATTTTTTAGTAGGGGGTGGTACCATCGTGGTGGTGGAGGAGGAGCTAAGCCTAGGGCTTGGGGAAGAAGATGAACATTTTTTTTATATTTTATTTTTGGTTTATCCTTACTTTTTATATAATTTTTGTTCGCTAAAAGTGTGTATCGCAAGCGCACGGATCGCGTACAAGTAATAAAGTGAATTTTTTTTAGTCCAGATTGTCGATACCACGAGAAATGTATACTCAGTTTTTTATTACACTCCAGTTAATTTAATCTTAACAAATTAAACACACAATAAAAAGATGGATTTTGTGAATTCTAAATTGAAAAATAAAATAAAATAAAATAACTAATTTCAAACCAAATTAAAATAAGGAAAATGAATGATAGAATAGTTGGGATTCATGATTTCATTTAACTCTCGCTTAAGTAATTTTTCAACGCGTGTAAATTAATAAGTTACTCATTTATAATGTTAGACCCAATTTTCCAAATTTAGCTAATTACCTTTCTCGAGTGAAATTAACCCTAATAAATTGGTTTAACCTACTATATCTCTATGTCAATTAAAACCCAATTAATTGCATTAACTCTTTGTGAAAATAGCTCAATGGATCATTTAGGGTTTAAGGTATATCTCTATCCTTAACAAGAACCTAAAGCATTTGTTATTTGATCTAAAATGCACAATATCTCTTGATTATCATACACTTCACAAAACATATATTTGGTGATCAATCAAGCACATGGAATAATCTTAATAACAAACACATATGACATAAGCTTAAAATTAATAAACGGACATTTAAATTATTTAAACTAAGTTAACCTGCATCAATCATCCCAACATAAAACAACTAGCACATTGTATAAATTTTGCGCAAAAGTTGAGGTTTATAAAAATACATCACAAAATATAGAAATCAAAGATTAAAATACACGATAATAAAATAACTCACTTTCCTTGATTTTTAGTCTAAAATTCCTTGAACAATGCTTTGAATCTTCACCTCACTTCTTGATTCCTAGCTTCAATGGAGACTAGATGATAGGTGCATTTTTTACACTTATTTATATGTCTAAATTAGATTATATTATTGCCATTCTTGAATAATTACTACTTAATTATTTTATATTTTTTTACATTGCACGAATTTTTCCAAAGTCATGGGAATGAAGTACTAAAGTGGAAAAATGGATATTTGGATGTCATTTGAAGCTTAAAGGAGCAAAATCGGTGATAAAATAGTGGATCGGAATTTTCAAGGAAAGCTAAGTGAAAGAATCAAGGTTCGAGAGCTTAAATTGAAGATGGATTGAAGTTTGAAAGAAGGTTTGAAGCGTTTTGAAAGTTTAGGGACCTAGTTCTCACAATCAAAAGATGAAGGATTTGCATGTAAATAAAGCTCAGGGGCCAGCTTGAACGTACCAGAAAAGATGGAAATCACACTACAGGTTTTAAACTGTGCGGCCACGAACCCGAGACTTAGTGGTCGAGCCAAAATCTTTAAATTAACAGAAGATGTTTTCAGCCTACTACACGACCAATACAAGTTAGCCTGCGTGGTCATGCAGTAGTCCGGCCCAGTGAGAGAAAAATCTCATGCGCGGATTTCAGCATTAATCGACCTAGGTTTCATGGGGAATCTATTTAAGCAACATATCATGCATGTAAAAGAGACCTTTGCGCACATACTCTAGAGGCACAATTCACCATCAAAGCTTGGAGATTTTGGAGGCTTAATTGGAGGCAAAGGGCAAGAAGATTTGGAGATCAATTTGTACAAGACAATTCTTGGTGCAAGAGTTCTTTTACTTCCTCTTCAAATTACTCATGTTGTGTAATTTAGATTATTATTGCGTTCTTATTATTCTCATTATAAATAACTAAACTATTTGTTGGGATCAAACAATGTAGTGTAATTTTAGTCCTTTAATTTCAGTACTCAAGTTTTACGGTTTGACTACATGTGAATGGTTTTATTTTGTATTCAATGCGTGAATTAACTGACTACTAATTCATTGATTAATTGGATCATGTTCATAATCCGAGATGTGAACTAATGATCTAGACCTAGGAATAAAACCCAGTAATTGAATGAGAGATAGAGATATACGTTCGTTGTTATTACGGTCTTATTCGAGTTCTTGTAATTTATGCACCTAGTTATTACAACCAGTTTTTCGTTAACATGATTAACTAATTAAGTAGAGTTGATTTAAACCCGAGAAGGAAATTTCATGTGCATAAGTGATTATGAGATTAAAACTTGAGTGGTGAGGATAAAGGTATTGACTACGTGAAATCCCAACTTTACATCAATTGATTTAAAACACATTTTTATTCGTTGTTTATTGTTCTTTTTATTTAATCTTTAGAATCATCATAACTTAAATTATTCGTCATTCAAATAAGGTCAGAATTTGAGTAACTTTGGTAATTAATCCAAATCCTCGTGGGTACAATAACTCGGACTCGAAAAGTCCAATCTATTATTTGTCACAACCCGTACACTTGCGGTGTTATTTTAGTGAACAAGTTTTTGACGCGGTTGTTGGAGATTTGTGATTAATATCAATATCTTTTAATTTTTGCTTTAATTTGAATTTGAATTTGAATTTTAGTTATTTTTATTTTTATGCTTAAAAGATATAAGAGTTGTGATTTGCTTTCTTTTGATTCGAAAATTGAGCGTACTTTGAGAAGAAGGCGTAAATAGCAATTGGAAGTAGCTTCGCAACTAGACGGGAGAATGGTAGCAGACGGGGTTCCTAATAACCCCTTTAGTTCCTAACAATCCGTTGGTTCATGACATGTGTCGTGCCACCAGCCATCCCTGCCAACAATTATGAGATAAAACTTCATTGTTCTCGTTGATCCAACAATCAGTTGTATTCCATGGGCTACCTTCGGAAGACCCCCATGTGCACCTGGAACTTTTCAAAAAATTTGTGACATGCAGTGGATGAATGGAGTTCCACCAGAAGCTGTCAAAATTAAGCTATTCTCGTTCTCTCTCATTGACAAGGCTAAGGCCTGATATTACTCTCTACCAACTAACTCAATTACTTCCTGGGCTATCTTGAGTCAAAAGTTTGTGGATAAGTTCTTTACACCGGGCAGAATGTCAAAGCTGAGAAGAGAAATATTGGTCTTCTGTCAACAGCAAGGAGAATCAATATTCGAAGTGTTGGAGAGGTTCAATGAATTACTTAGGCAGTGTCCCACGCATGGCATATCTGCTTGGATACTAGTTCAGCAATTCTACAATGGTTTGACCTATGAAAACAAGAGGCATGTGGACTCAGCTACAGGTGGATCATTGATGTATCTAACTTATAAGGAGGCATCAGCAATCTTTAAGAAAATGGCAGCGATTAATTACCAATGGTACTCAGATCGAGCTATGCAAAAAACTACAAGACTCTTGGAAGTGGATGGGATCACTAAGTTAAATGCTAAGGTTGATGATTTGGTGAAGAAATTTGACAGTTTGGGGAAGTAGACAGCGCATGCAGTTCATGCAAATCAGATTTGTGACAATTATTTTGAACATCATGGGATCCTTGAGTGTCTTGCTACACTTCAGGATCAAATAGTTGCAGAACAGGTTAACTACATGGGAAATAATCAACAGCAAAAGGGGCCTTATTCCCAGACTTACAATCCTAAGTGGAGAAAGCATCCAAACTTCTCTTGATCAAATAATCAAAATGTTCAGAATCCCCCGGACTTTCATCAACAACAACAGCAAGTTCAGATGACTCTTAAGGAGAATATGGATATGATTGTGAAGCTGGTGAAAAGTCAGCAACATATGTTGCAAACTCAACAAGGAAAAATAAAAGAGCTGAAGAATCAAGTTGGTCAATCGGCAGTGAAAAGGACAGAGAGACAGCCTGGTCAGTTGCCTAACAATACTGAGATGAATCCAATGGAGAATTTTTGTGCAATCATTACAGGAAGTGGGGTTCAGCTGAAAGAGATTCAAGTTGAGAAATCTGACCATGTGGTTGAGGAAAAGAAAGATAAGAGTTTAAATGAAAAACTTTCAATCTGAAGAAAGAAATGGGATAGCAATTGAGGAGAAGAAAACAAGGCCACAAGTGAAAGTTTACATTCCACCTATTCCATATCCTCAGAGGGCCAGAAAAATCAATGAAGATCATCAATTCTCAAAATTTCTTGAAAAGTTGAAGAAGTTGCATATCAACATCCCTTTTATAGAAGCAATCAAGGAGATCCTGAGTTATTCAAGGTTTTTAGGGGAATTGATGCCTAAAAAGAAAACACTTTAAGATTGCAAGATGATAGCTTTAAATGAAGAGTGTAGTGCAATCCTTCAAAACAAACTACCACCAAAGCTAAAAGATCTAAGGAGTTTCTCTATTCCTTATTTAATTGGTGATTTAAAATTTCATAATATTTTATGTGATTTGGGATCTAGCATTAACTTAATGCCTCTTTTTGTTTATAGGAAATTGAACTTGGGGGACCCAACACCAAAGACTATCATGTTGCAGTTGGTTGATAGATCAATCAGGTACTTTTATGGGGGTGATAGAGGATGTGCTAGTTAAAACTGAAAAGTTTGTGTTTCCCGAAATTTTTCTGATCTTGGATATGGAAGAAGATGAAAAGATGTCATTGATCTCGGGTAGGTCATTCTTAGCAATTGCTAGAGCGTTGATAGATGTTGAGATGAGGGAAGTGATTTTTAGAATGGAGGAAGAAAATGTAACATTCAACCTTAAACAAATGGAGAACCACAATCACAACCTCGAAAATTGCTCAAGGATGGAAGTGGAGTCCATATTAAAGAAAAAAGGGAAGCAAAAACAAGAGGTCTCAAGATGTATGAAGAATAGCTCCAAAAAGGGAGTAATTGTTTTGACTCCAACCCGTGAGTAACCTTGAAGATCTCTAACAAAAGTCGAGCTTTAGACTTTAAATGGAGAGCTTGTTGGGAGGCAACCCAACCCGTATCCTTTTATTATTTATTTATGTTTAATTTTATGCTTTATGAATATGTGAGGATTTATACGATTTAGTAGAGTTTTTGTAGACATAGTTGAGTTTTGTTTTTTCCCTTCATCTTTGTTTCACATTAGGAAGTTACCATAAGCATGTTCCTTATGTTAAGAGTGTTGACATCAATACCATCATAAATATATAGCCTTAGAAGTGAAAGCATAAATTGTTGCATGAAAACTTGTTCATCCCATAACATTAGTTGGTTTACATTACATGCTAGAATGGTATATTTAAATCATAAAATCATTCATGGAACCTTAGTTCATAGTAGAAAGCAAAGTTGGGTGTGTGAGCTTATTCAGAACAAGGTGTTTTGGGGTGAGAAATTGGAATTGAAATTCAAAATTAGCATAAAAAATTATTTCATTCGGAGAACCACGCTGCCATGCCAATGCACATTGGTGGCCGCGCGTTATCATTCATATTAGTAGAACCTTATAGCCTTTAACCACACGGCCACCAAAAGTCCTTTTGCACGGTCATGTAGTTACCTGTAAGGCAATTTCGACAGATTTTTATGCACTTTAGAAAATCATTCATATTCATAACTTTCAACTCCGTTTTCTCCCCCAAAAATCACCCCAATATAACATATCACTTAAATTGCATTTTTACTCATGAGATTAAGCATTACACATATATACATTACACAATCTTAAAAAAGGTATGAATTTCTCCTTTACTTTACAAATTGTGCAAATCTTGGGGATTCTCTCTCTCTCTCTCTTAAATTCGAAATTTATGGATTGTAGTGTTATGAGATAGGCTATAAATTTGTTGATGATTTGATTGCAACACATAGGTGAAAATTATGTGATAACTTCCTATGTCCAAGTTTATGATTATAATCTACACATAAATTAAAAAAAAAAAAAATCTTACTTTTTAACTACAAATTCTCCGAACTTACTTTTCAAATTTATCGATTCTCAAAATCAAAAAATGAAATGGAAAGTAGAATTGATAAAAACATATTTGTTATTCGATTCCTGAAATGATGTCCAAAGTATTTGTTTGTTTATGTTCCTTGATT
This sequence comes from Ligustrum vulgare, assembly GCA_963555705.1. Classification (NCBI taxonomy): domain Eukaryota; kingdom Viridiplantae; phylum Streptophyta; class Magnoliopsida; order Lamiales; family Oleaceae; genus Ligustrum; species Ligustrum vulgare. The sequence continues at coordinate 44,149,833 of OY743187.1, read as the reverse complement.
TTTTTTCTTACCAATAGGTTGAATTTTTGTTAAATATTTTATTGTACACTTTAGAAATCTAGAATAAACTTTATTTTTTTAAAACTCGTTTTAAACCAAACATTCTATCAATAAAATAATTTACACATAAATTCAAAAAAATCTTAGTTTTTAATCACAAATTCTTCAAAAAATTATAATTACAAACAACATTATTTGAAATAACTGGTCTTAAATAGGAGCTTAATATGTTAGGAATTAAATATGTCAAACGTTTGTAGTTTACAAACTAAATACACCAAACATGAGCTTAATATGTTATGAGCTATTATCACTAGAAACTCAAAGGCTGAGGATCATTTGTGTTATTTACACGTTTTTAATTGTGAGAAGTGAGAACTAACGAAATCTGACAGTAGTGACCATTTGTGCAACATTTGATGATTCTGAGGGTATAAATATGAAAATCTAAACGTTGGAGACTATTTTCGCAAGAAGTTCAAATGTTGAGAACCATTTCTCCTGTTTACACAATATTAAAGGATGACCTCATAACTATTATGGCATGCTAACCGTTATAAAAGGATTCAATATAATTGTAGAAATGATTAAAAAAAAAAAAGATGTTGCGTTAGTTTTAAACATTACTAGGGTGTTAACATTACTAGTATCACACCCATGCGTTGCACGGTAGAACAATATAAAATGATTTTACTGTGAATATGATTTAGAAATATAAAATAAAATTGAACATATAATTTGCTTTGATTAATGATAAAAACTGTCAAAAAATGCTCAAAGTAAAAATGAATTAGAGTTCTCATGAATTTTGGAAAGTCTCTTTAAATACTAAATTGTTCGTACAGTTTACGGTTGTCCACACTTATGTGATGTATGGAAGTTGTTATAGATAAAACATATTTAAACAGTTGTTCAGACTTAAATTAAATAATGCAATTTTTAAAACCTATGTTGCATGGAATAAATAAAACAAATATTTTTTACTACAGTTTATGGTTGTCTACACTTGTTTGATGCAGAGAAGTTGTTATAGACAAAATATATTTTAAACAATTGCTCAAATTTAAATTAAATAATGCAATTTTTTAAACCTATGTTGCATACAATAAATAAATAAAAATTGTCTAAATATTTTTTACTACCATGAATATAAATAATAACCCTCAAAATATTATAATTTACATAAAATAAAGTAATTGCAACAAATTAAATATATGAGATTATATATTTAAATGAATGTAACAAATTAAGGAATATTGACGATGCACGAAAGTGAAAATCAACTCAAAATTTGGGATGCGCGAAAGTAAAATTCAACCCAAGAGACCTTCCCTTCATATAATTAATTTTTTTTTTTTAATTTTTAAATGTGATGTATTTAATTGAATGTAATTAAATGCGCATTTAATTATATGTCAATAAAATTAAAAGAAAAAAATTAAATTATTATCGAAAATTTAAATAATATATATATATATATATATATATATATATATATATATATATATATATATATATATATATATATATATATATATTGAGTTTTTTTTCTCTATGCCCCTATTTGATGTTTTTCAAAAAGAGTTTATTTGAAATGAATAGTTATTTTTAGGATAATGTGTGATTAAAAAGTAGTGAATTTTTTGTAGTTTATGTGTAATATTATTTTATTGATAAATGTGTGGTTGAATAGAAGAAAGAAAATAAATTTTTAAAAATATAAAGGGACTAATTAAAAAGGGGCTATAGCAATTGTACTACAAACATATCAACTCGATTTCTAGATTTAACGTTCAATTAAAAAACATTTTTTAAAAAAACTATTGAACTACAAAATTAGGCTCAGACAATTTATGTGGAAGACCAAACTTACATATTCTCCTCATGACTGACGCTTTTCTTTTTATATTCTTCTTCATCATATTCATCACAAAAAGAGATGTACGATATATTTTTTGGTATATTTTGATTTTTTAAGCATTAATTATTAATTTCAAGTGTTTTCCTAAAAAATAATAATTAATTCTAATAAATATTGTTACATTAATTTTTTTTTTATATTGTCAATTTATTTATTCATAATATCACGTTATTAATTTAATATTTTAATAAAAATTGTTGACCGATGAATTGTTTAATAAAAATTATATAAACTAATTGTTAATCATCTATGACTAAATTGACTTTAGTTAATTAATTATTTATAGTATTATAAGAATTGAATGATATAATTTATAATAAATAAGATATTGAGGAAAAAAAAATATGAAATAAAACTTTTACCTTTGATTGTTGAGATAATTTTACGGACAATATGTTTACAGTTTGCTCTCATTTATTAGTTTGTATTAAATTTCTCATTGAGATCTTCGATTTGATATCCATATTAAATATTTTTCTATTTCAAAATAGTACAATAATTATAAAAAATAATAATTATTAGAAAAAAATAGTTTATACATTAAAAAAATAACATATTGATGTCATTAATAGCACAACACGGATGCCTACTCTAATGCCATTAATGACCCATGTATCATAATATTTACTAAAATATTTAATACACTATTTTTTTATTTTGCAAAAATTTTCAAATTTAGAATATTATTTTGCGCGGGAAACTATGTGCTGATTTTGGTGACGACTGTTGTACTTTAATATATATATATATATATATATATATTGAATATAGATATAGAATATAGAAGTATAGATAATATCACATTATTATTTAATATTTTAATAAAAATTACTGACCGATCAATTGTTTAATAAAAATTATTTGATCTAATTGATAAAATCTGTAATATATATTCTGCATATACTAAAAATTAAAAATTAACATAATTAGTAAATAAATAAAAATAATGTCAAAGTGATGAATGAATTAATTGAAATCTTAAGTTGTACAAATTAACACAACTTAGTTGAATTTACTTCGAAAATTCGTATATTTATTATTTCTTTTAATTTGATGATAAAAAGAACTCGAACTTAAATTAAATCATCTACGACTAAATTGACTTTCGTTAACAAACTATTTATTGTATTATATAACTTAAATGATATAATTTATAATAAATAAGAAATTGAGGAAAAGTAAAAAAATATAAAATAAAACTTTTACCTTAGATTGTTGAGACAATTTTACGGACAATATGTTTATAGTTTGCTCTAATTTGCTAGCTTGTATTAAACTTTTCATTGAGATCTTCGATTTTATATCCATATTGCAAATTTTTTTATTTCAAAATAATACAATAATTATAAAAAGAAAAAAATAATAATTATAAAAAAACTGTTTATACATTAAAAAAAAAATCATATTGATGTGATTAATAGCACAACACGGATGCCTATGCTAATGTCATTAATGACACATGTACCATAATACTTGCTAAATTATTTAATACACTATTTTTTATTTTTTATTTTGTAAAAATTTTCAAATTTAGAAAGTTATTTTGGTGGAAAATTATGTGCGAATTTTGGCGTCGACTATTCTAATTTAATACATAGTATAAATTGCATTTATTTATCTGACTACATTAAGTGCTATCCTACATCATTGTCTCAGGGCCAAGTGAGGAAGCAAAATTTTAAAATTTTGAAAGCTAAGGTCACGTTCTCTTTACTGTTTTAAGGTCGTTTACTGTTTTTATTTTCGAAAACACTAAAAACGCGTTCTCTTTACCATTTTCGAAAACGCATTTTGGAAAACAAAAAAAAAAAAAGTTTGTACACAAAACGCCCAAAACCTCGTTTTGGGCGTTTTAAGTGTATTTCAACCAAAAAATGTTCAAAACGTGGAAAACGCGTTTTGAGATTTTTTTTTTAAAAAAGAATGATCATAACTTGGAACTAAGCTTAAAATAAAGTTGATTTTTGTAGGAGAATTATCCTACCTTGGAACTAAGCCTAAATATTTTTTTTTTTTTTTTTTTGGAGAATTAATCCTAACTTGGAACCTAAGCATAAAATAAAGTTTTATTGAATTCAATATCAACATTACAAAAAAAAAAAAATAATAAGTGGGAATTCTTGTTGTTATATTTCAAAAAATGTCTTGATAAATGGAGTCTGGTGGTTTTGAAAGAACTTGCATTTTTTGGATTTTAATAGAACTAGAACTTCCTTAAATCCCAAACTTGACCAAACTGTGTTAATATAGACTCTTAGTGGTCACATTAGTGTGTTGCAGGTAACCATGTTTTCAGTGTATTATGAAAGGAAATTTTAGTTTGAGCCAGTAGTATTCTGCAAGCAAATTAATTAAAAATAGTTTAAGTAGTATTCTGCAAAATTTCAAATAGAACGTGTTTTCAGCTTTTCATTTTTAAAATGAGGTTAAAAATTGAAAAATGTGAAAAATGATGGATTCCATAAAAATATGTGATTGAAAATGAATGTGAGGAAAATTTAAAAAAAAAACAAATACTCGGGGACCAAATGGGCTCTTAGAGTGCAATAAAATTAGGGTAATTATATTGACACCACTAATCTTATTAATCACATCACAATTTTCATATTTACAAAATTGGTCACAAATAAATTGACTTAAAAACCCTAACATTTATTTGTATTATATTTTTTTTTTTTAAAAAAAAAAAACATTTTTTTTTTGAAACAAGCCTCAAAGTTAAGTAACAGAATTTCATAATTTTGTAACTCTAAATCACTCCACTAAATATAATTTTTTAAACTCTAAATCACAACTACTTTTACTGCATTCTAGTTTTAGGAATTTTATTGACTAATTTATGTTGCGTTTGCCATCTAATCTTGGTTGAAAGATTCAACACTTTATTGCGATTTTTTTCTCTCCTCTTTGATTGTGATTGTAGGTATTATTTGATGTTGAACTTGATAATGTCTAATCTGATCTGAGTTTGCCATCTTCATTTAGATCCAAAGTAATTTTCTTTGTTTTTATTTTGTTGCAAGTATTGATCAAATCTGAAAATCAAATAAATAAACATTTGAGTTTTATAATCTATTCCACAATTGAGAGAAAGATATAGTGTAATATTTCGATTTTAATTTCAAATGTTGAGAAAAATCAGATTTTTTTTTTAATTTTTTTTAGTGTATTTTCTTGATGTATTATGTTTTTCGCGCGTGTTCTTGGTGTAGTGTGTATTTTGTCTCTATTAATTAGAATGTGTTCTTGGTGTTGATGTGGTGTACCATGTTTTATTTTCATTTTACTTAGTGAATGTTATATTTGTAAAAAGGATGTGGTGTAATTATAAAATATATAATTATAAAATCTATATTTTAATAAATTTGTATATATAACATGTTGTGTTTAAAAAAATTAGTGGTGTCAATATAATTATCCATAAAATAATTATAGAGATCATGGCATTGCTACGCTGGAGTATGGCTTTTTTTTTTTTTTTTTTAAGAAGGGAGTGGAGGGGTGGGAATCGAACCTGGAACACTTCAGGGAGGGATTTTTACAACATAAACGTACCTACAACCACTAGGACATGGCCTGATTCCCATTTCTTTGTTATTATGTATTTTAATTTATAGGGTTTTGTCTGTAAAGTAAAATTTTTAATTTTTCCTCAATGATGTGTGTTCACCTGATATCTCGCGATGCAAGATATCCCCGCAAGTGCACGGATCGTGAGAAGTAATAAAGTGGACCTAAGAGTCCGGATTATCGTCCCACGAGGACTGCTATTAAGTACCGAAATATGTCAGTTCCTAACTCTATTTGAACGGGCGAATTTGTTTGAGATTGTTAACTACAACTAAAGAATTAAACTAAAGAAATAAAATTGCGAAATTGCTTTTGTTTTTATATACGATTGTAAAGTAGTTGGGAATCCCGATTTCACCTAGCCAATTATATTAACTTCAATTCAAGTTTTATTTCCTAATTATGCATTCGGTCGAATTCACTAATTTAAATTGAAATTCCTCTATCGAGTTTAAATCAATTCTACCTAAATAAGTCAACCATGTATCTCTACAGAGGGTCCGAATATTCCTTATCTAGATGCATAACACGCAAGAATTCACACACGACCGCAATAATAACACAAGTATATCTCTATCTCTTGTTCAATTACTGGATTTATTACCACGTTCTAAATTATTAACTCACCTCTCGGATTATGGAATAACTCAATAAATCATGAATTGGTGATCAAGCAATTCAAGCATTAAGAACAATAATAAATCAATACATGCAACAAAATATTAAAACAACTGAATTTGGAATTAAAATAATATGACTAGGTTACATCGTTTATCCCAACATAGAATTTAGTTACACATCATCAATAAATAACAAAAACAATATAAATTAACGCTCATTAAAGATAATATAAAGAATGGAAATCTTGCACCAAGTTTTGATTCTTCAATTATCTTCAATTCACGCGCCTTTGCAATGCTTGATTCTCCAAGAATTTGATGTTGGATTCTCTATTGTGGCTCGTTCTATGGAGAGGCAAAGGTCTGATTTTTGTGCAAAGAGGTTGTATTTATAGTTGGTGAAGAGATCAATTTGAAGAAGGAAAGAAATTCATCAAATCCGCGCGCGAGTCTTTTTTGGTATCTACACAGCGTTCAGTATTTCGACCATATCTTTCTCTTTACTTATCCGATTACGATGATTCAAGTTGCGTTAGAAAGATAACTTAGAGGTATAAAATTCTTCTTGAAATAGAATGTTCCTAATTCGAACTTTTACTGCTCCAAAATTTGGTCTCAAAGTACGACTAGAATTCTGTCCAGAATCTTCTAGGATTGGAATCAATTTTATGGTAATATTCTTATCATATTCCATTCCTTTTTGACTTATACTTGCATCTAATTAACTCCTAGAAATCCTCAAAATATCTTCTTATTATCCAAATCAATTATTGGATATTTGCAAGTTGGTACCTCATGTTTAATTTGCTTTTCAGTCCTTCAACTTCCAATTGCAACAATATAGTCCCCATACTTTGGAATCTTCTCAATTCGCTCGTTTCAACTCTCAATTCCTTCAACTGGGTCCTTCAACCTCTGATTTGTTTACTTCGCCACATTGCATCTTTCCGGTTGACGTCACAAACTTATCAATTGCTCATTTTAGCTCCAATTAACATCCAATTATGCATTTTTCTCATCAATTACTTCATTCTTCATCTTTTGAGATATTTTCTGCAAAGTAAACAAATAAACACAAATTAAATAGCATATATTCTAAAACGATGATAATTTATTATAATTTAGACGTACAAATAAGTGTATAAAATACACTTATCAAATACCCCCAAACTAAAATTATTGTTCGTCCTCGAACAATGTAAACTAAACTACAAAAATCAAAAAAATAAGAGAACAAATATTTTTGTTGTGTCAACATGTTTACCATATGCCTCTATAGTCCAAACCAATTTAAGCTTCAGCAAGCGTCATGAACAACAATGCAAAATAATTTCTAGTTATATCATGCCAGATTTTCAAGTGTGTGTGTGAATAGCCAATGTCAAAGGCATACTTATGCAAAAGATATACTCAACACTGTGTGGCTCATTATGCATAATCCAGCCCGAATCCCATGTGGTCAATCTATGATTTCTAATAAATTTCCTTTCAACACTCATGGATGATCATCACTTTCTGCTTTTTCTCTCGCATCCCAGGTTTTTATCTATGTGGGTTCTAAAAATATTCTTAGCTTTTTCCACACAAGGCAGTCAAAATCAGAAATATGCATGCACAACTAATCAAAAGAAAGCAGTCCCCAATTCTACAACCTCAACCACCACAGTTTAGTCAACAAAGCTTATACCATGCAATATATATATATATATATTTTTTATGGACGACTTTTTCTTTTAATTGTCCCTATCTTTTACCATCTTTGTGCAGAACTTTTTATACGGGCTTTCTATATGACCCCTGTAGCAGGCTTTCAGATCGGTAACTCCCAAACCAGACGGCTTTAGGGTACCAGGTTCAGAGAACCCCTCAGACGTACTTGCCCGAGTCATAAAGGCTTAAACAGAAAAGTTAAAGATGTTATAATGTCTTATGTGTAAGTCCACTCTTCGTACTTGCTTTCTAATTGACCCATGTAGCGAGCTTTAGGTCGATGACTCCCAAGCCAGTTGGCTTTAGGGCACCAGGTTTGAAAGACCCCTCGGACTTACTTACTCGAGTCAAAAAGGCATTTGAAGAGCGGAATAAGACCTTCAGCATTTTTCTGTTTTTATGCTGGAAATGGTTTATACCAGTTGACCAAACTGCAATGACTAAAGTGAAAAACCAAGAACCACAGACCTCCAACCCGTCAATACACACAAATTCCAACAATTTTACCCCCAAACTTGCCTTTTTGCATGATTGGTTCTAATTTAGGGGTGGGATGTCTAACGATCTAAGTTAAGGGCTTTTTGAGTCATTCCTAAATTCAAATTGCATAAAACTTTTCCCCACATGCATTAAACAACATCCCTCACACAAGCAATTATCCAACACTGGCTATGTGCGCAATAAGTATGAATCTAGCAAAACATAACCAGTTCAAAATAAGTTCATGCTTTCACGTTGTCCAATTTTCAAACTTAAACACAAATTGATTCATACTATATCCTAGGCAATAAACATGTCAACAAAGTTTTCAATTTTTTTTTTTTTTATCCCTAAAGAATCGAATGAATATAAAATGAATGATGAATGCAATGAATTTTCACCCCCAGACTTGAAATGAACATTTCCCTCAATGTTTGTAAAAAAGATTCAACAAAATAAAACAAGACAAAGAAAAGAGAACGAGAACTTCCCAAGTTTAGAGGATGTATTTCTTTGAAGCTTCTTGTTGCCCTGTCTTGGATGAATCGACCCTTTTCTTACTTTTCCCGATTTGGTTTGAGGTGTCCTGATTGATGTTTACCTTGCAAATAAGAGATAAGTAACATTAGAAGTTATAAATACCAATAAGAAATAATGGAAGTTCAGGACCACACCCCCAATCTTAAGTTAAAGCACAATTTTTAATTTTCAACAATGGTAGACCACACATATTTAAGCCCTGATATAGCCTAGAAAAACACAAATTTTTTCAAGCCATATTTTGATATGTTAAAGTTCACAGCATGGTCTACAACATATTAAAAATTCAGGTCTTTTGGAGCTTAATAGGGTCATGTAAAACTATGGCAAAGTTGGTGACGTGAGTGGATTTTCAGGTGCAATGGCCTGCAGTGGCCTTGCATTGAGGTTGCCATGGTGCTAAATTTGTTTTCATGAATTCTGTGAAATGAAGTGAACTAATTCATGAACTACACACATATAATCAATGCAAAACATATCATGAAGATAAATGCTCGGAAGGATGTCTCAAATGAGCACTAGAATGTCTTTGTGGCATTTCATCAAATACATGGTGTGCATTGCAAAAATCAAAGGGTATGCATAGGTTTGGAGGCATGAATGAACCTAAAATTTTGTCTACTAAACCACAAATCACCTTCTCCAACATCTAACCTAAGCCCAATCTTCACCATTCACAATTTCAAAATCCAAGATCTCAAAGAAAATTTCAAACTTTTGAGTAAATATTGATTTAAGTGAAGAATTACGTACCTTTGATTGGATTTTGAAGTCATGTACGCAATGATATTGATGAAACAAAGTTTTGATGACATGCACACAAGATGTAAGATCAACTATGAGGTGATTGGGGGGAGAGAAAATGGGTTTATAATGTTTGAAATTGAAAACATGAGGAACAACTCTTAAACTGCCGAATTTGGTCCAGTATAGCCACGCGATCGCCTGGCTGGAGTGCCAGCGATCGCGTGGGTCAAGGTTTTAAAACCTGTTGATTTTTAAATGCAAACTCGCAATCTCCATAGCCTAGTGGCACGCGATCGCGTAGTTCTCGGCTGTAATGAAAATTTTTCCTAATTTTTTATTTTCAAAATCGTTTTTATCCCCCTAATCACTTCATGATCGATGCAATGATTTTCCAAACTTTATCGTCATGATTCAAACTAGTGTGTGTGTGAGTTTGGAATGACGATAAAACCCTAGCCTAATATAAACATGCAAAATTAAAAACATACCTAAATATGCAATAATAGACTCTTATGCACAAGTGTTCTAAACATGAAACATGCAAAACACTTAAACACAATTCCTACCATGCATATATCTAAAATTTCAATACTAAAATAAATAATGAACGCGTAATAAGTAAAAGGGAAGAAAAATTGGGTTGCCTCCCAATAAGCGCTCCGTTTTAAGTCTTAAGCCCGACTTTAGCACATAAATATCATGGAGGTTTGAATGATCCTCTTGAAGCTTTGCATTTCTTGCAATTCCCTGCCTTGCATATCTCTATTCGTTTTCTCACTTTCTTGAATCTCAAAGCCTCACTTTTAGCTAATTGTTGAAGGATGTTAGGCTTTTCTTCCTTTTTGTCCCTCCATCCATCTTTAGCCTTTATGAACTCATGTTTTGTGCTTAGCTCCTCCTCAATATTAATACCCTGCTTGGTCTTTTCTTCTGGTTTCTGGACCACCCCCTCCACCTTGAAGTAGCTTTCATTTAGACCTTCAAGATCTTGCCTTGGCTTGATGCTGAACGTGACTTGTTCCTTCTCGACCCTAAAGATGATTTCTCCCTTTTCAATGTCGATTAAGCATCTTCCAGTAGCTAGGAACGGCCTTCCAAGAATGAGGGGCATTTGGGCGTCCTCTTCCATGTCCAAAATCACAAAGTCGACTGGGAAGAAAATTTTGTCTACTTTTATAATCACATTCTCAACAATCCCATATGGATATTGGATTGATCTGTTCGCCAGCTTCAGTGTGATATTGGTTGGTTTAGGCTCCCCCAAACCAAGTTTCCTGTACACAGACAAAGGCATTAAAATAACACTGGCCCCTAGATCACACAAAACATTATCAAAACTGAAATTACCAATAATGCAAGGGATAGAGAAACTCCCTGGATCGGTCAATTTTTGTGGTAATTTCTTTTGAAGTATGGCGCTGCACTCCTTACTCAGTGCTACTATTTCATTGTCAACCAATTTCCTTTTATTTGACAGCATCTCTTTCATGAATTTCAAGTAGAGCGGCATTTGAGCCAATGCTTCAGCAAAAGGAATATTAATGTGCAGTTTCTTGAATATTTCCAAGAATTTTCCAAACTGCTGCTCCAACTGATGCTTTATCAATCTTTGTGGATAAGGAACTGGGGGTACATATGCCTTTACTGGAGGTCGAACTCGAACTTCTTCTTCCACATTTTCTTGAGTTTCTGAAGTTGATCCCTGCTCCTTTTCACTTTTCTTTTCTTCCACCACATTTTTCTTCTGGTTCTTCTGCTTTTCATAATCCTCTACAGTCACTTCAGATAGCTGAACCCCACTCCTCGTTGTTATTGCATTAACATGCTCACGAGGGTTCATTTCAGTGTTGCTTGGTAAGTGTCCTGGCTGTCTTGTTGAGCTGCTAGCTGCCAGCTCTCCCATTTGTTTCTTCAATTTTTTTATTTCAACAGCTTGATTCATTATCTCACCATTCTGACTCTTGACCAGCTGAATTAACTCTTCTATGTTCTCGGATATGTTTTTCTGAGATTGTTGCTGTTGCTGTTGCTGAAATCCAGGCGGCCGCTGAACATTCTGATTGTAAGACCATGAAAAATTTGGGTCATTCTTCCATTCTGGGTTGTAAGTTTGTGAATAAGGACCACCCTGCTGCCTGTTTCCTACGAAGTTGACCTGTTCTGGGTTTGATTGATTTTGTTGAAGTGGGCAGAAATTTATCGCGTGATTTTTGAAACAAAAATCACACAAAGTTGTATGAACTGAATTTACTGGCTGCACACCCATACTGTCGATTTTCTTCGTTAAAGCATCCAGCTTAGCATTTAATGCTGTAATCTCATTAACTGCAACAATTCCTCCAGACTTTAGTGTAGATCTATCTGAGTACCACTGGTAACTGTTCGCAGCCATCTTCTCAAAAATCTCAGAAGCTTCTTCATATGTCATATCCATTACTGATCCTCCAACTGCTGAGCCAGCAGACTTTTTATTCTCATTCGTCAACCCATTGTAGAATGTCTGGACTAAGATCCAATCTGCGATTCCATGGGTAGGACACTGTCTGATAAGCTCATTGAACCTTTCCCAAGCTTCAAAAATGGATTCCCTTGGCTGTTGACTAGAGGACAGAATTTCACGCCTTAGCTTTGACATGCGGCCAGGTGGGAAAAATTTATCTACAAATTTCTGGCTCATAACTTCAAAGGTGGTGATTGTGTGTAGGGGCAAAGAGTAAACCAGGCTTTTGCTTTGTCCACCAAAGAGAATGAAAATAACTTCAATTTCACAGCATCATCTAAAACTCCATTCATGCGCTGCATTTCACACAATTCCAAAAAGGATCGAAGATGTGCATGAGGATCTTCAGTCGGCAATCCATGGAAAACACATGAGTTTTGGATCAGTGAGATCAAAGAGGTTTTGATCTCAAAATTGTTAGCTTGGATTGCAGGAGGTACTATGCATGTTCCAATATTCCCCACAGGAGGAATCATGTAGTCTCGCAAAACGCGCCTTCCATGATTTTGTTGCTGTCCATTTACAGCTACTGGCAGATTTTGTTGATTTCCCTGATTATCTTGAATTCTATCATCTGTCATGGCTAAGTCTGTTTGTTGATTCACTTCCAACTGTTGATTCAATTCTATCATAATTTATTCTAATTTAAACGTACAAATAAGTGTATAAAATACACTTATCAATGTGTTAGGTAAGAGCATCCACAATGCTCACATATAGTTTGGTTGTCAATTGCGTGTGAGAGAGACACAAAAAAATCGTGGGTTAAATTGTAATATCTCTTTTTTCTCTCTTCCACTTTTTCTCTCACTTTTTTCTACTTTTTCTCACTAACATACTTCACACTTTCCACAATCACACATTCTACTCCACACTTTCCACTACTTTTTTATTAATTTATTTGAAATTTTATCTATCTCTCTATTCTTTTCCACTTTTCCCTATATTTTTTCTCTACTTTTTCTCACATTCTACTTCAGACTTTACAATTCAAAATAATAATAGTATTTTCATCCGTGCCTATATAATGATTTCGATCAAAATTTCTAAAAATGTGTTAATTATACAATCATATCAAATAAAGATATAGTACAATAACAATTTAAGACAAAATATTATTGAATTCAAAACTTTTAAAAAAGGCAAAACTAATCAAAATAGGAAATGCCAAATTTACAAAACGAATCAAAATTAGGAAATCCTGATATTTATATGATTTTTCTTTTTCCTCTTTTAATAAAATATTTTTATTTATTATTTATTTGTTCGTTGATCTTTCTTCTTTCAAATTTTTAAATAAGTTATTTTTATCTTTCTTTTTATATGTTAAATCATTTTGAAATAAAGTATATTATATAAATAAAATTAACAACCATAAATATATATTTGTTTTGAATTGATAATTTTGAAATTAAAGAATATTATTGTTATATTTTTTGTGTATTTAATTTTATCTCCAAATGAGTAAATGTTGCTTTATTTGTAAAATAAATTTTTTTAGAAAACTTTGTGATCTTTTAAATAATTATTAATTTCTTAATTAAAATTGGTTTGACCCCGTTCGACCCGATCCAACCTTTTGACCTTTAACTTGTTGCCTTTTTTCGGGTCGAACAATTTCAGGTTTTCTGAATATTGAATATTATATAACTTAAGTAATATAATTTAAAATGAATGATATATTGAGAAAATTTAAAAAATATAAAATAAACTTTTACATTTGATCTTTGGGATGTTTTTACAGACAAAGTGTTCATAGTTAGCTCCCACTTATTATGTTGTATTAAACTTCTCGTTGATATCTTCAATTTAACACCTATATTACATATTTCTCAATTTCAAAATAATACAATAATTATCAAAGGAATAATATGATTACAAAAATGTAGATTGTATATAGTATTATAGAACTTAAATGATATAATTTCGAATGAATTGGATATTGAGGAAAATTAAAAAACTCTAAAAAAAATTTTACATTTGATATTTGAGACGATTTTACGGACAATATGCTTACAGTTGGTTTCACTTGTTAATTTATTTATAAACAATTCATTTTTCAATCACTTTTTAACTATACACATTTTTTAAATCAATTTTTAATCAAGTATCTCGAAAACGAAATAATAATAATTTTGTTTATAACCAAAACATAGTTTTCGAATGGAAATTTAAGTATTTTCTATAAATTTATTCATAAACAACACATTTTTCATCCATATTTACCTATACGAATTTAAATTCAAATGAAAATTAGATTAATCAACACGAATTTAAATACGACATTAATCTACGCAAATTTTTTTATTCTATTTTTTTTATTTATTTTTTTCCAAAAATTGTAAGTGCTTTTAAGAGGGAAAATTGCATTAATGTTTCTCTTTCTTCACTTCTACTTTTATATATGTATAGATATAGATTTTTTTATTCTATTTTTTCTCAAAATTCACTACAAGAATTTTATATTTCGCATACAATTTTTTTTTTTTTTTTTTTTTGTAGGGAAATGTTCATATTTGTGGGCAAAAACTTTTTCCTGCAAAAAAAATTTCATGGGGAACTTTTTAGCGCAAACATCGTGGGGAAATGGTTAAGCCCACAAATTTGTGAAGTTTGTGAGCTAAGATTTGTCCCCAAAAAAACTTTGGAGACTGATAATATTTGTGTAGTAAGATCTTTCCCGACAAAATAATTTGTCTGAAAAAGTAATTTTTGCCTACAAAATGATTTTGTAATGACAATGTCAAAATATATTGTCGGCTAAGGCCTACTTTTCCCTACAAATGTAACTTTGCAGGGAATGAATATTTGTCGACTAAAATTTGTCCCAACAAAGAAATATTTGTAGCCATAATTATTGTATGGGCTAGATCCTATTTTTCCTACAAAAAATTTTGTGGGGAAAAGAATTTTATACGCTAAATAATTTGTCTAATCAATGAAATAATTCGCATCAATTTTCTATTTATTTTATTTTTAATTAATTTATATTAATTTTTTTAATTGATTAAAAATAATCAAAACATGCAAAAAAAGACATAAATAAAAATGCAATGAATATATCATCCAACCAAAATATTGTACCAAAACACATTAAAACTATTTATTGTGTAATTACATCTGAAACTTAAAAGAGTATCGCAAACAAACTTTCAATATCTAAAAACAAACACAAATGTTCTTAGTGAGAATTATGTAATGTCCTCATGAATCAAATAAACTAATCGTCCAACCAATGCTCATGACCATCTTGTAAACACCTCTAGTTTGTAATTTGGCCCAACCAAAACAAAGTCCTGAATGATGTTCTGAAAGGATAGCTGAATAGCCCCCATTCATAAATTTACTGAAATATAAAAGCTTCTTGTTCGAATATGTTACTTAATATCAAACTAAAACTGCAAGATTGTAAAATTACAGGCATTTGAGACCACTTAAAAAATGAGCACGAAATGAGCTCAACAAGTAAAACAAGGCATCCATACAATTAAGCATATTAGTTAATAGTCATGCTATACAAATATAGAAGTCTTGAGAAACCTGTAGGGATCCCAAGCACATTTGAGCCACATCCAAAGTGCTTTAGGACCACCAATGTACTAAGCTTCTATCAGCAACAATTGTACGGTCATCCCAGTTCAAACGACCACCAAAAATATTCCATACCATTTTCATTCTTGTATTCTGCACATAGGTGGTTTAGGACAACATCCCCTAACCTTTATGCCAAATTCATGAAGTTCCTTGACAAGAATTTTTAATTCATCAATGTTTCCATACCTAACAAATACCGTCATCGTCACACAATCATCATAGTAATAGTGACCACCACGTTTAGTAATATTAACATCAACAATAATAAAACAATAGTAGTACTAACAGTTAGTCAGTAACATTGATGATAATATGAATGTTAATGATAAGTTGAATTTCAGAGGGGGAGGGGTGGGGCCTTACAGGTAGTCAAAGAGGAACCTTAAAATCTCTTCCTCTGTGCTGATATCAAGATCCAATTTCATCATCCTAGACCATCAGCATAACACTCAAGGACAACAAAAAAAGCTATGAGATTTTGTAAAATTTTTAACAGAGCCTAAAATTATATATCAAATCAAAGAAGAAAGTCACTGAGAAGTTTGAAAGAAAAGAAAACTCACCTTCAACACAACAAACCATGCTCTTTTACTGGGAAATCAAAGAATAAAATCAAATTCCTTCAAGTATATAGTATTTTTTATTTAGGGGTGTGACTATAAATAAAATTAATTGTGCACTTCTTTGTCACCACTCGTGTTTGTCATTTGCGGTGTCAATTATACAATTATACAACCAGTTTCCTAAAGCCTATTCAAGTTCTTCCAATGAAAGTGCAAATAGGCTAATCACAAGTTTCTAGATGGGACAATATAACGGATCATAAGAAAGCCTAACGGATCATAAGAAAGCCTAGCTCCTCAAGTAAAGGTCAAGACAAATATCAGTAGCACTGCTCCATTATCGAGAAGTGTTACTTCTTCTTAGGATTCCCTTGCTTTATTTCTATTTTTTTTAATCAGGCATATTTCCCACAAAGACAAAAAAATGCATATGCATATTCAAATTCAAATTTTCGTAACCTTATAATTAAATTAGAGCTTTTCTAGGAAAAAAGATAAACTGAAAGATAGCATATTTAGTGAGAGAAAAATGGTCCAGTCTTTGCAGATAAGAAACTTTGATTTTATTGACAAATTCCTTTAAAACAATATGTTGCGACCAAGCCCAAAAAGGAATACAGTGATTCACCAACGAAGGTCCAATAGAGACACAATGGACCTTGGCCCATGGTTAAAGCTTAAGATGTCTTCTTGAGTCAATTGCCGAGGTGGTACAGCACGTGAACTTCCTTATCCGAACTGGTTTATGACTAGCCGAGGTGTTTTATGTTTAGACGGATGACCTCCTTAATAACAGCTCGGATGAGTGATGGGACAATGGATGGAGTCAGAGATGTGACGCCCTTTTTACCAAGATGTGACAGACGCCCATCCCCTATGACATGTAGTAATGATTATAGCCAAAGAAATGGTTTACCTCATGAATAGTTAGGATCTTGCCATGTGTAAAGCATAACACGTGTCACAATCTAAGAGAATTACTCATTCTATAAATAGAGCACACTTGCCTCCAAGGAAGGGGTTAGAAATTTCATACTCTTAACTAAATATTTTACTCACTCACTTTTCTCTCTTTTACACATTTATATTTCCCGCACCCAATTTATATTTGCCTAAATGAGCACTGACTTTGGCATTGGAGTGCAAATGGGAGCCACCTCGGCCCCCTTTGCAAACTGATTGTTTGTCACAGTGCGCAGGAGATCCACGTGTTCAAGAGGGAGGAGTTGAGACGTGTTGGTCCAAGGTCTAGCTGGATTTTGTGGTCAACATTTTGGCGCCGTCTGTGGGAAACCATACTGCTAACCACGAAAACGCATGATAAAAAGTCACTCACAGAAAGGAAACCTTGAAAAAGGGCGAATAACCTCTTGCAAAAGAGCGAAGAGCTATAAGAACTTTGAAACACAAGTTTATTAACCTTGAAAAAGGCATAAAAACTTTGAAATACAAGTTTGTTCACCTTAACACAAGTTTGTTCACCTTGAAAAAAGTTTAAAACTTTGAAACATAAGTTTATTGACCCTGAAAAAAGGCATATAACTTTGAAATATAAGTTTAACAACCTTGAAAAAAGGTCGGAGTGTTGAGATAAAAATCCATTTATCTTTGAAAGATAAACTAAAACCAAGAAATTTCTATGAACATGAACGAAAGCGAAGGTGATATTAACTCTCGTAGAAGTAGAAATGACCAGCACAGCGAGGAGGAGGCTCCTCAAGGACCTCACAAGAACGCCAATGAGGGAATGGCCCAACCTAACCCTCCACGTCGGCACCGTAATCGTCGCATGTTACGAGACATGACTCGCATGGCGGCCCAAATGCTAGAGATGCAAAAACAACAGATAGAACAGACTGCTGCGATGAATGCCTACATGACTAGAGGGTATGTTGTGAACGAGCCCATGATGCCTCCGCAATACTTGTAGCCACATTACTCCCCGTCTGATGCCGCCACTGTTTCTTATTATTATTATTATCAAGATCCACAGGCATATGCCGAGGTGGATTCTGCTCCTTTTGACGAAGAGTTTCCAGAGCATGAAGCACCTGAGAACAAGACCAACTCCCAGCTAGACACAGGGAGGCTTCGCCCGCAAAATCTGGCAGTGTCTTCAGCCGGATAGGAGGGTTATTCAGAGGCAAGCGAGGGGGTCGAACTGATCAAGGTCGGCACAACGCAGCTGAGCCTAAAAATAGGCGGGAGCGACGCGCTGAAGAAGTCTTGTCGCAGAGTCAAATGCACAGAAACCAGCATGGTACGGGGGTAAAAAAGTTGGCCCCTATACATGAGCCTAGGAATAGGCAGGAAAAGAGAGCCGAAGCAGCTCGGACCAAATCTCGTAATGATTTTCCAACCCATGAAATGCCAAATTACGGCCCAGTTTTTCCGCCATAGAGGCAGGAGTATGCTCCACTGCCCTACGATCAACACCATGACCCAATGTATTCCAGTCATGACGAGAACAGTGAACTACCCTCATACGAGCTGGATGATGAAGAGGAAATAAGTCCCTTCACGGAGGGCATACGTAGGTGCCCAGTGCCTCATGACTTCGAAATTCCAGAAATAGCAAAGTATTCTGGCCGAGGTGACCCTGACGATCACCTGCTAAACTACCGCGCTAGCATGGAAATAGCCGGAGCCACTCCGGAACTGAAGTGCAAAGCTTTTGCTTTGACCCTTGAGGGAAGTGCGATACGATGGTACAAAAAGCTCCCTCATCGTAGCATCCACAGTTGGAGAGATCTGAAAGCAGCCTTTAAAAATGGCTTTGTTTCCTCCAGGCCTGACCAGCTCCCACTCTAACGCCTTAAGGATCTAAGGTAAGGAAGGGACGAATCCCTGAAAAGTTACCTAGCCCGGTTTACTGAAGAGATGCACATTTGCGAAAACATCACCGAGGCGGAGATGTTTTCGGCATTAAAAGGAGGGCTAGATATGACAAGCATATTTTGGAGGGATGTCCGAAGCAGGAAACCTAGGGATTACAACGCCCTAGTAGACCTAATGAAGGAGGAGATCGTATCAGAAGAAATGGCAAGGGCCAGAGACAACCATCCTCAAGGGAGATACAATCTTGGGTATTCTAATGAAGCAAACCTCAAGAAATGAGGTAACAAGGATAGGTTCGGCAGTAACCGAAGTGGAGCACCGCGTCCATTTTCGGGGACAGGGTCCAGCTATGCAGCAGAGATCACAGAAGCTATCCCCAACTTCTCCCTCCCTAATTTTTATTTGGCTGCTGCCACCTCAGCCTCCAGCTTAGACTTGGCTGTGTTAGCGGCGGTCAGAGCTTCAGATGTGATGGACTATGCATGGTTGGAGTCATCTAGTTTCTTGCACAAAGCCTCGACGTCTGACTCAGAGGCCTGGAGGTCGCGTTTCAATTTATCATTATCTTCTTAGAGGCGCTTAGCGTTATCCCTCCCTGTCTGCATGACGGAGGGCAGTCTCAGTATTTTTCTTATTCCGCTGCGCCTCCTCCACGGAAAATTCCACCTCGTCAATAAGGGCCAGTGCCCTTGCGTTCATAGCCTTAGCAGCGAGCAGCTTCCGGGAAGGACTGGCGCTGGAGGAAAAGACAGACCAGCCCTCCGTCCAAAATTGTTCAGTAATTAATGCGGCCCTGGCGGGAGGAGAGCTGAGGGAGTCGAATAGGGAAGGACTGAAAGTAACATCTCTGGGGAGGACACTGGTTTTAATGCCCTTGAGCTCTTCTGCCCCCTTAGCTGTCACTTCGTAAGCCAAACCTGGGACAGACACAGATGGCTCGTCCTCAAGGTCCTGATTCTCTGGTGGCAGAGGTGCGGAGGTGGATTCCTTGCCCTTGCCCCTTCCGAGCCTCTTCAAGGGGACGGGATGCTCCTCGGATACGCGCTCGGAAATATCCTCGGAGAATGAGGATGGCGCAAAGACATCCTTAGCCTCTCTTTCCCTCTTAGAGCCACCCCTATCTGACCTTTTCCCTTTCCCCTTTGTGGTAACTTTTTTAGGATCAGCCTCCTTTTCTATGCTGGGCAGTTGGGGACCTACTAGCAGCAGATTGGGTGGTGGTAGTAGGGCAGGAAGAGGACCCTGGAGTTAGGCTGTGGACGCCTCGGACACCTCCTTTGCCACCCCAACTTGCAGGTTGGCAAGTACTGCTTTCTGCTTCTTTTCAATTTCATTGCCGTGGCGAAGGGCGGGAGGGATCTTTTTAGCCATGAGTCCTTTCAAAGAAATCTTCGGGAAGTCCTTGGAACCTAGCAAGAAAGAAGAAAAATGGGGTTATGAACAGAAGAGGCATAAGATATAAAGGCAATGATGAAACAGACTTACTCATGGCTCACATAAGACCGTACTTAACAAATAATTTGTTTTGTTGAATGACCCCCTGGAAAGTACCTTTGTAAGCAAACAAGCGCCTTACTGCCACTAAGTTTGTGTCAGGGAGAAGGCGGGCAAAAGTGTCCCCTGCCACCAACCAATAACATGTTAGGAACCAGTCAAGAAAAGTGAATAGAAATTAAAAAGCAAATGACACATGACACTTAAAGACACTAAAGCAAGTACAAGACTCACTAGGTAGGGAAAGAGTTCGGGGAACTGTAATTTCTGGACTAGGGTCCACAGGAGAGCTCTGCTACTCTCCAGCGACCCAGAACCATTGGTTCCTCTAGTTCTTTACTGAGGTTGGGTGACTGGTAATAACAGGAGGATATGAGCCCCTGAGAGACAAGTAATACCAATCTTTGACGTCCGACCTCACGTCTCTTTCCCTTCTAACTGAATTCTTCAAAGTATAGAGGGTATGAATGATATGCAGTGAGATGGGATAGTCAGGGTTGACCTCTTGCCACACTAACCAATTACCCAAGGCCTGTGTCCAGAAGTTGGGGGCTAGCTGATAGGGGCACAGGTTGTAACTCCTAAGCAATGCTCTGAAGAAGGGGTGCAGGGGTAGCCTCATCCCGCAAGATAGAGCATCGTAACATATTGCTACTTGACCTGGGGGAGGGCTGCAGGGTCGGCAAGAAGGTGTAGGATGCACTAATCGAACCCCTTCTGGCATCCTGAATTTTTCCGAGGCCCCCGCCAAGTCAACCCCTCGAATTTCAGTGGTAATCTTACTGCTCTCCCATGATTCTGGGTTTGGATTAGGATCAATGTGATAGCCAGAGACTTTGTTAACCTGATCAACCCAATCCTCCACTTGGGCGATCTCCTCTGCGGTCAGGCCCAACTCTTCCCTATGTGCCCTAAATGGGGCCCTAACAATTAAACCGAGGTCCTGGTGACCGGAAGAAGAGCCTACTGCCTCTTCTCTTCCCAAATCCTTGTCCCGCTTGCTTCGAAGTTCTCTCAAAGATGCCTCCTCCTCGGATGATAGATGAGCCATGTAGTTCTGGTCTTTTTCTTCTTCGCTGTCAGAATCACTCAGATAAATTATACCACTGATTTTTCTATTCCTCCTCTTAATCTGCTCCCTAAAGAAGCGGGAACTAAAAACCGACAAAGATATGGGGCATAAACCTCTGACAGGAATCGCCATTGCTAACATTTTCTGTGAACTCGTTCCCCTAACTCTTTCCATTTATTCTTAAAAAAGAGCTAGACTCACTGAAAGAAAAAGAAAAAGAAAAACAAAGGGCAAAACAAAATTTTCAAACCCACGCTTGAAGACTAGAAATAAAAAGGTTTTCTTTACACTTACAAAGGAAAAGAAGTTTACCTTCGGAAATGGAAGTCCAAGATTGTATACTCGGGACGAAGGATGTGCCAATGAAGAGTGTATAGAGACAGGGATGGGTTCCTAAATGAAAAGCCCTTGAAGAGATATCGAAAGAATTGCTGTAACTAGAGAGACGCTGCGACTTCTTGCAAGAATGTGGCTACTGCAGAAGATTCTAAGGTGCAAAAAATTCTAAGGATACGGTAAAGGAAAGACAATGAGGAGAAAAAGTTTTATAGGGAACTCAATAAACCAAAACCCTTGGTTTACGAGCCACATAATTAACACGGGTAACCAACATCCCTTGGGGGGTGGAGTAATCAAGGCGCCAACTGTCAAACGAAGGGAGAAAACCGTTCAGTTACCCTACTGGGTGCCACACGCGGAGAGATGTCACCTATCAATCCTTTCGTGCTCCTTGGGAACCGATGTTAGTAGCCTCCCTTTATATTAAATGCGCTGCCTAAGAGACATGCTAGTATAATTCCAACTTTCACCTGAGAAGTAAAACGGGAATAGAAGGTCGGCCTTACTTTGAATCCGAGCTCCCCCTAAGGAATGTCATTAAGAGCCTTAAGCTTGTAGCGTCCAATGATAATTCCCAGCTGGCAGATGGCGGAATAACTATAAAATATATAGGATGTAACAGATGAATAGGTTCGAGCAAGACCGCAATCCCATAGCGGCATAATTACAGAACGCTATCAGAACAAAGTTAGTGCTTCGAACATATCACAAATCCTATACGCCCATGAATGACCACATCAAATTTGAGGGACTAGTGTTGCGACCAAGCCCAAAAAGGAATACAGTGATCCACCAGCGAAGGTCCAATAGAGGCCCAATGGACCTTGGCACATGGTTAAAGCTTAAGATGTCTTCTTAAGTCAATTGCCGAGGTGGCACAGCACGTGAACTTTCTTATTCGAACTGGTTTATGACTAGCCGAGGTGTTTTATGTTTAGACGGATGACCTCCTTAATAACAGCTCGGATGAGTGATGGGACAATGGATGGAGTCAGAGATGTGATGCCGCCTTTACCAAGATGTGACAGACGCCCATCCCCTACGACATGTAGTAATGATTATAGCCAAAGAAATGGTTTACCTCATGAATATTTAGGACCTTGCCATGTGTAAAACATAACACGTGTCACAATCTAAGAGAATTACTCATTCTATAAATAGAGCACACTTGCCTCCAAGGAAGGGGTTAGAAATTTCATACTCTTAACTAAATATTTTACTCTCACTCCCTTTTCTCTCTTTTACACATTTATATTTCCCGCATCCAATTTATATTTTCCTAAATGAGCATTGACTTTGGCATCAGAGTGCAAACGGGAGCCACCTTGGCCCCCTTTGCAAACTGATTGTTTGTCACAGTGCGCAGGAGATCCACGTGTTCAAGAGGGAGGAGCTGAAACGTGTTGGTCCAAGGTCCAGCTGGATTTTGTGGTCAACACAATCTATCAAAGACTTCTCTCATCTTAATCCAGGGCTGGCTACATGAATTATTTGTTGACTGTATTCTCCTCTCAATCAAGAATAATCTCTGCAATTATATCGCAAAGCATCAAGTCCTTTTTAGTTACTTCAATTCGTGTGATCATAGATTTCCCTTTAGTGCAATATACCCATAAAAATTAACACGAATACCTTTACACCACTACAAAAGGAAATGTAAATTCTTTTGTTTTTCACAAAATTAATTCATAGTTTTTTTTTTGAAATTGAATGGCAAAATTAATTCATAGTTTAAATTATTAAACTAAGTAAAAAGCCCCTGATTTTATTTTTTTAAAACATAATTTAACAGTTGAATTTCCCTTGCCCATCTCAAACACCAATCCCTACGAGAAATTGGGTAAAATTTTTTGTAAACACATAAAAACTCATCCCGCTGATGCAGAAATTAATATCGTGTACACTCTACTATAGGTACAGAGACAGTCTCAGAAATAAACTAAAAATTTAAGGGCTCATAAAATTCCAAAGTGCAATAAACTACCATCTACATTTTCTTTAAATATACACGTGAGCATAACACAGCGAAAAAAAGTAAACGTATAACAATAACCTTGATACCAGGGGCTCCTCGATGAGAATGATTAGGCACCAGAATCGGAGAACCCAACAACTAAAATCTCAAACTGAACCCAATTCAATGGAACGACGTTCGAAAACTAATCAATTTGGAGAACAAAATAGGAAAGTCCGGAAGCCCTGGAAGCAAAACACCCTCGAACGAAAAACAAGAAAATCGCAAGGAACTATGGTAGAGAAACCAACAATCACAACCTTAAACTGAACTACAATTCGTCAGAATGAAGGTTTGGTCGATTTGGAGAAATAATTTGAAATTCTGAAAGACCTAGAAAAAGAATACGGTGTCGTATATAATGACAACACTCTGATGTCAAATGAATAGTAATGTGCCTTGCATTTGTTTATGTTTAGGTTTAGGATAGGATAAATTTTGTGGTCAAAAGTATTTTAATTTTGGAATTTTGGAGTCAAATGTTAGCTCTACTAATCCTCATTTTTGCGAGGAAAGGTGAATTCCGTACACAAACTAAGGTTTGCATGCAGGAATTTTGTAGGATAAGTACAAATTGTACAAGTTTTTTGTTGGAAAAAGATATATTTTATGCCACGAATTTTTTTCTGGAAAGATTTACATATTTGTGGGCACAAATTCTTTAACTTTGAAAATTTTGGAGCCAAATGTTAGGCCAACGAATCCTCGTTTTTGCGGGGAAAGATTAATTTTGCCTAAAAATCTCAGTTTGTATGCGGGAATTTTATAGAATAAGCATAAATTTCTTGTAGTGATTGTAAGTGCATTTTAGAGGGAAAATTCCATTAATGTTTCTCTATCCCCACTTCTACTTTTATATATGTATATAGAAGATATATCTCTCTTTCTCTCTCATCCTCTGGACATTCACTTTGCACATCTCCATCGTGGATGCTCTAAGTTGAATCTTGATAGTGCTTTCTTAAATGTCTTATCATGTTTTGATAGGCAGGACAACCAGTATTATTAAATAATATCGAATATTCTCTTTTTGTGCTATAAGTTTATGATGGATAACCCGTCAAGAATTGAATTTTGAAAACCAAGAAGTTATGAATCCAAAAAAATCAAAATCAAGCCCGCAATAACCCAAACCCACCATTATTCAAAAGTTATAAATGCCACAAGGATTGGGAAGCCTTGATAAGTTTGGTTGAATGTCACAAATATTTAATAGTCTTTGATAGTTAGGTGTTGTTCATTGAAGAACAATAAAAGAGGAATAGTACATTTTTGTGAAATTAATTCAATCTCAATCATCACTGTTACAATGATTTATAGGAAATCAAAAGACCTAATCTTTTTGGGAAATAATGAAACAACCTACCAACTAGAGTTCAAATTTCATTAGGAAATGAATATAATAATGAAATTGAGAATGCATCAAAATCCCGCAAAAACGAATCTGAAATAAGAAGGATAACAAAAATATGAGATATGGAAAATCATGCTGTGGGATCGGTCTATCGCTGGACATGACCTTCAACCAGTGGGACACAAACTAACTTCTTTGAACGACCGTTTGACCGACAACTCTGGACTGGTGGACTGGTTGGTCGGCCAATGACCTGCCGATCGACTTTGTGAATTTTGCCACGATTTTCCTCTATAATTCCAAATTGGTACTTCAAATTACTCGCACGTTGATCCTCTCATCCCCTAACAGCCTTCGATATATATGAAATATAATTGAGTGCAGTTGAATATCGACATATTTCTATTTTCAGTCCTCTTCGGTTTGAACATCTTTCGAGCTTACAAGCCTCTTTTGATTTGAATTTCTAACATCTTTTCTTTGACTTAGTCATTGACTTTGTTTTTATCTCCTCTGGCCCACAAAAAATTTCTTCGCTAACCCCTTTAATTTGGATCAAATCAAATTTATCATTTATCCAGTGTTATGTAATACAAACATTACGATTTATAAATTAATTTATAAATAATACAATTTCTCAAATCACTTTTAGCCACACACATTTTCTCTCACCATTTTTAACAACATATTTTGCTTTGAAAATAACAAAAAATTAATTTATAAATGTGAACAATGTTTTCGAACAAAGCATTAGATATTTGTAATTTCTTTTCATTTATTGAGTCGCACTTGCAGGTATGGGCATCTTGATTCTTATCAACAATCATGTTAAGGCTAGATCAAATTTCTTTTTCCGAAATGTCTAAGTATAGTATATAATCGTAGATAAGGGAACAATATTTTTGCACAAGTTTGTGGATGAAGTATTAAATTAAAGATTAATAAACTGAGGGAATTTTGCCCATAACTCAAGGATTAAAGAACTATTGGTAAAGTATTAATAAAATTTATTGTTCAATAATTTATATTAAAAAGAACTTTACATGTAAGTAAAAATAGGGATAGAAGTTCGACTTACAGAATGAACGAAATGAAGCGGAATAAAACATGGTCGAGACAAGAGTTCGAATCCTTCTCCTTTATATGATAATGCCCTGCACTAGTTCTGACAGTCATTTGAAACTCGTCTCCCAAGATATAACTGATAAGTGTGCTTTGCACACTTATTTTGGTCTTAAATTGATATTTTAATTGACAAATTGAGTGAATTTCTACTTATATATTGTGTTTATCTTATAAAATTAGGTACACCTCAATTGAAAAGAAAATATGCAAAATTGAAAAGCAATTGAGCCAAAAGAGGAACAAATTTGATATTCGAGGACTTAATTGAAAGAAATCTAAGTTTAGAGACTTGGAGTGCAATTATTCAAGGGACCTAGCTGCAAATATAATCTAAATCACATTTTTAGAATTGGAAGTTGGACATGACACGTGCCATCTTTAAATTAAAATTGGACTTGGGGACTTTTTATTAATTGTTTGAAACTTCAAGGACCAAGGGTGCAATTTTCATTATCTTTGGCAATTAAAATCCCATTTTGGGCTTCAAAGCTGGGTCTTCTTTCTTGCTTCTACGAAGAATTACTTCGGCCGACTTCTTCCTTTTTTTTTTTTTCCGTTTCTTTTCTTTTTTCCTTTTCTTTTCAATTACTTGATAATTTTTGGAGAGCAAATTAAGAGTACAAAGAGAATACATCTAATGTGGTGAAATATTTGGAGAAATCATAGTCAAACTTCAAAAAATAATTTTATCTATAACTTTGTATTTTCTCCATTATTTTGTCAAACTTGCAATGTATTGTTATAAATATTCTTATTTGTATCATTTATATAATATGTGCTAATTTATCGTGTTGGGATTTACGGTAGTAATTTAACCAAACTTGGATTAATTTCAATATTTGCTATTTGATGATTAAATGCTTATTTCATGTATTTTTGTTATTGAGATTATTCTATATATTTGATTGATCACTAAATATGTGATTTGTGGAGTGTATAATGATCGAGAGATACTATGCATTTTAGACCAAATAACAAATGTTCTATGTATTAATTTAGGAGATAGAGATATACTCCTATCCCTAGGTGATCCATTGAGTTATTTTCATAAAGAATTAATGCAATTGATTGAGCTTTAATCGACATAGAGATGTAGTAGGTTAAACTAATTGATTAGGGTTAATTTCACTCGATAGAGGTTATTAGCTAAACTTGAAAAATCGAGTCTAACATTGTAAATGAGTAATTTGTTAATTTGCATGTTAAGAAATTAATTAGACGGGGTTAAATGAAATCATGAATCCCAACCATGTTTTCCTACAAGATTTTCAAGTATTTTTATATTTCCTTATTTTGTAGATTTTTAGTTATTTCCAAAATCAACTTTTAATTGTGTGTTTCTTTTTATTGTTAGAATTAAATTAATTAAAGTGTGTACTCTAAAGTAAACATTCCTCGTGGGATCGACATTTGAATTTAAAAAGTCCACTTTATTACTTATACGTTACCCGTGCACTTGCAGTACACACACTTTGCAGCGAACAACAACGATCTCGACTCATATTTTGATCTCTCTACACTCGAAGAGGATTAATGATTGCAATAAAATAATATCTGGGATTTTAAAGAATATTTCGAAGTAGTACAAGAAGCAAATGAATATTATTACAAATAAAAAAATCAGAATTATTTTGGAATGATTAAAATTTGAATCTAGAGGTAAATTTATAGATATTGAAAGGTTTTGTCGAAAAGTCACAACAACTAAAATGTGATGTCAACATGTTACAAATAGATAAAATTGTGTTAGACAGCTAGAACCATCACTTTTTTCTAGAATGAGGTATCACGTTTTGCGCCATGGAATTTTCGGGAGATTAAAATAATATAATTTAATTAAAAAATAATATAAATATCATTGTACCAGAAAATAATACGAACTTGGATCAATCTAAGTTCAAGCTCAAGCCCAGGTCCACGACCCATTACCCATGATCGTACGCGCACTGAGCTGACAAGTCGGTCGGATGGATGACAATGGCCCCTACACGTGTGAATTTTGGCTCAACCTACTAACATGTAGGTCTTCTCTCTTCAAAAATTATTTCAACTTCAAGTGGCTAATTTTGGCCTTAATTTGTCATTCACCCGAAATTAGTTTTGAGAAAATAAATATACTATGTTAATCTATTTGCAAAAGTTGGCCAAACAACTTTTATAACCAATTTTTACCACAATCCTCCACGTGAATGAAATTAATCCAACAAACTAATAGACGCTGGAAGAGAGATCAAGCGAAAAGTTATTAGATCGAGATAGGTACCTTATAGGTTTGAACCTTCCATAGTAGAATGCTATTGGATTTACTTTGCTAATTAGTGAATGCGATGTCTTGAACTGTCAACCGTTGGTATAAACCAAGATGATAATATTTAAACAATAACCTCCCTAACATTTTTCTAGTTCTTAATGTTGTGCTCATTTTGAATAGCTCTCAGATTTTATAAGTGCTTTAGAGAATTCAATCATCAAGACATTCTCATATAAGTGGCCCCACTCCACACTTATATAGGTAATCTTCTATTAAGAGTACCTACCATACCATACTTGGGTTTTCAAGATATGTGAATCATTAAAAGTAAAACCTTACCATAACACATTTTGTTGATAACATTCCTCTTATCATATGAATGGATAGCAGCTAACTCCTAAGTACTTGTTGAATCTACATAATTTAGTTTCCCTATTGAACCAAGACTTGGGATCTCCAATCAACAATTTTGATTTACCATTAAAAAAATCCTTATGTTGTAGGTTTTAAGCTCATTACCCTCGATAGACAATATACTTGATCTCTTTGTAAGTTTTTAGTGAGCAGACCCGCGAGATTCTCCATAGATTTTACATAATCTATGGAGATAACACCATTTGAGATCAAATGATTGATTTTGTTATGTTTTCAACGAATGTATCGAGACTTACCATTTTAAGTATTATTTTGTACTTTTTCGATAGCCAATTAACTACCATAATATACGCTAATTGTAAGAACTGATTTAGGCCAACACAGAATATCTTCTAAAACGTTACGAAGCTATTCTGCTTCCTCTCCATACTTATCCAAAGCTGTGAATTCAGATTTCATCATGGATTGAGTTATATACGTTATTTTTGAAGACTTCCATGATACAACCACATCTCCAATGAAAAAGACATAACCACTAGTAGGCTTTGATTCCTTTGTATTGGATATTAAATTTGCAACACTATATCCTTCTAATAAAGTTGTATATCTAGTATAATGTAATCAAACCTTAGACGTAAATTGTAGATATCTAAGTTCCCTAATTAATGCGTTCCAATTATCATCACTTGGATTAATAGTAAATCTACTAAGCTTGTTTACAGCACAAGCAATATCTGGATGTGTGCAGCTCATTATATATATTAGACCCCCTGTGATCCAAAAATATTCTAGTTGAGATACGTGTTTGCCTTTATGTTTGGCCAAATGTAGACTTAAGTCAATTGGGAATCTAGCTAGACTTTTATCATGCGGATTGAACTTCTTAAGAAAAATCTCAATGTAATGAGATCGAGATAGAACAAGTCCTTCAGGTGTTTTAAGATTTAATTCCTAATATTCTATCTGTAATACCCACATCTTTCACGTCAAAATATATATATTTTTTTAACATATTCTTGGCAGCTAAAATAATATTATGATTAACACCATGGTTAACATTTCATCAATATACAGACATACAATTATATATACTATTGGTGTGATTTTAACATAAATACAGTTTTTACACTCGTTAATCTTAAAACAATTTGACAACATAGTTTTTTTTTTTCAAATTTCTCATGCCACTATTTTGGAGTTTGTTTTATTCTGTACAATGACTTAATGAGTCTACATTTGTTTTTATTCTATCCAGGAGCAATGAACCCCTTGGGTCGTTCCGTACATATTTCTTCTTCTAGTTCACCACCATTTAAGAAGATTGTTTTAACATCCATCTGATAGATCTCTAAATTATACGATGCTGTGATTGGAATTAACATCTAATGGATGATATCCTTTTCACATGTGTGTATGTAGCAAAAAAATTAGGACATAATTTTATTTTAGATCATTTAGCTACCAATCTGACCTTGTATTTATCAATAGATCCATTGGTCTTTAATTTTCTTTTAAAAATTCATTTACAACCTAAAAGTTTATTACTAGGTAAGAGATCAACCAATTCCCATGCATGATTTTGCATAATAGAATCAATTTCATTACTGATACCCTCTTTCTAGAATGGTTCTTCTGGACTTGACATTGCTTCTTTGCATGTCTTAGGTTCATTTTTTAATAAATAAGTTAGAAAATCTGGATCAAAGGATGTAGCAGTTTTGGTCCTTTTACTACATATTGGTTCTTCATCACTTTGAAGATTCCAATTTTTGTATTATAAGTTTGGTTTTTGTGAACTTATATCTTTCTTTCCTTATAAGGAAAAGTATCTTCAAAGAATATACAATTTCTGGATTCAATTATGGTATTTTCATGTACATTCAGAATTTCTGACTTATGTAGGAGGAATCGATTTACACTATTTTTATTAGCATATCCAATAAATATGCAATCAATAGTTATAGGCACTATTTTAACCTTTTTTGGTTTTGGAACTTTTACCTTAGCCAAACACCCCACATTTTTAAGTATTTTTACGAAGATTTGTGACCATTTCATAACTCGTAAGTGTTTCGTTCATGCTTTTGTGTGGTATTGATGTGATCCTGAGAGTGGGTCAAGACGAACACGCAGAATTAACGCTGGGAAAGTTCCGAATTCAGGTTGGAAAGGACGATAACACTACGACCCGAGCCTCACGACGCAAGAACTAGGGGTATATTAAACCCGAGACCCGTTACGACACGGAAACAAGAACCATAATGGGGTGAACGTCACAAAAGTTGTCCAATTCCTTTGATAAGTTCGGGTTAAAGGGAATCTTCACCTTTAGAGAGTAAAAACACTCAATATATTTCATTCACCAAAGTCTTCTTTTTTACAATGAAAGAAAATAGAATATAAATAAGTAAAATAAAACCCTGTCGCTAATGGACTCAAAATAGAGTTCTAACTAACCTAAAATAGCTAAAACTGAAAAAGGAATTAAAATACAAAAAGGAAATAAAAATCCACGCAATTCGTGATAAACTCAACTTACGGCAGTGACAACATCACTTAAGGCCGTGACTGTATTTCTGCTTCAGGTTTACGGTCGTGAGAGTAGGAGTTACGACCGTGTGTTCTAGTTTGCTGAATTCCTCTATTTTACCCAAAAGTGACTTTCGGCTGTGAGATCTTCCGGTTACGGCCATAACTTTAAAAATCCTGATTTCTTCATTTTGATCCGAGAATGGACTACAGCCATGAGATACTTAATTTACGGCCGTTACTTTGCTTCTTTTTTTAATTTTTAATTTTCTTGATTTCTCAACCCGATTCTCTGTTTGTCTTCTCGGCTCGACTCCAACATGTAATTTGCCCTGTTTTCCAAGTAGATTGTTGTCGCATCGCGGATAGCTGGGCTCCCCTTTTATATCTCCTATTTTTGTTTGGCTTGATTAATTGATTTTTCGTTAAGCCTGCCATGATTTGTATTCCCCCTTCTTCTGAATGATTCGTCCCGAATCATAGCTTGGTTCATGGTGTTCAAATGCCCCATGGATCAAATGGTAATATTTTGCCTCCATGCCTTATGATCAACCAATAGTACTCCTTCAATGGGTATACATGAAGGTATTGAAGCACAAGCTTGAATTGCCATGATTGGTGTGACTCAAGATCCGAAGTGTAAGAAACCTGGAAGAAAGATTGAAATATAATGGGGAGAGAAATGTTAGTTTCTTCATGTATAAGGTATGTGTAAGACCGCTTTTCATTTCTCGTGCAATTTTAAATTTCGCGTAATACTGTGATGAATATTATTATAAATTATGATTTTTGTTATCTTTAATGTCTATAATTGAAATTATTTTTGCAGTGGAAGAACCGTTCCACCGGCAGTAAGTCCCCTCTCCCTCTTCCCCGTTCTCTTCACGACACGCACACACCCGAAGCCGAAGGCGCACACACCAACCGCACTCCACCATTGCCGAACACACCCATGTGATTAGTGTGTGTATATATATGGGATTGTATGTATATGTTGATGTATATGTAATTGCCCTCAGGTATAAACTTCAGGTTTTGATTAAATAGATGAAATCCCAGATTTTTTTTCAAAGTTATGAAATTAATTGCAGATTTCGAATTTGGTTGTAATTTCAGATTTCTTGTAACCTTAATTTTTGATTTCAAATTTTTGATAATGGGCATATATATATTATTGCGTATATATGCATATACATACGTAGATTTCAGATTTCTATGTGTATAAATATAAAATTTCATATTCAATTTCAGTCTAAATTTCATATGTTAAATGCCAATTTTAAAAATATGGAATTTAATGATGTCAGTGTGTATCATATATATGGGGATTTACAGATTTTAGGGATAATGGCATTAAGGGGGTGTGTGTTAATTTTTCAGATTTTTGTGTAAACTTTCAAATTTAAGAGACTATTGGAACTTTAAATCGGAATCTTAGAATTTTTGGAATTTATTGATTTGGGAAGTTGGGTATTGTATATACTAAGTAAACTTCTTTCATTTATGATAATAGGATTAATTATTAGATTTGGGGGAAAACCTCAAGAATTGTTTTAATTGTTATCTAGTATGTGGTTTAAGTTGGATATAATTGTTTGAGTTGTATTTAAAAGAACAAGTTAGTTTAAGTAGAAATTACGTTCAAAGTTATAAATTTTAGTTCAAGATCATTTTTGATAAGTAATGCTTGGCTTTGATTGTGGAATTGATAAGTAAGATTTCAAAATTTCCTCGAACTTAATGTGTTACTTCGAATATGATATTATATGTGGTGTTAAATGTGTTTGTTATATTATGAGTCACATGAAAGTATATGTTTTGGGAATTTGAAAGTATGAAAGGAAATTCTTTAGTTTTATGTGCTCTAGTCTCGATATAAGATCACATGTGAGTTAAATTGAAGTTTTAATTTCAGTTAATGTTTGGTTGAGTATTAAAATGAATAACGAATTTAATTGTCAACTAAAAGTCATATTTATTGACGAATGTGAATAATTAGGGATTTTGGTACATTGACGTTACGGGTATCCGAGACTCTTCCACTTGCAAGTTCAGAACGGTAAATACTAAGGATTTCAAGTAAGTAAACTTCCCCCTATTTTATAGAAGTTGAATGTAAAAGTGAAATGTGAAAATGACTGCCTTGTAATCTACTTGCCTTGATGAATTTCATTTACGTTATGAAAGTATGTGTTATTGAGAAGAATGTTCAAGCATGCACATTATCATGTCATTGCATCATGAAGCATGCATTGGCATCGAAATTGGGAAGTCAAATGTTTTCAAATGAAAGAAATGTATCAAGGTGCAAGTTTGTTCAAAAGTTATGTATCCCAAGTTTTTGAAAGAATGAATGGGTGTACTTCTAGTTCATGAAAGTTGCGAGTGGGAAATGGGGCGCGGGGGACCGGCGTACCCGAATTAAGTCGCTTTGCGACGGAATGTTCAACCGTTTACGGTGGACTGTTAAACCGCTTTTGCGGTGGGAAAGTGAATGTTAAACCGCTTTGCAGTGGAAATGCGCATGTAATCTGGTTCCAAATAAGTAATTGCCCACTGTATTCTGATTGACTAGAAGTTACACCAAGTGAGCTCACGATGGAATGAAGTGAAAGTTTTGAAATGTTAAGTGAAAGTTTGAAAAGTTTGAAAGTTCTGGAAAGTAAAGTAAATGGGGATACATACATGGAATTTTCGAAAAGTATTCATGTCATAAGCATGCATTCATGCATACAGTTTACTTACTGAGCTTTAGCTCACCCCAATCCCTCCCCAACATTTCAGGTGATGAAAGTTAGGTGATCCGAGGAGAACATTTGGCGGCTGACTCGACAGTACCCGCTGTCGACATTATTTAATAAAGTTAAATTTATTAAAGTTATCATTTGAATTTATTCCTTAATTTATTATTTTGATAATTGTTTGGTTGAGATTAGTTTAAATTAGTTATGGAATTTCTAATATTGGTTATATTATCACTTATTGTATTTAATTGAAGCTTATTGATGAAAAATGTTGTGTTGAGGAGTTTGGGGATTGAATTTGAAATAGTGTGGTGATGTGGGAGTTCGAAGTAGAATTGGGTTTGTATGTTGAGTATTGGATTTTTATTTGAGTTGAGTTTTATGTTGTAAAATGGTTTTGATGTCCCTCTACAGGTTGGTTAAGTCCAATTTATAGAGGAGACTCTGCCGAAATTTTTTAAGAATATTATAATAGATAAATGTATATTTTGAAGTGTAAATGAATTAATTCCGCATATAATGTGAATGGAAGTTAACACGCCTAGGTTTTAGACTTTTGAACTTGGGGTGTTACAGTATGGATCATTGTACTCGTGATACAACACTTCCACTTCTTCTTTTCGCACCATGAGGCCCTTCTCTTCTCCTCCAACAGTCATTTCACTTTCTGGCTCATTCCCCTCTTTTTCTTTCTTCTCACACTCAACCATCTCCTCTAATTTCACAATTTCTTATTTAACCACCACTTCTAAGTTTCTGGGCTCAACCAACTCTCCTAAGTTTTCATGCCCAACCACATTTTTTTTAACTCCACATTTTTATCACCATATTCATACACTACCTCATTACTACCCAAATGTGGATCTTCCACTTCAAGGTTCAAATTTTGAACTTCCACCCCAACTTCCAACTCGCCCTCCTTCTTTTCAACAACCTTATCCCAAGGCTCTAACTGTAACCCAGCGCAATCTCACTTTCACTCTCACTCTCCTTTTGTAATTTATCATCAGCCTCTCCTTAACTCTCGCTCTCTTGTAACTTAGCCAATTTTTTCCTCGCTCTTTGTGCCTTCATTTCCTCATCTAACTATAGTAATGCCCTTGCCATCTCCATGAATGCATCCTTTAATCTCCAACCACCATCTCTCACTATTTTTTCCTCATCCCTCTTTTGTCGCAACATTTCTTCTTCAAGTATTTGTTTTGGGTTTAATGGCATAAGCTTAATATTTTTCCCATCTTTAACAAATTTGTACACATTCCTACCCTTATCATAGAATGCTTTCCTCTCAGACTTCCATGGTTTACCCAACAAAATGTGACAAGACTCTATAGGCACCACATCATACCATAGTTCATCACTATATCTCCCTAGTGTGAATTTCACCCTAACCCCATGGGTTACATTTACCTTCCCACACTCATTTAACCAGATTAGTGAAATACTCTCTATCAATAGTAACATTGCACACTTTACTGTTCACATGACATCTAGTCTTGAAGGTAGGATCGAATTCATTATTCATCCCTTTATAAGGATTTCAAGAATTCAAGAAACTCAAAATAAGAGGGTCCAGATATTGGTAATAGCAAGAAGGAATTAATTTTGGCTCGAAAAGGAAAAGAATATCAAGAATTTGAAGAAATTCAAGAAAGTGGTTCTTGAATTTTGGAATTACC
Organism: Ligustrum vulgare; assembly: GCA_963555705.1. NCBI lineage: Eukaryota > Viridiplantae > Streptophyta > Magnoliopsida > Lamiales > Oleaceae > Ligustrum > Ligustrum vulgare. The sequence goes on along the minus strand of OY743187.1, from coordinate 44,113,774 downwards.
CCTTTTTTTTTTTTTTGAATAATGAATTTTTGGAATTAAAAAAATTAAATTTTTTTTTTATAAATCCGAAAATTCGACACGAACGCAACAAAACAAATGGAACAGGATTTGGATAAGAATCGAATAAAATAAACACATTTGAATTTTTGTTGAATTTTTATATGGATTAAAACTAGAAAAATTATGACTGGCACAAAGAACACAAAAACTTGAAAACAAGACTTAAAAAAAGATATGAATGATTTTATGTGGACTCTATGATAAAAATACAAAATCAAACTGGGTAGAATAGAAAAACAAAACCTGAATCCAGAGTCCAGCTCTGATACCAACTAATGTGATACCGGGAGGAGAATCATGTCGAACTCGCGGAATTAGATGAAGAATGCCGGGAAAGTTCCGAATTCAGGTTGGAACGTACGATAACACTACAATCCGAGCCTCACGACGCAAGTACCAGGGGTATATTAAACTCGAGACCCATTACGATGCGGAAACAAGAACCATAATGGGGTGAACACCACAAAGGTTGTCCAATTCCTTTGATAAGTTCGAGTTTAAAGGGAAAATCCTCGCCTTTAGAGAGTAAAAACACCCAATATATTTCATTCATCAAAGTCTTCTTTTTTACAATGAAAGAAAATAAAATATAAATAATTAAAATAAAACCCTAGTTGCTAATGGACTCAAAATAGAGTTCTAACTAATCTAAAATTGTTAAAGCTGAAAAAGGAATTAAAATACAAAAAGGAAATAAAAATCCGTGCAATTCGTGATAAACTCAACTTACGACCGTGATTGTATTTCTGCTTCAGGTTTACGGCCGTGAGAGTAGGAGTTACGGCCGTATGTTCTATTTTGCTGAATTCCTCTATTTTACCCGAAAGTGACTTTCGGCTGTGAGATCCTCCGAGAATGGACTACGACCGTAACTTTAAAAAATCTTGATTTCTTCATTTTGATCCGAGAATGGACTACGACCGTAACTTTGCTTCTTTTTTTAATTTCTAATTTTCTTGATTTCTCAACCCGATTCTAAACTTGTCTTCTTGACTCGACTCCAACATGTAATTTGCCTTTTCCATGTAGATTGTTGTCGCATCGCCAATAGCTGGGATCCCCTTTTGTGTCTCCAATTTTTGTTTGGCTTGAATATTTGATTTTCCGTCAAACCTGCCATGATTCGTATTAGGTATTTTACTAAGAATGTGGTTAGCTCAGGGAATTGCTTTCCCCGACAAGTCCTGAGGTAAACTAGAACTAATCAACATAGCGTACGTCATCTCTTTAAGAGTACGAATTTTACATCTGGAAACACCTTTTGACTGAAGTGAGTAAGGAGCTGTAATTTGATGAATAGTCCTAGAAACAGAATTTATTCAAATGGGCTTCATATTCTCCACCTCTGTAGCGCCAAGAAATTTTTCACGTATTAAGTAATTATTTTAAATTATGAAAATGTGCAGCTGCGATCTCACCCATTCTTTTTCTTAAAGTTATGACGTGTTCGTCTAGCTGAATCGAGAATTTCGAGCCAAATATGTAATCGAGTCCAATTCGATTTTAAATAAATTCCGAGATTCCAAAAATTATTTATTTATTTAAATTATTATTTTCAAAATTGTTTTAAATTCCAAATTGTGTCAAACTCATTTTATCAGATTCGTTTCCAACTTAGTTGAATTCACGCGTATTATTTTCGAGTTCCGTTTCTTGCTTGTCAAGTTTTCCATAATACCCTAACACAACCTATACTCCCACCAACTTCCACCAACTACATCAATCCCATACCCTATCAAATTCTCATACACATCACCAACCCCTCCTACTCACTCATCAACCAGCTCCAACTCTGTTCCAGCCATCTCCAGTTCACGAAAATTTTGGGACCCAGCAGCTTCCATCCCATTCAACCATCAACCATTCAGCCAATTCCATCACTACTAGTATGAATCTCTCCTCTCCACCACCTCACCATTTGAATCATCATCATCAACACCACAACCGAACTACTACCCATTTCTATCAACTGAACTAGCCACCATTTTCGACCTCTACACAATCACAATACTCAACAACCACCAAACAGCTTGCAATCACCAGCTAGACCAAACTATTCCCACAACACCACCACGGCCAGCCTCCAATGCCATCTCCAAAATCCCCATCGAAAAGCCAAAATCAAACTCCAAACCATCATCATCACCACAACGACTAGCCTCCATTGAAACCACCTTGTATCACCGCCGCCAACCACACCCAAAAATTATCAAACCACGATCACCCCTCAGTCGAAGCCCATTCGACAACCATCTCCCAAAGTTCCTCAAAACTCAAATAAAAAACCCAAAGAGAAGAACCCATAACCCCAGAAATCCATTTCGTACATCAATCACCAGTTTCTCCGTCGAAAGAATTGCGAACTCAACCTCGTTTTGCCTCGATTTTTGCACCCAATCTTGCACCTAAACCCCATAAATATGAACCCCTTCTTGACCTGCCGCTCACCGCCACTCTGCGGCGGTGTTTCGCCGGGAAAATCGTCGGCTGAGGGCTGGTTGCGCGAGGTGCGACTTCCAGTCGCGCCCTCCCCTCTCTCTTCTCTGATTCTGAAATGGGAAGGAGAGAGAAATTTTTTTTTTAATATTTTTATTTTTTTGAAAATTGCACTTTAGTCCCCAAGTTTTTAAAGTTATTTAATTCAGTCCTTTTGGTTTGAAATCTAATCATTTCAGTCCCTTTAGTTTTTAAATAGTTTTAAACAGTCCCTTCATTTTAAAATCAATTATTGCAATCCCTACAGTTTAATATCTGTTTTGAGCCTCAATCCAAGTTTTGAAAATTTACATTTTAGTCCCCAAAGTTCCAAATGTTTCATTTCGGCCCATGAATTCAAATATTTTAAAACTCTATCCTTTAATTTAAAAATCTGATTATTTCAGCCTGAATATTTTAATAGCGTTTTATTCGAGTCCTGAAATTTTCAAAAAACTCCATTTTAGTCCCCAAGTTCAAAAGTATTCATTTTAGTCCCCCAACTTCGAAATCATCAATTTCAGTCCCTAAATTTTAATTTATCATTTTAAACTATAAATTTCAAAAGACTAATTTAACTTATTTTTCTAATTGACTAGACGAGGGTACGAAGATTTAAAAGATTGAAGTCATTCCCGCTCGATTTTGCACTTGTTAAGTTTAAGGTAGACTCGCTCATATTAATTGATTTAAATTATGATTGCATGTGAATGTGTACGTTATGTGACTTATGTGAAATTATTTCATGAAATGAGACGAGAATATATTTCTTATGAAATATTTATGGTGTTATGCTTGTCATAACGTATATGCTTTTATGCATGAGAAAGAAGAAAATATCTTGCAAGATAAATGATGATGTTATGCATAACTTATGTGCCTTAAGTGCACAAGAAGAGACTACCCACACCCGATGATATTAAAGAGCCTATGATTTTTCAAAGAGAAGTCATGTGCTTTAATGCACGAGAAGAGACTACACACACCCTATGATTTCTAAAGAGCCTATGTTTATGTGTTCAATTATATTGTAGATTAATTAATTGACAATGGGTCTACTGGGTGTTTCTATGAAATGCTCATTTCTATTTTAACAATATTTGCAGATTTTGGAGAGGGTGGCAAGTGATGGACGATGGTGGCAATAGTCATTAAATAATCGAAAATCTTATTTTGATGATCCGAATTTCTAAACTTTGGATATTTTTTAGATTTTCAGTTATTTGAAAAATTATGGCATTGCCGAATGTTTTGTATTATTAATGGCTCGATTCATTATTTTGAATTGTTTCATAAATGTTTTCAAGTTTTATCGACCATTACAGTTTATTTAATGTTGCCAAAAAATGAATTTTCAGCTATTTCTTCCGCTAAAATATTATTTTAAAGTTTAGACCAGACGATGACGTGGTGAACCGGGTATTTAGAACTCGGGGCGCTGCAACCTCCATCACTACGAAAACTTCTATTCTTTTGCTAAGTTGATTCTCTATCTCATTCTTGTACTGTTTAAAAGAATCGAAGGCTTCATCTTTGCTTCTTAGTAAGTAGACATAACAGTATTTTGTACAATCTTCTATAAAGTAATAAAATACTTTTTGCCACCTCTAGTCTACACAAACTTCAAATGACAGATAGTTCTAGAGGATTTAAGTTCCTTTCGACTGAATGAAAATGTGTTTGGCTAATTTAGCCTTTACACAAACTTCGCACTAAAGATTTTGATCAAATGAAACAAAAGGCAATAAATTAAAACTTAGTATTAACATTTATATGTCCTAATGTATCATGTCATAAATTAGAAGACTAGATCAAGTAATAGAAGATTTATTTTTATTGATATCAAAATCACAAGATACATACATTACATTCATTTTAAATTGCCCGTTGGCTAAGTACCATCACCCACAAACATTGACTTGTTTAGAATGATGCATTCCACAACCAAATGATGGGATAAACTTGTAGCGACCACAATGGTTGGTCGCAAAAACAATAGGAAGAATTTTTTTCGTGATTTTTATGTTGTTTTGACAACCAACCATTATGGTCGCTATAAGCTTAAATCATACTAGGACCACACGCGTGGTCGCTGTTGTTATATATTAGCGACCAACCAAATGTTGGTTAAAAAACAATTGGAGAGAAATTTTCGCAAATTCTCTACTGTTTCAACGACCAAATATCGTGGTCACTACAAGTTTAAATAATCCTGGGACCACACGTTTGGTCGCTTTTGTTATATTTTTGAAACCAACATTTGGTTGGTCGAAAAAATAATTTGAGGAAAAAATTTGAGTTTTTTATGATGTTTTGACGACCAACCATCGTGGTCGCTACGAGCTTAAATCATACATGGATCACATGTCTGGTCGGTGTTGTTATACATTAGCCATCAATATTTGGTTGGTCACAAAAATAATTGGAGAAAAAAATTTCACAATTTTTTGCTCTTTCAGCGACTAAATATAGTGACCACTGCGAGTTTAAATCATATAGGGACCACACATTTGGTCAATATAGTTATATATTTGCGAACTTGGTTCGCGACTCTACCATTGATATCTAACTGAACCAAATTGCATTATGAACAAAAATCGATTAAATCTCACCACAAATAAAATGATGTTTGATAACTAAGAAAATATGACTCGTTAATTCAAAATCACATCCTAAATTAACATAGTAAAACATTTGAACGCATTAAATAAAAAACACATTTATGGAGTCAAGTGATAGAATTTTGCTCAATTGGTCGAACATATCAATGAACACTAAGTTTTGCTTATTAGGCCATCTACAATTTAGATAAAAAAGTTATCCAAAAATTGAGATCCCAAAAATTATTAATTTTATATAGATTAAAATCTAGAAATTAATGTCTAACAATGGGCCATGTTAGCAAAATTAGAATTTGCCACGATCTAATAATAATAATAATAATAATAAGAAGAAGAAGAAGAAGAAGAAGAAGAAACAAATAATATATAACCATAAGGGATCCAAATTCTTCTCACGTTCTTCTTCAGACTTATTTGCAGTGCGCCTCTTCTTCTTCAGAGTTCTCTGCCATGCACATCACCTCTGCCCATATCTGCTATTAATCTGGTTGATTTTCAAGCAACTACTATCCAATCTCTCTTCTTCTTTGGTATTTGCTTCTCCATTTGTTTTTAGTTTAGTTTTTCTCCAAAAGCCTTTGATTTTTTGTACAACGTTGTTATATTGGGTTTGAGCTAAGTATTGTTCTTGATCAGGTCTTTGTGCGAAGAAGTAGAACTTTCATATTTTGACATTTATCAGGTAATATTTCAGTATATATTTCTTGATTGCACCTACTCTTTGTTGAAGGACCTTTCACACCGGCCACCATGATTATTTTATTAGAAAAGTCTAATTTATTTATTTTTTAAAATACTTGGTATAAAATTTTCCTTATTACTAGTTCGTGAAGTTAATCTTGATGTATTCCCGTTGTGAATGTTTAGACTTGGAAGTTATCTATTAGGGATGGTTTATTTAAATACTTACATAAATGATGAATGGACGAACAAATACATGGGTGATCAACTTATATTTTTGCAATTTTATCAGTGTACTGGAAGAATCGGTTTGTCACATTGAATTGTTTAGAATGATGCAGTCCACAACCAAAGGATGGGATAACCAACTAGCTGAATTGTGATGTGTAAGATATATAACTTATTACACATAAATGTATTATAATAAATATTATTTATTTTAACACATTGGTTCTTTACAACATAATGAAATTATGGAATTGCAACAATCACCAGCATAGCTACAAGAGCAACTGCAATGGATGAAGCAGCAATATGTGCTCAAGTCCTTGGCAGGAGTGCTGAGACTATTAATGGGATTGTACTTGTTCCCCTCAAATCATATAGCAACATAGTCATAGCTTCTCCTAAAATGATGCAAGAGTTGAAAATTCTTATACAAAGAGATAATGAGAGGATAAAGCTATTATTGAGCTTACACCACTTCTTGAACAACATGCATTATTTATCCAGAGCCTTGCTGCAGGAATTGATTTGAGTCAGAATCCTCATATAGGATCGAACAATGATCTGCCTCCACCGGCGCCATCAATTGGTGCTTTTGTAGCTCCTCGTTTGGCCCCTATTATACATAAAACACATTTTCTCCTATTTTCAACCACACATTTATCAATAAAATAATATTACACATAAACTCATAAAAGATTCTCTAATTTTTAACTCCAAATTCTCCTAAAAATTACTATTTAAAAAATTATTTCTTCAAATAAATTCTTTAAAATCAACATCAAACAGTGGCTTACTGTGATTATATTGTTGAACTGACAAGAAAAATATGAAAACTTATTTTTGTTTGGTTAAATATTAGATATTTATGATTATGTATTTGACTATTACTTTTTGTTACAAGTGCAGTTACAATTTACCTTTTGCGGCACGATTTATTGCTAACTTTGTTTCGGTAATTTTTCTGACCTTGACGTCGCGAGATCAAAAACTGATATTTTGTTGGAGATGATGATCCAAGCTTCCAAGAAACCTGCAAAAAAGGCAACGAGGGATGCCCTCGTCACCCCTCCGATGTGAGAATTAGTATTTTGGAGAAAAGCAGAAAATATATATAACTAAAATATATGTAAAGAATTATGAATGAATAGTATGTGATAAAATGAGATGTATTTGTAGGGCTGAAAAGCCCATAGCCTTTTTTAATTAAAGAATGAGTCCTTTTGGTATAAACTTACCTTTTAAGAGGAGTTCTAAACTTACAAGAATTGTACTTCCCCTTTTTTAGGACGTTTCCTTATAGGTTATGTCTTATTTTGAGGGCCCAAGAAGGTGGCTCATTGGTAAAGCCCATAAACGAATAAGACTTTGAATTCGTTTGTATCGGACTTGTAGGCATAATATGGCCGGGATGTACCGTCCATAAAACATTGTAGGATTAAACAAGACAAGGCCCGGAATACCTGACCTAGGTTACAGGATAAGCCCAGACAGACATGTCAACTTGTAGATGAACGGATTTGGTAACCTAATGAGGTCAGGCATCAATCATAATCTATGCATGGCCGGGGCATTCTTGCCCGACCATGTACTTATTTGGTTGTTGGTCATAAATGTGATCGACCCATTGATCAAGGTAGTCCCGACCTATTATATTCCGAACCCCTAAATTATTGTAAGACGTCGTGAATTTGTATTGATCAGGTAAGATAGAAGGCAGGCCCAAAGCATGACCTTGGGCCTCAAATGTAAAGGTGAAAAGTAATATTCTAATAATGGAATGACCAAAAATATACCGATCATTGGCCCCCGTGCGTCAGAGGTCGAGCTACGGCCTCTAGACGTATGTCATATCAAGTTTAATTATTGCTATAGTAAGGTTGAGGTCATGCTATGAAACATGGATCTCACTTCTAGCAAAATACTTTCACTTACCAAATCTTGAGAACAACTGAGAGTGTTATTGCATTCGTCCCATCTCATGAGTTTCATTAATTCACAAGTAGAGGTCTTATCCTTTACGTAACGGAAAATGGTTGAAGACCCCATATTTATGGAGTAAGTAGCACATTCCAGATAGAATTAGGTTATCCAGATGGTTTGGAGACGTAGGAGTCTTGATGGCAGTATTAGGATAAGGTTGTATAATCTCTAGCTGCCATATTGACGTAGGATTTCTTAGCTGCCCATGCAAGACAGAATTTAGACTAGTTATAAGCCCCCATGCATCCCTTATCGAGCTCGGGGAGAGATGGACATGAAATAATGAGACAACGTGGTTTTAGGAAGATGTGATTCAACAGTTACATTGCAGCTTATGTTAATAAATAATAAGACAAGCCCATGTTAAGTAATGAGCTCAAACTTATGTTAGCAAGAATTAAGCACGAGTTTATGTTATGTAATAAGCTTGAGCTTCTGTTAAGCAAGAATAAGCCGAGCTTATGTTAAGGAATAAGCTTAGACTTATTGATGCGAACCCCTTCGGTGCGTTGACCGAAAATTCCCACAACAATTTTAATACCAACCCAAGGAAGCTAAAGTGGTAAATAAATGGATAAACACCTTAACCCAAGTTTAATTCTAACCCAAAATTCAAGGATTAACAAACCCTAGCCCAATGGGGGTCACTTAAACAAATTCCAAGGTGGGGGAAATAAACAACAACACAAGAATAACAATACTCAAGCAAAGTTGATTAAATTCCAAGAAGATAACAAGATCAAAGAGGTTTAACCATATCTCAAGAAGGGGGTCTTCAAGACCTAGCTCTCAAGAGCAATTTTCTTAACATCCAAAATTATCTTACAAAATGAAGAGAAATGAGAATATAATGTACAAAATGGGAAAAATTTGCAATTTCGGTATTTACAAGAAAAACCCCGTTTTTGTGGAAATTGCAAGAAAAACCCCGCTATTTCATTTCGGAGGACTTTCGGTCGACCGAAAGATAAGTTTCGGTCGACCGAACTTATTTCGGTCGATCTCATGGTCGACCGAAACAGGACTTTCGGTCGACCTCTGCTCATCCGATACTGACTGAGGCTTGATTCAAAAAACTCTGCAGACTTTCGGTCGACCGGAATTAGTTTCGGTCGACCGAAATTGGCTGTTTCCAATTTCGTCTTCTTTTTGGCTCCAACTTGATTCTCGACTTGCTTTTCTTGATTTATTCACATTGTTTAGCCTCGAATCTTGAACCTCTTCAACTTCGGATCTCGTCATGGGTCCCACGGGTACGTACATCGAGGTTTGACTTTCCCGATTCTCATCATCCCCTCCCTCTTGAAAAGGATTTGACCTCGAATCTTGCTTGAATGCACTATCGTGAAACTCCTTGAACTTTGATCTTGTAACATTGTGGATCACAGGTTCATGCATTGAAGTTGGACCTTCCCGATTCTCATCATCTCCTCCATCTCGAAAGAGATTCGATCTCGAATCGGCACCTACAATAAAAATAGAAAATTCAGACACAATAAATGTAACTGAAATTTCATACTCACCGTGCAAAGTCAATTTGTAGGCGTTGCCAAAAGCTTGAGATGTGCCAACACTGCAAAGTAGCAATTTGGATTTTATTTGATCGGGGGGTCGCTCCTTCCACGAATGGGAATACATCCAGCCGCCCGAGTCAAATGGAATATGCTTCCTACCATGGTTGGCATTGGAAATACATTGTATTCCAATTCCCCTGAATGGAAGCTCGAGCCTCCTGCAAAGGGGCTTAACCAAAGGTACATTCTCGTGCCCACCTAAACCAACTCTTTCTTCGATAAACATGTGCATAAAGTTCAACAGAGTTAATAGGTTAAAGTCACAAGCAATTTTAAGTGGAGAAAACTTGCTATTATGATGAGCAATTAAATCGCAAGCAAATTTAACAACCACAAAACTAGCACCAACTTCGTGCAAATGCACGACCTCCTGAAAGAAAAGATTAGCTAGGTTGATGACCTTGTTGGTTTCATAGCATGCAATCAAACGTGACATTTTAATTCTTCTACCAACAATCACAAAAATAGCTTCATCTTCTTTCTTTGTTCCAAGTAAACCCACTATAAAATTCATAGAAGTAGTACTCCCAGGTTTACTCATGATGGGTAAATATGTATGGAATTCTTGGGGGAAAAACTTAAGTTTAGCCATTTTACAAGTTCGGAATTTACTGCAAGGGCAAACATGTTCAACACCAATCTTCAAAATAGGCCAATAAAATTGATCACATAATACCCCTAAAACCCCATTGGTTTTAAATCGCCCCATCAAACAACTATCATGTGCTCCTCCCACTAGCAATTCATGCATGACACATTTACAAGGAAACAATCCAACTTTCCAAAACAAATAATCATCATGCCCATAGAATCCATCAAAATATTGCTCACAACATGATTCATGAATGTTTAACAAATTCGAATAGTTAACATGCATGCTCTTACTATGTTCAACACGGAATGAGGGAGCATCTAGAAATGTTAGAAGCGAAGTCCTTTTATCATCAAGACATCCCAAATAATCTTTCCCATGGACTCCCCTAACTAGCAATTCCTTTAGAGAGCGAATATGCAAGTCAAGCATATTTTCACAAAATAAGGATTCAACATGCCCATGAAATGTACTATATGCAACATTTTCACAAAATGATTTGGTACTTATGCAATTGGGCACACGCAAAAAGTTGCATTTACACATTAAGCACTCATCATGACAATGATCCTTACCACATGTTACATTTTCACAAGTCAACAACACACTTGTCAAATCTACATCAATATCATACAACCCTCTAATGTATTCAAAACACAATAACCTTGCATTCAAAGAATTGTTAGGAGCATACCTCCTAGATGTTGCATTGGTTATCCCATTTTCTTTACCTCGGTTGTACTCGTTGTTGTAGGAAAATGTTTCCATGAATTTCTTCCATAAGGCGTGCTTTTGGAGTTCTTTGTTGCCTTGATAAGTTGGACTCACAATTTCCTGCAACAAAGAAAGAACCAAACTAGGGAGGGAAGTGTTAGAATATTCAAGAGTAAAGAACATTTTGGAGTGATCTCTTCTCTCAATTTCTTTGGTGGCACTCATCACTTCCTCACCTTTTTCTGAGGTAGAATCCTCAACCCTCGTTTCTTCTCTCACCTCTCCTTTTTCTGGAGTCGTGACTCCAACTCTCATTGCCTCTCCTTTTTCTAGGGACGTGGCCCCAACTCTCTTGCTCACATTTTTATTTTCTTCAATTTTATCAATTGAAGGTTCTCTTGTTTTCCTATCCTCCCCTTCTTTCTCTTCTTTTTCCTTCTCCTTCTCCTTTTCTTCCTTGAATTCCTTCTTGAGCTTTATTTTGTCTTTGCATACTTCTTCCGGGCTCAAAGATAGGATTACAACCTTTTTTTCATTCATTTTGAAGCTACACCGGTTCCTTCTCCTATCAAGATTCACATTTCGTTCACATTGCCAAGGTCTCCCCAAAATTATGTGAGTAGTGTGTAAGGGAACCACATCACATAATATTTGATCACTATAAGTACCAATGTGAAAAGTAAGAAGAACTTGTTCACTTACCCTCACCTCCCCATAGTCATTCAACCTCTGCAATACATAGGGATTAGGATGCTTCATAACCGGTAACCCCAATTTCTCCACCCTACTAGCACTCACCAAATTTGTGCCAATCTCCCCATCTATCATGAGACTACATGGTTTATCACTCACTAGGCATCTAGTGTAGAAATTATCCTCCCCATGTTCCTCCATCTCATTAGCATGGGCCAAAGATTGTGGTGGCCTAGCATTCATCTCCTTCACTACTTCTCTACCTCCACTACCGTCCCTCATATGGAATGATGAAGTCTTCATTTGCACACTATCAATATTTTCATCAACTCCATTCCTATCTACCCATTCTCTTCATTTCCTATACATGCTCCCATTTTGTTTACTACCCCTCTCATCATCCCAAACACCCATTCTAATTTTCCTATTCAAACTCCCATTTTGTTTTCTACCTCCATCCCTATACACTATGTCCCCAAGATTATCCCTCATCCTTCTTCTACTACACATCATTTCTTCACCTCCCCTATTTGATGTACTCTCCCCTCTTGTTCCTAAATTTTCCAACTCACCCCCAATCTCCTCAATTTGTCTAGCCATGGTGGTTGAAAGATTTTGTAACAAGTACTTCAAGTCTTGAGTTTGAGTATTGGAATTTGACATTGTGTGCAAGTGTGAAAGTGTTCTCACAAGAATATATTTCACTCGTGTTTCACTCAATTTAGGCTTTTACCCTCGAATGAGCTCACCACTCTTGCCTTTTTCCACTCAAAATCTCCTTTCTCAAGTTCCCCAAGGAAGGTAATCAACTAAACCACAAAGTATAATTCTTGTAGAGTTAAAGAAATCACCAACAAGGAAGAAGGAATTTAGAGCAACTAGACACAAATAGCAAGTAGAATTTATGTGCTTGCTAAACTCAAAAGGAACAATATTTATGTGTGATAGGATGCTAGGAACACAATTTAGCAATGGGATTGACAAACCACAAACAATAAACAAGGCATAGATGTAGAACAATAAGCACAAAGAGTGTAAATTTGAATGAGGCAATTTATCAAACACCTTGTACTCAATTTTTGAATGACCTTGAATTAATAAAATGTGGATATATGAAAACCTCCAACAACACAATTGTGGCAAGAAGTGAGTGATCAACAATTTTTTTTAACGTATTGAGCAAGTGATATATGGAATAAAATGTTAATAACACAATCTTAATAATGGAATTGGATGGCCCCAAGTAGTTAGCAATATTTGGGTATTGAACAATAAGGCATGAATGAGGTATTTTTCTTTGGGACAATTGATCAAACACTTTGAATACACAATTTGAAAAGTGTAGGCTTTTGTAAGTGTTTGGCTAATGGAAACCCCCAACAAATTCAACAATCAATATACCCAATATATGAAATCAACAATACACATGGGCATATAAATTTTCCCCAAATTTTCTCAATTTTCGGATTTTTTTTTCCACAATGACAAGAACAACAACAAGAAAGTAAAGATAGGTTTACCAAATTAGAGCCAAGCTCTGATACCAAATGATGCGAACCCCTTCGGTGCGTTGACCGAAAATTCCCACAACAATTTTAATACCAACCCAAGAAAGCTAAAGTGGTAAATAAATGGATAAACACCTTAACCCAAGTTTAATTCTAACCCAAAATTCAAGGATTAACAAACCCTAACCCAATGGGGGTCACTTAAACAAATTCCAAGGTGGGGGAAATAAACAACAATACAAGAATAACAATACTCAAGCAAAGTTGATTAAATTCCAAGAAGATAACAAGATCAAAGAGGTTTAACCTTACCTCAAGAAGGGGGTCTTCAAGACCTAGCTCTCAAGAGCAATTTTCTTAACATCCAAAATTATCTTACAAAATGAAGAGAAATGAGAATATAATGTACAAAATGGCAAAAATGTGCAATTTCGGTATTTACAAGAAAAACCCCGTTTTTGTGGAAATTGCAAGAAAAACCCCGCTATTTCATTTCGGAGGACTTTCGGTCGACCGAAAGATAAGTTTCGGTCGACCGAACTTATTTCGGTCGATCTCATGGTCGACCGAAACAGGACTTTCGGTCGACCTCTGCTCATCCGATACTGACTGAGGCTTGATTCAAAAAAATCTGCAGACTTTCGGTCGACCGAAATTGGCTGTTTCCAATTTCGTCTTCTTTTTGGCTCCAACTTGATTCTCGATTTGCTTTTCTTGATTTATTCATATTGTTTAGCCTCGAATCTTGAACCTCTTCAACTTCGGATCTCGTCATGGGTCCCACGGGTACGTGCATCGAGGTTTGACTTTCCCGATTCTCATCATCCCCTCCCTCTTGAAAAGGATTCGACCTCGAATCTTGCTTGAATGCACTATCGTGAAACTCCTTGAACTTTGATCTTGCAACATTGCGGATCACAGGTTCATGCGTTGAAGTTGGACCTTCCCGATTCTCATCATCTGATACCAAATGATGCGAACCCCTCGACCGAAAATTCTCACAACAATTTTAATACCAACCCAAGAAAGCTAAAGTGGTAAATAAATGGATAAACACCTTAATCCAAGTTTAATTCTAACCCAAAATTCAAGGATTAACAAACCCTAGCCCAATGGGGGTCACTTAAACAAATTCCAAGGTGGGGAAAATAAACAACAACACAAGAATAACAATACTCAAGCAAAGTTGATTAAATTCCAAGAAGATAACAAGATCAAAGAGGTTTAACATTACCTCAAGAAGGGGGTCTTCAAGACCTAGCTCTCAAGAGCAATTTTCTTAACATCCAAAATTATCTTACAAAATGAAGAGAAATGAGAATATAATGTACAAAATGGCAAAAATGTGCAATTTCGGTATTTACAAGAAAAATCCCGTTTTTGTGGAAATTGCAAGAAAAACCCCGCTATTTCATTTCGGAGGACTTTCGGTCGACCGAAAGATAAGTTTCGGTCGACCGAACTTATTTCGGTCGATCTCATGGTCGACCGAAACAGGACTTTCGGTCGACCTCTGCTCATCCGATACTGACTGAGTCTTGATTCAAAAAAATCTGCAGACTTTCGGTCGACCGAAATTGGCTGTTTCCAATTTCGTCTTCTTTTTGGCTCCAACTTGATTCTCGATTTGCTTTTCTTGATTTATTCACATTGTTTAGCCTCGAATCTTGAACCTCTTCAACTTCGGATCTCGTCATGGGTCCCACGGGTACGTGCATCGAGGTTTGACTTTCCCGATTCTCATCATCCCCTCCCTCTTGAAAAGGATTCGACCTCGAATCTTGCTTGAATGCACTATCGTGAAACTCCTTGAACTTTGATCTTGCAACATTGTGGATCACAGGTTCATGCGTTGAAGTTGGACCTTCCCGATTCTCATCATCTGATACCAAATGATGCGAACCCCTCGACCGAAAATTCTCACAACAATTTTAATACCAACCCAAGAAAGCTAAAGTGGTAAATAAATGGATAAACACCTTAATCCAAGTTTAATTCTAACCCAAAATTCAAGGATTAACAAACCCTAGCCCAATGGGGGTCACTTAAACAAATTCCAAGGTGGGGAAAATAAACAACAATACAAGAATAACAATACTCAAGCAAAGTTGATTAAATTCCAAGAAGATAACAAGATCAAAGAGGTTTAACATTACCTCAAGAAGGGGGTCTTCAAGACCTAGCTCTCAAGAGCAATTTTCTTAACATCCAAAATTATCTTACAAAATGAAGAGAAATGAGAATATAATGTACAAAATGGCAAAAATGTGCAATTTCGGTATTTACAAGAAAAACCCCGTTTTTGTGGAAATTGCAAGAAAAACCCCGCTATTTCATTTCGGAAGAATTTCGGTCGACCGAAAGATAAGTTTCGGTCGACCGAACTTATTTCGGTCGATCTCATGGTCGACCGAAACAGGACTTTCGGTCGACCTCTGCTCATCCGATACTGACTGAGGCTTGATTCAAAAAACTCTGCAGACTTTCGGTCGACCGGAATTAGTTTCGGTCGACCGAAATTGGCTGTTTCCAATTTCGTCTTCTTTTTTGCTCCAACTTGATTCTCGACTTGCTTTTCTTGATTTATTCACATTGTTTAGCCTCGAATCTTGAACCTATTCAACTTCGGATCTCGTCATGGGTCCCACGGGTACGTGCATCGAGGTTTGACTTTCCCGATTCTCATCACTTATGTTAAGTAATGAGCTTGAGCTTTATGTAGAATGTAAATAAGCCCGAGCATGTATAGTAATAAACCTGGGCTTATGTAGATCCGGGGATTTCATTATGTGATTTGATTACTTGACAGGTTGAGAATGGCCACGTGTACTTGCATGAGCAAGTATCTAATTGTTTGATCGTGGTTAAGGCTTTGAGCGCTTGTGCGTGAGCAAGAAACAATTTTGCTAGGTAGTGTCATTAATAACTTGTGAAGGTCGTGTTATGTGACCCACCTTGTAACTTATTTTTATAAAGAAGGGGTCAATCCCTTCACTTTGTGATTTTTAGGAATTTATTTATAAGGTCGGGCATTGTGGTAGACCTTGTAAATTTTTGCACAGAGAATGGGCTAAGTCCTTGATTCTGCGTAATTTATAATAATAGTTGACAGGTTGGGCATGTTGAAGGTGGTAGCAAGCCCGTGCTTTGAACTTGTTTTCATAAAAATTTTGTAGACTTTTCTTTTACCCGGGGTATGCCTTGTGGACTGCTTGTAATTTTTGTGAATAAATTCACAAGTTTCGGTTAAGCACATGATACTCGTGTTTTGCTCGTAAATTGATCCCACGGGCCGGGCGTTTGAACCAGTCTCGTTACTTCAAGAATAGTTTGAAAATGTCATGTTTGTCCGACCTTGTGAGTTTTTAGCTCAAAGAAGGGGGCTAGCCTTTATAATTCGAAGTATAGTTATACATGTCGGTCATGGCCGACCTTATGGACTTTAGCGCAAAGGAGGGGTCAAGCCCTGCCTTTTTATGAGTTTATGAAAAATAATTTGTATCGTTGAGCGAGGTCGACCTTGTATATGATTTACACAAAGAAATGGTCAAGCTTTTGAATTTTCGAATTCATGGAAAAAAACTTGTAAGGTTGAGTAAGGCCGACCTTGTAAATAATTTACACAAAGAAGTGGTCATGTCCTCGACTTTGTGTTTTTGAGGAAATAGTTTATAAAGTCGTGCCATGTGACCGACCTTCTAAATTATTTGACTATGTAGTTTAAGGGAATGGTTAGTCAAGTCGGGCATTTAGGCCGATCTTGTAAACCTTTTGCACAAAGAAGGGTCAAACCTTTGATTTTGCGTAATTTAAGGAAATAGGTCGGGCAGGCAGGCCGACCTTGTAGACTTTTTGTACAAAGAAGGATCAAACCCTTGACTTTGTGTAAAAAAGAGATAGTTTGATAGGTCGGGCATATAGACCGACCTTATAAACTCTTTTTAGGGAAGCAATCTGTGAGGCCGGGCATGATGGTTGACCCCGTAAATTATTCGTGCGGAAATAATTTGTCAGGTCGGACATTTTGGTTGACCCTATAATTTATTTATGAGGAAATAATTTGTAACATCTTTTCATATGAGACATTGTAAATTATTCGCGAGGAAATAATTTGTAACGCCTTACCATATGAGACATTGTAAATTATTTGCAAGGAAATAATTTGTAATGCCTTGCCATATGAGACATTGTAAATTATTTGCGAGGAAATAATTTGTAACGACTTGCCATATGAGACATTGTAAATTATTTGTAAAGAAATAATTTGTAATGCCTTACCATATGAGATATTGTAAATTATTTGTAAGGAAATAATTTGTAACGCCTTACCATATGAGACATTGTAAATTACTTGACCTTGTGTTTTTGGGAGGTAATTTGTAAAGTTATGCTTTGTGGTCGGCCTTGTAAACCATTCTCGATGTGATTGTATGGTAGGCTTAGTTGTTTTCGTTCGGTGACCGGAGGGCATAGAAGCTAAACTCAGATTGGTAGGGATTATGGCTTGCATTGATAATAGAACATATTGATATGTTTAAGTAAGGAGTAAGCCGAGATTATATTAAGTAATAGTCATTAGCTTATGTTAAGAAGCAATAATCCAAGATTATGTTAATTAATAATCTTTAACTCATGTCGAGAAGCAATAAATCGAGATTATGTTAAGGCAAAGAATAAGCCGAGCTTATGTTGAGTAATAATTCCAAGCTTGTTTTAGCTGGAGTTATAGGCCGAGCTCATGTTAGCACATAAGCCCGAGCTTGTGTTAGAAAATAATAGTTCAGGCTCATGTTTAAATAATGAGCTCAAGTTAATGTTAAGGAATGATAAGCTGAGCTCATGCTAATTAATGAGCTCGAGCTTATGTTAGGTAAGGAATAAGCCGAGCTTATGTTGAGTAATAAGCCCATGCTTGTGTTTAGCGGGAATTTAATTGATTTAAAGCCAACATTTTTCCAATTAATATGATTAGCTATTGAAGAAAATGGTTGGAGCGTTTTAATCAATGTAGATTGTTCCCAGGAAGGTCATGCTAAAATATATTAAGTGTTTCTCTTGGTGATCACATAGAAATATGATGTTTTATATAATTGGTTACTGTGTGAGTCACTTTATATGTTGCTACTTAACTAAGCTAATTTCCAAGTTATACAAACTTCAAATCACAGAAAATAGCATGAAGCATCATGGGAACGAATCAAATAACTTCAAACTTAGCAAGCAATTGAATTCAACTTGTGTGTTATTAATCTGATCATACTTGAGGTCATGTAAATAACGAGATTGCAATTGGATTTCATCAATTAAATAAGCATATTAACAGATTATGAGGCTTTCACGATTTAATAATTAATCGATTGTAATCCCTTAGGCATTTTACTCATAAATCATAATGGTTCCGTCAAATTGTACCAAGAACGTTCCATTTTGAGTCTTGGTCGCAACTCTCGACTTGTTCTAAGAGGTAGAGGGACCAACAAATAATTTATGATCGGAAAGCATATTTCTTGAATTCACATATCGTAAGCTATTGCAGATTTAATAAACTAGTCTCAACTTACCAAATAGATTATCAATTTGGGCAAAGATAAGTAATCCTATTTAGAGTTGATTAGCTCTTTATTTAGAAGTAGCAACAGATAACATGGGATTGCAAAATTTTTGATCTCTAACACATGATCAATGTTATGCAATAATTATTGAATTAATAAAGAGTGGTAGGGTACACCTTGTTTTTGCAATTCCTTGGGCAGATCCAGAAATGACCAAGAACTTGGGGAAATCCTTACTCATCGTTAAGCAGTAGTTGCTTTGACGGCTTTGATCAAAAGGCTTAGCAATTACAACTGGAGGCCATATTGCACCATAATTGATAGGAGATTCGGTTGAGGCGTTTCATCCAAATCTCGCATGAGGGACATAAATTGAAGTTAAATTAAGGTTACTGTAACTTTATCAAATCCAATAAAATGTCAACTAACTAATGCTATGGTGTTAAAAGCTTTCCATTCTTCAATGGAAGCAAATGAATCCCGCAAATGAAATCATCTCAATGTCTCCCTCTACAATTAATGCCAACAAGGAAGAAATAAAAAAAACGTAGTGACTAGAGGCTCTGCCAAAGTAAGCTTCAAGTGCAAAATCTTTGCAAAATGTAGTGAATTTTGCGATGAAAAATGAAAGATAGCTAGCAGTTAACCTAAGAGAATTTTAGAGATGCACATAAGACTAGGGAGGAAGATGGAATAGTTAAAAATGGTTACTCCCTTTTTCTGTTTGTTTTGATTGCTCTTGGTAGCAGATTTGTAATTCAAATCTATCCATTTTGACAGTCTTTGCAACTGGTGCTATTATCCAACCATTGAATGAGAAGGAACTTGACTTAAATGTTGGCAGGAATCCAAAATGTGGTTACTGAGAAGAGAAAGCTCTAGTGTGATGTATTAGATAATTGAGACTTTCGGAACCCCCACGGGGAATTGGTCAGTTTCATCGATCCGCGGGTTCTTCTCCTTGGCTAGATTTATAGTCCTAAGAGCTTTCCATACTGCACTATTACACTTGAACCCTGTTCCAAAGGCAATTTTCCAAGTCTTGACTCCCCTCTCAATTCTCCCTTTGGCCTCAAAGTATGCCAATTCATACCAAAGAGAGCTTCCCGAGGTGTTGCCAAATCGATATAGAGTCATTCTTCAAGGCATCACCTGCCACTGCAATCACATCCTTCGACATAGCGACTCTAACCTCCCCATTGGGATCTTCCATTTGGGTAACACAAGAAAAGCATTTATCATCAGCACCTTTGTTGGTTCTGAGAGTATGCACCAATCTATACTAGGATTGCCAACGGTCCGATCTTTTGTTAGATATCAAAATTGCAGCCCCTCCCATTCGAAATAGGCAATTAGAAACGAGCATTTACCTCTCGTTCCCAAAATTCCAATTTAGGGTAATGTTCTCCATACTGACTACCAAAACATAAGTGTTAGGATGAACTTGTAGAAGATTTTTAGCGAGATCAATTGAGATCAAACTGGACCTACAACCCATCCTACCTAAATTGTAACTAATTATGTTTCCCCTCAATTTGTAATGGTTAATAACCATGGCAGATAAATTAGGCATAGGATTAAACATGTTGCAATTCACAATCAAAATCCCAATGTCCTTTGGCTTCAGAGAAGTTTTTGTTACATATTGATGAAGAGAAAATGCTCGGATTTTGATTTTCAGATAAAGGCCGAAGAAGAGCATAAGGGTGATCAAGCATTGCAGATACACATCAAACTCTTTGTCATTTACTTATAATTTTCCCTCACCAGATTGAATCTAGACATGGACTATGATGTGTTCCCAATTCAAATATCCAATAAAAACGAAGGAATGTCGAAATTCTTACTTCGTAGGTGAAGGGGTAATTCGCCACAATCTTGAGGCAATCGGTGATGTGAATCCTCGTTGTGACATTCATCTGAAGGTTATGGAAGAGTGAGGTCATGAAGGGTTATTTTTTGCAGATTGGAAAATTCGAATGCCATGGAGTGAGGGCATGCTCTTTGTGGTCTCGATCCAACTGGTGTGGATAATAGCAACCGAAAACTAGCTTCCTATGGTTATTGTCCCTAGTGGTTCCAATTGAGGATTGTGATCGGAAAGTATGATCATCCTTCGCCGGAGACGAAAATCTTATACATGATGTTTCCAATCAACCTATCAAAGACGCGGCTGCATCGATGACTCCAATTTTAGGATCAGAATTTGATATAAATTGCCAGATTTCTTCGCTGGAATTTTGAAGATTTTATAATGATCAAAGAGGTGATCGGTGTGATGAGAAGCCATAGTGAACGTCATTGAAGAAGAAAGAACTTCATAATTTCCTTCTCCAATTCCAAGAGAGTCTACACATGGTTATCTCTAATTTTATGGACACTATTTTTTCCATTTACCCGTTTTTCCCGTAACAAAATCTTCAATTTTCTGAATTTCTTATTTCGTTAGTTGGAAATTGATCATTGAACAACATGATTTTTTGATCAGATTCCCACAGACGGCGCCAATTGTTTCGGTAATTTTTCTGACCTTGACGTCGCGAGATCAAAAGCTGATATTTTGTTGGAGATGATGATCCAAGCTTCCAAGAAACCTGCAAAAAAGGCAACGAGTGATGCCCTCGTCACCCCTCCGGTGTGAGAATTAGTATTTTGGAGAGAAGCAGAAAATATATATAACTAGAATATATGTAAAGATTTATGAACCAATAATATGTGATCAAAGGAGATGTATTTATAGGGCTGAAAAGCCCATAGCCTTTTTTTAATTAAAGAATGAGTCCTTTTGGTATAAACTTACCTTTTAAGAGGAGTTCTAAACTTACAAGAATTGTACTTCCCCTTTTTTTGGACGTTTCCTTATAGGTTATGTCTTATTTCGAGGGCCTAAAAGGTGGCCCATTGGTAAATCCTATAAACGAATAAGACTTTGAATCCGTTTGTATCGGATTTGTAGGCGTAATATGGTCGGGATGTACCGTCCATAAAACACTGTATGATTAAACAAGACAAGGCCGGGACAGGCATGTCGACTTTTAGATGAACGAATTTGGTAACCTAATGAGGTCAGACATCAATCCCGATCTATGCATGGCCGGGGCATTCTTGCCCGACCATGTACTTATTTGGTTGTTGGTCATAAATGTGATCGACCCATTGATCAAGGCAGTCCCGACCTATTATATTCCGAACCCCTAAATTATTGTAAGACGTCGTGAATTTTTATCGATCAGGCAAGATAGAAGGCCGACCCAAAGCATGACCCAAGCCTCAAGTGTAAAGGTGAAAAGTAATATTCTAATAATGGAATGACAAAAAATATACCGATCAAACTTCAATACTGTTCTTATTACCAATATTGATAATTTAAATTTGGCTATTGAACGTTGGAATTGAAATATTGGACAGAATATTATCAAGTACAAAAAAATTAGTTGCTAAAGGCATTTACCAACACAAGATTTAGCAACAAGAGTTTTGTTGGTAAATGCATTTTGGAAACAAATTTTGGTTGTTGTACAATAAGAATATTTTTTTTAAACATTCACCAATAAATTTTTTAGTTGTTGAAGCTTATGAAGAGAATTCTTCAGCGACCAAGATTTGATCTCAAAAGCTATACTTTCAGCTACCAAGCATTGGTCGACGGAAGTTGCCAACATTTAAAAACCAAATAATATTGATCCTTGTAAGCGTACCTTCATCGACCAAGGATTGGCAGTTAGATCTATGCATTAACCATCCAGACTACGATCTCTATTGGTATAGTTATACCAACGATACATCTGTTACTTAAAGGTAAGCATTAGTGACCATTCTTTTAGGTGGTCACTAATCGTGCATTTTGCCCTTGGTCACCGATGATGAAAAAATTTACAATAAAAAATGGTACCTAAATTTTTTATATACAGCGATCAAGTTGAAAATTAAAGTTTTAGCGACCATCATGAGTTGGTCGCTTAAGACATTCAGCGACGGTGAATTAGCGATCATTGTACGACCACAATTTATTGGTCCTTGAATTTTTTTTTTTATGGTAGTGACAGTTGGCCAAATTAACTAGAGGGATCCACTCAATAATTAGCAAAAAGTTGGTAAACTTTGATTACTTATTTTTTCAACAAGCACTCTGTCTGTTCCTTTAAAAAATTTTGGGATCTAATATGATTTCAACTGTATCCATGTTCATAGTCTATTTTTTTTTTACCTTCGACTACTGCAGTCGTGTGCCTATTTAATGTACAATACACTAGAAAATTTGTATCCTTTGTGTTGGGTCTTTGGCTGGTTTGTGGCCGTTCTTATTTGAAAAAAATAGTGTGGCCCGTATAATGTACGACGATTAGAATTGTGTATAAAATAATGTCGATATTTGAGATTTAATCATGCCACCACTATTGCTATTTTTAATTTGCAAAATCGAACATTAACATATTCAATTAATCGATATACAAAAACTCAATGGAAAGCACAACAAATCACAACAGATAACAATGAGTTAATTAAATTCTTATTGGGTAAAGAAATCTCTGAAAAATGAAATATATTGTTAATGGATTATCTTAAATGGTTATAATTTTTGCCGATGTTCAGTAATTCGAAAATAATTTTGTAAAATATTGCGTGAAAGCTTCACATCGATATTAAGATATTGGTGTTACGACTTTATTTTAAGCTCTCAAAATTAACCAAACGATGATGATGATGATGATGACAACAACAACAGAATGTTAAAGGACCATTTAAACGGTTATATTTTTTTCTATTGAAGACTTGAAGTTAAAGGTTCAAATTCTTTTACCATCTTCTAAGCCTTTGTTTACTGGAGATGAAAATCAAATTTTTAGCAGACTTTTGATAAAGTTAGACAAGATATATTGTTGAAAAGTTATGAACCTCATAGAATATATGATTGTGATTGATTATTTACTTTTGACTTAAATTAAAATCAGATTTTAATTTGTAAGAACCATGGGTTAAATAAATATATAGATTCTGCTTCTTGTATGTCTTCTCTTTCAATAGATTTAATAGCACAAATGCACGTACATCCAGATAAACTCATTCTAGTCTCACTTGGACCATTATATATCGGCCAATAAAATTCTAACTGGCTAATATCAATTGGGTCTTGCGATGCTTCAAAAAATGTTCTTCAATTATTTATTGCATGCCTTTATCCAAGAACCAATTCTTTAAGAGTAATTTAAGAGCATTTTGTTGGATTAATTTGAACAATAGAATAAAAATAATCAAAATGTAAATGCAAGAACACCAAGATTTTTCGATCAAAGGCCCCGGAGGTTCGATAATTCAAGAATCATCTAATATTTGGAAATGTATAATTACTATTGTTTGTCGTGAAGTTGATTTCAATTACTATAATTTGATAATTCTATGAGATCTCATCTTAAATCTCTTCAATTTTATTGTTTGTCGTGAAAGTGTTTTCAATTTCAGCTTGCATATTTGGGAATGTATAATTACTATTGATTTAATTTTTTATGATAAAGTTGATATATTTTCTCTTTTTGAACCGTGTGAGTGAACTTTTCAATTGTGGTCCAAAAAATTGTAGCAAGAATCTAGCCTTGTGAGTATTAAAGACAACATATTTATTTAATATCAAAAATTTATTAAAATAAAGATAGACAAAAATAATGAGAAATATCACATCTTCATTAATAAAAATTCAAAATAAGTTTTGAAACTTCCATATGTACATATATTTTTCAATGGAATATGTAAAAATATTTGAAATCTTTATACATCAATCTTCCCCATATACGATCAGATTTCATAGAAACATATGATTTATAATTTAATTTGTGGACGAAACCATTCGATTAATTAAAAATTCAAATTTGAGAGAAATGATGTCTCAAAAAAGTTCAGCAAAATATGATATTAGACTTTTAAGTACACATGGATATTAAGGGTTCTTGAAATTATGAACGTGTTAATGAAAATTAATAATTGGGAATTATATATAACTATGTATATGTATTAGATTAAAGATTATAATGCCTGTGATTTTAATTATAGGATGACGGTCGTAGAAATTCTTATTGAATTAATGACATCGTTGACAAATGAAAAAAATAATAGAATATTAAAAATATTATTAAAAAAATATATTATTAATATTTCTCACAACTCCCTAATTAATAATGAACATATATTTATTTTTAATTAAGAAGGAGAATTTCAGTTTCATGAAAAAATTATAACCTAATTTTTTTCACTATTTCCTTTATGATAATGTATTAATATAATTGTATTTGTGTTTAGTAAGAATAAATAATAATTTAAAATAAATCAATGAAAAATAAAAAATAAAAATTTAAAGTTTTATTCTTTATTTGAAAGCTTTTAGTAAGAAAGTAAAGAGTTTAGATTGTTAGTGTTTTGAAATTAATGGCATTGTTAATAGAATGAAAGAAAAATAATATTAAAATAATTAAAGTAATAATTCATTAATTAACACTAAGCATAAATATGAAATTAAAAAAAAAAAATTTGCAAGGGTAGAAAAGTCCAAAAAAGTTTCTCTCTTTAAGCCACTTTTAGAAGTGGTATAGATATAGATATGATGAAAAACAATATATAGAAATAAAGAATCGATTTTAAGAGAATATATGTAAGTTTGAATCTTTTAAATGTATTGTATGAGCCTTATTTTATATATTTCAAAAGTTATTTAAAAAAAAAAATTATTTATTGAACGTTAGATCCAAAAATCAAGTTGATATGATATATATGTTCTCGCTAGAAACGCTAATAAACTTAATTCATGACCTGTTTCCTCACAAAGATGGTAAAACAAGTAATTGGTCTGCAATTTTATTATAATATTGAAATAATAATTATATGTCGTAAAAATGGTAAAACTTTTTTTTAATTTTAATAACATATATAGACAAAATGACTTATTATATATATTTATTTAGATTTTCATTAATATATTTCTTTTTTTATTTTTATTGACATATAATTAAATATGTATTTGACTATATTCAATTAAATGCAAATTTTAAAAAAATAATAATTTATAAGTCTCTTGGGTCAAAATTTCACTTTCGTGCATTGCAAGTCTTGAAGTTGATTTTCACTTTTGTGCATCATCATATATTGCTTAATTTGTTATATTCATTTAAATATAGGACCGCATATATTTAATTTGTTACAATTAGTTTATTTTATGTAAATTATAATATTTTGAGGGTTATTATTTCTATTCATGGTAGTCAAAAATATTTGAACAAGATTTTTTTTTTTATTCTATACGTAGATTTGAAAAAAAATTATTATTTAATTTAAATTTGAGCAATTGTTTAAAATCTATTTTACCTATAATAACTCTCGTGCATAACACGGGTATGGACAACTACAAATTGTTCAAACAATGTAGTATTTAAAGAGGTTTTCCCAAATTTATGAAAATTCTAATTCATTTCTATTTTGAGCATTTGTTGACAATTTATATCATTAATCAAAGAAATTGTGTTCAAACATTTTTTTTCTTTTTTATTGGGTAAAGAAATCTTTGAAAGATAAAATATATTGTTAATTGTTCATTTTAAAAGGCTATAATTTTTTGTTACGGTTTAGTAATTCGAAAATAATGTAGTAAAATATTGTGCTAAGATTCACGTTGGTATTAAGATATTGCTATTACGACTTTATTTGAGCTCTCAAAATTAATCAAACGAAGAAAGGAAAATAAAAAAGAAAGAAAGAATAAGAAGAAAAAAATATTAAGCAACCATTTTAAATGGCCATAATTTTTGCTACAATTGACAGTTTGTAATTCGAAAATAATGTGATAAAATATTATGTGAGACCTTCATATTGATGTAAGAATCTTGCTATTACGATTTCATTTGTGTCAAGAAAGCCAACTAAACGAAAGAACAAATCATTGAAAGATAAAATACATTGTTAATGGATCATCTTAAATGGTTATAATTTTTGCTGATGTTTAGTAATTTGAAAATAAGACAGTAAAATATTGCGCGAAAGCTTCACATCGATATTAAGATATTGGTATTAAAACTTTATTTGAACTCTCAAAATTAACCAAACGAAGAAAGGAAGCAATAACAATAACAACAATAGAATGTTAAGGGACCATTTAAGCAGCTATAATTTTTGCTACAGTTGACGATTTTATAATTTGAAAATAATGTAATAAAGTACTAAATGATAGTTTCATATTGATATAAAGATCTTGCTATTATGATTTCATTTGAGCTAAAAAAAGCCAACAAAACGAAAGAAAAAATCACTGAAAGATGAAATACATTATTAATTAATCATTTTAAACGACTACAATTTTTGTTACAATTTAGGAATTCGAAAATAATTTAGTAAAGTATTGTGTGAAAACTTCACATTGATATTAAGATATTATTACTACGACTTTATTTGAATCCTCAAAATTAACCAAACGAAAGAATGAAAAAAAGGGACAAAATGGGGGACAACCACAAATGAACAGTGCCCCCCCCCCCCCCCTTCCCTCCCTCCCTCCCTCCCTCCCTCTTATATATATACTAGTTGTTGCACTTGTAACAATTTTCCTTATGTACGAATTAACGTTTATTGAATTAAACGTGCGTTCAGATATCCTAGTGTTCTTCTATTGAAGACTTGAAGTTAAAGGTTCATATTCTATTGCCAACTTCAATTCAAAGCACAAAATACATACGTCTAAACCATTATATGGTTGAAAAGTTATGAATCCCACAGAATATATGATTGAGATTGATTGTTTATTTCTGAATTAAATTAAATTAAAATTTTAATTTGTAAGAAACAGGAGCTAAATAAATAAATAGATTCTGCTTCTTGTATGCCTTCTATTTCAATAGATTTAATATCACAAATGCACATACATCCGGATAAACTCATTCTAGTCTCACTTGGACCATTATATATCGACCAATAAAACTAATTCTTTAAGAATAACTTAAAGAATAACTTAAGAGCATTTCCAATTAAACAAGATTTTCTAAATGGATATAAACTATGATTGTAGTTATGTACATTTCCTAAAAAAATATGTATAAAATAACAATGAAAATTCAGTATGCATTTCGGCCAAATATAGTTAGAAATTGATAGATCATCATGACATAATAATAAAAATATTTTTTATATATAGATTTAGAAAAAAACTAGTTCATCAATGATATATATGGAACACCACAGTCACGTTTCAAGAAGCAATTATTCAGATTATTATTTCATTACTCATTATTACAATAGTGTGGCATAGGATCTTGAAACTTCGAAATTTAATTGACTATAAATTTGCTCACATTCCACGTTGTAGCCACCAGAAAACCACTAACCTTGTATATCTTACAAATCATCACTTGTCAATATGCTGAAAAAGTGTAAAATTTTGTTTTTAAGCCCTGGTTTGGACTTCCAACCACTTTTTCAATTTTCATTTTCTACCATGCACACCAAAATCTTAGACATACAAAGTTTTGAATTAACATTTAAACCATCAAACCATGAAGCTTTACTTGAACAAGCTTGCTAATTGTCAACCTCATTGTCAAGTTACTTATACAAGTAGGAAAATAATTAGTTTAACGTTCTAATGTTGGATGAAAATATGCCCCACATCATGATGTTTTTGTGAATAGAAACGGTGCATATGGATGATAGTGACATGTCCACATAATGACAGACAAGTTGAAAGAACCCAAACCTTTATGTTTCACATCTCAATTTTTGGGACTTAAAAGAAACATGTCTAGCATACACAATACATCATGCCTAAAAGTTGTGTGGAATTTTTACATATTATAAACATAAAAAATCTTAACAAGATTATGTGTATATACATTAGAGAAATAAACTTCTGGTTCTTAAAAAATAGATGTTCTCATATCAACATGAACATCAAGTTCTGTCAAGAAAGCATAAGTGAACATTCGAGATCCCATAACAACAACATATGCGACTACTTTAAACTCAAACATCATAGTTAAAACTTGAAAAATAAATAAACAAGACACCATCCATGATCTGGACGTAATCTATGGAAGCATATATAGGGAGAGATCGAGGTGAGTTTTGGAAAACTCGATAGGATGCGCAATCTATTATAATAGCAATTAACGTACATGAAATCATTTCTAACCTTAATTCTTATATCTAGTGTGTAAAAAATCCTCAAGAACCACATATAACATTTTTTGAAGCATAATCAATTGGTGTAAAAAATTATTTCGGGTACATAACCACAAGGGCCCCAAAATTCATTTCTAGTATAGCTACAAGAGCCATACAAATTCTGTCTGACCATTATTTTCTGAGGCCATCTAGAAAAGAAAAGAAAATAAATAATTAATAATTTTATCAATAACCAGTTGACAAAACCTATGCCCCACACAAACAAAGTCTCAGAAATTTGAACCGTAAACTTTCTTGAGTTTCTTCAATTTGATTGAAATGTAAAGGTACCAAGCTAGGTCTATAAGCGTACAAGAGCTTCCTTTGTGTAGGAAATGGTGTTATGTACTTGACCTCTTTAGATTGAGTATCAAATGAGAATAGATGATAACAATTGAAATGTGCCCAAAACACTCGATTGCCTACTACTGCATAAGGGAAGATCATGTTTATGCTAGGGCTGCTGGGATAATCTCTCAAGAATGTCAAAGGTATAACAATGTTTCTATTAGCCCATTTGTAGTTCTCCAAAACACGAACATTCAGTTGCTCCTGCTGATCTACACATGCAAGAGATAGCTTTCCTCCCCAATCTACGGTCCACACATTTTTCCAATTGGAAAACAAATCTAGTGGTATCTTAATTTTTGTAATACTGTCATTTTCCAAATCAAGGCAATCTATATCATAATCACCCATTAATCTCAATCTAATTTTATAAAATATTGTACCTATAACTCCATCGCCTTGCACTCGAACGTTTCTGAAATTACCCAACGATATGTGTTGTTTCCATGTAAAATCAG
Organism: Ligustrum vulgare; assembly: GCA_963555705.1. Taxonomy (NCBI): domain Eukaryota; kingdom Viridiplantae; phylum Streptophyta; class Magnoliopsida; order Lamiales; family Oleaceae; genus Ligustrum; species Ligustrum vulgare. The sequence continues at coordinate 44,084,099 of OY743187.1, read as the reverse complement.
TACCAACTCTAAGAACATTATAAACAGCTAGTACCTCATTGTTTCCTTGTATGGAAGAATCCGTGTAAACCACCTTTAATTCATTAGTTGACAGAATGTAACACATATCTCTACAAATACCTTTTCCCTCTGTAGGACCAGGCAAATCAAGTATTTGTCCGGTAGCCGGATTCCTCAACCGGTATGTGTTGTTTGACTTGCATTTCTCCAGCATTATTCCCGTGCTCCGCGTGATGGCAGTAAAATTTGTACCTTGTTCTTCTTCATTTTCATCACCACTGCTTTCATATACCATTGTAATGGGAGCTCGGTTCATATTCCTATAAATGAACATCGGATCCTGAATTGTGAAGCACCAAATTTTGCACACGCATTTGAATCTTAGTAATGATTTAACTGGTAGCCAACTCAGAATTTCGAAGATCATTTCATCTGGAAAAAAAACCATCTTCCCATTGTTTCTGTGTGGCCCCATTCTAAAACGAAATAAAAAAACAAATAAGATTATTGCATTTGACGAAAAACACAATGCAAACAAACAAATGAACTACATCTACTTTATGAAAGAAATACATACATACAATGAGATAAAGATCAACAATGAACAAACTAGATGTACCTTGAATAAAAAATAATATAAGATTATTGAGTCAGTACTCAAATCTCTCTATAAATATAAATATGAATGAATAGAAGAACCCTAGAATGATTATGAAACATAAATAGTTCAATGAGATTAGATTAATTATGTTGATAAGGAAACAACTAACAGCCGTATCTTACATTTCCAAAATGTGATAATTGGGAATATTAGTAACGATCAAAATGTAACTATCTTCTATCAATTTAAAATTTCACTGGATGGAAAAGAATCATGTGTGTGTGTGTGTGTGTGTGTGTATAATATTATTACAAAAAAATACTATTTTCTAAAAATAAACCTTTTGTAACTAAAAATTTAAAAATAGCGTCAATTACGTCTGCATCAATTGTCTTTCCAAATCAAAATCGATTTCAAAAACTTCAATGAGAAGCTGAGTATCAAATTCTCATTGTTTCTCTTCATTCGTCTGAATTTCATTCCACGTGATCATCCTAACACTCTTTCACACTCTTTCCTCTAAGATTACAATCTTACTTCGAGTTCATACTTCAAGTTAATGTTAATAGCATTCTAGAAATCATGCCATGTGTCACAAAAAAATAAAAATAAATCCCATAATCTAATGCATGCCATATAAAATGTCCAAGTAACTTTGAAATATTCCATAATCACACTTGCGGATTAATCTTGTTTGTAGCCTCCTTCAAACTTCTGACATCATGTTTGTAAAATTGAGAAGCACGTATGACATCAAAATGGTTCCAATGAAGTTGTCTTCCAGGTCTTCTGGTTCGTGATGAACGAGTTGGTGTTGTCATATTCAATTTGTATCTTCCTAGAATAAATTGTATTAGCCTGATTTGAAGGATATTGAACAGGAATCGTGGTTTCATCAAGCTTTGATTAGGGTACATATAATAGTAGCGTAAATGGTAATCTCCCCTAAATTGATGTAAAGGAAAAGGAATGTAATTAGAGAATATGGTTTGAAGGACTTTGAATATATATTGGAAATATGTATTGAAGAATTTTGGGTACTATTCTTGTTGAGGATGATTGTGAATTATTGTAAGTGTACTGATTTGGGGATTTTGATCATTAAATTGATAAATTTAACCCTGTATAGTTCAGGAATAAATGCCGTGTAATAAGATTAATAATATGAATGAGGTACTTTTTTAGGTTTCAGTTTTACTATGATATAATACAATATTATCTAAAATAAAATTAAAGTGGTGTATGACATGAATATTTTAATAAACCAGGTTATAGAGCGTGCGTTGAACTTGACTTTGTAATGATATTATAAATTATATTTCACTTCATGCATTGCATTTTCTTGTAACTATTTTAATATATTATTTTCTAAATTATAAGCATGTATTTATATATATGTTTATTATCTATTAGATTAATGTCGACGTTAGTATTTTTTTCAGGACAACAATTTGTCGACGTAGTGTGCTTACTCTAATTGTACGTTCTTACCCGAAGTCATTCCCAAAATCGACTATTTTGCAATACACATTTGTATAATAGTAATTTGGTTAACGCTCGAGTTTGCGTTAAGGTAAAACAAGATATATGTCAAGTACATAGCATTAACATCTTTATTTTGTCAAAACTATTATCGACTAAACGATGTTTTTTATGCATAACTTAATCAAATACTTGTTGCATACAATTTTTATATATAATTGAACTCATGACTTGAATCAAAATATAAAACTGCTCTAGAAAAAATATTGAAGCGTGCACAGATGAACGTCAACTCTCTTAGCTGCTAAAAAAATAAATTATATATACTAATAAAAGTATCATGAGTATAAATGTCCGAGAAAAATTATTAAACAAGAATATTTAGACTGTGATTTTTTAAGTTGAACACAGATAGATCACTCAAAGGAGACAACCATCGCTGGGGGTGGCATTCTAAGAAATAAAAAGGGAATGGATTCAAGGATTATTGTGGAAAATGCTCTGTTTTGGAGGCTGGAATTAAAGTTATTGAAACGGAAGTTAATATTTGCAGGGAATGGAAAGGTATGGGCTGAAATAGATTCAACGGCTGCCCTCCAACTTTACACCCAATCAGAACAATATGCTCTAGAATCTATTCCCCAAATCAATAAAAAATGGAAGCCAGATTTTCCCATGTTCGGGAGAAGGAAACGCAGCAGCTGACTGCTTAGCCAATTTCTGAGATACTAATAGAAAGTTCAATATTATGGAAGCTAGTAAACTTCGGGGACTGATCAATAGTGTGACGCCCCTAGCCCTAGCGACCCAAGTGCCTCTAAAATCTATTAGAATTAAATCTCTATAGCCCAAGATCAATCATGTTAAATTACTAAGAAGAATAAACTGGAAACATACTTGGATCCATTGAATATGATTAAACGAGGGTTAGATCTTCCACAACCAAATTCCTTATTGTTCAACATGTTTTCCTCTCTCGATGGACACAAGAAGGTCGTGAACATGGTATAATTTGACTTGGGGACCGTAACCACATAATATGTCCTTTTATGATAGCTAATTAGGTTTCCATCAACCCTAATTAAGCTATCAGGTCTCTCTACACATTGCAAAGCCTATACGAATAGATTTTTATAGAGCCCAAATATTTAGATCACTTAATTGGCCCCTACTAATTTAGATAGCCCAACATAATTGTAATTAACTATTTAGCCTACATAAAAGATTAATTCTAACAATCTCCCACTTGAGCTACATGAGTAATCCAAAACAATTATATTGTATAACCTTAGGTGCACACTAAAATGTTATCTTGCTTTGAAACATCCCCTTAGTTATAATCTGGTCCATCTTTAGTATCAACATGGGATCAAAGCGGCTTTCGTTACACTTATATTGGTAACTAAACCCATCAGTGGATGACGTACCAACACATTCAATGACATAGATCAAGTATGGATGTGTGGCATGGAAATTACATGCAATGTGATAATAAACATGCATATTTCCAATTGGTCCAACTTTATTTCTTAGTGAGATCATGTTAAATCTTTGCAACCTTGATGCTAAACCGCAAATGAAACGATCAAATTCAAAGATTTGAAAATAAATCATATCTTTAATTCTACAAAAAACAACAATAGAATGTGTCTATCACTTAAAGAGCACCAAAGTACAAACTCCTACTAAAACAACATTACACCAAATTATACAACACCCATATGAGCAGTGTGCTTATGAACTACCTGGGTTATAAACCCTTGGTGAGCAGATCTGCGATATGGAGTTTGTGTCCCTACGCTCTAAAGACAACTGAGTACTCTGAATTCATTCTTTGACAATAAAGATTGTCTCCAAATGTCCTGACTTCCTTTAGGTGAGAAAATAATGTTTTGCTCTACGCAAATATTGCACAATCCTTTTGGATGCTTTCAAATGATTCATCTTAGGATTATTTAAATATCTGACCAATACTCCCACTATGACGCTATATCTTGATGCGTACATACTTGAGTGTATACAAGACTTTCTATAGCCAACGCATAAGAAGTCTCATGCATATAAATCCTTTTTCAATTTAAACTCAATCTAGGGACACTGAATGAGACTAAACTAGTCTCCTTTATCACTGAGTGTATTTTCTAATAAACAATCTTTCATACCAGAAATGGTACATTTACTCCCACTGAACTTATGGTATATAATCATCAATTGCATTTATCTCAAATCCAAACGAGATAATAATTTGATAAAATTTTCCATACCTTTGATGGGGAGATTGTTTGATACTATAGATGAATTTATTTAGTTTGCAAACCATTTTCTTTTTATTACATAACACAAAATTTTCTGGTTGCACCATACATGTTATCTCATTTATCCAATAAATATAAGTTATCATTCAAAGATAACTATGGGTCTAACAAGATTTGAATTATGAAAAGACTAACTTTATTGTTTTCAAATGAACAATAATAATCGAATTTGTTCAATATGAGAAACATAAATCAAATTTCATCTAAAAGACGGTCTTTATAAGTCTTTTCTAAAATAAAAAAATGACTAGTACTTAATAATAACCTAAAATTCCTTATAGCTTCAACTGTAACTGTATTACCGTTTTCCGAACAAATGAATCTTTCAGCATCAATTGGATGTTAGCTTTATAGGCAACTATGCATAGTCACACTTATGTGATTGGTAGAACTAGAATCCATTGACCAAGTGTGCATAGGTACAAAAGTTAAATTAACTTCAAATCAATCCAGAACGAGAAGCACACTTTTCTTAAGACCCAGTTTGAGGCATTCCTTATTTATCGTCCACCCTTACTGCAAAAGTAATAGGCAAATTTCTTATCCTGTTATTTTGTATTTTTTGTGGTACCTCAACTATAGCTTCTTTTCCCCATTTTCCTTTTCTGATCTTGATGAGTTGTTGGCAAGTGAATACTTTCAGTCCTATCCCGCTTAAGTATTTTCTCTTCTTGTACACGGTGAGATGTGAATTCATGAAGAATTCATTTATCAAGTTGAGTGTTGCAACTAACTTTAAAATGGCTGTATTGTGCATTAAGAGAAAGCAAATCCAGATGCACGAGCAAGTCCAAAGTCAGCTCTACCTTTCGTACCTTTAATTCGAAAGCGAGACTAGACACTATAATTTTCTGAATGGAACATTACATGATCATAAGACTCTTGCGATTAGAAAGGTCCTCACTTCTCCACGTCCCTTTCATGGAACTTTTATTAGTGAGAACATGTGATCGTTCTGTCCAAAGTGCAAGGTTAAGATCCATATAACCGAGAACAATCATAACGTTCTCTTTCCAATTTTGAATTTATTGCCATTAAACATGAGAATAGAGTTAATTGCCAGATATCGTAGTAGTAGAATCAGTAACTGAATCAAAATCAGGAAAAAATAAAATAATGGTGGGCCCAATTACAAGATACCTAGCACAACATTGATATTTAGTCTTTGAACAGAAATATCAATTTGTAAGTGGTACTCTCCATGCAGTAATCAAATATAAAAAATTGATCTGTCAAACAATAAGTCTTTCTTTGGACTGACTTATTATTCACATGATATACTTTATAATCATCACATATTTATTACCATAGGTGTGTTTGTCATTTGGCCAAATAGTGACCTTCCTTTGAACCGATCAAAGTTCGCATAAATAACACACACACGCGTCTTCGTATTTTAAAATTAAACAAATCTACACAACATATGTTACTTTGGCAACATGTCATTTCAATTGTTTTATTTCGAAATATAAGACAATATTCATATTTCATCTGGTTAGGATACTCTTAACGCAATAATCAAATATCGATATTCAATCTGTCAGACAATAAGCCTTTATTTCGATCGACTCATTGTCCACATGATTAACTTGATGATAATCATATATTAAATCGCGTGTGTCTGTCATTTGACCAAACAATAATCTTCCTTTGGGCCGATCACTGTTCGCATAAATAGTAGACACCATTCAATCTGTCAAACAATAAGTCTTTCTTTGGACGGACTCATTATTCACATGATTAATCCGATGATCATCGTATATTTATTACTGCATGTCTGTCTGTCATTTGGTCAAACAGTATCCTTCTTTTAGGCCAATCACTGCTCGCATAAAATAACATACACACTCGCCTTTATATTTCAAAATAAATAAATCTACACGACAAATGTTACTTTGGCAACGTATCGTTTCAATTAATTTATCTCGAAATACAAGAAAATTGATGGTTCTGCAGGATTTTAAGAGTGAGAAGATAGAGATCCTAAAGTTTAATTGTCAAATTCTTAATTTCTGAAATTTTAAGGGCCTGATATTTAATTCCAGAAATTTTAAGGTTTTGATTCTAATTCTTAAAACTTTATGGGCCTAATGGTCAATAATTCAAGAATTTAGGGATCTGAGACTTGAGGACCTAAATTTTGAAACTCCAAAATTTTAGGGACTTGAAATTGTAAAATCCAAAACTTTATGGACCAAATTCAAATAAATCAAAACTTTAGAGGCCAACTATGAAAAAATCCTTAACTTTAGGAGTTAAATTGAAATTTTATAAAAACTTAGTGAACAATTTTTAGGAATTTCAAACTTTAGGTGCCATTTAGAAAATTTTAAAACTTGTGGGGCTGATTCAGAAAATTTTCATACTTTAGAGGCTGAATTATATTACCCTTAACTTTAAAGGCCCAACTTTAATAATTTATAACTTTAGGGGGCTTAATTTTAAATTTCATATTTTCAGGGATTAAAATAATATCTTTATTACCTTAGAGGACCGGAAGAGCAATAAACCGAAATATGGAAAATTGCACAAGGGTCCCTGAATTCATCATATTTCCGGTGGAAGCCCCTCCCCAAAAATTGAATGGAGCTACGTTTTATTCAACCCTAGCCGCCGTCCGGCAGCAGCGAGCCCCTTCCAAGACACCGGTCATCGCCATTAGAATGGCTGTCGACCGGTGCCACCGCAGCGCAGTCCTCGGCTGCTGGAACAAGAAGCCGCGCGAAGACAGCGCTGAACTCAGTTGCAGCACTTGCAGGCGCTGCAACTCCACCTGCTGCCGCTAGCGCCCGCGGCGACGCAGCTGTCGGCCAAACCTCCTTAAGCCTAATCCGACACCAGATCCACATCCTTTCTTCGCAAGTTCACAAGTTAACGCCTCATCGATCAACACCAAAACCAAAAAATCCATATGTACGTACAGAATTTCATATATACCAAATTTTCATCCAAATAATCACAACCTTAACATCGAATCCATGAATCCACATGCTCAACACCCAATTCCACCAACCAAAATTCAAAAATCTCATACATATATAAATAGATATACATGTCGGAGAACCAAACTCGAATCTTCAACATATACATACAAAAAACTGAACGCATATATATAAATCCAATTGCACGTGTTGAGGCAGTAAACTCAACCGAATTAATACTTCAGTTTCATGCCGGGTATATTACAAAAATATGCATTTAATCCGGCAATAAGCACACTTATAAAATATAATTTCTGCTATCATATATCGCATGAAAAAACTAATAATTCAACATGACTGAGTTTGATACCACTCGATAGAATTAAATTTCTATAGTCCAAGATCAATCATGTTAAATTATCAAAAATAATGAACTGGAAACATACCTTGATCCATTGAATCTGATTAAACAAGAGTCAGATCTCTCGCAGCCAAATTTCTTGTTGTTCAACATGTTTTCCTCTTGCGATGAACACAAGAAGGACGCGGACATGGTATAATTTGACTTGGGAAACATAACCACATAAGATGTCCTTTTATGATAGCTAATTAGGTTTTCATCAACCCTAATTAGGTTATCGGGTCTCTACACATTACAAATCCCATACTAATAAATGTTTCTAAGGCTCAAATATTTAGATCATTTAATTGGGCCTAATAATTCAGATAGCCCAACGTAATTATAATTATCTATGTAACCCACATAAAAGATTAATTCCAACAAAATCAAGTACTTGAACAACAAAACATGCTTTAGAAAACTTATTAAATAATTATGAACGGATAAAATTTTGTTTAACTTTAACAAGCATAAAATAAAATATTAAAAATAACTGTCTTAACAATTAAATAATACATAATGAAAATTTATAATTCTTTAATTAAATAAATACTTAAAATTGGTGGATCCTCTTTTACTCTCACATTGCTAACGATCTCATGTTCGATTGCTATGAACCTTTAATTACGCGTAGGTGGAAGGGGAGAGTGAGATAAATCTTAATAAATAAGTAGCGCACGAAATATATTAAACATATTTTACACATTTTTTAATTAATGTTTGATGGATACTTGAAACAATAAGATATTCAATTTCATATAGACATAGTAGGCGGTTGACTTCTAAATACTTGATACACATTTTTTTTTAAATACTATATTGCCATCACAAAACTTAATTCTTACACCATATTTTTAATTGATTTCTTTATTGATTAAAATAGACATAAATGAAATTACAAAAATATCCTTTTATTTTTCTCTCACTATTTTTAAATACACCACAATCTTTCAAATAAATTTATTTTATTTTCTTCTTTATATTTATGGTGACTATATTGCCACCACAAAATTTATTTTTTACACCGCAATTTAAAGTATTTTCTTTATTTATAAAAGTAGACATAAATAAAATTACATACATATTCTTTTAATATTATCTCACTAAAAATAATTTTTATATACATCACATCTTTCAAATATTCTCTTATCTTCTCTATGTTCATTTTTCTAAATCATCTTGTTCTTCTTGTTATTTTATATTTTTGCTCTTCAATACCAAGTTAATTAGAATAGATGTTAATACAATAATTTCATATGAGTTTTCAAATAATAACATCATGCAAACATTAACATAAGTTAAAGTTTAGGACTTTAGGTTAGTGAAAGATTTTTATTGTTCAAGGTTCCCTATATTTTGATGTCACCCAGGATTTTGGTTATTTAATTATATTTGATTTTCAATTAAATTTTATATTTAATTTTCGAAATCTATGATTTTTCAATTACATATATTTGCGTGTTCATACTGCATTCCACCTATCGTGTTTTCAGTTGCATCTAGTATTAAAAAAAATAGTGATTCCAATTGCATCTAGTATTTTTTAAAAAAAATGTGTATCAAGTATTTAGAAGCCAACCTCCTACTATGTTTATATGAAATTGAATATCTTATTATTTCAATTATCCATCAAATATCAATTAAAAAATGTGTAACATGAAAATTTGAACATAATTAATTGTAATTAAGGAAACAATGAGTGGTAATGATGAGAAAAAATGGGAGAAATATTAGGGATTTGGGATGGTGAGTACACCACAATAATTTTTTTTTTTTTTTTAAGGATTAGGAGTATTATTGTAAATTTGTTGTGGTGTGTTTATTGAAAATATATTTTAATTGTGGTGTAATTATAATGTGGTGTAGTAAATAAATTTTGTAGTGGTAATATAATTATCCTAAATTTCAAATTCATATAAAAATTGGAGAAATTGTATAATCGAAGGACGTGAATTCCTACACCGTTTCAGAATCTGGATTTCTTGAAGTGTTTCTTGAAGGGCCATGCTTGACCAAGTTCGATACCATGACTTTGTATGATAGGGTTGTGAGGGAAAATCTTACATATGGCAGTAGGGCTTTCACAAGAAGAGCTTTTTCTATGACTTCTGGTCAAAGAAATCATTATCCACCATACTACAGTTCAAAAACTTCAATTTCCATAAATCAATCTCTCCGTGGACTACAAGCAGACAATCCTGGTAGCCGAAAAGCTCGACGAAGCTGGAGTGAAGCTACTCAAGGATTTCGATAAAGTGGATCTGGCTGCTACGACTGAGCATGGGTGCCTTGTGGTGAATGAGCCCACTATTTCCATGGTGGATGATATGGTGCAAGAGTTTCATGGTGGAATGAGTCCTACAATTCACGGATGTCCCACTCATTTTCACACCTGAATCGGAACCGGTTCTCTACTGTTTCTTGATTCGTTTACAAAATATATAAAGTGGACATATCTGAGGCTTTTCAGTTCCTTCCATTTTCTCTCTGGAGAACCATCTTCGAAATCACCTTCGCTCCGCCTCATACATTGCTACCGCCACCATTATCACCAGCTCTGTCTTTGACTCAATCAAGATCGCCTCTCGGAGCTACGCTTCATTAAAAATCTTTTACCCACAGTCTCAGTCAATTTGCTGAGGCCGAGTTCGTCCGATCAAGCTCCGTTAGGGTCTGATATCTGCATCAATCGTATAATCTTCAAGCAGGCATCTTTCGCTTAGGGTTTCGTTCAGGGTTTCGATAGTTATCGTCCTATTTTTCTTCTGCTTTGTAGAAACCCAGCTTCGAAATCACATTTGGTCCGCCTCTTCCATCGTTACCGCCATAACTTGTGGTAATTTTTAATATCTTCTTCCCAATTTCTAGGATGTGTTTGTGGTATTCTGGTAAAATTACGTTTGGATATTTTGTTTTTTTAGATTAGATGATGAAATTACGTTTGGAGTTTTTTGGTTTTTCAGATCTGGGTCAGTTACATTCCACACGCTGCCATTATCAAAGAAATGAATGCTTTTGATTCTGTTCATGGACTTATATGGAAACTTAAAAATTATATTTTTAATTGATTAATTATCTTAATTGATGCTTTATTATTAATGAAATCAGATCTTATGTTTCGTAATTAGCGTCTGATTACGCTCCATTTAGTGGTATCCTCTTTAACTGTTGTCTTTCTTAGATATATATATATATATATACATACATATACTTAAAAACCATTTATTTAGATTATTTCATTGTCCCAGATTGCATTTCGATTTGAACTAGCATTTCTTCTGTGCGATGCACGGAAGTTATTCAAAAATATCAATTTCGATAAGTATTTGTAAAACTTTAATACTTATACATAATTAACACAAATTCAAAATGCATGAAAATTAATATTATACCACAATAACTATTAAAATTTAATAAATAATATAACTAATTCAAATTATAATAGTTACTTTGAATAGTAAGACAATTTATATATATAAGTAATACATGACTTTTAAATTTCAATAATTTTTATGAGCTATTATTAATTTCAAAGAATATACAAATTTAGTAGTTTATTTAATGGTATATCATGTTTGATGTAATATTGTGGAAGATACCAAATATATTTATCACGATTTCTGAATTTTCCTCTCGTATTTAAATTTTTCTACTTCTAATTCAAAAATATCAATCACAATAATTATAAATGCGTGCTTAACTTAAACCCATGAATATTTTGTACTTAACCAATAAAATCATATTTTTTTTACTTATAAAATCAAATAATCAAAAATAGTAATTACGTAAATCTAGTAATTACCATGATATAACAACATGCAATGTCGGAGAAAAAAAAAATGATACTAAAAATTGTATATCAAATCATATTTACGCAACTAATAAAATTAAGAATGATTAAAAAATATAATTTATTACTAACCATAGAAAGACACAAAAAAAAAAAAAAAAAGTTAAGGCTCTGTTTGTTAAAAACATTGTTTTTAAAAACATGTTTTTTAGGTAAAATATATGCGTGTGGTTAAAATATATGGTTGAAAAGTGGAGAGAGAAAATGTATGTGGTTAAAAAGTGATTCGAAAAATTGTATTGAAAATTTTTTTTTTTAAACATGTTTTCCAAACAGAAGCTAAAAAGTAAAAAAAAATGTAGTGAAAGAATAAAGCAAGAAAAAAAATTAAAAATGTTTTGACAGCTGACACATTCCAAGCAATTAATGTTATGTGACTTGGAAAATGATATTTTGAATAATGAATATCAAGATAAGATAGACATTCCATAGATTAGATAAATATAAGCTTATATTTTTAATACAATTATTACATTTTATAAATCAATTTATAAACAACATAATTTCTCAAACTGTTTTTTAACCACACGCATTTTCTCTTCACTTTTGAAGTACACATTTTCTCTACGCTTATTCAAAACATTAATAGGTGGCTTTCTGTTCGTATTTTAATTTGTATTTTCATTTTCGAAAATGTTTTATGTTTTCCGCTTTTATTTTTGTTTTCAAATTTGCTGAAAACGCGTTTGGTTTGTTATTTCTGAAAACTGTTTTTGAAAATGAAAAGTTGAAAATCACGTTCTATTTGAAATTTTGCAGAATACTAATTAAACTATTTTTAATTAATTTGCTTGCAGAATACTACTGGCTCAAACTCAAATTTCCTTTCACAATACATTGAAAACATGGTTACCTGCAATACACTAATGTGAGCACTAAGAATCTATATTAATATAGCTTGGTCAGGTTTGGGATTTAAGGAAGCTCTGGTTCTTTTAAAATCTAGAAAATGCAAGTTCTTTCAAAACCACCAGAGTTCATTTATCAAGACATTTTTTGAAATATAACAAGAAGAAATTTTCACGTAATTTTTTTGTAATATTGATATTGAATTCAATAAAACTTTATTTTAGACTTGGGTTCCAACTTCCAAGTTAGGATAATTCTCAAAATAAATAAATAAATATTTAGGCTTAGTTCCAAGCTATGATAATTCTAAAAAAAAAAAAAAAAAAAAAAAAATCCCAAAACTCGTTTTCCGTGTTTTGAATTTTTTTTTTGTTGAAATACACTTAAAAAATCCAAAACGGGGTTTTGGACGTTTTGCGTTTTGTGTACAATTTTTTTTTTTTTTTTCAAAATGCGTTTTCGAAAATGGAAAAGAGAACGCGTTTTTAGTGTTTTCGAAAATAAAAATAGAAAACGACCTCAAAACAGCAAAGAGAATAAGGTCTTACGTTTTCTCAAAACTCAATTTTTGCCACATTTATCAATAAAATAATCTAAACACAAAAAAAAAAAAAAAAAAAAAAATTCAATACGTTTAACATTAAATTATGAAAAAATTTACTATTTCAAATAATGTGATTTTTAAAATTTTTGTAGAAAGTGTGATCAAAATTTAATACTTGTACGTATATTAAAAATTATAATGACAAAATAAATGATAAGAAAAACACATTACAAAAGATCAAATTACAAAAAAAAAAAAAATGAAAATGCTGACACATTACTTTCCACAAGCAATTATTAATGCCTTGTGTGATATGCAAAGTTAATCAATTAAAAAAAAAGGCATTGGGCAGAAACTTTTCTGTTTTAATATAAAGTATAGATAGATAGATAGTATAGACTATAAAATCAAAATCAAATACAGATATAAGATGTTAAACTACTTTAAAATAGCTCTTTTCATTTCTAAAAGGAAAAAAAAAAAAAAAGAAGAAGAAAGAAACGAAACCAAAAAATCCTAAAGATTTGTTCGATAATAATAATATTAATTAGAATAACTATAAATCAATATCAGATAGAGCCATAAAATGCTAAACTACTTTAAAATATCACTTTTCTTTTCTTTTGAAAGGGGGAAAAAAAAGCAAATCAAAAAAAGGAAAGACAAAGCAACCCCAAAAATGTGAAAAATACTATTTGGTTTATAACACTGTTTATTTATGAAGTAAAAAGTAATAGTTGAAAATCGGAGAGAGAAAATGTTTGGTTAAAAAATAGTTTGAAAAATTGTGTAATTTATAAATTTGTTTATAAACCGTGATCTGTTTGTTAAATGTTTTGTATCACGTTTTTTTATTTTCTATGTAAAATATATGGTTAAAAAGTGGAGAAAGAAAATATGTATAGTTAAAAAGTGATTTGGGAAATTGTATTATTAAAAACTTGTTTAAAAAAACTTTTGCCAAACAGGGAGGCTAAAAAAAAATTAAATTAAATAGTACGGCTATCAGTGGACAGTCAGTGTTGTTTGAAGAAAGAAATAATAAAAAAAAAGATGTCAAATGACATCCTATTTAACCAAAAAAAAAAAAAAGAGACAAAAGTGAACAATAAATGGCGGGACAATTTTTTGTTTTTATACATAGTATAGATGTTATTTTCTCATTGTAAATATGTAATATCTAGAAGAATTCATTTTTTTTTCCTTCTTAATATTCATAGATTCTTTTTTTTTTTTTATATATATAGAGAAATTTAAACGAAAATTATCTTTTATTTCTTTTGATTCAAGTGGTGGTCGAAATTTGTTTTATAACTTTTCTATTATTTTTTGTTCTCATGCAGCTCGAAGGAGAGACCCACTCTCGGGTAATATCAATTCCTTTTTAAGAATTACATTTTTTTAAGGAATTATGTGCAAGATGACGATGATTAATTTCTATTATTTTGTATACAACAAATAAAAATATTAAGTTGAGTTTCATTCTAAATAAACACAGAAAATCAGTAACTATAAATCTAAGCTTATTGAGATTTGACTAAACTTATGACATTGAGATTGTGAATTGATTATCAGTTCTTCTATATCCTTTTTTTACGAAAAAATAATTTCTTGTTCTATTTTATTATGAAGATCGAATGTTCTATATTCTTGTCTGATCATGATAAAAATAGACTTTCTTAGGATGTGATTAGCAGCACTTTGACATTGAGTAACTCAGCCTTCATGTCACTTGTTTCACGGTTTCCATTCGAACTAGAAAGTGACCAAGGATAATCGTGTCAAGGTGTAGTGAGCACCATAGACAAAGAAAGATAGACTAAGATGTAGCGATGTGTAGATGTTAATGTTATTGCCTCCAAGTCTTTGTAGTGTCCAGGACTATACTAGACAAGGCAAACAAGGTCTCTGCCAATTCTTCCTCATCCTTGGAGACATGTTCTTGTTTCTGGTTATTTATGCCTTTTATCTTCTTCCTCATCCTTGTAGATGTTTAGCTTGAACAAGTATTGGTTCAAATGGTTCTTCACTTAAAGTACATGAAAGAATCTTGATGTACATAAATAGTTCATTTTCATTTCGATATTTAGTTTTGACAATGTTTATAAAATGGTTTGTTGAAAGTTTTTGGTCTTCTAGAAACAATGACTATACATTCATGAAAGCTATATTTTATAGGTTGAATAAATGTTATGCAGTGCCAATAACCATAGTCTTCAATGGGACTACGAGTCTATACACTATTCATGTTCTTAGTGTTTTAAATGTGGAAGTCTCGTCCACTTTTTAGTTATAACTTGTTATGACTTTCATCATTTAAAAAAGTTCAGTTTCTTATTAAAAAAAAAGGTGATACTTGTGAGTTTTTATTGGAGAATTTTATTTGTCCCCATACTTGTAAGTTTTTATTGGAGAATTACATTGACCACCTTTTTTCTTTAGTTCACCCAAGAAAACTTCATTTTTAGCAATTGCTAGTCTGCTGTTTGTTGAAAGTTTTTAGTCTTCTAGAAACAATGGCTATACATTCATGAAAGCTATATGTTATAGGTTGAATAAATGTTATGCAGTGCCAATAATCATAGTCTTCAATAGGACTATAAGTCTATACACTATTCATGTTCTTAGTGTTTTAAGTGTGGAAATCTCATACACTTTTTAGTTATAACTTGTTATCACTTCTATCATTAAAAAAAGTTCAGTTTCTTACTAAAAAAAATAGTGATACTTGTGAGTTTTTATTGGAGAATTTCATTTGCCCCCATACTTGTGAGTTTTTATTGTAGAATTACATTGACCACCTTTTCTCTTTAGTTCATCCAAGAAAACTTCTTTTTTAGCAATTGGTAGTCTGCTCATATAACATTTTTAGAGCTTCTTCTCCGTAAAGGTCAAACTAGTTTTAACAATTTCTACTTCTTGCAGATGGAGTGGCTTCAAGAGCTAAAATGAACTAACAATGGTATTGTTGTTTCAGGGCTACAAAAGATGTTTCGAAAGCTGTATGGGTGTTCTCCAACTCAAAAAATCCAAAGTAGTCATTGAAAGTAAAATTCTTGGTGGTCATAATAAGATCGACCTCTTTGTTTCTTATTGTCATGTGTCAAGATGCTGAAGAAAAAAAAAATGTGTTAAGGGTTTGAATTTGGGCCAAATTTAGAATTCAAATGTCATCACCCTTGGCACTGAATTTATGGAAGTGCTTTCTATTACCCTTCAATATTATGTGCGGTGTAGGCTGAACAACAATCTAAGTTGGCATTTTGCAAAAGGTTTGATTAGCATTATGTTAGAAGTTAGAATATTTTTCACTTCGTACTATGTTTTGGGATTGTATTAGTCCATTATGTTTAATATTTTATGTTCTTGTTAAATTTCTTGTTTCAAAAAAAAAAATATCTTGCTTTATTTATTTATTTATTTATATATCTTGCTGCATTGGGTGGTCGTTTGAAGGTTATCATGTCCGATGCTAACGATCTTGGTGGGGGAGAGCACAAGATTATGTCCTACATATGATTGTGATGGAATCTTCCTGGCTTTGATCCAAATACCAGGTATTGTTTATAGTCTGGTGAGTGCAAAAATAATATTATAACTGTTTTATAGTTAAATTTTTATTCTTGATCTTCTTCCTATTTTTGGTTGAATATTTTTTGTTCAAGAAAATTTGCTTTATGTATTTCAACTGCATTCGATAATCTTTGAAAGGTTGGTGGATGACTCTGTGTTTCTAAGTTTTTTTTGTTCGCAATGATTTTCTTCTCCATATGCTTATCATAGAAGATAGAGAGGTATGTGAATTTCGAAAATGTCTTTCATCATTTGGAATTGGAACACCCTTTGCCCCATCAAATATCATGTTTCTACTAATAACTATTATTTGTTTTGATGATGTAGGGTGCTATTAATTTGCCCATGTCTGTTTATGAAGAGAATTCATGGCTATATGTGGTTATCTTACTGACGTAGGTGAGATAATCTTCTTTCAGCATAACACCTGAGCTTGATTTAACTAGAATGCAACTCTCATCATGTATAGTTGTGCATATAATTTTGTCCTAACGTTCTTACTTGAGATTTGAGAATACGTGTCCTGACAAAAAGTTCTCTAATTCATAGAGAGTGTTTTGGTGTGCAATGGTTTACATTTTCTAGATTTCTGGAAAGATATTTGTTCGGATCACATTATTATGATGCTATGAACTGACAATATGAATTTTCTTATAATAAAAGACATGTAATGGTGAGAGGGGCCGGGAAATGGGAAGTAGGTTAGCTATGCGACTAACATCTTGTATTTACTAAATATTAGTCATTGAAATAGTTTGCTGATTTGAAGCTAAACTTTGGCACGAAAATTACTTAGTTGCCCTCCTCCTCCTTTCCACTTTGTCCCTGCAATAAATAAATGCACATAATAATGGAAAGTGGAAAAGGTAACTAGGAGAATTGCTTCTATATGGTATTAATTCACATCGCCCATTTAGTTTTACATTTAATTTGTCCTTTTCTTTTTTCAAATACCTTCTTTTCTTTTATCGTAGGATCCAATATATATCTATTGAAGGATTGAGAAATCCTGCTTTCTAGATTTTATTAGTCTGAAAAGGTTTGTTGCAGACCTTTCCAAGCGAACCTTATATAAGTAATTTTTTTTTTTTTTTTTAATAATTTGGGTCGTTCACAGTTTATCCTTATGCGGGTCAGGAGCTAACATTAATAGTAGATAGTACATGAAAGGAGGGGGACATAAACCTAATCTCTAAGAAAGCAAAGGAAGCAATAAATGTAGGAGTTCAGCTCCCTAACAATAAAAACAATGAAAAGTACAAGTAAAATAAAGCCTATGCTATAGCCCTCTGTAGCTAGGTAGGCCATATATGTCGATCTCTACAAGCGCCCTGAGTTTGCGAGGTAGATCATGCGGTCCATACTCCTGATAGTGTCTCTGATCCCAACCTTCTGATGCAAGCGCATCAGCAACTTGATTACCCTCACGGTAGATATGGGAAATAGTATCACTGTCAAATTGAAGGATGTCTCTGATCTGTCTGAGGATGCCCTGAATCCTCCAAGGTCCACCTCCTAGGATGATATAATGGATAGCCACTAAAGAATCAGCCTCAACCCAAATAACTGTAATCCCCAATCTGTGAGCAAGAAGAATGCCATCCAGGATAGCCCGCAGCTCAGCGTCAAGAATAAGGCAGTCTCCATAGAATACAAAAAAGCTCATATACAGTGCCCTCCATGATCCCTAATAATACCCCCTCCACTAGCTGCACCGTCCTTAGCGCATCAATCAGTGTTAAGCTTGAAGGCTCTCACCGAGGGAGTACGCCAAATTACTAAAATAGGGGGAGAGGGTGTAGAGGGAGTAAAACTAATACCAAATAAAGAGGCAACAACTGTGTCCTCGCTCCAATGCTGTGATCTAAGGAGTCGCCCAGTATGTAAGAATATGAGCATCCGGTATACTCTCCAAATAGTCCTCCTCGGCTCCATCCGAATGCCCCTGTGCTTCGGAACCTCATATAAGTATGCAAGTCTTATATTTCGTTTTCAGAAAGCAATAACATTTAATGGTGAGTTTATTATATTGACTTTCTTAATCGTAAAACTCTTGTATTTACCCTTGCTTACATTTGTATTTGATTTTGGAGATAAACTTCAATTCTTGATGGGTTGACTATTGCCACTATGATGGGATTTTTCCGTGAATAGATTTTTCTATAGGTTGTAAAGATTAACGATCTTGAGCTAATCTAATGGGTTTGGTTGCATTTAACTGAAGAGGGTTACTTGGACTTGTAGCATGATTTATACATATGAAGGAGAATATGTTGCCCATTGTGGGTACCATAATCTTTACCCACATGCGGTGTGGGACTGCCATGTGGCATAAAAAATCATTTATTATACATGGCAATCTCACAACATAAGTGGGAAAAGATTATGGTGCCCATAATGAGCATCATATCCTACCTGTTATACATGAGGGAGGATATGTTGCCCATTGTGAGCACCGTAATCTTTACATAAAGCTTTCATATGATGCATTTTGCGTTTATGGTGTTTTATTCCCTATCTATTTGCTTTACTAGAAAGAATCTTTCTAGAAAATCCTATAAATGGAAATACTAAGAACGTGTATAACAAAGCTTAAGAAGTTCACTTAGAGAATTTCTAATAGACTCTCTAAACTTGAGATGCTCTTTATTTTGAAGAGTCAATCCTTAAAATCTTAAAATATCACTCCAATAGGCTCTCTAATGTAACATTTTAATTTAGAGAGTAGATTTGACTCTCTAAATTTGGAGAGACAAACTCACTCTCTATTATTAAATGCATTCAAAAAGTTTCAATTTCTAATGTTCCTACAATGGCTTTCTTTATTACATATTTGATATCATTCACTTCTGAAAAAAAAAATATTAACTAAAATAAAGAAGACAATAAATATTTTTATGAAAAAAGTAAAATAAAGAGCCAAAAATAAAGAGTGTTGGAGCTTGCAAAAATTTTTGCTATTTAAATTTAAAGATGTTCTCTATTATGTAGAATATGCTCTTTAAATATAGAGAATTTATTAGAGATGCTCTTACAAGTTAGTTTTAAAATATAAATATTTTTTATTTTTCAAAAGTTGGAAATAAGTAAGTTGTACGATTATATCTTTGTGAAACTATAGCTTAATACTAGTTATTCCACTTTACAAATAACAAGTACAGGAGAAATTGCAACAAATGAAGTCAATTAAGAATAAATATAATCCCAACCAAAGAACTTATGATATAAACAGGGTAAGTATAAGTAGCAGTAACCCGCACAGAAGTAGAGAATAAATAGCTTGCAGCAGTGGAGATAAACAGAAAACAAGCAGATTGCAATGAACAAAATGGACCAGAAAAAATGAAAGAAGTGTTTGCCAAAACGGCCTTCAATTTACAAATGTCCAAGCAAATAAGGCATCATTATCGGAAAAAACTTGCTCCTGCAATGCATCAACAAATAAGAGATGAAGAAGTATGAATCAATGGCACAAAATATCTTCAAATAAAATTCCCTAAAATTAGAATCATTAAACATTCATTTTAATCTTGTTTTGTAAGTTTCTTCCATTTTGTTGAGGTAAACTGTTTCACTTCTCTATGTATTTTGTCCCCTTTTTAGTTCTGTATTCTTACTATTTGATTTCTTCCGTTTCTATGTATTTTTTTGGGGTATGTGAACTTCTATATGTGTTTGTATAAATTGTTTATATGTGGTGGATCTTTTGTGCAGGGGAATGATGTTTTCGGGTGAAAGTTCCTTTTTATTATACTGAAATCTTAACAAATTATGGTTGTAACTAATTATTATAACTTTTTTTTAAAAATGTTAAAATAAAGGGGTTCTTAGTTAAATAGGTTTGTCAAACAATAATTTTAGTAGAATAGACTTTTTTGTTCTCGAGTGAGAGTTACTTTTTATTATACAGAAATCTTAACAAATTATGGTTGTAACTAATTATTAAACTTTTTAAAAAAAATGTTAAAATAGAGGGGTTCTTAGTTAAATAAGTTTGTCAAACAATAATTTTAGTAGAATAGACCTTTTTGTTGAAATGTCAAAATTACCCTTAATGAAAATGATTGTTTATTTTGCAAGATATATTTCCAAACTTAGTTAGATTGATTCAATTCGTGGCTTCTGATAATATTTATATTTTTTAATCTTTTAAATTTTCTAAAAATGTTTTATATTGTGATTTTTTTCAAAAAATTTAGGATGATATTTTTTAGTTATATATCAAAAAGTTATTCCTTCTGAAACTTCTTTTTCTATATCTTCGTATTCTACTATAATTTTATGAACTGTATTTATATTTTTCGCTATTTCAACAGAATCAAGTTCTATTTTATTTAAGTAAGAGTAGTCAATATCTTCATATATATTTTTTAGTTTAGATTGTCCAACAAAATATATATTTTTAGATTTTTCAGCAATAGCTAATAAATATGAAATATCTTTGTTTTCTAAATATAGTTTATAATCACAATTATTAGAAATTGATGCTTATGAAGTATTCATAAATTATAAGGTTGATAAATTATTATACAAACTTTTTTTGTATAAGTCCATTCTTCGATCTAGTAAAATACAATAATCTGCAATATATTGTTCGTAGTTTTCTAAAAGTTTATTATATTCTTCAGAAGATATATTTTCATTTTCCATTTGATGTTTAAAATCTTCCACTTTATCTTTCAATTTTTCTAAAAGGTTATCTAGTCATTCGATTATATATCCTGGCATTAGATTTGGATTGTATTTGTCATAATTTTATTTTCTAAATTTATTTAAGTTGTAATAAATTATAATAATCTGTAATATATTGATCATGATTTTCTGAAAGTATATAATATTGTTAAGATGATTCATCCATATCTATTAATTGAGATATAATGTTATCTATTTTTTCCATTATTCTTTCTAAAAAATTATCTGATCCTTCAATAATATATCCAGAAATTTTATACACTGTAAACACAGAGGTAAATAATTTATAAAACTTTAAGTAACTTTTCAAATTCTATCAATGTTTGGAAATTGATAATATCTATATCAGCCATGATATCTATACTTGGTTCAAATGGTATATTATATTTTGAAATATTTTTCTTTATTTTTTCTAATTTATCAATTATATCTTGAATATCTTGTATTATTATAGATTTTACAGTAACTCTAGCAAAAAAAATTTATCAAATTTTTAATATATCTTGTGATGCATATAGTTGTTCTTGATATCCTATTTTATCAATTTTATTTTCATATTCAATACCACTTTCGCTTTTGACATTCTTTTTAACTTTATATGGACCTATCTTATATTTGAGTTTTTCATGATATAATTTTTTTCATTCATGATTTCAGAATTTTCAAAAATTAGTAAAGAAAGATTCATATCTTCCATCACTATCATAATCTAATATTCGATCATAATCATTGTCACTACTAAACACATATTCTAAATATAATTCATTATTTATTTCAGTATTATCACTATCAAGCCAAAAGTAAATGATTGATTTTGTAATTTCCATTCCTAATAATTCTTTTAATTTAGGAAAAATAGCTATCAAACATGGCATATAGACATAATATAACTTTTTTATTTCATTATTAGGTCTAGTAAATTGTTTATGCATGAATAAGGGTTAAATTATACATCTTTATAAGGAATGTTTTGATAAATAAACTTAATAATCCTAAATTCTCCCATGACAACTTGTTTTAACAGTTCTTCCTCCTCCTAATTCCATAAAGACAGATATATTAAGAATACTAATCTCTTTT
This sequence comes from Ligustrum vulgare, assembly GCA_963555705.1. NCBI lineage: Eukaryota > Viridiplantae > Streptophyta > Magnoliopsida > Lamiales > Oleaceae > Ligustrum > Ligustrum vulgare. The sequence goes on along the minus strand of OY743187.1, from coordinate 44,061,792 downwards.
CCTATTCTTTGCACCTTTATATTTTCCTTATGATATTATTGACCTTCGGGCTCACAGGTTTCTGCTATCATTTCCTTCAACGGTCTCCCGCCTTCATGGGTAATTAGCCTCACCTGAATCCAAGCCTTCACTGTATAATATCTTGTTGGAAAATATTTTGTACAAAGTGTAGGGAGTTTTCTTAATAATATATCTTCTTGTAGAAAATAGGATTTAGAAGACAGAAATTTAGAAACTCATCATATTTTGATACATCAATTTGAATTTTATTGATAATATGAAGATTGATATAAGATTAGTAAGAGGATTTTTTTTAAGGACAAAAGATTTCTTTGGCTTTCTCACAGATTGAGTGCTCAAGTGATTTCTTTTAATCGTTGGTCTACCTGTATGTATTTTTTATATAACCTGTTTGGTATCATCCTGTTTGGTAATTAACGATTCAAACTGAGATTCAATCTCAATTATGTTATCATTCAATTCTTTGGTATAATTGTAATGAGAATTTGAGATATCCATCAACTGCTTGAAACTTTCTTGGAGAGTCTCTGCTAGTTGCTCAATTCCAAGTTTTATATCTTTAGCTTCCTCCGTGAGGAAGTTTAATCGTTGTTTGGCGTCTATCAAATATTTTTTTGATATTATCCATCTGCAAATTCAATATTCCTGCTTAAAAATCTGCAAGATAATTATTGACACCTTTAATATGAATTATATCAAAATTATAAAATGCCAAATAGGCTGCCATCTATAGAGCCTCCTATATTGAGGTTCTGGTGGTAACGTATTTTTTTACTAAGCCTGCGATTTGAGAATTATCAGTTTCAACAATGAATTTTTTGGATAATAAAAATAATGAAAACTTTTTTATTCATCTGATAATTGTTAATAATTTTTTCTCATGGGTAGTATAATTTATTTCTACTTGGATAAACATTCCACTGGAATATCTGCAAATTTTATTAAGATCTTTTTTTAATATTGCTGCCCAATATTTATCCGAGACATCAGTATTAACTATTATATTATCTTTTTCATCTGATAATCTTAATTTTGGTAAATTTTATATTCTTCCTTGAGTGATTTGACAATTTCAGTATGCTCATTACTCCATCTTTTAGTATTCGTTTTTCTGAGTAAAACCTGAATTTTATGTCTCTTTTTCGAAAGATTTTCAATAAATCTTTTTGCATAATTTAAACATCCTAAGAATTTTTGTATTTGTTCTTTTGATTCTAATTTATATGAAAATTTTTCTATCTTTTTAGATATATGAGTTTGTATTTTTATTTCTTTTTTATCTATTGATAATCCAAGAAAGTCAATTTCTTATTTTTCTATTATAACTTTGTTTTTTTAAAGAACAAATTCTTCTTTTTTGCATTCATTTATAAATTTTATTAAATTGTTTCTATGTTCTTCCCTATTATAGACAATTAATAATTCATTAAATTTTCTAAATGTGTTATCTATTTTCCTTTGATATATTTGTGGTGCATTTTTTAAACCAAATGACATAACCATCCATTCATACTTACTTTGTGGTGTACTAAATGCTGTATATTGAATTCTATCTTCTTCCATTTTTACTTGCCAAAATCCTGATTTACAATCAAATTTAGAATAATATTGTTTTCCTTTTACAAGATTTATTAATACTTCTTTATTTGGTAGAAAATATCCAACAAATTTAGTATATTTGTTTAATTCTTTATAATTTATTACCATTCTAGTTTTTCCTCTTTTTTGTTCAGAATGTTTCATTATCATGAAGGATGGACTAATATGGGGTCCATTACTAGATCTGATTAATTTTTGGTTAAGCAATTCTTGTATTTGAGTTTTAAATTCTTGTGTATTTTGTATGGTATACATCATTGGTCTAACTCTTACAATAACATTTTTTGTTAGTTCTATTTTAGCTTTTGGATGATGTGGTTTCCAAAATAATAATGGATTCTCTCCATAATTTTTTTCTAATTGATCAATGATTTTTTCCATGCTTTTTTGTATATTTGTTTTCAAAACTTTTTTACACATTATTATTTTATTTCATTTTGTGTAATTGATTTTTCTCCCATTTATCACCACGCTGTGTTGGCTGAACTCTGTAAGGTCTAAATTCTCTTAGTATTTTTAATAAATGTCCACAAGGTGTTTGTAACATTATCATGTAATTATTTAGTTTATAGTACTGAAATTGTTGTATAAAGTCATTTTCTAGTAATATATCACATTCTAATTTATCATAACTATATATCTTGTTCACAATTATTTGTTTACTTCCAACACTAGATTAATAGAAAATCTAATTTCAGATGATAACCTTGATAATTGCAGCCATGCTTTGTCCATCATATACAAAGAAATCCAACACTGAACAACTGAAAGATATTATCCATTCTATGGACATTTAGATTCAAATTAAGAAATAAAATATGAGATATCAGCTCCTAAGAAAGTGTAGATCATAGCCAAATTCAAAATTCAAATGTCACATTTTCAAAAACAAATTCAAATGTCATTATCTAAATCAAATGTCATCATCAACTATTGGCTATTATTTTCAACATACAAAAACAAATCAGGAAAGTGTATAATAAGCATAACAAAACACCACAAATTGTCTATAATAAACAAGCCGTGACAATTTTGTGAACTATCTCTACTTTTTAGGCATATCTGGCACCAATCTGTATCTATTAGATAGTTGGGACAAAATGAGCCAAGGTAAAGACCTAAAAAATAGCAATAGTTAAACTCGACATTTGAGCTAAGATAAATAGCTCAAATCACATCAACATAATAGCTTTATCACTTAATGGGGTAGATAGGGTCAGAAACAAGGGAAGAAGAATATAGCAGAATTAGGCAACACATCATATAGAGTTTCATTAAGTGAGTTTATCCACATATGTAGTGCTACTTTATGCTAAACAAAGAATCTACAGTTTATAAATATAAATCTACCTGGCATATAATGTTTCCCATCCAAATAAACTGTGAAAAAATCATAATTCATAATAGGATAGGGGAGAAGTAGAATTCTATTTAAAGAAATAATCTCTATTAACAATGGTTGAACTCGAGACAAAAATTGTTTAGGCCTATTTGAGTCATGAATATTGTTGTGATTGGCAAATTGTATCCCAACTACTATAAGATCATCAATATATACAGTAAAGAATCAGATGAAGCAAAGAATAAACAGTAAACAAAACCCACTCCAGACAGATGCTCCAAGGCCCAAGCTCCAGAATTCCAAACCCACTCCAGACAGACGCAGTACACACAAAACCAACCAATGAAGTATGAACCAAAATACCAAATAAAGCTAGAGTCTGAAGAACTGAAGTGCTTACAGTTGAGGAGCGGTCGGGTCAAGGCTTCAAAGTTCGAGGCTTCGAGCAATGTTGATGTTGGTGTTGTTGGCTGCTGCTGTTGCGACTCTGCAGCACCCGCCGTGTGTAGGTAAGGACCGAAGCCGAAGGTACGGTGGGGAGGGTTCAAAGTTCGAGTGATGTTGCTTGCTGATTGCTGCTGCTGTGCGACTCTACGGGAGCGAGACTGCGGCGCCGAGTGCAGGTAAGGTACTGGGTCTGGATGGCAGGCGGACGAACGGCGACGATGAGGTTGGATTTTTAGGTCGATGGTGGCGGCAGCGAGGTTGTGAAGTGGCTGAGAGGGTTGATGAAAGAAGAAAAGAGACGAGAGAGCTTTTGTGTTGCTGAAGCTTTAGTCGGAAATGAAAAGGAAAAAAAAAGGGTTGTAGTTGAAAAATAAAAAATTTTGGGCTTTTTTAAATTTTGAAGAATACTATTTAAAGTATTTTTAATTAATTTTTACTTAATTTTTCTTTTTTTAATGTTGATATTGAATTCAATCTCAATCATCAATTCTTAGTCAAGCCTACAAAATTTTGACTTTTCAAAGATTTTTAAACCCCTCATCCCACAAAAAAATTACAAAAAAAAAAAAATTTCAAATTAAACTCTTTGGCAACGTTCATTGCGCGTTGCCAAAAGGATACCCTTTGGCAACGCACACTGCGCGTTGCCAAAGGGTATAATTAGCAACATTCACTTGCTGAATGTTGCTAAATGCCAAATAAATCAACCAATGGCAACATGCAACTACTGAATGTTGCGGTAGACCCCCTTTAGCAACATGCAATTAGTGAATGTTGCCGTTTGCATGTTGCTAAAGGGGGTTTTTGTTGTAGTGCAAGTATTATATCAGTTTTATCAGAACTGTTAATTATTTGAATACTTTCTCGTGTAACTCCTGTTATTTTTATTTTTCCATTAGTATTCCATGATTTTATTAAGAAACTTTTAAATATTGTTATATTACTTCCTATGTCAATTAATGTACATGTTGTTATATTTGTTTCAACAATGGTAACTTTTATATAAACAGCTAATGGAAAACTTATTTGGTTATTCATTTATTCAGCTTTTCTACATGGTATAGTTTGACCATTATGGGTTATATATATTCTTTTACGTTTTATACTATAATCTTCTAATCCATTTAGTAAACTCATTCCTAATAATATATAAGGATTTACTATACTGTTATCTATATGACATGGTACTAAGAGATTTATTCCTCCTATCTTTATTGGTACTTTAACTTCAAGTTTAATCATATGTATTTGTCCATCAAAATTTATATATCTATACGGATCAGTTCTATGAGATATTAATCCTTTATTTCTATTTGAAGTCACATGACATTCACTAGCTCTTGTGTCAAGTAATATATTTGATCCTTTTACATGTTCTTTTCCATTGAAATATTCATCTTCTATTTTCATATTTCCAGCATTTCTATGAAGTTTTATTTCTCTTGTATTACTAGTTTCTCCTAATTGTTTAGGTAAACAGTTGATCTTCTAATTAATATTCCATCTCGAATGTTATTTTATTATTAGGGTATTCTTCTTCTCTTAATTCTATTATCTCTGGTTTATTTTTTGTTATAGTGATATCATAGTTTTTTAGAACTAAATTTATTTGTTTATCTGGTTCTGTGATTTTACCAATATCTTTACATTCTTTATGAATTTCAATATATGATTTTTTGGAGTAAATATTTCCATAATTAGAGTTAGTAAATGTATATAACGCTCTATATTTTGTAGTCATGATTTGATCTCCAGGTTCCATTATATCATTTCATGTAACTTGAAATGTAGTCTTAAAACTTCATTAAAGTTTCTATCTTTCAATGAGACACAATATTTTGGGTAACAAGTAAATATTAGTTTCTTATATGCTAGATTTCCTTCTATTATTTCTAAATAACTATCTTTTAGATTTATTATTCTTCCATCATGTAAACTCACAGTCAAAGGTGAATCTACTCCTTCTCTAAATAAGGATTTAAACATTATTTGTATACCTGCTAAATAAACATATTGAATCTTTTCACTTTGTTTTTTATTAATTTTTATTAATAATTCTGTAACTGTATTTTTTGTTGAAAGATTTAATTTATGGGTTCCTTGAGTTGTTTTGACATCTATTGCTTTTTCAATCTTATGATATTCATTTATTGCTACCATTTTTCTTCTCCATATCCTGTCTAATATTTCTTATTTTCCTATTTTCAAATATAAAGATATTTTTTGTATTTTTTTGAGCTTATTGGTATCAAAAGTTACTTTTAATCCATAACCTTTTATTCCTTCATATTCTTGTATATCTATATTACTGGTTTCGACTTCTTCTATTTCTCTATTCTGATTCTAATTCATTACTTTTTGAATCTGTTTAACTTATATAGACTTCTTGATCATAGTATTCATCGATGTCAGATATTTCACTTAGTTCACTTTCTATTTTTAGATATTCATTTTGTAATATTTTAACCTTCTTCTTGTTACAATCAGGGTTTATATGTCTCATTTCTCCACAATTCCAACATTTGCATTAACTTTTGTCTTTCTTATAAGTTTTATTTTTCTGTTTTATTTGGATTATATCTTATTTTGTAATATCTTTTCCTAAAGTTTTTGAAATTTTTAAACTTTCTATTTTTATATTTTCTTTTAATATTTTTTTCTCCTTTTAGGGTCACATCCCCATTGAGTAGGTTTTTTCATATTTTCACAACATATTTTAGTTAATTTTCGTGATTTATTTAATAATTGTCTTTGTTAACATATATATGCTAATCTTTCAAATAACAATTTTATCCTTGATCCTAATTTTTTAAATATTCTAGGGTTATCTCTGATAAATTTTTTAAATTCTATTTTAAAGTATATTCCCCATGAACCTGATAATTTATTGTAATACATATCTCTGTATACTTCTTGATTTTCATTATTATAGAATTGAACATAATAATACTCTTTGAATTCACAAGTGTATTATTTGATTTTACACATATCACATATTGTTAAATTTATTAATCTTATTCTTGCATTATCTTTTTCTCCAATTGATTCTATTTCAGCATTATTTATCCAATTTTCTTCTAAAAATTCATCCGCAATATAATCTACTAACTTTTCTATACCTTTTCTATCTGATTTTATTAGTTCCGTTTGTACATTTCTTCTTATTAATGCTTTCGTATCACTATTTATTCCTTCCCACCAATTCCTAGCACGTCCTTCAAAAGATGCTGTTAAAAAATATATTATTCTTTCAGTATTTTCCCATTTATCATCTTTATTGTATATAAAGAATAGTATTATTGAATCTGTCCAAGTTAATAAGGTTTTTTGGTATCTATTTTACAATCTAGATCTAATTTTGTTCCTCCATGATTAATAGGCTTATCATAATTATCATTTAGTTTAAATCTATCCTCATACCTATTTCCTTTAGGCAGTTGTCTATCCCTGATTCTAGTATTGTCTATGTGGTTTACTATACAAAGGGGCATAACTTTCATCTGAATCTGGCAATTTTTGTTTGGAAGTTTCTATTGGAGTTGGGTTAGATGCTCCTCCAGTATTCATTAAAACTTGGTATTCATTAACATTTTCTAGGCTTAATTGGTCAAAATTTTCTATAAGCAAATCTAATTTTTTATTCATTTTTATCTTTTTTTTTTTCTTTAGCTTTTAGTTTCCCAAAAGTTTTTCCTATGGATTTTTATAACTCTAATTCTTCTTCTAGTATTTTTGGTAATATATTTTTTCTAAATTCATCATCCATACTTCCTGTTTCTATTATAATTTTTTCTTGCTCTGTTTCTTTCCTATTCTAAGCATTTTTTTCTATGAGTTTTTTGTCTATTTTCTTATCTTTATTTTTATTATTTTTTTTGAATTCTCCAATCTCTAGTTTTAGTATATTTATATCATTTCTTACTTCTTTTAATTCATTTTTTACTTCTTGAACATCACTTATTAATGATTTTATTAATATTTTTAGATATTCAATATATTCACTTATTGATATTTTATACTCTTGATTTAGTAGTTTGGATTTTTTGTACCTTAAATAGTCTGTCATACATATCATCCGTTTTTTCCTCTAATTTTTTTATTCTTTCTTCTATTGATATGATTATTTCATTTTTTTTATCCTTATTTTTTCATTTATTTTTTCTGTTTTTTCTATAATCATTCCAATTTTATCTTGATTAATTAATTTTCCTGATTTTCTTCGAAATTCTTTTAAAATTTCTTCATCTATGTTTTTATCATCTCCTAGCATATCTTTTAATTCTTTGAATTATATTGTTAATTTATTTTGGATACTTTGTAATTTTTATTTAACATTTTTATGTTGTATATTTAATTTTTGTAATTCCTCAATAGCCATTTTATCTTGTGTATTTATGTTTTTATATGTTTGCCATAAAAAAAGCACTTATCCAATTTAATTGTATATTAAGAAATTCATTGGATTCTCCCAATGAGCTTAATGGTTGAAACATAGTTGTATTGACTCATTTTATTTGATAAGATCCAATTGGAAGTCTTATATTTTCTATTATTTGTTTTTCAAATTTTAATTCTGGAAATTCTGTCATTAATTTCTTCCTTTGATATGTTCAATTTTTAGAATAAGTTCTGTTTCATATTTTGCTTTTTTATAATTCATTATTTGATATTCACAAAATTCTTCTATTGATATAAGCATTAATTTTCTATGATATACTCTAAAATATTTCAGATAGTCTTCCAATGTTCTTATTTCATCATATTTTTCTTTTTTAGTTTTCTGTTTGTCTTCTAAAATCATTTGTATTCTAGGTAATTGCTTTAAAATTCTATTATAATATTCTCTCTTTTTTCTCAAATAATTTTAATCTTAGCTTTTCTTGTCTTTTTATATTTCTTTCTTATCTTATTTGATCCATTAAATTTCTTCTTTGTCCTATTATTAAATCTAATTTTTCATTTGTTTCTATGTCTAGATATCTAGCTAATTGAGGACCTGTTCTATGATATTCCATACTCTTCTGTGATATAATTTTGTATTAATTCTTCGATGATGTCATTCTATATTAAATCTAATATTTCATTTATTACAAAATCTTTTTTTTTATTATATTGAAATTTATTAGATCATAAATATCTCTTCTTATATCTTCATCTAAACCTTTTAAGGCTCTTAAGATTTCTATTTTTTCATTATCAGTTAATATTACTGTTTGAGTGATTATATATTCTAGTGTATGTATAATATATTTATTTTTTGTTATATAGTATTTATCTTTTAGATCTGTCATATGTCTCTAATACCAACCGAGGGGATGCTACTATGAGCGAACAAAAATCGTATAAACAAAAATTAATTAAAATTATATAAATAAAATTATCTAAAGACTTAAATGAAGTTATTATATACTTTGATGGCTTATATCGTAAATCCTATCTATGAGGGTATTCTTGGAAGTTTGAAAGGTCCAAGTCTATTTTTAAAATGTTTTTGTTTCAAAGTCTATTTCCCAAAATGTTATGGCTTGTGAGACTATTTATGGGTATTTCCCTAAAATAAACTAATTTTCAAAACTCCTCTTAAAATTATATTGAAATAACGCTAATAAAACGACTTTAAAATGGTCCTCTTTGCATATTTGTGTAAATTATTTGTTTTCTACGCAACCTTGTTATTTAGTTTTTCTAATAAATTGATTTCACATTCGTGAGTGGAATGACTTGTAATTGTAAAAGGTTTTCTATTACAGGTCCTTTAATCAATTGTTAGCCTTTTATAATTATAATAATATCTGATGGATGCAATTTAATATGATTTAAACTGTAATTTATATCAGCAATTTGAAATGCACAGACTGCTAGATTGAACCCTTAGAAATCTATCCCTGCTACAGTTTTGAGAGAAGGCATATTTGAAAGGAATTTGAAACAGCAAATTTAGAAAACATTGATTGGTGCGCCCTTTTTGTTTGAGTTGATATGAAAATGTCTAATGTTAGCATTTTGGGGAATGCTACACTCCGCTCAAGGTTCACCCCGTGAATGGCCCTCCACTCACATGGGTGTGAAGCCCGCAGCTTAAAAATCTATCCCTGCTACAGTTTTGAGAGAAGGCATATTTGAAAGGAATTTGAAACAACAAATTTAAAAAACATTGATTGGTGCGCCCTTTTTGTTTGAGTTGATATGAAAATATCTAATGTTAGCATTTTGGGGAATGCTACACTCCCCTCAAGGTTCACCCCGTGAATGACCCTTCACTCACATGGGTGTGAAGTCTGCAGTGTGTGGGCTCTACACCCATGTGAGTGGGAGGTCGTCCTCGGGGTAAGCCTTGAGGGGAGTCTAGCATAATCCTAGCATTTTACTTTGGAAATCGGGTCTGCAGGGAGTACGGAGACTTTACATTTGTACAAATTAGACAAAAAAAATTTGTACATTCTTTTTGGAAAAATCGATGCATATAAAATAGCGATGGTAATTTTGTAAATATGTTATGACAATTTGCGTTGTTTCTTTACTAGGAACTGACGCAGAAGAAAAAATTTAACTAAAAGCGTCAGTTCTGGTCAAAGAACCGATGCATAAAATTAATGCATATGCATTGGTTCTTTAGTAGGAACCGACGCAGAATTTTTTTTTTAACTAAAAGCATCGGTTCTGGTTAGAGAACCGATGCATAAAATTAATATATATGCGTTGGTGCTTAACAGGAACTGACGCAAATACATACATTAGAGAATATGCGTCGGTTCCTTAGTAGGAACCGACGCATATTCCTTAAAAATTTAGGTTACTACAGCGAGCTACTATCACTCTCTCATTACATACTTTAACTATCTCTTTCACTCAATCCGCCACAGCAATGATTTACATATTGCGTATGTTGGAAAAAATAGTTCGAAGGTGCAAAAAGTTCATAGTCGATGACAATCTGCTGTATGGCATATCATTGAAAACATATCTTAATTCAATAAATCAAATATTAGAAATTCATTTTTGAAAGTACCGTAATGTTAAAAATACAAAAAAAAAAAAATTGTTAAAAAATATAAGTTCGTCCAGCACATTCTAATATTAGATTGTGATTGTTTTTTATATTGTTTAGGTGAAAATCATTTTATTCAATATTTTATCATTTTGTAGTCATTATTTTCTACATTTTTAATCAGTTTTTAATTACGTTAAAAATTAAAGAGATGAAAATTTTGATTTTACCATTCGTAATATATAAATCATATCTTCAACATACTTATAACCCATTTTTATGCTCACTTGATTTAAATAAAACGAATAATTTATTTGGACACGAAACATCAACATTTTAAATTTTAAATTCCAGAATTATGAGTATTAAAGATGTATTTGATATTGTTTAAAAAAAGTACTTGTGATTTTGAGTGGTGATTTTTAGGAGAATATGTTGTAAAAAAACTAAGAATCTTTTTTGCATTTTTGTGGAATATTATATTATTGTTAAATGTGTGGTTGAAAAAAAAAAGATAAAACTATATGTAAAAAATGGTTGATTTGTTGAATTACATTAAGTTTAATATCAATAAATCAGTCAATTCTCTAGTCAACAAACATTTGGTTATTCTAGCAACATGTAAAACTTGAAATCTATATACAATTAATAAATATTAGTTCATATATTGGATAGTAGTTAAATTGTAACAATATCAAGCCATTGTGAATGGGCAAAATAAGCACAATTCATCTTTGTTACAAAAAAGTTAATTCAAGAAACAAATTATTTTAATACAATTAAATGCGTCTCCTGGAATACTCATTCCACATTTGCGTAGCTATCTCATCTCTGACTTGTGTCATTTGACCTATTTGACTAGCATCAAATTGTATAGCATCTTGATCTTCACTGGATCCTGGGACTTTTGGGAATATCATATTCTCTACTGAATACTCAGTGAACAATCTATCGAGCGCATCCTCTTGGCGAATGAAATTATGTATCGCGCAACATGCGGTTGGAATTTGTCTTTGCCTTGGCCTTGTGAGTTGGTAATTGGTAATATACTTCAAGATAGGAAATCTGACCTTTAGAACTCCAATGCAACGTTCAATAATATTACGACATGAGGAGTGTCTATAGTTGAGAGCTCTTCCTTTCCACGCGGCCTTCCACGGCCTACATAATCACGGAGATGGTATCTACGTCCTCGATATGGAGCAAGAAAATCAGGCATATTAGGGTAGTCGGAGTCTACCAAGTAAAATTGATCTATCACAAATAAAATGAAATGATTAAATAGTTTTTGACAAAGGATTAAATATTTATGAAAGTGACGAAAATATTATATCATACCTCCTCGCGGCATTGGAAAGTTGTTTGAAAGTCGTGTCACCGCATCAATGAAAACCCTCGAATCATTGGCAGTACCCTCCCATCCAGCATAAACGAAAGTAAACTCCATATCAAAATCACAAGTCAACATCACATTTTGTGTGACATTGATTTTCCTCCCATGAAATGATCTCTGCCTCGAAGCTGGTGCATACACTGCTACATGTGTTCCATCAATCGCGCCTATGCAATCTTTGAAGTATGGATATTTCTACAAAATCCTCTCATGCACACTATTTCGGCTTATCGGGCGTATTATCTCCATTCCAAATGCACAAACATCGCGTAACACATGCTTAAACCATTTATGGATTGTATTGTTAGAATGTTGGAATCTATCCCCTATGACACTAAACCGTGTTGTATGCCCCACAATCATAAGGAACATGGCAACCCCCTCCGCGACGGTAACCTTTTTACCGTACTGCAACAACCCCCTCTGCTTCAAAGCATCACAAAAATTTAAAAACATATGTTTTTGCATGTGAAAAATCTGATGGAAAATATCTGGATGGCCATTTATGATTTCCATAATGTACGTTTTACCAGTAAGCATAGATGACCGACATGGTCTCCTCTCGAGTACAGTATCCTCACTGGCAACAAGTATGTTCAACATCATCAATTGCTCCATAACGACGTCGAAATCGTCTGTGAATATTTCATCATCTTCACTTGACTCTGAATCGTCATTCAAAGACATCCTGTATGACACATATAATTTCATTGATAGTGAGAAAGTCATATAACGAGGAAAAAAATAATCAAATTAACATGGAATCAAACCTAATACATGCTTCACATATCAAAGCAAACGATAACATCCATTACTACATAAAGAGAAAAACATTGATAGTCCAACATGAGTACGCATTTTGAAGGAAAATAACAATCCAACAATACATAAATATAAGGGAATAACAACAGTCAAAATAGTACTCTCCACTCCCAAACACTGAACTCAAACAAATTCCATTACTGGTACCCTCCTACATTCCGGCATCTTCACAAACGACATTCTGAAATCTGGATCCTTAAATTTGGTTATAGCTTTAGCGTACATCTCATTGGAAACACCGTCCATACCATTGAGGATGTCTAGACAAGCTGCAGTAGAGTAAAGATCGAGACTAGATGCTTCACTGTCAGATGGAATCCCCGATTTTCCTTGTAACTTTGCGAGCTCTTCTTGCAGATATAACTTCCGCAGTTCATTTTCTTCACTCCTCATGCTCATAGTAGAAGAAAATTGGGCCATGCATGCTTCGAGCCTATCAGACTTATTAGTCTTTGGTTCCTTCCGTCGTCGTCCACCACCACTAGTTCCAATCTCTTCACGTCGACGAGTCTTTGCAATGTCATCTATGCCATCATCATTGGACATATGGACATGGACTCCTCTAGTCAAGAAAGCATCCTCCAAATCTCTTTCCTCATCCGATGTTGGAGGAAGTTGAGTGGAAGCATTTCCTAAACCTCCAGTAGCTGTGGTCCCACTAAAAACTTCCCCAAGAGTCTCATAATTCTTGGATCCTTCCTTCCTGAAGAGCTTATACGTATCCTTGTTAATCTGCATGAGCACAAATATTTTAAAATGTGTACCATGTAAAAACAAATGAAATAGTAGACTGCTAATATTTAAAGTTGTAATTAAAAAAAAAAACTTACCGTGTAAAAATGTTGCCAAACTTCCTCAGCAGCAATAACTTGATTGGTATTTGGATCCCATGTTACCTCTGTATGTCCCAGCAGGTCGGAGAACATTCGATGAACAGATTGCAAACGATTCCACTTACCCTTAAGTCTATCGATGCCATAATCCATTTTTGTTTTTTCAATCATAGCTTGATTGATTCTACCACATTCATCTTTAGTAAAAGTGGATGTCTGCAGTAGACCTGATTTCACACAATCATAAAGAATTCCGATGAAGGCATGCTCATTCTCATGCGACCATGCCATTGGTTCCTTTGTTCTACCTCTATGACCTCCCATTGTCTATGTTTGTTGAGATTTGTAATGAAATGAAAACAAAAATAATAGAAATGAAACATTAAAAAAAATGAAAAGAAAATTGAATTATACTGAAATTACAAGGCAAGAATTCTACTTAAACATTAAAACTATCCAATTTATTGGTCTCTAATTAATCATGAAATAAAATCATTGTTGCTCCATATTATAAATCCTTGATTATTTAAGATCATATTAATATTCTAATAAATGTCAACCAATACCCCCAAATAAGTGAATCATGTAAAACATGCATTACCAAGTCAATTCCCTTTTAGATAATATTTTCATCAAGTTTACTCAATTAATTATAAGCCACAAAATTAATTGAATTTTAAAAATGTATTCCCAGCTAAGCCAAGCCATTTCAATTGCAATTTGTAAATGCTGTCACTTTCCTTTAATTCTCAATTCCAGCAACATCATATATATAGACCAATTCAAATTCATAGCTTTCCAATTAAATTTGTGTAATTAACAACTTCTCACTAATCAACAATTATTCTGCCATATTATTCACGTATTTACACATTAATTCAATACCCTTTTGTTGTTTCCATTTCATAATAAATCAACAAGAATATGCACTTTCACTCCTCAAATTAACCAATTTACAAAAGGGAACTTAAATCAATTCTTTTCTAGTAAGAACAAGAATATGCACTTTCATTCCTCAAATTAATCAATTTACAAAAAGGAACTTAAACCAATTCTTTTCTAGTAGGAATTATATATATATATATATAGCCGGCCACTGCTCGGAAACTGCTATACATATGTATATATAGCAATGGCTCGGCTGGCCACTACTATATATATAGTAGGGGAGCAGTGGAAGTCGGCCACTGCTCCCTGTGTATATGTGTGTGTGTATATATATATATATATAGATCGAGACTCAAATATGCTAAAAATTCAAAAAATTTCACAAGAAATCGGTAGATCTACAAGGAACAAAAAATTTCACCGGTACATACAAGAAAAGTGAGAGAAATAGAAATAACCTAAGACGTCGGTAAAGAAGTCGTCGTCAGTGGGGTTGTGGGTCTTCGACAGCGGCGTCGTCGGTTGTCGGCAACGGAGACGGTTGGCGACGACGGCGGGCTAACAATGTTGGAATGGAGAAGGAAGACGTTCTGCTGAAGAGAGAAAAGTCCTTTATGCTTTTATTTTTTTGAATCCTGATAGTGAATAGTAACTAATGTCCAAAACGCGCGCGCGTTTTGAACTTTTTAACAAAAAACGGTCAAAACGTGATAAACTCGTTTTGAGTTTTGTTTGTATTTTTTTTTTTTTTTTTTTTGGAAAACGAATTTCTGAAAATGAACAAAGTGAACGCGTTTTCAATATTTCCAAAAATCCAAAACTCAAAACAGGTTGAAAACAGCAAAGAGAACGGGGTCTAAATCTCTTGTATATTTTTAACACCAAAAAAAGATAATGTATACATACATTGACAACTTTTTTTTTTTGATCCAATTCAGCTAGTAAGTTTTTATTTTCATGGGATTTGTTTAAATAATGTAGTTTAAAATGCTTGAAAACTTAAAATGGGGGGAAAAAGACTATAGATAAATAGTATTTGATATTATTTATGTAAGTGTATGTATCTTTGATATAAAGTAAGAAATTTAAAAAAAGAGAGAAAAACTGAGAAAGAAAAAACTAAATCAGTGAATAATCATATTGCGGATTTTTCAAAAAATTACTTATTGTATATGATATAAATAAATATATCTGTTATGTTGTCTGTCAAATTATTTTTTGCTTTTATGAATCAAAATAAATTATAATTGGTTTTCATTAATGGGAAATAATTTTTGATATTTAAATGCACGATTTCTGAAGTTTAATCAACACTATGTACTTGCTTTTCCTAATTTATTGAATCAGTAAAACTTGTGGTTATCTCATTAAATAAATTCATTCTCTTTGATTAAATAGCAGTAGAAGTGTAGATGTTAAATGGAAATACATATATTAAAATGGTGTACAAATAACCAAGGGTCAATAACTACAATCAATGTGGAAGGAAGGTCATAATTGTACTGTTGAAGGCGTACCTCATGCATGGTTTCATGTTAAAAAAAGGCATTTACCTTATAAAAATGTATGTACCAAACAAATTAATGAATTTGTATTAAATTATATTCTTTTAACAATTAATGTTTAATTTTATGAAAACTTACTATTTATAGAAACAAAAAATGGACGGGAAAATAGCCAAGAATTGTTTTAAGCTAGGAAGTGCCCAACTTTTATATAAAGATAATAAAATTAAAATTGATTAAAAAAAATCAACTATTATTTAGTATTTACCAACACACACACACACACACACACACACACACACAATTAAGGCAGTAAATGCGTTCATATTTATTTAGATTTTGCATTTACATTTGACAGTAAATGCGTTCATATTTATTTAGATTTTGCATTTACATTTGACATACATCCATTTTGCATTCACACTTTTTAAATTTATGAAAACTTACTATTTATAGAAATAGAAAATGGGCAGGAAAATGTTTTTAGGAACAACCCTACTTTTATATATTATAAAGATATAAAGATATGGATTAGTTATATTGTTCGTAAAATTTTAATAGTTATTGTAATGTAATGTTTTTTTTTTTTTTTATATTTAATACCGCGCATCGCACGGGAGGAAAATCTAGTACATATACGCACTCTTTCCCGTAAAAAATTACTTGTTAAATTTGAAAATTTTTTGCCAAAAACAAGAATATAAGAAAAGACCCATTAAAGTATAATGGGAATTGAAATCATTTCAAAATGTAATGGTTAAACAATCCAAACTCCAAAGTGTAATGATTATAAATTTGAATTACACTTTTGAACACTACATGCATTTGTTCCCAACTTCATGTCTCTTTTTTTTTTTTTTTTTTTTTGGTGAAAAAAGGTGTAAAAATTATATCGACATCATAAGTTTAATTTAAAAAATAAATAGATAATTTTCAATTGTTATTAAAAAAATTATTCAAAATCCATAATTTAGAATTTTGTTAAATTTATTTAAAAAAAAAAAGATTATTAAAAAATGTTATGCTAAATCATAGTGTAACTAATTTGGTAAAGTAATATTAAATTATTTATAGAAATATATAAAATTATATTATAAAATGTGTTGAGAAACATTTAAATAACCAGAAAATATTTTAATTTAAAGAATGAAAAATGTTATAGTTTAAAGAACTTAAGAACATTCCTTATATTGTGTATTTTTTTGTATAAGTTTTATAATTAGATTATATATATATATATATATATATAATTAAATGATTAATCTAGAAATTTTCTTTCAAATCGAATAATTTCATATTTGATTGAGTATAATTTTCTTTCAAATCGAATAATTTTATACTTGATTGAATATTTTATATTTTTTTGGAATACAGTGTTCATTTATATTATTTTTGATTTTTTTTTTTTTTACAATGACTATGTTTTTATTTTAAAAAATACTATTAAAAATTCTATAGAAATATAAAATTATATCTAAGCAATATATTAAAAAATAAACTTCATCAAAAGTTAATATATATTACGAAAAAATACACACACTTTCCCGCAAAAAATTACTTGCTAAATTTGGAAATTTTTTGCTAAAAACAAGAGAATAAAAAAAGACCTATTAAAGTGTAATGGGCATTGAAATCATTTCAAAATGTAATGGTTGAACAATCCAAACTCTAAAGTGTAAGGATTGCAAATTTTAATTACATTTTTGAACACTACATGCATTCTTTTCTTTTTCTTTTTCTTTTTGGAAAACGTACATGCATTTATTTCAAATATCACAAAATTTTCTAAAAAAATGCTATTGTAGAAATAAAACAACATTTACTCATTTGAAGATAAAATTAAATATGCAAAAAATATAATAACAATATTCTTTAATTTCAAAATTATCAATTCATAACAAATATAGATTTATGATTGTTGATTTTATTTATTATATTATATTATATTACATTTCAAAATAAAATAATTTAACATATAAAAAAATAAGATAAAAATAAATTATTTAGAAAAAGAAAGTCCAACAACACAAATAAATAATAAATAAAAATAACTTTTTAAAAGAAAAAAAATCATATAAAGATCATGATTTCCTACTTTTGATTAGTTTTGTACATATTGCATTTCCTATTTTAATTAGTTTTGTCTTTTTTAAAGTTTTGAATTCAATAATATTTTGAATTAAAATGTATTTTACTATGTTTTTTATTTGATATGATTGTAAATTTTGATTGAAATCATTATTAAAAACATATTATCGTGCATCGCACGGGTGATAATAATAATACTTACTAGTTATAATAAAAGTGTTGAAAAAAAAAAACACACACACAGATTCCCGCCCAAACAAAATTATTGTTTTCAGTAATTTTTTTTTTTTTCTAACTTTATTTTACCTTCTTTTTTCTGTCCATTTTTATTGATGCATTAGATTAATTGCATTTACATGGATAACGAAATTTCGGTTAACATGCATGTCAGAATCAATTTGCAAGGGGAGGTTGCGTCTGTTTGGCAACCCAAGATGTCATTTTTTTTTTTTTTTTTTTAATTATTACTATTATTGTTATTTGCATTAGAAAATGTGTTTAATTGAAAGTGCAACAGAATGACAACATTGGAAAGAGAGATAATTTACATATATCTATGATAAAAAATTGAATTGGTACACGGATCTATCATCATAGATCCTAAAAATTTGAAACAAAAAAAGAAAGAAAAAAAAAAAAAAAAGGGTAAAAACATCGAAAAAAATACTTCACTTCGCAAAGCTAAACTTATTTTTGCTAATCGAATGATGTAAATATTTTTCCCCCTTCCCTTGACTTGAGAAGAAAGAAGTTATGGAAAAAATTGAGCGGCCGGTGGGATTAGGGATACATTACTAGAGGTCTGGAAGAAAATGAAGAATGTTAATAAATGAGTGGTATACTCAACTGGTTTATTGAGTGTGCCTAAAGGTTTTTGGGCCGAGTTCATATGACAACCAAATATGGCCAATGAGATGTACATATTGCGAAAGAAATGTGTGTCTAATCTCATGTAAAATGCAAATTGACTTATTTTTTTACCATAAAAATTGCAACAAAACAAATTCAAAGATGATTGTGGCCTTCAAGGAAGTTTTTCAAAATTTTGAACAGTTGTATTTTACTAATTTTTAACAAAAGTTGTAAGATATACACAATGCTTATTTCTTATGCTTATTTTTATAACCAATAATAATAATAATAATTTTTATTTTTTTTTAACAAGCAATGTTTTTTGTACTTAAAAAAATTTAAAATATACTATATTAAAAAATCCGTACATAGCACAGGTGAAAATACAAGTATTAACTAATGCAACCAACAGTGATTAGTTTAATCTTAACCCTTATAAAATAGCATCATTCAGTTTTAAAATATGAAAATAACAAGTTATCTAATAAGATTCATTCACCAATTAGTACAATTTTTTAAGAGATTCTTTCTAATTGAAAAATGATATACTTTAGCTATCCGACTATTCGAATTGAATTTAGAGCTGAAACTTCTCTTTCATGCTAGGTACATGAGTTCTAAATTTCTAATAAAAAATAAAACAATTGAAGATAAGCATACCATTCTGGGAAATATTACAGTTAAAAATCCATACTTTTCATTATGATAACTCATTTTGGTAGGTTAGAAATGATATGCTTCGATATAAAAAAAAAAACCTACAAAAGGAGAAAAAGTAAAAACAAAGGAAAGCATTTTAAAGCACAATATACATAATTAAGGTCCCGTTCTTTTTGTTGTTTTCAGCCCGTTTTGAATTTTCGATTTTTTAAAATATCGAAAATGCGTTCACTTTGCCTATTTTCAGAAATGCGTTTTCCAAAACACCAAAAAAAATACAAAGGAAACTCAAAACGAGCTTATTGTGTTTTGGATATTTTGTATTAAAATGTCCAAAACAACCAAAACGCGTGTTTTGAATTTTTATTTTTTTTTGTAAAAGTGAGACACTACATTCACTTGAAGTTCTTATGTTATTTTGTCATTATATATAGATCCATGTTAAGATTTTGTTGGTATGAAGTTAAATTTTTGTTTAGCTGAAATAATATTAATGATAAATTTATTGACATAGAGAACTAACTGATTTATTAACATTAAAATTAATGTAATATAACAAATCAACCATTTTTTACATATAATATATCACAAAATAAATATATAAAAAAATTACAAAGTAAACGCATTTTCAGTTTTCTATTTTTGAAAACAGTTTCCCAAAATCACAAAGAGAACATGTTTTCAGCAATCCCAAAACAAACAACCAAAATTCAAAATTCAAAACAAAATCCAAAATCGAAACATAAAGAGAATGACCCCTAAGCCTTTGTTTGGTAAACTATTTATAAAAAATTTATAAAAAATCACATTTGTCTCGAAACATGTAAAACTAGAGATGCACATTAGAAAAAAATCATATGAGGTGCCTACGTACAGAAGTTTTATGAGTTTTATTAATTAGAACTATTCCAAGTCACTGCAAAATGTTTATATTGAATATTATTCAAACTGATACATGAAGTACAGTGCTTGAATTTCTTAAACAAGGAGAAATTTGCAATTTATGACATCTGAAAAAGGCTTAGTACAGAAGCAGGGATGCAGTTCCATAATGTTGAATGAGACTCATATTCGCGAACCCTACACCTAAGTACAAAAGGTTGACCACAATAATCGGTTCCATTTGTTGGAACTTTGTATGAAAAATTGGTTTTGACCAATTTATGAAATTATTTAAGTGGAATCATTAGTTGATGAATGAAAAATTAAGTCACTTAAAAACGTAACATTGTTGGAAAATTAATAAAATATTATTGAATATTCTACAACCTAATTAGATGAAGAGATATGTCCTTTTGGATAAAAGGATATGACTTTTGAAATTATTAATTTTCAATAGGCCTGTCTCTTCATTTAGAGACAAGTTTCAAGAGTTGTGTCATTGAAACACAACTTTTCAACATCTATAAATGAACCCTACATGCTTGGATTTATTATTCATTCATTTTTCCATTATTTGATTATCATGTTGATGCATATTCACTTAAATATAAATTTTACATCTATTTGGAGTCAAGTTTCATGTGAAGAGAGTTCAAAACATTAAGAAAGTTTGTTGGTCTATGTAATTTGGAGTGCTCCTATTATGGGACGTGATCGTTGTATCTTGAGAGACGAATGCCTGATAATTGTTAGTACCCGTGTGGGGCATTATAGTCTCAAGGACAAAGAGTTCAACTCTTGCCTCGACCGAATTCATATTCATGCATTTTTTATTTTCTACTTCATATATTCGATTTTGGTAAGTCAAAATTATGTCCAATTTATGAACATAAAAAGTACGTTATTAGAATATAATTATGCACGTTAAATTTTTACCAACAACATTTACCCTCTAGATATTACACATTTAATGATATTTTGCTACTCACATGGCTTAACTCAACTTGTTATCTTGTTCTTATCTAGAGTTGGTACATTGATCCAGATAGTTCGACCTTAGAGCGAAAATACAAAAATTAAAATGAATGCGTCACTTTTTAATTATTTTGAGATGGTTAAGAAAACAAGTTCAATTATCCTAAGTTGAATTACCACAATCTGAAGTATAAAAGACAATAAATAATCAACACCAATATGATGATGGAGAAACCCAACGTGGGAAAACTTTGAGACTAGGAAAGTTACTCCCACCATAGACAATGTATGTTTACAGTTACATATGTCCAGTGAACTTTACTAGACTTTTCAATCTACCCCTGGAAACTCCAAGATACCGTTGTTCACTTTTCCAGCTTCCCGATCTTGTACTGTTATCTCTTCCAAGTAGATACCTCAAGAATTTCCAATTCTTGTTACTATTCATGCGCTTGTAGTCTGTAAAATTTGGAAGAATGAATAATTTTTATTCAATGAATATCTCTGTTTAATGTACAAGTATATATAGCTCCTACAATCTGCTATTAATGAATGGAATATTACAATAATGGAAATTAATAAATTATAGTATATTTGTTTCGCAATCATATCCAATCAATCATCTATAAAATTGGGAGGAATATTGCTTGGGATCTTTGACTTTCTCAACACCCCCCTTAAGTTGGTGAGTAAATATTGTGAACTCCCAACTTGACCAACTAAGAATGAAATCTTTCCTTTCCGAGAGCTTTAGTGAATATATTAGCAACTTGTGATATGGATGGAATAAATTTCATCATGACTTTTCCTTCCATAACTTTATCTCGAACAAAATGACAATCAATCTTGATGTGTCTTGTTCGATCGTGAAATATTGAATTTGCTGCAATATGAAGAGCAACTTCATTGTCACAAAACAAAGTAGTCGACCGTTGAACTTGAATTTGCAAGTCTCGAAATAGGTGTTGTATCCATGTAAGTACACAACATGCTGTTTCCATGGATTTGTACTCTGCTTCAGCAGAAGATAAGCATACAGTTTTCTAGAGCTTGCTTTTCCATGAGATAAGAGTATTTCCAAAGAAAATAGAGTAACCAGTTGTTGAATGTCAAGTAGTTGGACATCCTGCCCAATCAGAGTCACAATACGCTTCCAATTGTAGATTATTTTCGGAAGAGAACATCGTGCCTTGTCCTAGTGTGCCTTTTAGATACTTCAAGATTCGTAGGGCAACTTTATAATGAGGCTTTCAAGGTGTCTACATGAATCCTGCGCAATCAGAGTCACAATACGCTTCCAATTGTAGATTATTTTGAGAAGAGAACATTGTGCCTTGTCCTGGTGTGCCTTTTAGATACTTCAAGATTCGTAGGGCAACTTTATAATGAGGCTTTCGAGGTGTCTGCATGAATCTGCTCAATAAATGGACAGAAATGTAATATATGGTGTAATAGTGAGATACATCAATCAACCACCAATCTTCTATACTTGGCTGGATCATCTAATAGGTCACTATCATCAGGAAGCAATTTAAGATTTTTTTTCCAATAGATATTTTCTTTGTGAAATTAAAATACCTCGTTTCGTGTGTGCCACCTCGATTCCCAAGAAGTATCTCAAATCGCCAAGGTCTTTCATACGAAACTTGGTATTTAAACAACCTTTCAGTTCATTGATCGCCGTCAAATCATTCCCTGTTATGAGTATGTCGTCCTCATAAATGAGCAGCATAATGAAGGATTTTCCTTTTTCTCTTGGTAAAAAGAGAGTAATCTGCTTTAGATTGAACATAACCAACAGATTGGATAGCTTGTGAGAATTTGAAGAACCACTGACGAGAGGCTCGTTTCAACTCATAAAGTGATTTATTGAGGCGACACACCAAATTCTCCCCTTGTCGCCAAAGACCAGGTGGTGGGAGCATATAGATTTCCTCCATGAGATCACCATGGAGGAAGGTATTATGAATGTCAAGTTTATGAAGTGAGCACGAGTGAGCAGAAGCAAGAAAGTAACAAGTTTAGTCGTCGAAGAAAAAGTTTCATGATAGTCAGTACCTTTTAGCTGAGTGTAGCCTTTAGCAACCAAACGAGCTTTATAGCGCTCGATGCTCCCATCATATTTTCTCTTGATTTTATAAACCCATCTACATCCAAAAGATACCTCGGCCACTTGTAAAGGAGCAAGTGTCCATGTGTCAGTGGCTTGAAGAGCCTGAAGTTCCTCATCCATGGCCTGGTACCATTCATAATGTTTCGAGGCCTATGCATAACTGTTAGATTCCAAAGCAGAAGACAATTGTGCAGTAAATGATTGATATGGTTGAGAGAGTCCCTTATATGACAAGTAATTGATGAGAGGATACCTTGTATGAGGACCAGAGATCGAGGAATGCGTGTGGGACGACGCAATGGTAGAACAAATATAATCATGAAGCTTAATTGGTGGTACTCGAATGGGACTGGAACGTCTTAAAGGTGTTGAAGAAGTAACAAGTTCATCAGGTGGGATAGTTTCAGTTGGCTGTGCATGAGAAATGGGGCTATTTGGAATGGCTGGATTGGGGTTACTTTCCAGAATGTGTGAATCAGATTGTTCTTGTATGGGTTATGGCTCAATATCAAAGCTTGGGTGATCTGTGATGGGTGTTGATAAGTGTATTTTACACACTTACTTATATGAAAAAATTAGGATATTTCATTGTAGTTCGAAAATAAATTCTACCTAAGTTGTGTTTATTTGTTATTATTTCATATTATATTCCAAAAGTGAGAAAAGAAAGCAATTGAGGGAAATAAAGGTCAAGCTAAAGGCAGTTGGAGAAAAATTGGTCTTAACTTGGAAGAAGTCAAAAGATTGAAGGCTTAATTGAAGAAATTAATAGAAGAAAGGATTCAATTGAAGAAAATCATAAGTTTCGGAGTCAAGTTGTTCAAATCAGAAGATGAAGGGCGTGAAGTGCAAATAAAAGATGGGGACCTACTTAAAAGGAATAAAAGATGAAAATTACACATACCAGATTTAACTGCGCGGCCTCTCACCACATTACACTGTGAGGCCGCGATATGTAAGATAGAATGGGCAGAGTCCTGAATGCTAGAACTATGTGACCGCACCCCATTTCACTGCGCGGCTGCTCAGGTCTTCAACTAGGCCGACTGTGGGTCTTTTACGCATGTTTTGACAGATTTTTACCCCTTTTCACCATGTTTTCGCCCTAAAATATACATTCAACATTAGGGGCACGATTTTGGGACTTTTGCTCAACCTCCTAACGAAGTTTCTTGGAAATTTTAGATCAATTATTTGGGAGATTCCAGCAAGGCAAAAGGCGTGGAGATTAGAAGATTAACATGAGAATTCAACTCTTGGTGCAAGATTTATTTTCTTGTTATTAATTTCACAAACTCCATCATGTGTTATTATTATTTTTATTGTTTTAGTTCTTTATTCATGATGTGTAACTAATTTCAATGTTGGGATGAGTGATGTAGCATAGCTTTATTATTTTAATTCCAATATTCCATTGTTTTAATGATTCGTTGCATGTATTGATTTATTATTGTGTTTAATGCGTGAATAAAATGACCACTTATTCATGATTTAATGAGTTATTTCCATAATCCAAGATGTGAGCTAATAACTTAGATCGAGGTAATAAATTCAGTAATTGGACAAGAGATAGAGATATACTTTTGTTATTATCGTGGTCGTGTGTGAATTTTTATATTTTATGCATCTAGATAAGGAATATTCAGACCCTTTGTAGAGATGCATCAAGAATTGATTTAAACTCGAGAGAGTAATTTCAATATACATTAGTGAATTCGATCGAATGCATATTTAGAAAATAAAACTGGATTTGGAGTTAATTTAATTAATTAGGTGAAATAGTGAATCTCAACTACTTTACAACCACTTTTTAAAACAAAACAATTTCGCAATTTTAATTCTTTAGTTTATTTTCTCAGTTTTAGTTTAAAACATCAAAATTCATTCGTCTGTTCAAATAAAGTTAGGAACTAAAATATTTTGGTACTTAGTAGCAGTCTCCGTGGAACGATATTCCGAACTCCTAGGTCCACTTTATTACTTCCCACGACCTGTACATTTGCGGGAGCGAAATATTCGTGCACAAGTTTTTGGAGTCATTGCTGGGGACTGTTTTTAATATTAATATCGATACCCATTAGTTCTTACTTTACTTTGAACTTTTATTTGCTTTATTTTATTTTATTTTATTTTATTTTATTTTTGTTTTATTAATTCATGTTTAGAAGATCTAAGTTGTGCGAATTGCTTCCTCTTGATATAGAAATCGAACGCACTTTCGACAAAGGCGCGGACAACAGTTGGAAGCAGCTAAACAAACAGATTTAGCCATGGCAGATAACATAATTCAGAATAATCAAGTAAATCAGAATAACTTGCCAGGGGATGTTGTTGAACAGCAACATAATCAACAAAATCATGGGAGGCAAGTGTTGAGATAATATATGATTCCTTCTGTGTGGAACATTGGAACTTGCATAGTGCCTCCTACAATCCCAGCCAATAATTTTGATATCAAGACTTCTTTGATCTCCTTGATCCAAAATTCTGTTGTGTTTCATGGGATGCCATTTGAAGACCCACATGCACATTTTTGAACTTTCCAAGAATTATGTGACATGCTGCGCATGAATGACGTTCCAGATGATATCGTGAAGTTGAAATTTTTTCATTCTCTTTGGCAGGCAAACCAAAGGTATGGTTCTACACACTGCCTCTTCACACGATTAAAACTTGGGAAGTTATGAGCAAGAAGTTTGTTGACAAACTCTTCCCACTTGGTCGGATGTCAAAGCTTAGGGGTGAAATCCTTTCATTCAATAACATCCAGGGGAATCTATTTTTAAAGCTTGGGAAAGGTCCAATGAGCTGATTCGACAGTGTCCTACACATGGAATAGTTGACTGGATCCTAGTTCAAACATTCTACAATGGTTTGACAAATGACAATAAGAAGCATGCAGATTCTGCAGCGGGTGGATCGGTGATGGATTTGACTTATGAAGAGACTTCAGAAATATTCGATAAAATGGCTGCAAACAGTTATCAGTGGTATTCAGACCGTTCTGCACAACAATCTGGAGGTATAGCTGCAGTCAATGAAATTACAGCTATTAATGCTAAGTTGGATGCGTTGACAAAGAAAATCGATAGCATGAATCAACAGCCATTACATGCCATGTAAACAACCTTAGTTTGTGATTACTGTTTTGAGAATCATGAGTTATCAGATTGTTCTATGGTACATCTAGGACAACCAGATATGGAACATGCTAACTTTTTTGGGAACAATCAGAGGCAACGAGGGGGTGTTTACTCTCAAACATACAATCCTGAATGGAGAAAGCATTCAAACTTTTATTGGGAAAATAACCAAAATGTCATTCACCCGCCAGGTTTTCAACAACAATAGCAACAATATGTAAAAAATCCTTCTGATCGGGCTATTTTTCGGGATTGTCAAAATGGACCTATGGAATCCCGCGCAACAGGTCGGCCCAACTAGCAGCTCAGGTCGGCCTTATGACCCGGGCTTTGTCAATCTCGACCAGAAAGTTTTTCTTCTATAGGCCGGGGTGTATGCTCGATCTTACGACCATCCCAGCCCATGTATGCCCGACCTATTCAAGTCCTGCATCCATAGTGGGAACATGCCCAGGGGAAACCCGGACACTTCAGGATTTCGGGTGTTCACCGTTTATGGGCTTTATCAATGAGTCACCTTCTTGGGCCCTCGGAATAAGACATAACCTATAAGGAATCATCCTAAAAAAGAGGAAGTACAATTCTTATAAGATTAGAACTCCTCCTAAAAGGTAAGTTTATAGCAACAAGGACTCCTTCCTAAAATAAAGGAAATTATGGGCTTTTCCAGCCCTATAAATACAGCTCCTTTGCTCACATATATTCATTGATCATTTTTTACGTTTTCCAGTAAAATATTATTTCTCTACTTTTCCCCAGAAAACTAATTCTCACACTGGAGGGGCGACGAGGAGAATCCTCCTCCCCTTTTTTGCAGGTCAACCAAGGCGACTTCATCATCTTTTCCAGCAATCAATTGTCATCAGATTCTGCCACGTCAAGGTTAGGATAATTGACAGCATCAATTGGCACCGTCTGTGGGAAGAGATACAATCAGCCATGGTTAATAGACTCCAAGCCCGTCCCTCCGCATCCACTGGTCAATCCATTCCGGCCAACACTTCGGCTGAGGATGATAATCCTCCACCTCTTGAAGATGTTGGGGAAGAACAAAACCCAGAGGCCACTCCAGAAAATGAACCTGTTAGTCGGGAAGATTTCAACGAACTTCGTCAAGCTCTTCAACAACAGAACAGTCATCAAGCGTAACCTAACCCGAACACTCCAGGAACAATTCTCAGGGAAGATCTCCAGCCAGCTAATCCTATAGCTGACAACTCCCCGGGAATTAGGGGTGCCCATCTCGTGACAGAAGGATCTGCCAACTTGACACAGCAAGAGCTCTCAAGAATCATTCAGGAAGGAATTGCTGATGGAATACGACAGAACACCCAGGGTCGGACGTCATTCGTGAGAAGAACCCCTTTTACTCCTGAAATAACATCCTTTCCCTTTCCAGATCGATTTAAATATCCTCGGATAAAGGAATACGATGGGACAACAGATCCTAGCAACCACCTGAATACCTACACTGATGTCATGGACATGCAAAACGCTCCCGATCAGATTCTGTGAAAGGCCTTCCCACAAACCTTGACAAATTCAGCTCGAGACTGGTTTTCCACGATACCTCCGGGGTCCGTCTCTTTGCAAGTAGCAAAAGAATCAAGAAGACCGCCGCATCCCTCATGCAGTTAAGGCAAGCCCAGAATGAGACACTGCGAGAGTTCATGACTCGGTTTAACGCTGAAAGACTTCAGATTCCAGATCTCCATATATCATCGGCAATTTCAGCCCTTACCTTGGCTATTCAAGGCCCGGAATTCAGAATGTCCCTGTCCAAGAACCCACCTTCAAATGTAACAGAGCTTCTCCGAAGAGTAGAAAAGTACATAAACATGGAGGAAACACTTTTGTCAGTTCGGGCACAGGATCAAGTGCATGGGACAGAAGCACAGCTTTCACAATCAACAAGGCAGGGGAATAAGAGATCAAGACAGGAGGATGAGAAAAATTCTTCCCGAAGTAACCAAAAGGGGGAACGGTCATGGGCATCAGAGTTTAACTCCGCTAAACGCACCCCGATCTCACATTCTGATGGAAATCAAAGGGCGTGAAGATTTGTGATGGCCCAAGCCTATCAAGGGAAAAGTCGACGAAAAGAATCGACATAAGTATTGTGAATTTCACAAGAGCCTGGGCCATATCACGGACGAGTGCAGAACTTTAAAACAGGAGATAGAAGCCCTCATAAAAAGAGGCTTCCTGGGGCACTACATAAAGAGAGACGATAAAGAGCATGGAACAGGTGAAGAAAATACCAGATCCGCTGGCACCATAAATTTTATCGTCGGAGGAATAGCATCTGGAGGTGATTCGAATAATGCACGAAAAAACCATGCCCGTACTCTGAGTGATCGGGAAGAAAGGTCGGAATGTCATGATCAGGAGGTCTCGAACAGCATCAGCTTTAGAAATGCAGACATGGAAGGAATTTCGTATCCTCATGACGATGCTGTTGTTATCAGTGCAATAATAGCCAATTTTGATGTCAGGAGGGTGCTAGTTGACAATGGAAGCGCAGCCAACGTTCTTTCCTTGGAAGCTTTCAATCAGATGCAACTTTCCAAAGATCAGCTTCGATAGGTCATTACTCCCCCAACTGGGTTTTGTGGAGGAACCGTGAAACCCGAAGGTCTAATTGACCTTCCCACTTCACTAGGATCAGAAGAAAAATGTGTAACAAAGATGACTCCGTTCCAAGTCGTGAAAACTCCTATGGCCTATAATGCCATCTTAGGAAGACCATTTCTGAACAACCTGAGAGCTATAGTATCAACTTATCACCTGGAAATCAAGTTCCCAACTTCCGCAGGCATAACAACTATTCAGGGAAGTCAATCAGTAGCCAGAAGTTGCTATATCAGCTGTATTGGAAAGGGAAAGACGGATCTGATGTCAATAGAACTTCCTGTGGAAGAAAGAATGTCCCCAGTAGAAGAGTTGGAGGAGGTTCAAATTTCAGAAGGGAAGAGCTTCACAATTGGGAAGGAGCTTCCCAAATTAATGAAGGAAGATTTGTCACAATGTTTAAAGAAGAATATCGATGTATTTGCATGGAGTACTGAAGATATGACCGGTATAGATCCTGAGCTCGTCGAACACAGGCTCAACGTCATGCCCGACAAGAAGCCCGTAAAATAGCGAAGAAGACAATTTGCCACAGAAAGGAGGCAGATAATAAAAGAGGAAGTAGATAAACTCTTGAAAGCAGGATTCATCAAAGAGGTGAAGTATCCAGAGTGGCTAGCCAATGTGGTCTTGGTAAAGAAGCCAAATGGGAAGTGGCGAGTTTGTATAGACTTCACAGATTTGAATAAAGCATGTACGAACATCAGGATCCGAACTTTATAGTTTCCTAGACGGGATATCATCAAATTCGGATGGCATAGGAAGATCAGGAAAAAACTTCCTTCATGGCAGATGAAGGAATATACTGCTACAAGGTCATGCCGTTTGGATTGAAGAATGCTGGAGCTACTTATCAAAGGTTGGTTAACATGGTCTTCTCCAGACATATCGGGCTTAACATTGAAGTCTACGTGGACGACATGGTCGTAAAAAGCTCAAGAAAGAAAGACTACATTGCTGACCTTGAAGACATATTTAATACACTTAGAAAACATCGGATGAAACTGAATCCTACAAAGTGCGCCTTTGGAGTGGGCTCGGGAAAGTTCTTGGGATTCATGATCACTCAGAGAGGTATTGAAGCTAATCCAGATAAAATCTCAGCCCTAGCATCAATGGAACCTCCCCGAAACATCAGGGAAGTGTAGAAGTTAACAAGAAGAGTAGCAGCATTAGGGAGATTTATGTCAAGGGTAGCGGAAAAATGTTTCCCCTTCTTCAAAACTCTTCAAGGAAATAAAGACTTCAGGTGGGACGAGGAATGCGAGGTCTCCTTCAGGAAGTTGAAAGAATACTTGGGTACACCTCCGATACTGGTAAATCCGAATCCAGGGGACAATCTGTTCTTATATCTAGCAGTGTCTGATCATCCTGTGAGCGCCGTTTTGGTTAAAGAAGAAGAGAAGACTCAAAAACCTATATATTACGTCAGTAAGATGATGTTGGAAGCAGAAACCCGATATACATTGGCAGAGCAGCTCGCACTTGCCCTGGTTACAGCAGCGAGAAAGTTAAGACCATACTTTCAAGCCCATGCCATAACTGTCCTCAGAAATCAGCCCTTGAAGCAAATCTTGCAGAAACCAGATGTTTCCGGTCGTCTACTCAAGTGTTCAATCGAGCTCGGGGAGTATGACATCGAGTTCAAGCCTCGACCTTCCATCAAAGCACAGGTCTTGGCCGACTTTGTCGCCGAACTCACACCAAGACCTGGGGGCCTACAGGTCATGACCGGGAAGAGGCCACTTGGACCTTGCAAGTAGATGGAGCATCTAATGCTGCGGGCTCGGGGGTCGGAATCATATTAAAGAAAGACGATGGCACAATGGAAATTCAATGTGTAATACGGTTTGACTTCCCAGCAACCAATAATGATGTAGAGTATGGGGCCGTAATTACTGGACTTCAAGCAGCTCAACATCTAGGGGTCGAGCATGTCAGGGTCCAGAGTGATTCACAATTGGTGGTAGAACAGGTGAACGGCACTTTTGAAACAAAAAATGAGAAAATGTCATCTTATAGGATGATGATCTTAGACTTGCAAAGGAAGTTCAAGTCTTGCTGCATAGACAAAATTCCAAGGTCCCAAAGCAAATGCTTTGTCAAGACTTACTTCTTCCAATCAGGACCACTTGGAGAGGACCGTGTTCGTATGAACTCTTCATGAACCTAGTATCATACAACAACCCGAGGTCATGGATATTTCAAATCAAGAGCCCAGTTGGATGGATCCAATAATTGAATATCTAACATCATGAAAGTTTCCAGATGATAGAGTAGAGGCCAGAAAAATCAAAGCAAGAGCCCCGAGATATACCTTGCTGCAAAATACCTTGTTCCGCCGAAGCTTCACACTTCCTTATCTACGATGCCTAACTCCAAAAGAAGCAGCCCTTGCCATGGCCGAGGTTCATGAAGGAATTTTTGGAGGACACCAGGGAGCAAGAGCTCTAGTACTAAAATTAATAAGATACGGGTACTATTGGCCGAATATGAAGAAAGACACACTTAATTATGTGAAAGCCTATGACAAGTGCCAAAGATTCGCAGCCCGATTACATCAACCCGCGGAAGAACTATCCTCCATTTTGTGTCCATATCCTTTTGCTCAATGGGGAATCGACATACTTGGACCTTTCCCCATTGCCCGGGGCTAGGTCAAGTTCTTGACAGTTGCTGTGGAATACTTCACTAAGTGGGTGGAATCCGAACCGCTATCCGTAATCACAGAACAAAAGTTGGAGGCATTTGTGTGGAAATCGATAGTTTGCCATTTTGGTCTTCCTAAGACATTAATAACAGATAACGGGCGTCAATTTGAGTGCCAAGCCTTCAAGCAATTCTGCAAGAACTTAGGAATAGAGCACATGTTGACCTCCGTTTCGCACCCGCAGAGTAATGGGTTAGCCGAGGTTACAAACAGGCTCATCTTACAAGACTTGAAGACTCGCCTTGGCAGCGCCAAGGGAGATTGGCCCGATCTCCTCCCTGAAGTACTTTGGACCAATCAAACCACGTTCAAAACGGCGACGGGGGAAACCCCGTTCATGCTTGCCTTCGGGATGGAAGCCGCAGTCCCCGTAGAAGTAACAATTTCGAGCTTCCGTGCTATGACCGCAGGGTCGCCCGACCACATCGAAGGACAGAGAGAAAGTCTGGACCTTCTAGAAGTAGTCAGGGAGAATGCATCATTAAGGATAGCAGCTTACCAACAGGCCATGTCTAAGAAGTTCAATACCCGGGTAAAGAATAGGGAATTCAGAATGGGAGATCTTGTCTTTCACCGCAGTGAGGCCGCCGGTCATCAACCAGGGAAACTTGGGCCTATTTGGGAAGGACCTTATGAAGTTATCCGAAAGGTGGACAAGGGCTCATACAGCCTCTGCCCAATGGATTCAAAACCTCTTCCTCGGCCATGGAATGTGGAGAACTTGAAACCATACTACAAGTAATCATCTCTGTTGATGTCAAGTCACTTAGTCTATGTAAGGTCGGGCCTGGACGCCTATTTTTTTGCTTCTGAACTTGCACGTCCATCAGTAAATATTAAGGTCGGGCCTACGCGCCCATTTTTATTCTTGCTTTCGGACTTGCACGTCCATCAGTGAATATTATGGTCGGGCCTGTGTGCCCATTGTTCTGTCTTTCAGTGTCCGGGATGGGTACTCTTTTTTCCTTATCCAGATTTTTTCCCAATGGATTTTTCTGGATAAGGTTTTAATGAGGCCCATCGTTCAGTCCCCTTCAATAAAAGTACTTCTTCCAAAGAATGAGCACTACAAAGATCAGATATTGAAATAATTTACAAGGTCATCCACATGACTTTACAAATTATTTCCCATCAAATAATTTACAATATCTCATGGTAAGACTTTACAAATTATTCTTCTACGAATAATTTACGAGGTCTCATGGCAAAACGTTACAAATTATTTCCCATAGAATAATTTACAATGTCTCATGGTAAGGCTTTACAAATTATTCTTCTATGAATAATTTACAAGGTCTCATGCCAAGACGTTACAAATTATTCTTCTACTAATAATTTATAAGGTCTCATGGCTTACGTTACAAATTATTTCTCGTAAAGTAACTTACAAGGTCTTATGACAAGACATTACAAACTACTTCCCAACTAAGAATTCAAAATAATTGAGGTCGGTATTACCCGACCTTACAGAATATCTTTTCTGAAAAATTGCAAGTAAAGGGCTCGATCTTTTCTTTAAGTCAAAGGGTCGGGCATACGCTATCTGGTCGGTTACTCATCTTCCACTTAGTTTCTATATGAGGTCGGTCACGACCCGACCATATGGAATCAAAACAAAATGATTCCGGGAATCATGTAGAAGCTCGACTCCAGGAATTGCACAAATAGGTCGATAACTTGACCTTATAGAATATCTTTTCTGAAAATTCGTAAGTTAAAAGCTCGACCTATTTTATACTAACGGAAAGATCGTGCTTTATCAAAAATCATCGATCCATAAAATTAGATACGAAACAATAAACACGAGCTTTGACAAAAGAAAAAATTTTCATTAACAAAAAACCTTGTTACAAAAAGACCACGAGGTATACCTCGGGCTATACAAGAGAATTACAGAAAGGAATTTCCTACTGCTGCTCGGGGTCACTGGCCTGGGCTTCTTCTTCTTCAGAATCGACCTCCACTACCTCTTCCATGAAAGGAGTAAGGTCAAGATCTTCCGTGCCCAATGGAAATTGAGAGAGCGGGATGGTATCCAGGTCGGGCGCATGTATCTTGATCCAAGCTCGGGCTTGCCTCATGCCTTGGGAATATGATTCCAGGGCATAATTACCCACAGCAAGGTCATATTCTTCATACTTCTTGTAAGCCTCGACCGTCGCTACCTTCGCTGCTTCTATCTCTTCCCTGGCCCGGCGAAGATCTTCAGAGAGTTTGGCATTTTCAGAGCAAGCGAGGTCCCGGTCTTGAGTTATCAAGACCAGGTCAGTTTCCATTCTGGTTAACCTTTCTTCAGCATTGTTAGCGCAAGTGGCCTTGTACTGAACAGAATGGACGAGCTGACTTGTAGCCTCCCCTCGCTGGACACCTTGGGTCAGAAGACCCCGGCCAATGCTAAGCATCCGTACGAGTTAAATACTTGTATTATTTCAAGATTGAAGGTTTTGTAACACAGAAGGAAGAAGGTCATCTTGAAATTACCTTAAGCGTCGCATTCAGAAAATGGTCCACCCCGTTCTCCAGTGAGACTTCATCAGAATATTTTTCCAGTAGACCGGGGTGGTAACTCTCCTCCAATTTGGATCGCAGGTCGGCCTGGGTAGGACCCTCTACTGCAGCTTCAGGAGGAGGAGATCTGGTATTTTCTTCTCGAACAGGAGGGCGACGAACGCCTTGGATGGTCTTGCACTGAGGTGGAGCTTCCACGTTCCTCCTGGAGGTTTCGCCCGGCCCGGACTGTGTCTGGCGTGGCCTTTTCTGTGGCCGTCTACGGGTAATGCCACCTTCCCTCCTCCTCTCAGCAGCTGCCCGAGCTCTCTCCTCAGCCGCCTTCCTCAGCCTGTCTCCGTCAAAAGCCATACCTGTGAAGGACGGGAAGGTATACTTAGATAAGAGGGAATAAGATTGGGAAGGCAACGTTTTCTAGTGGAAAAATGAAATCAACTATTACTTAATTTACAAGGCCGGGTCCTACCGGGCTCCAAGTCAAGGCCGGCCTGACCTAAGATCTTGCTGGTATTAAGATCTGAAGCCTCCTCGGCCAGAAGTCCGAAGTCACACACTCTTATGGCATTGGCCAAGAGGTCGGACATCTCGTCCTCCCCTACATTGCCCATTCTATTGAAATTATCTACTTCAGATTTCCTAAAGGTGGGCCAAAAAATATTCTCACCTTCCCGAGGTTTGATATAAAAAAAAAAATTCCTTCCAATACTATAAGGAAGAGGTGACCCAAGGCACCTCGAACCTTCCCTTCCCGCATAAATAAACGAAGCAGTTACATCGGGGTAAAAACTTCAAATCTAAAAGGCATTTACATAGGTTCACGGTAGGCTCGATCCCTAGACTCCTATATAAAACAAAGAAGTAAACTAGAATTCTCCACCCGTTTGGAGCCAGTTGCCGGGGAAGAATGCTGGCCGTAAAAAGGAAGTCTACAAAAAAATGATGTAAGGGGAACCTGAGGCCGACCACTAACGAGTCATGAATACTATGGTCTCCCCTTCCCGAAAATGATATGATACATCATCATGCTTGGGAACCCGGGAAGTATACCTATCGAAAAGACCAAACTTCCTCATATCTGCCTCGACCATGTGTTCCTTCATCCTACTGTTAAATGTTGGTAACTCTAGGTCGGGAGTTCCCGGTCTCTCATCAAATTCATGGTTATTGACTTCCTCGTCATCGCTCGACTCGTCCCCCCCAGAGGTTGGCGGAGCTTGGTAAAATTCTATTGGCTCTACGTCTAGGGCCTCGTCCAAATTTTCTACCTCCCTAAGGTCTGTGATGTTCACTTGCCTGGCCATTTTCCTAACAAGTAAAATACGGAATAAAATTAATGTCGGGAGAGGTCGAGATTACCTAAAGGTCGTGCTTGAAATTTTTAGCTCGTTTTAGACGCTCGAGGAGTTGTCTGGTTTTTACTAAATTTGCAAAGTGAAAAGAATGAGAGGATAGGGACCACATATATATAAGAGGAAAAAGGCAGGAAAATTTTTGAAATCCCGCCACTCATTTTTGACACGTAGCAGCAATCCAAAAGTGTGGTATTAATGATGACGCGTAAAACAAAGGACAAAACAGTTGGCAAAACACGTCATTAATAAAGGTGACAGATGTCAGGGGTTAATTGCATTCAGGCATCCATCTCCGATCCTTGATGCACGGGGGCCATTGATCGGGCTATTTTCCCGGATTGTCAGAATGGACCTATGGAATCCCGCGCAACAGGTCGGCCCAACTCGTAGCTCAGGTCGGCCTTATGACCCGGCCTTTATCAGTCTCGACCAGCAAGTTTTTCTTCTATAGGCCAGGGTGTATGCTCGACCTTACGACCATCCCAGCCCATGTATGCTCGACCTATTCAAGTCCTGCATCCATAGTGGGAACATGCCTGGGGGAAACCCGGGCACTTCAGGATTCCAGGTGTTCACCGTTTATGGGCTTTATCAATGGGCCACCTTCTTGGGCCCTCGGAATAAGACATAACCTATAAGAAATCATCCAAAAAAAGAGGAAGTACAATTCTTATAAGATTAGAACTCCTCCTAAAAGGTAAGTTTATAGCAACAAGGACTCCTTCCTAAAATAAAGGAAGTTATGGGCTTTTCTAGCCCTATAAATACAGCTCCTTTGCTCACATATATTCATTGATCATTTTTTACGTTTTCCAGTAAAATATTATTTCTCTACTTTTTCCCAGAAAACTAATTCTCACACCGGAGGGGCGACGGGGAGAATCCTCCTCGCCTTTTTTGCAGGTCAACCAAGGCGACTTCATCATCTTTTCCAGCAATCAATTGTCATCAGATTCTATCACGTTAAGATTAGGATAATTGACAGCATCACCTTCCAATGAAGATTTGATATTACAGTTGCTAAAAAATCATCAAGCTGACATCAAGGAGATAAAAATTCAATTGGGACAGCTAGCAATCGAAAGATTAGAAGGAAAACAGGGAAAATTGCCTAGTAATACTGAAACAAACCCTAGAGAGCAAGTATAGGCAATAACAACCAGGAGTGGGGTTCAGTTGCAAGAAATCAATGTGAAAATGGCAGATAACTCGGAAATTTTGACAGCGACATCCGAAGAGGAGGTAGATCAGATTGAGGAAGTAGATCAGACTGAGAGTTCAAACAGTCAGGTGAAGAAGGCTCCGACACTAGTTAAATCATATGTACCTCCCATCCCATATCCACAGATATTGAGAAAATATAACCTTGACCAGCAGTTTGCTAAGTTCATCGAGAAGATCAAGTAATTGCACATCAATATTCCTTTTGCAAAAGCTTTGACCCAAATGTCGAGCTACGCAAAATTTATGAAAGAAATCCTCACAAATAAAAGGAAGTTAGATGAGCATGAGACAGTGATGCTTACTGAGGAATGCAGTGCAATACTTCAGAAAAAGTTGGCTCCTAAATTGAAAGATCAAGGGAGTTTCACAATCCCTTGAACTATTAGGGTATGTTTGATTGGAGGGTGGAAAAGGATAATGAAAATCATTTTCCATGGAAAATATTTTTTCATCTTCACCCAAAGAAAATAAAGTCAAGGATTTTAAGGAAAATTCTCACTTTTTGGCCTTGGATGGAAAATAATTTCCATGGAAAATTTTCCAATCAAACACTTGAAGATGAAATTTAACTAGAAAATATTTTCATTTCCATATTTTCTCATGCAATCAAACACACCCTTAGTTCTATTGATTTTGAATCTGCATTATGTGATTTAGGTGCAAGCATTAATTTGACGCCTTTATCTATTTTCAGGAAGCTTGGGATAGGGGAAGCAAAACCAACTACAATCTCCTTATAGTTGGTTGATCGTTCGATAAAATATCCTTGGGCTCTTCTTGAAGATGTTTTGATAAGAGTGGGCAAATTCATCTACCATGCAGATTTTTTTATTCTAGATATGGAGGAAGACAAGACAATCTCGCTAATTTTGGGACGACCATTCTTGAGAACAAGAAAAGCATTGATAGATGTTCACGAAGGAACACTGGTGCTTCTTGTGGATGAGGAGAAGATCACTTTCAATAGCTTAAAATCAATGAAGTATCCTTCATCTTTGGATACTTGCTTCAAGGTTGATCTTGTGCAAAAAGCAGTGCAAATTGTATATGATGAGGAGCATCCAAGAGATCCACTAGAGGCATATATTGTTCAGTCCGAGTCTACAAAATCAGATAAAAAAGAGGTAGCAGAAATGGCATATGAGTTGGAAGCATCACCAAGGTTCACACTCAGAGGAGGCTGTCATTTTGAGCCATTGGGTGAAAATATAATGAATTCTCTACCATCTTGTGAAAATCCTCCCACTTTGGAGTTGAAACCTCTACCGACACATCTGCGTTATGCATTCTTGGGGGAGTCATCTACTTTACCGATTATCATCTCTAGCCATTTGACAGATTTGGAAGAAGAAAGGTTGCTGCGAGTGGTGAAGGAACATAAGACTGCAATTGGATGGTCTATTGCAGACATTAAGGGTATTAGTCCAGTAATTTACATGCATAAGATTTTGATGGAAGATGATTCCAAGCCATCAGTTGAAGGACAACGCAGACTAAATCCTACATTGAAAGAAGTGGTTAGAAAAGATATTTTAAAACTACTTGATACTGGTATCATATATCCAATTTCAGACAGTACTTGGGTCAGTCCAGTTCATGTAGTGCCAAAGAAGGGGGGGTATGACAGTGATAAAAAATGAAAACAACGAGTTAATCCCTACAATGGCAGTAACAGGGTGGAGAATTTGCATTGATTACAGGAAACTGAATGTTACAACCAGAAAAGATCATTTTCCTCTACCATTCATCGATCAAATGTTGAAGAAGCTAGCAGGTTACTTATATTATTATTTTTTGGATGGATATTCGGGATACAATCAGATTTCCATAACTCTTGCTGATCAGGAGAAAACAACATTTACTTGTCCTTATGGTACCTTTGCTTTCAGAAGAATGCCATTTGGACTGTGTAACGCTCGAGCTACATTCCATAGGTGCATGACGGCAATATTTTCATATATGGTGGAATGCTTCATTGAGATATTTATGGATGACTTTTCAGTATTTGGATCTTCATTTGATGAATGTTTACATCACTTATCTCTAGTGCTTAAAAGATGTACGAAAACAAACTTGGTGCTAAATTGGGAAAAATGTCATTTTATGGTGCAGGAGGGGATAGTTCTAAGTCACAGGATCTCAAAAAAAGGGATTGAAGTGGATGGATAGGGCGAAAATTCAAGTGATTGAGAAATTACCACCACCTAGCTCAGTTAAGGGGGTGAAAAGTTTTTTTGGGTCATACCGGGATCTATAGAAGATTTATAAAAGACTTTTCTAAAATCACTAAGCCCCTGTGTAATTTTTTGGAGAAATATGTGGTTTTTAATTTTTATTAAGAGTGTTTATCATCTTTTAATACAATCATAGAAAAATTAACTAATGCACCAATTATCATAGCACCGGACGCACCAATTATCATAGCACCGGACTGGAGTTTTCCTTTCGAGCTCATGTGTGATGCGAGTGACTATACAGTAGGGGCAACATTGGGCAGAGAAAGGATAAAGATTTTTATGTGATATATTATGCTAGCAGAACATTGACTGATGCACATATCAATTATGCCACAACTGAGAAGGAGCTACTAGCAGTTATATTTTCCTTTGACAAATTCAGACCTTATCTCATTGGATCAAAGGTGGTTGACTACATTGGCCACTCTGCATTGAAGTATTTGTTTGGGATAAAGGATGCAAAGCCTAGATTGATCAAATGGGTTTTACTGCTTCAAGATTTTGATATTGAAATTTGGGGTAAAAAGGGTACAGAAAATCAAGTTGCAAACCATTTATCCAGATTGGAGCAAGCAGATCAGGGGGCTATTGAAGAAATAAAAGAAGTGTTTCCAGATGAACAGTTGATGCTTTTAGCTCACATGATGCAAGAAGGGTCCATGGTTTGCAAATTATGTAAACCACTTGGTCAGCAATATTTTGCCACATGATATCACATACCAGCAAAGGAAGAAATTTTTCCATGATTTGAAATTCTTCTATTGGGAAGACCCATTTTTGTACCGAAGGGGACCAGATCAAATAATTAGAAGGTGTATTCCTGATGAGGAGATCATTCCTGTTCTTGAGAGGTGTCATTCATCTCCATATGGTGGTCACATAGGAGCTACAAAAACAACCGCTAAGCTATTGCAACATGGTTTTTATTGACCTGCTATATTTAAAGTTTCCTTTTCTTTTGTTATAGCTATTGGTAGGTTCCAAATATCTGGAAATATATCATCAAAGCATGAGATGCCACTTAATAGTATTTTCGAGGTTGAAGTGTTCGATGTTTGGGGAATTGACTTCATGGGCCCATTCCCGCCTTCCTACAACAAAAGGTATGTACTGGTGGCATTAGATTATGTGTCGAAGTGGGTGGAAGCAAAAGCATGTCCAACAAATGATGCTCGAATTGTAGTTGACTTTATCAGAAAAACATTTTCACTCGATTTGGAGCACCAAGGGCAATCATAAGCGATTGAGGGACTCGTTTTAACAACAAATTTTTCAAGGCAGTATTGGCTAAATTTGGGACTCATCATTGCATGGGGACAACTTATCATCCAAAGACCAGTAGGTAGGTGGAAACATCAAATAGGCAGTTAAAAAGGATTTTGGAAACAACAGTAAAAGCATCTCGAAAAGATTGGGCTAATAAATTGGATGATGCTTTGTGGGCGTATAGAACAGCTTTCAGAACCCCTATTGGGATGTCAACATTCCAGTTGGTGTTTGGAAAATCATGTCACTTGCCTATTAAGTTTGAACACAAGGCATATTGGGCTTTAAAACAGTTGAATCTTGATATGAATTTGGCCAAAGATCAAAGGTTTTTGCAACTCAATGCATTGGATGAGTTTCACATAAGAGCTTATGAAAATTCATCAATCTACAAAGATAGGACAAAGAAGTGGCATGACCGACATATTCACAAGAGAGAGTTTCAGGTAGAAGATCAAGTGCTCTTGTACAACTCACGCTTGAAGCTATTTTCGGGAAAATTGAGGTCTAGATGGTCGGGTCCATTCACAATTGCACAAGTTTTTCCATATGGTACATTTGAGCTTCATCATCCAACAAAAGGACATTTTAAAGTCAATACAAAGAATAAAGCATTACTTCGAGGTTGATTTTGCAAAGGAAAAGTCATACATTGACATTGCTATTCCAGAGCGACCAACACAAAAACTCGGGCTTCAGACTATAAATGGAGCGCTTGTTGGGAGGCAACCAAATTTTTCTTCCCTTTTATTTATTATGCCATCATTTTTCTTATTTATCCATTTATTTTGTCACTTTTATCATAGAGTCGTGCAATATTTGTGTACTTGTTAGGTTTATTTTGCATTATTGCAGTTTAGTATGTATATGTAAGATTTACATAGCATAGATGCATAATTTTGCATGTTTAGGCATTTTTAGGTATATTTTGAATTTTTATTCATTTAAAGTAGACTAGGCATGAGTCCTCATCCCAAACACACACACACACAAGTAGAACATGGTAAGAGGGTCAAAAATTCATTAACATGCATCACAAAACACTTTGGAGTCGACTACGGGTACAAAACAAAATTCACAAAAATTTTCAAAAAATGGTTTCTACTGGTAACCTGCGTGGCCTCTAACCTTGTAACATGCGACACCACACGTTATTCAACAAAATTGTCAGAGTGTAAAATTTTGAGCAGCGCGGGCTTCCATCATTAAGCTATGCGGCCGCGCGTTAACATGAGACCGAGTTTTTTTAACTTATTTGCCTGGTAATCAGTTTTCATTCAAACATTACACTCTAGGCTAAAAATCCTCTTCCAAATCACCGAAGGTCGATTCCAACTCACAAATCAAGCTCCAATTTCGTGATTTTAGTTCGTGGCATCACTCTTTCACATCAAACAACAAAATTCAAGGTAAAATTTCTCAAACCACATGACATTTTGGATATATTTTCGGTTTCAACACACATGCTGGATTTTCGATTTATGCATTTGATGGAGGATGGTCTTAGATAGATTCTTGGAGTGTTGTGATTGGGTTTTGTTGAATTTCAAGTTATGGATTCATTCATGCCACCAATTTTAAGATTTGTCTTGAAATTGTTCATTGCACTCAATGTGTTTGTAAAATGCCACAATGAAATTTTTGATCAATTTTGAGAAAATCTTCCAGGTATTTAGCTTCATTACATGTTTAACATTGATAGTGTGCCAATATTTCATGTTTTGAACCTCTAATTTTCACAAAACACATTTGCACCATTGCATGGTCATTAAAAAGTCACTGTAGGGCTGCTGCAGGTTCATGTCACCACTTCATCCACACATTTCACCCGTCACCTTAAATTTGAATATGTTGTTGATGAGATAGAACACTTTCATATGCCTGGAAAATTTTCGAAAAAAATTTATTTTTTTCTAGGCGATTATCGAGGCTAAAAAGCACTAGTCAAACATGGTTTTGCACTTCCATTTTACCATATTTCTTAAGTTTGGGGGTGTTTAATGCTGTTCTTCTATGTCATAAATCTAATCTTAATTCTAATGAATCTTATTCATCTATTGTAGGTACAAAATGCCTCCAAAAGCCTGTGCTGCAAGCAAAGAAAAAGAAAAAGCGGCTCCATCCAAAAGGCACTGCAAGACACCGAGCTTGGACGAAGACTATGTGCTAGCTGATCTAGGTAACATGGCAAGGTTTATGGGGGAGGAGGAACAAAGAATGTACGATGTGGTGTTGAAAAGCAAAAGGATGTTAGGGGAAAGAGAATTTATTTTAGGAGATTTCCCAGATAATGAAGTGCAACTACTGATAGAAGGGCTGGGTGGCACAAGCTTGTAGCCACACCTCATCGAGCATACCTACTGCTAGTGAAGGAATTCTTGGCCAACCTTAATCAGACCATTGAAACTGAAGCAGCAGATCATAGATATTAGACTTGGGTTCGGGGGAGATGGATTAGGTTCTCCCCTACTGTGATCGAGAGGGTCTTGGAGCTTATTAGGGATGGTATTGAACAGATATCATATGATTTGGATATAGACTTGGTCACACAATTCTTGTATGGGAGGCCAGATCCAGAATTAGAGAGAGCATGCCACCTTATCCACAGTGAGATGATTGAGAGCATTCGGATTTTATACATCTTCATCCGTCATAATGTCGATTCCACGCCACATAGGACCGCTTTTAATGAGGATAGGGCACAGCTGTTCATCACCTAGCCAAAGGACGTAAGTTGGTTCTGGGACGACATATCTTTGATTTTATTGTGACACTTGCCTCTCAGCTTGACAGTTCTCCACGAGTTATGTTCCCTAGTCACATTCTGCTATTCGCTTGATAGAGGGAGTTGAGCTGCTATCGCATGAGGAGCCTGTATCACCAGAGGGGACCATCAGTAGGCGGACTTTAGATAGTGCAATGGCTCAGGGACAATGAGCACAAGCAGCACATCAAACACTAACAGCATAGCCAGCACAACCTCCAAAGCATGCGCCACCACCAGCACTTCTTGGAGATGATAGACTTTTGAGGCAGATCCTATCAGAGTAATCAGTCCAGGGACGCATGCAGGCTACCACTAGGGATTCAGTACTAGAGCTGCAGAGGGAGAATGCTATACTTCGGAGGTAAATTTAGGCACTAGTTCGAGCAAATATATTTGAGGAGCATGGTATGTTCTACATTGACTGAAATCAATACCCATATCTGCGAGTGTCTACTCGTTTGAACTCTATGGATAGGAGAATAGTTACTATTGAGCACAGGCAGGACCAAGACATACTAGATTCATCTGTAAGACCTTCTCAGACACAATAGACAGACTTACCCCTTGGAAGTTCTTGATCTTTCTTTCACATTGCCTTCTTATTTTGATTCTGTTTTATCATGCTTACATTGAGGACAATGTACCTTTACAAGTTTGGGGGTAGTTTTGGTTGGCTCTAGGATGATTACTTTTGCTTTCTTATTGGTTTGTAACTACTTAATCCTTTTTGATTAATGCAACTTGGCTCAATATTTTTGTAAGATTTCTGTTTGGGGAGAAACTTTGGACACCATGCATACTTATGCTACTTTTGAGAATTGCTTCTTCATGTTTGACTTTTCTATATATGACCACATAGCCAGGATTGAATAATTACTTGTGGAAAGATTTATTCAATATATGTGGGGTAATTTTAAATTTTTCGACTTAGGTTTGACTGTATGATTCCTAAACTTAGATGCAGAGACATCCCAACCTTTAAAACTTAAAATCTAAACTTGCTCAAGAGCAGTTTGGGGATGGAAAGAATGGTGAAGTTAGGCCCGAACTTTTAAGGGTTTATAGTTCCTGAAATGTGTCATTGGTTGAAGAGGTCTTGATTAACGGGTATAAACCATAATCAGCATAAAAACAAAAAAATGCCAAAAGTCTTATTTTACTCTTCAAAACCCTTTTTGACTCAAGCAAGTAAGCTTGTCAGGGTGTTGAAACATGGTACCCTAAACTCAACTGAGTTGAGAGCTATCAGCCCAAAGCTCATTACAGAGGTTAATTAGAAAGCAAGTACGGAGAGTG
This sequence comes from Ligustrum vulgare, assembly GCA_963555705.1. Taxonomy (NCBI): domain Eukaryota; kingdom Viridiplantae; phylum Streptophyta; class Magnoliopsida; order Lamiales; family Oleaceae; genus Ligustrum; species Ligustrum vulgare. Next base: position 44,017,250 of record OY743187.1, on the reverse strand, counting down.
GACTTACACATAAGACAATCAAACATCTTTAACTTTTCGATGTGGACTGTGTGACTCGAGCAATTAAGTTTGAGGGGTCTTTCAAACCTGGTGGCCTAAAGTCGTCTGGCTTGGGAGTCACCGACCTAAATCTCGTTACCGGGTCACATAGAAAGCAAATGAGATAAGTATTGCACAAAGATAGTAAGAGACAAGGACGTAAAAAGAAAAAGAAAAAGAAAGGAAAAGTCAACCAAAAAGAGTAAAATAAAGTGCATGGTATAAGCTTCAAGACTGAGACTTTGGAAACTTAGGGCATGGATCAAGGAACTGCGTACCATTGATTGTTTTGGGCAGATTAGCTAATTCTGACCACCTCGTGTGGAAAAATGCAAATTTTTTATGTTTAAAAACCACATGAATAGAAAGAACCTTGGGATTTGAGAGAAAAGCAATGAGGAAGTGATCATACTAGAAAGATACAAGAAATTGATAGAGTAGCATTGTCTAACCACCTGGGATCTGGGCTTATGCTGTTTTAGCCACACACATGATAAGTTGGGCATGAAGTAAAAAAGATTTTATCATGTTGTCTAATAAAAAACATGTGTTATTTGGAGTTTTTCTTTCTATCTAGTTTGTACGAGGAAGAACAATGATTCTAGTTTGGGGATCTTTGTTAAGTATATTTTATACACTTATTTATATGTCAAAATCAGGATATTTCATTGAGGTTTGAGAATAAATTCTACCTAAGTTGTGTTTATTTGTTGTGATTTTAGATTATATCCTAAAAGAGAGAAAATGAATCAATTGAGGGAAATAAAGGTCAAGCTAAAGGCAGTTGGAGAAAAATTGGTCTTGGAAGAAATCAAAAAATTGAAGGCTTAATTGAAGAAATTAATAGAAGAAATGACTCAATTGAAGAAATCCAGAAGTTTCGGGGTCAAGATGTTCAAATCAGAAGATGAAGGGCGTGAAGTGTAAATAAAAGATGGGGAAATACTTAAAAGGAAGGTTAATTGGCACAAAAGGTCCCTACCTTTCTACAATCTTGTGCAATTCGTCCCAACTTTTGATTTTTTTGGCAATTTCACCCTCACCTCTACATTTCTTTGCTAAAAATGTCCCCTCCGTTTGATTCCATACAAAGAACCGTTAGTTGACTCATAAATTACATATTGACCATTTTAATAAAAGACGAAAATGTAATTTTGTATTAACGCATTTAAAATTATATAAAAAGAAAGGATAAACAAAAAAAAATAGAAAAAAAAAATTGTTCATTTTATTCTCCCAGCCCCAGCCCCATTCCCCCCCCCCCCACCACCACCACCACCACCACCACCACCACCACCCCCTACTGCAAAATCAAAACTCACACCCACCACAGGAAACTAGAATTTTAAATGAAAAATCAGATGAGAAACAACATTAAAATCTTGAGATTATGAATTAACTAATCCTTATGCCAATATATCCTCTTGGTGCACCTGACATTGGGCAACAATTCTTTTATGGGAAAGCTCCCCCTGCTATAATTCCTCAGGTAAATTTTAAGAAATTTTTGTCAATTTTTTCTGTTGGTCATCTGCATTTTTTGCTTCCACGGTTCTGCCATTCCTCTTCTTCTCCTCCTCCCTCTCTCCCGATTTTTGGTTTGTGTAAGAGAAAAAAGGTTAAATAGCTGCTACAAATTTGGAATTTAAACACTTAAAAAGCATTTTAATTTGAGGGGCTATGAATTTGGAATTTAGTACTATAGATTCTGGAATTAACTGTACCTGGAATGCGTCCTGGTGAAGCTCCGATGCAAAATTTCTTTATGCCACCGGTCCATCAAGGCCAACGTCCTGGTAGAAGAGGAGCAATTGATCAACCTCTACCTATGATGCTGCAGTAGGTTTATCACTGCTTACATGTTTATAGGTCAGGCAGTGATGGTGGGGTTGGGCATAGGAGAAGAAGATGAATGACTTTTTTTTTTTTTTTTTTTCTATTTTTTTTTGGGCTGGGGCTGGGCATGAGAAAAGAAGATGAAGAACTTTTTTATTTTTTTCTATTTCATTTTTTATTTATACTTTTTTATATTATTTTAAATGTGGTAATACAAAATGAATTTTTTTTCCTTTATTAAAATGGTCAATATGTAGTTTATGAGTCAACTAACGGTTCTTTAGACGGAATCAAACGGCGGGGACATTTTCAGCAAAGAAATGTGAAGGTAAGGGTGAAATTGCCAAAAAATCAAACGTTGGAACGAATTGCACAAGATTATCGAAAGGTAGGGACCTTTTGTCCCAATTACTCTAAAAGGAATAAATGATGAAAATTGTACATTCCTGATTGAACCGCACGGCCTCACCACATTACACTGTGAGGCCGCGCGATGTGAGATAGAATGGGCAGAGTCCTGAATGCTAGAACTATGTGGCCGTACCCCATTTCACTGCGCGGCCTCTCTAGTCTTCGACTAGGCCGATTGTGGACCGTTTTACGCGGGTTTTGAAAGATTTTTACCACTTTTCACCATGTTTTCGCCCTAAGATATACAAACAACATTGGGGGCACAATTTTGGGACTTTTGCTCAACCTCCTAATGAAGTATCTTTGCAATTTTACATCAATTATTTGGGAGATTTAAGCAAGGCAAAAGGCGTGGAGATTAGAATATTAAAACAGGAATTCAACTCTTGGTGCAAGATTTCTTTTCTAGTTGTTAATTTCACAAACTCCATCATGTGTTATTATTATTTTTATTATTTTTGTTCTTTATTCATGATGTGTAACTAATTTCAATGTTGGGATGAACGATGTAGCCTAGCTTTGTTATTTTAAATCCAATATTTCGTTGTTTTAATGATTCATTGCATGTATTGATTTATTATTGTGTTTAATGCGTGAATGAACTGGCCACTTATTCATGATTTAATGATTTATTTCCATAATCCGAGAGATGATTTTATAACTTAGATCAAGGTAATAAATCTAGTAATTGGACAACAGATAGAGATATACATTTGTTATTATCGCGGTCGTGTGTGAATTCTTGTGTTTTATGCATTAAGATAAGGAATATTTGGATCCTCTGTAGAGATACATGATTGACTTATTTAGGTAGAATTGATTTGAACTCGAGAGAGAAATTTCAATATATATTAGTGAATTCAATCGAATGCATATTTAGAAAATAAAACTGAAATTGGAGTTAATTTAATTGGATAGGTGAAATCGTGAATCCCAACTACTTTACAATCATTTTTAAAAACAAAATAATTTCGCAATTTTAATTCTTTAGTTTATTTTCTCAGTTTTAGTTTAAAACATCAAAATTCATTTATTCGTTCAAATAGAGTTAGGAACTAAAATATTTCGGTGCTTAGCTCTGCACATGGTGGCTACTACATTAAAGAAAGAAAATATTCATATTCTTACTTCTCACGACCCATACACTTGTAGGAATATTTCGCGTCGTGAAATATTAGTGAACAGGTGTTGGGGTAATATTGTCAGGATTAGTTTGTTTCTTGTGGTAAGGGAAAATATTTTCATGAAATGTGACATCTCGACTTGTAAAAATTTGCTTTGAATTAGGATCGTATAACTTGTATGCTTTTTTCCCAAAGGGGTACCCAATAAAAACTCATTTTCTTGCTTGAACATCAAACTTATGTTGTGGGTGACGATTAGTGGCATATGCTAAGCATCCAAAGGTACGAAGATGTGTATATGAGGGACTGTTACCAAACAATTTCTCATAAGGTGTAAGGCACGATAAAAGTGGGGTGGGTATGCGATTTATGAGATGGACAGATGTAAGAATACAGTCATCCCAAAAGCTCAATGGCACATGAGATTGAAAATGCAAAGATCGTGCAGTTTGAAGGATATGCCTTTGTTTATGTTCTACTACTCCATTTTGTTAGGGGTAGAGACGCATGAACGTTGAAAAATAATGGCATGCTCACTAGAGAAAGAATGAATAGAAACAAATTCGCTCCAATTATCGGTTCTAATCATTTTAATGTTCTTGTGGAATTGTGTTGAAGCATAGGCAATAAAAGATTTAACCTGTGTTTGTGTTTTAGATTTATGGCGCATTGGATAAATCGAAGTGCATCACGTAAAGTCATCAACAATTGTTAGAAAATAGCGAGCGCCAGAACAGCATAGTACTCTATGGGGTCCCCAAATATCACAATGTATAAGTTCAAAAGCGTGCTTAGTATTAATACGACTTAATCCAAAAGACAATCGAGTTTGTTTTTCCAAAGGGAAAATGTCACAAGGTGTATTTGAAGAATAAGAAAAATCAAGTAAATCCCTTGCTAATAGTTGCAATCTCGAAGATGAAGGGTGACCAAGTCTGTGGTGTCATGTAATGGATAAGGCATTTGGAGAGGAAGTGGTTTTAGGCAATACCTGTTGCTTCGAATCCACCAAATAATACAGTCCATTACTTTGTCGTCCCCAACCAATCATCTTCCTCATCTCCAGGTCCTATAAAATACAAAAATTAGGATAAAATGTTACCGAACATCCCAATGATTGAGTAATTCGACTGACATAGACTAAATTTGTCATGAAAGAGGTTATCCCAAGAACATGATAAAGAGAAGATTTAGAGCCAAAATGAAAAGTCCCAACATAATTGATAGGGACTCGAGTCCTATTAGGTAATGCAACCGGTGGCAGAGACAAAGTTGTAGTAGCATTAGTTAATGGAAGTTTAGATACGTGGTCAGTGACACCACTATCTATAACCCATTGAATAGAAGAAACTCCAGCTGCAATGTTGGCCTTAGAATCAAGGTCAAATTTTTGACTCATCATGGACAAAAGTTGTTGAAACTGATCTGCAGTAAAGGTTAGGGCTGCACAAAAAATCCGTCAAACCGTAAACAGAATCGAAATCCTTGGTTCGGTTCCAAGTGGACCTGCAAATATTTTCAAACCAAACCATTTCAAAATGGTTTGGTTTAGGTTTCAATTTTTAAAAATCGTTTAAAAAATTAATTTTTATTCATTTAAATTTAGACTTTTTTTCCCCAAAAAATTCAAATTTATCTAATGAATGAAATTTCTCGTCTAGTTTCAAAAAAAAAATTCTCGTCTACTGCCTAAACACAAAATCTCATTAACCTATAACTTATACTACCCCTTAACAACATACTTCAAACCTAAAACCCCATTTAATTGAGATTGAAAACTAAAACGTTCTCATTTCTTAATTCAATCAGTTATTTTTTGTTTTCATTCATCTTCCTCGCCTCCTTCCAACTTCCAACTTCCTCTCCACTAATGTCAATTATATTCTTAGAACAATAGACCGAGATGATACAAGTACTTCCAATTTCTTCATGTATTTAATTTTATTTTGGAAAGCCAGGGAAGATTTTTTGATCGATATCAGAAGGTTCGAATCAGGGTAAGAATTTGTATATCACATGTTTAAATTTCTTTGCAAGTAATATCATTCAATCTTTTTATTTTATTTTTTAGAAATTATTCATTGCTAAATTCCGGAATATGGACAACAAAGCTAAGACCTGCAAGAAGGGAGCCAGGGCAAAATGTAATTATTTTGAAAAATTGTATAAGCATCATAGTAAAAATTTTCGGGACGGGTACTTTATGAAATCATATCACACATTTATGCAAGAAGTATCCGTTTATGATTTTAGACAAAAAGCAAAAAAGAATAACTAACTATGGTATGTTTAATATTATGATTTTTCTAAGGATTTTGGTGACAATGACCTGTCATGTTTGTTTAAAAAGAAGTTAGGAAACAAATACAATACAATTAAAATTGTTTTTTTCAACTTCATGTTTTTATTTTGAATTGGAAACAAATACAAATAAATTTAACATCTAACATTATTAATTCTCGTACTAGCTTATACATTAACTTATTTTATCTTTATATTAAAATAGATGAATTAATTTAACATCTAAAATATATTATATTATGTCAATAGGTAAAAACCGCGAACTAAAATCGAACCAAACTGCGAAAAATGGTTTGGTTTTGTTTGATTTGTAAAATGAAATGGTTTGGTTTGGTTTGGTTTGAGAAAATGTCAAACCGCTTGAAGTGGTTTGGTTTGAAAATTGTCAAAAATTGCCCAAATCGAACCGCGTTCACCCCTAGTAAGAGTAGGCGAAGAATCTGCTATTCTTGAGGAAGTATTGGATATCACATTATTGACAGATGAATTTTTGCTCCCCTTACTCTCATGTCATCTGGAGCCATTTGATCCACCAGAACCAGTAGGGAAATTTCCATGAAGGTGGTGTCCCGGTGGATAGCCTTTAAGCTTCCAGCATGTGTCAATGGTGTGATAGCCAGCATCACAATGAGAACAGTGAGACGATTTCTTCTCAGTCGATCGACCTTTACCCCCATTGGTGCTGTTCCCACGGCCTGTTCGAACTAACATGGATGCAGGTTCAATGATGCTAGCCCCAGCAGCCATGTCCCTCTATTTCTCTTCTTGTGTCAACATGGAATAAACAGATCGAATTGAGGGCAGGGGATGAATCAACAGTATCTATCTACGAATATCAGAATAAGAATCATCCAATCCCATTAAAATTTGTAGTACCTTATTTCTCTCAGCTTGTTCATGGTTGAAATTCATAGCCCCGCAAGAGCACGGGGTGCAAGAACATGGTTTGATAGTTTGGTAAAAATCCATCTCATCCCACAGACTCTTTAGTTTGGTGAAATACACATTGATTTTCAGTTGGTTCTATGTAAGGCGTGCAAGATCACGCTGAATTTCAAAGAGACGAGACACCTTTGGCTGAGAAAAACGTTCTTTTAGATCATCCCAAACTTCTTTGGCCATCTGTATATAGACAACATTGGTGGCGAGATCCGCAGAAATCGTATTGAGGATCCACATAAGAATCATGTCATTGCAGCATTGCCAAAGAGCAGAATCTATTGGTTTCTTATCTGTAGATGGCCGTGTCACACTTCAATCAACAAAACCAAACTTATTCTTCGCGTTGAGTACAATGGACATGGAATGGCACCAAGTGCTATAATTATCACCTCTTAGTTTAGTGGAAATAAGTATCATCCCAGGATGATCAGAATGATGAATAAAGTAAGGTCTAGTGGAGTCGTTAGCCATGTTTTGTTCAAATTTGTCACCCATGACTGAAAAAGGAGATAAAACAAGTCACAAGGATCGAAAAATGTGATTTTGGATGCCTAAACGATGGAATTTAGCCAAAAAAGAAAAAAGCAACGCTGAGGTAAAAGACCTTTATTTTGCTTGAAATGCCGTTTCCACCCAAAAAACACTATAGAACCTTCAAACACGGAGACTGCAAGATTTTTAATCAAAACCGGGAAAATTATAACCTCGCTCTGATACCATGTAAGATTTAGAAGAATGAATAATATTTATTCAATGAATATGTCTGTGTAATGTACAAGTATATATAGCTCATACAATCTACTATTAATGGGTGGAATATTACAATAAAGGAAAATAATAAATTACAATATATTTGCTTCCTAATCAGATCCAATCAATCATCTATAATATTGACATGAATATTGCTTGGGATCTTTGACTTTCTCAACATAGTCCAACATTCCTCAACCTCCAACAACCTCTGAATTTTAAAATTGAAAAAGTACCTTCATTGATGTGTTAAGGAAGTGGGTGTTTTAGATTCTAAGATTTGATGTTTTATCTAAATCTATGGTGGCATGATCTCAAGAAAGAATTTGATCTTTGGTGAATTCTGTTCTTGGATTGGATGATGTGTTTTCTATGAGAAGCATAATATAGCAACCCTCCAATTTTCATGTTATAACCTGGTATATATAGTAGAAGGTATTTGGAATGAATGGGCGGAGCAAAATCTGCTTAAAAATAGAATTAGGGCTCAAAAAAACTGTCAACTGCTCGAGCAAAAATTGAGGGGTCTCAATTTCCTTAAGGTATGCTCGAACGTCATTTGAGCGCAGTCATATTCCTTAAGGACCGCTCGAGCGTGAAATGAGCATTATTGAGCGGGATTGCTTCTGTTAATCGAGCTTGAGCATTAAGAGAGCGTGATTTGAGTGTCTTCATGATGATCTTCTTTCCTTGTTCCGAACGTGAACCCTAGCCAACTATTACGTAATTTCACCTTAGTCCTTGACTTTTAAAAATGTTCATTTTAGTGTTTTGTCCACAGAATCGCCAATACAAAAAACGTAACAAACTCTCCCTTTGACATTTTGTGACAAAACTATATAATAAGCCAGTGTACTAGAAAATAGAAACAAAACTATCTAAGTCAAACCAAGTCTTGTCTCTCGCATTCTTTTTTCTGAAAAAAAAAAAAAAACTCAAATACTAGTGTAAAAGCACGTGATATAGGAAAAACAATAATCGAAGCACATACTCATAAATTAAGAATACTAGTTTGAGACGTTATATAAACGTCAGTTAAAAATACCAACCAAAACAATTACACCACTAAAAATCAAAACTCAAACAGTTATGCATTATGGAATACTATGTAATGCAAAACAAATTCTCCCCATTACTACAAAACAGATTTTTTTATGCAATTTGGATATATATCTATATCTCTCCCCCAACGACCCCTAAGACATAGAATGAAACTTCTGCTCCATAAAACATAACAAAAATCCTCTCATTTTTGTCACAAATGACGAAGGGTGCAATTTTCAAAAGCAATTTCAGCAACAATATAGAACAACTCACAAATATTGTTGATAACAATCACAAGTATAATCAATGAACATTAAACTTTCTCACATACTCATTTTAAGTTAAAATGGAGTAAATTGTATAAGTGACTCAAGTGTGTAATGTGTCACTAATCCTTTGTAAGCAGGACTCCAAACCTTAATTTTGTGAGGAGACATACTAAACAGATAAGCTTTTTCCCCTACTAATGAAAACCAAACCTTTTAACACAATAAGACCTTAAAAATAAAGCTTATTTTCTCCCCCCCCCCCCCCTCACTCAAGGCATATATTTTTCACATATTTTTCTCAATTTATAAAGCTCATGAGTTTTTCATCTTAAGTGCAGGTTCTCTTCATTAACAGACTAAGATGACCCATGTAGTGAGTTTTAGACCGGTTAACCCAAATCAATTAACCATAGACACCAGGTGTTCAAACACTTCGCAGGCTTAATTGCTCGAGCCAAATAGGATCCGAAGAAGAACATAAGATATTGAGCTATATTACGATGGAGTATACTTAAACTTAGGTCTAACAAATTCGTCAAGTCATGTTCAAAGTCATCTTACTAACAAGTAATTGCCATCCCAAATCTCACACTTGTGGTTAAATCTTACTAACAAGATCATAGTGTGTGCAGTGCATATAGTGCATGAATATACCTATACTAAGTACTCTGTAGTAACCTAAACAAGTAATGAAAACTATGCTACAACTCATCAATTTAACTTAAACATGGTCATAATACACACGTTTAAAAATGTTATATATAATGTTGCAGAAAATACTTCAACTCAAATACCAATATTTTTGTTGTTTTTCATTTTTCAATTTTTTGTGTTTTTTTGTATAAAAATATGAATGCTTCACATACAAAAATAAAAACAAAACAAACTTTCAAAATTTAAATATGCATGTGCCAAAGCAAAGAAAGGAAAAATGCATATGCAAGAAACAATTATCCAAAAAGTAGATAAACAAATGAGATTTATGCTACAATAAATGACACAAGTGATAAGACATGGGCACGCATCAGAAGTTACTTATCAGTTAGGTAAACAATCACTCTTATCTTTAAGAGCACTGTGATCTATTTCAAAATTTTGTAGATCACTATTTCTCACCCAAACCTATCTTGTGGAAGAACAATTACCAAAATTTGTGTCACAAACTTAGTCAAATAATTTACTTGTTCAGTAAGATATCCAATTTGACCAATACCTCCTAATTATTTTTTCTATTAAACCTCATGTTTCTATGTCTATTCAGGAACTAATGATATCTAGGGCCTATGTGTCCTAACTCAACGCAATGAAAGCATGTAGAGACAAACCTAGAACCAATGTTGTGAGGACTCTAACGTCTATTCCTAAGTTGACGGTTCCTATGCTGTATAGTAGGCCTCTGTTCTACAAGTCTCCTAATCTTAGATTCTGGGTTAGGCACATATTTAAGCTAGTCATTAATATGGAAAAATGTGATTTTAGAAGTAATGTTACAACTCACATTTTCCATTACTAAAGAATTCTTTGGAATCTGACCCATAAACTTTGAATGCTCTAACTCGTTATTCTGTGAGGACATTTTATGTACATGGGTAGCTTGCTTGAAACAATTGGAAGGTTCAACATCCACATCCAGGTTTCCCATGAGATGATATTGGAACTTGTGAGGACCAAAAACATCTTGGCCAGGCTCATTAATTGACTTTTGCTACCATGTGGCCAGAGATCAAGAATCACTAGCATGTGATATCACATGTCCCCTAAAACTAGCAGAAGTGTACATGGATAAGTTTGACTTATGGCTGTCGTTTGGTGTAAAACTGCTTTTCATTTTTACGTGCAATTTTAAATTTCACATAATAATTATATTAATGTTATGAATTTTAAATTGGATAATTTTATATTATGATTTGAATTATTTTGCAGTGGAAGGACTTGGACGCCGTCTCGATCAATGTACCAATTAGAAAGTTCATAAATTATTATGTGCAATTTTATGTGATTAATTATTTTACTGTCTAAGCATGCTATTTTTCTATTTTATTGTGTTAAATTGAATGTTGGGGAGGGGGGGGGGAGGGAAGTTTAGTGGCAATTGGAAAATAGATTAGAACTTATGGACTTAACTATACACTTGGAGAGAAAGGAGAGACTAAATTGCAAATTCCCAAAAACTTTTAAAACCTAAACCCAGGCCTCTCTCTCTCTCTCTCTCTCTCTCTCTCTCTCTCTCTCTCTCTCTCTCTCTCTCTCAACCCTCTCAGCCCTCTCTCTCGTGACTCACTCTCTATCACTCGCACACCCCGCCCTCGGCTGCTCTCTCTCTCCGCCCCTTGCGGTGCACCGCCGGCCACCATCACCACCACCACCGTGCAACCCATCACCGGTAAGACACCTTCCCCTTCACTGTCTGCTCATACACCGACTCGAGTGCACCACAGCACACGACACACGCACGAACACACACTTGAACATAGGGATGTTATTGCTTAAATGTATGTATGTATTCATATTAAATATGTGAAATTTTCAGATTTAAGTGCTAGATTTAAACTGCGATTTCTTTATATATATATATGTCGAGATTAAGAATTTTGATGATACTAGTATCTATGTCTAGATATTGATTGTATGTATTGTTCAGATTTTTAATGATGAGGGTATTTAATTGACTTTCTATTGGCTTATTGTTGTTTTAAATGGAAATTTTCAGATTTGGGATTTCAAATAATAAGGTTGTTTAAATCAAATTTTTTAGTGTACATTTTTAATTATAATTGTCATTTTCAGATTTATTAATTTATATGGATTAATTTCACATTTCCAAAACTTATGAATTTATTAATTCAATTGAAAGGTTTCCTGTCATTTTTGAGAATTTATAGATTTCGAATGGTTAGCATGCTAATTGGAATTGCCTTTGTGAAATTCAAGCTGTGATGAAGATTCCATGGATTTAACCTTGGTGTAAATTGATTAGTTAGATTTCCATTTTGGCATTTAAGTTAATCTCTTATTTCGAATGAAATATGATCTGGGTTTGATTTGAATTGCAAGTCACATAATAGTCTCAACCTCACTTAGTAGTTTTAAATGTGATTTGTGGAACTAAAAGGATATTTTATTAATGAATTGAAATAATTAGGAGAATTGGTACATTGACGTCACTGTTAGCCCAAGAGTAAACTAACCAAGAGGGGGGTGAATTGGTTTATAAAACTTTTTCGATAATAATCTCAAACTTAAAAACCAATGGGTACAAATATGTGCACTTAGTGTTACAAGTAACTAATCTATCAATGTAGTGTGCTATATATGTGTAAACTTAATTGATAAGGCAAGTATAACACTTAGATATAATGTTGCACAATATAAATTTATAGAATAGAGTAAGTGCAATGTACGTAAGTAAAAGGGATAAGAGAGTGCAAACACGATTTATGGAGGTTCAATCAACCAACGTGATCTACGTCCCCCGTTACCGAGCTCTCCGTCACGAGCAAGGCCAAATCCACTATTTTGGTAACTTACAACAAGGAGTACCAAATCCTTAGGCAACTTACAACAAGGAGCGCCTATCCTTTTACAATCGAGTTTTCACACGGCTCTCGAAACCAACAATCGAGTTTTGATAAGGCTCTCGAAAACCAACAATCGAGTTTTGATAAGGCTCTCGAAAACCAACAATCGAGTTTTCACAAGGCTCTCGAAACCACAAGATATAATGAATTGAATGTACAATTGAAATAACTCTCTTGACAAATGATATACTCAAATTAAGTACCGAGAGAGTTAGGCTAACACTTCAATAGATAGCAATGAATTAAGCTCGAGTGTTAGAGAAAAACTTTGATGCAAATGATAATGAAAAGTTTGATGCAATCAAACAAAGTTTTTCAAATAATCTCTTGTTAAAAATATTGAATCAAATTACGTACCAAGAGATGCCACACTTGAATAATTAACAATAAGTTAAGCTCAAAGTGTTTAGGCAATGGAACTTTGATGTATCAAATGATAATGAAAAATGTAGCACAAATAATCAAAGTTCCTCAATTGGAATTTCTCTCTTTTAAAAGATTAAAACAAGTTTAGAACAAAGAGAGACTTACACTTCAATTCCAATATAGTGTGAAGATGTTGAAGAAGTTTAAACAATGTAAAACTAAAAATCTTCACAAAACTTTCTTCCAAAAACTTTGATGAATTTGATAAAACAAAGTTTAGATCAATCAAAGTTTTATGAAAATAAAAGATGAATAAAAACTAAGTAAGAACACTGAATTTTCACAAGAAAGTTTGTATAAAATCTTATCTAAGTTGTTGTTATTGAATGCAAATGTGATGGCTATTTATAGATGAAAAAATTCAAGTTCAGCCAGTTTCGGTCGACCAAATTTGGAGTTTCGGTCGACCGAATCTTCCATATAGCCGTTACAATTTTACCGTTGAACTTTCGGTTGACCGAAAAATTTCGGTTGACCAAAAGTTCGGTCGACCGAAATAGTTCGGTTGACCAAAAGTCAACTGTTGACCGTTGACTTTCTGTTGACTTTTGAAAAAATATGAAAATTTTCGATTTTTAGGTTTCTAACTTATTTTTCAAAGTGGTTTAACATAGTATAATCATGATTTAAGATCAAATAACCTTTGAAAGACAATCTTGACTAAGATGAAAATATTTTATGCAAGTGATGAATTTTCAAGTAAGTTTCTTGATGCATAAAAATCATTTTCGAGCTCTTTGAATTTCATCGCTAAAGATTGAGAGTGTTATACCTTTACATATGTTAAATCAACTCTAATCTTGTATGATTGAATTCTTGATCTTCATGTCATGCTTTTCAACCTCAATTTTGATCTTTGAATATCTTCAATTCTTTCATGATCTTCTTTGCGTCTCATGTGCTCGATCACATAATTTTGATTTATATCTTTGAGAGACGATTTGAACATAGAGTGCTTTGAATATTTATCATTACATGAAACACTTGAAGCACACTTGTTAGTAACACAATAAATTCTTGTTTGTTATGATCAAAACAATAAGGTCAAATTTACCATAGGTCAACAATTTCCCCCTTTTTGATTATGACAAACAAGATGATTTGTAATGATAATATAAGCAATTGAAGAGCATAGGGAAATAAGAATAATTGATAAGTTCAATTTTAGCATATATTCCCCCTATCTTATACAAACCAATGATGCATAATCTAGCATATAATTTAATCATTTTCATGCATATAGATTATCCAAATTCAAGCTAAATCAAATCATCACCATATTTTCCCCCTTTTGGCATAAGCAAAAAGGTGGCATCTATCCCCTATACATGAGCATAGGTGTGATAAGCATAATAATGGGGCATAAGTATAATATCTTGAGTGTAATCATATTCCCCCTTAGTAAAGCATTCGTAGCATGAAAAATTACCAAATATCACAAAATTCAGTTTCACGTATTCCAGTATAATCTCATATCTCAAATCAAATCTTTCTTTAATAGTGAAAGTTACAGCGCATTTAAATCCGGTTCCCTCTTTTCAATTTTTCTATCCCTTGCTTTCTCGCTGGACTCAACAGCATGTGGATCTACCCAGTTTCTTTATACCTTGAATATTATTATACTGAAAAATATCAGTACAAAATCCAAGTAAAATATTCGATATCGCAGATCAAATCTTCCTTTAACAGTAAAGTTACAGCGCATGAAATCTTGTTCCCTTTTTTTCATTATTCTATTTCATATTGTCTTGCAGGAAACAGTATCATGAGGAACTACCCAGATCCTTTTCCCCTTTAAAAAGATCGGTTGGGAAGAGGTTAAATCCATCAAAAAAAATGGATAACATCCTTTCAAGCATTCGCAAGTATTATTCCAATCTCCCAATGAATGATCTTAGAAAAATTTATCAAATGAGGCTCGAAAGATTGAGGGTGCTTATGGCTCATGGCGTTCCAGAAGACGTGCGTTGGTTAATAGAAGCAAAAGTCCGATTAACTGGTGAATTACCATTGTCATTTCCTAAACATCTGCCTGGTTTGGGTAAAAGCACTTTTGCAAAGAAGCGAAGAGCAAAAAGGCTGAATGGTTGCTACAAATGTGCTCGTTGGAATTGTGATACTCGTTGCAAAACAGTCGGATATTCATCTAACAATCGAGATGATAAAATTGAGTTCATAAAGGGTGGACTGAGTAGGGAGTGTTTGGATGATATTCGATTAACTCTTGAGACGCACCCAAGTGGATATATGCAACGGGAACTTCTTTCCTTATATGCTCAATTTAACGAGGATAAAAAACGTTATAGTCTCAAGAATACAATTGCAAAAGATCCGGTTTGCCAGTCTGTTTTGGCAACCCAGCAATGATATAAGGTAAATTTTTGATCCTTTTTCCTTTCGCGAGTTTTGAGAATGGTTTTAAAAAAAAATAAATCGCCGAAAGGTGACACTTCGATACGATAAAAATATTCAAAAGTAGGTTGATTTTGACAAAAGTAAATCTTTCCTTTTTCAAAGACGATCGTAAATAGTGTGGTTTTTCGGTTTTTAAATAGCCAGAGGTTTTCATAGTTCATGCATCCCAAAATCACAACTTCTCGTAAGTTTTCCTTTCTTTTCTTTCAAAAATGGAGGGATCAAAACTTAGACAGATCAAAACAATATGTGTATTTTGTGGATCACATGTGGGGAAAGGTTTTGGGTATCTTGAGACAGCAGTGGACGTTGGAAAGAAACTGGGGGAGAAAGGTATCAATCTTGTGTATGGAGGAGGTAGCAGTGGTCTGATGGGCTGTGTTTCCCAATCTGCTCTCACAGAGAAAGTAAGGGTGATTGGTGTTATTCCTGTCCCTTTAGCAGATATAGCAGGCAAAACACGAGGTCATGAAGTACAAACCTTATCTATCCATGAACGCATAACTTGTATGCTATATGGATCTGATGCATTTATAGCCCTGCCCGGAGGTTTTGGCACCTTAGAAGAAATCTTTAATATTACCTCCTGGGCTCAACTAGATCTCCATACTAAACCTATTGGGCTATTAAATGTTAACCATTTCTTTGATGGTTTGTTAACCTTTCTTGATCATGCAGTGGAACAGGGATTCATCTCTCCATTTTCCAGAAGGATCCTTATTTCTGCTCCAACTATTGATGAACTACTAGATAAGCTGCAGTCATATATCCCAATACAAGATCCAGCAGGTTTAAAGATAGATTGGTCGCAAGGAAGGGGAGTCAAGCGAAAAAGGAGTCCGGTTAATGTAAATTTGACTTTGTGAATCCTAAAATAGGTGGGGGTAGAGTACGGAGTATACTCACTCTTGAGACACCCCTCTAATTTCCTAGGATTACCTTAATGTTTAAATCTTGTGTGTGTACTTCAAATGTGGTAGATTACGGAGTATTTTTACTCCCGAAACACACCTCTTTGAAGGTTTGTCTTTGTTTCCTCAAAAGATCAGAGGTGGTAGGATACGGCTACTCCGGAAACACATCTCTCATTTTGAGGACTTTCCATGTTTCTCTCTTTAGCATTTGCGTGTACCATGTATTTCCTTTCAAGTGTGACTCTAGTGTGTACTCTTTAATGAGAAATAATAATATCTATGTTTGACTATGAAGTAATTGTTATCATGAAATGAGTTAAAGGATAATGCATTATGTCGACATATCAAAACAATTTTGGTCAACAATCATATCACTCTCAAAGCCAAAAAATAAGTGATCAAAGAAATGTATTACAAGAGTTTTATGAAGAGAAGAAGATGATTTCAAGTCATTTAGGGATTGTGTATGAAAAATTTGAAAATAAAAGAAAATCCCTTATTTCAGCCACTTTCGGTCGACCGAAAGTATGAACCGGTCGACCGAAACTCTGCAGAGTAAAAATCAGGAAGCTGTAGACACTTTCGGCTGACTAATGGTCGACCGAAAGTCTGGTTTCGATCGTACAGTTGGTCGACCGAAACATCTTTCGGTTGAGCATTTGTTCGACCGAAAAGACAGTTTCGGTCGTCCGACAAAGGTTCGGTCGACCGAAATCACAAAAAATTGAAATTTTTTTTTTCATTTGATTTCGGTTAAAACATGTAACATACAATTATGCATAAACCACATATTAGCACCATGTTTCATATTCATACTCAACATATGTAAGAAATTTTTATGAAGAGCAAGATGCTTTAATCAAAAATGTTGATTCATAGAAATTTAAATCATTGATAATTTAAAGTCCAAGATGTATCAAAGAAATTTACCTCATCGTCAATGGCCATGAAGCACATGTTGGCTATTTCATCTTGCTCATCATCACTTTTAACATTTTCTTCTCTCTTTTGGATTCGATGATTTTTGCGAACGCCTCTCCACTTCTTGATAAGGATAGCAAGATCATCAAGTTCCTCATCACTTATGTTTGAGTTTGATGCGCATTTACCATGTGATGATTTAAGAACAATTTCGCGCTTGGCCTCTTCTTTTCCTTTTCTTGTCCTCTCCTTTGTTTCGGCATTGTTGAGCTCATAAGTCATCAATGTTCCATAAAGTTCCTCCAATGGATGTGTGTTGACGTCTATCGTGTTTTCGATCAACATCCTCAAATGATTCCAATCTTGGGAGAGAGACCTAAGAATTTTACTCACAAGTTCACCGTTAGTAAATTTATGATCAAAGCCTTTAAGACCATTTACAATATCGGTAAAACGAGTAATCATGCAAGTAATGGGCTCATCTTGCTTCATAAAGAAATTTTCAAAATTTTTATACAAAAGATTTATTTTTGTTTCTTTAACCTTATTTGTGCCCATGTGTGTGACTTCTAAAGCATGCCAAATATCGTGTGCGGAATCACATGTGCTAATACGATTAAATTCATTAATATCCAAAGCACAATAAAGTATATTTTTGGCCCTAGCATTTAAAGTCAATTTCCTCCTATCATTTTCATCATATTCCTCTCTAGGTTTTAAGATAGTTTGATCCGGTTTTCCATCAACCTTAATGACCATAGTAAGCTCATGAGGACCGGATTCAATGACATCCCAAATATTATAATCAATGGATTGAATAAAAATCATCATTCTAGTTTTCCAATAATTATAATTTGTACCATCAAAGAAAGGAGGACGATTTGTAGAATGCCCCTCAAGATTATGGTTAGCCATTTACTCAAGATTGTAAAATCTTTTAAAAACGAGCACCTAAGCTCTGATACCAATTGTTAGCCCAAGAGTAAACTAACCAAGAGGGGGGTGAATTGGTTTATAAAACTTTTTCGATAATAATCTCAAACTTAAAAATCAATGGGTACAAATACGTGCACTTAGTGTTACAAGTAACTAATCTATCAATGTAGTGTGCTATATATGTGTAAACTTAATTGATAAGGCAAGTATAGCACTTAGATATAATGTTGCACAATATAAATTTATAGAATAGAGTAAGTGCAATGTACGTAAGTAAAAGGGATAAGAGAGTGCAAACACGATTTATGGAGGTTCAATCAACCAACGTGATCTACGTCCCCCGTTACCGAGCTCTCCGTCACGAGCAAGGCCAAATCCACTATTTTGGTAACTTACAACAAGGAGTACCAAATCCTTAGGCAACTTACAACAAGGAGCGCCTATCCTTTTACAATCGAGTTTTCACACGGCTCTCGAAACCAACAATCGAGTTTTGATAAGGCTCTCGAAAACCAACAATCGAGTTTTCACAAGGCTCTCGAAACCACAAGATATAATGAATTGAATGTACAATTGAAATAACTCTCTTGACAAATGATATACTCAAATTAAGTACCGAGAGAGTTAGGCTAACACTTCAATAGATAGCAATGAATTAAGCTCGAGTGTTAGAGAAAAACTTTGATGCAAATGATAATGAAAAGTTTGATGCAATCAAACAAAGTTTTTCAAATAATCTCTTGTTAAAAATATTGAATCAAATTACGTACCAAGAGATGCCACACTTGAATAATTAACAATAAGTTAAGCTCAAAGTGTTTAGGCAATGGAACTTTGATGTATCAAATGATAATGAAAAATGTAGCACAAATAATCAAAGTTCCTCAATTGGAATTTCTCTCTTTTAAAAGATTAAAACAAGTTTAGAACAAAGAGAGACTTACACTTCAATTCCAATATAGTGTGAAGATGTTGAAGAAGTTTAAACAATGTAAAACTAAAAATCTTCACAAAACTTTCTTCCAAAAACTTTGATGAATTTGATAAAACAAAGTTTAGATCAATCAAAATTTTATGAAAATAAAAGATGAATAAAAACTAAGTAAGAACACTGAATTTTCACAAGAAAGTTTGTATAAAATCTTATCTAAGTTGTTGTTATTGAATGCAAATGTGATGGCTATTTATAGATGAAAAAATTCAAGTTCAGCCAGTTTCGGTCGACCAAATTTGGAGTTTCGGTCGACCGAATCTTCCATATAGCCGTTACAATTTTACCGTTGAACTTTCGGTTGACCGAAAAATTTCGGTTGACCAAAAGTTCGGTCGACCGAAATAGTTCGGTTGACCAAAAGTCAACTGTTGACCGTTGACTTTCTGTTGACTTTTGAAAAATATGAAAATTTTCGATTTTTAGGTTTCTAACTTATTTTTCAAAGTGGTTTAACATAGTATAATCATGATTTAAGATCAAATAACCTTTGAAAGACAATCTTGACTAAGATGAAAATATTTTATGCAAGTGATGAATTTTCAAGTAAGTTTCTTGATGCATAAAAATCATTTTCGAGCTCTTTGAATTTCATCGCTAAAGATTGAGAGTGTTATACCTTTACATATGTTAAATCAACTCTAATCTTGTATGATTGAATTCTTGATCTTCATGTCATGCTTTTCAACCTCAATTTTGATCTTTGAATATCTTCAATTCTTTTATGATCTTCTTTGCGTCTCATGTGCTCGATCACATAATTTTGATTTATATCTTTGAGAGACGATTTGAACATAGAGTGCTTTGAATATTTATCATTACATGAAACACTTGAAGCACACTTGTTAGTAACACAATAAATTCTTGTTTGTTATGATCAAAACAATAAGGTCAAATTTACCATAGGTCAACAGTCACAAGCATCCGAGACTTTCCCACTTGCAGATTTAGAAACGGTAAATACTAAGAACTTCAGGTAAGTAAACTTCCCCTATTTTCATTGAAGTTAAATGTTTAAGGTGTAATTAATGGGCTTAAATTATATTCTTGAAATTTATTTGCTTGTGATGCTTTCTATGAACTTTATACATGTATGTGTTATTAAGAGAAGGTTTAAGCATACATGTTATCATGTCGTTGCATCGTCAAGCATGCATTTTCATTGAGTTGGGGAAGTCAAATGATTTTAAATGAAGAATGTGGTAAGTTTAAGTTTTCTCAAAATGCATGTATCCCAAGTTTTAAGAAAGAATGGGTGTACTTCTATGCCATGAAAGGTGTGAGTGAGAAATGGGGCGCGGGAGACCAGTGTACCCGAATTAAACCGCTGTTGCGGTGGTGAATATTAAATCGTTTTGCGGTGACGATTGCTAAACCGCTTGGCGGTGGCAAATATTAAACCGCCTTGCGGTGACGATTTCTAAACCGCTTGGCGGTGGAAAATATTAAACCGCCTTGCGGTGACGATTGCTAAACCGCTTGGCGGTGGCAAATATTAAACCGCTTTGCGGTGACGATTGTTAAACCGTTTAACGGTGGTAAATATTAAACCGCTTTGCGGTGACGATTGCTAAACCGCTTAACGGTGGCAAATTTTAAACCGCTATGCGGTGGAAAAATGATAACCTGGTCCTAAATAAGGAATATTGGCCACTGCATTGTGATTGGCTAGAAGATACACTAATTGAGCTCACGATAGAGATGAAGTAAAATTTTGGAAATGTTTAAGTGAAAGTTTGAAAAGCGTGAAGTCTTGAAAAGTAGAGTAAATGGGGATGATTACTTTGAATGGTCTAAGGTATTTCATGTCATAAGCTTGCATCATGTGCATAAAGTTTACTTATTGAGCTTTAGCTCATCCCAATCCCTCCTCAATATTTCAGGTGATGAAAGCTAGATGAGGCGAGGAGAGCATAGAGGTGAAGAATCAATTTGTTAGAGAAAAAATTACTTTAGGTGATCTGAAATCTGAAAAAACCCATACTGATTGTGACCCATTTGATATGGGAACAAAAATTATATATGCTTGTAAGCTTAAGACTTGTTTATCAATTCTGAAAATTGATTATAGCTGATTTTTTGTGAAGGTACCGAGCAATGATGGTGAGGATTAAGTCTATCCACTTTGCTACAGCAACCATGAGAGTAAGAGATGGGAAATTTGGAGATCAAGGTGAAGATTATTGAAAGTGATCCCTAAATATGAAGTTTCTATACTTGGAGGGCCACTTTGGAAACCAGTGGAAACTTGGAGAACTTGAGGCGCAATTCTTGGGATTAATACTCTTCCTGGACCATTAGATGCCATCCTACGGTTGTGACTTAACTTGGGGAAATATATACTTGGCTTTGGCTTCATACATGGGCACTTGGCTCTCTCTCTGTCGCGCGAACCTGTAGTTCTCTTCTTCTGTTTATGCATTCTTCTTGAGCCATTTTTGTGTATTACTTGTGGTGTAGTTTGGGTCATATTGTAGACTAGACTAAGCATCCTTGTATAGTTGTAGGCGTGATGGTCTTGTGGAGATTAGGGGCTGGTTTTTTTATTCCTTCAGAAGGAATTGTGCTCGCGACTTTGTGATTTGATTCTTGTATTTTGGAACTCTCATTGGAAGGTTGTGGCTAGGGGTATATTAGGTAAAATATAAATAAATTTATAGTTTCAACATATATTGATTATTTTTTCTTAATTTGTGTGAAAATAGAAACGACTCTATCTTTATGGGACGGAGAGAGTATCGTATTTGACCCTCTTGTACTCTGTTTATGCACGTGTGGACTGGATGCACTGGTGGGGTCCACGCGCTGTGACAGTCGTAATGTTCCCGTTGATGGGCATCATAACCACTCTCTTATAAATAAAGAGATACAACGTTATGTTTATAAAAAGTTGTCTTGTCAAAAAGATTGTCACCATTATCATTTATAAATGGATTGTCAAACACACAATTCTTCTCTACTTTTCTAAAGTATTATCACATAAAAAAATTTATGGCACCTCCAATGGGGCCATAAAAAGCACTCATTCATCATTTGACGAATGAGCATTGATTACTGAGCTGGTAGCTATAGGGTGTGGGAGTTCGAATTCTACTTTTGGTATGGATGAGACTCCTTGCAAGTATAGTTAAGCATCAAGCTCTCAATCCTACTCCACTAAGGTACATCCCGTTATTTACATCATCTACAAATCCCCATGGCAGGGCTGTAGGGGCTCCTAGTGTTGGCAACGGGGCGGATTCGATTCGCCTCAAAAAAATTTTTGCTGATCCGCCCCGCAATCCCCCATTTTTTCGGGTCGGGTCGGGCGTGATAGGGTTCAAGTTGGGGCAGATCAGCCCCCTGATTCGCGGGTTGATCCGTCGACAATTTTTTTTATTATTTTTTTAAAATTTTTAAAATATAATTTACACTAAATCATTAAAAAAATTAATTTTTTACTAAATTTTATTATTTTAATTTAAATAGGGCGAATCCGCCCCATCAATTCGTGGATCGAATCAGATCGACGGATCAGTGGAGCAGATCAAATTTTTTTGCCATCTCTAAGGGCTCCGAAGGTTGAAGTTCAACCTTTTTTACGAATGAGTATTGGTTGGCAAAAAAATTATGGAGCTCAGCAAATACAAACAGAGTGGATGGATGTAGAGTACAGAAATCAATACTTAGCCCCTGTTTGGTATACGTAAAAATCAAATTTTTAATAAATTTTGATAAAAGTAGATGAGGTGTGATTGAAAAGTTGTGAATACCATAAAATATGTGGTTAAGATTAAATATTGACTTTAACTTAGTTTAAAATCTAAAATTTTAGTTGTACCAAACAGGGGCTTACTTGCTACGTGACGAGTGAATATTTCTTAGCTTCCGTTTGGTAACTTATTTATAAACAAATTTATAAAAAAATACATTTCTCAAAATCATTTTTTAACGATATACATTTTCCTTGAATAATTTTTTAACTTTATATTTTACCTAAAAAAATAATAGTCTTTGCTTATAAACAAATTTTTTTTACCAAATATTGGCTTATACATCCCACGAGAAACTTGCCATAAATTTTATCCAATAACCGACTCCAACTTTTTCTTCCTTTCCATGACGTTATTTGGGATGGCGATGTTCACTTGCATAAAAATATATTCAATAATAGACTTTTAACTTTTTCTTCTTTTCCATGACATTATTTGGGATGGCGATGTTCACTTGCATAATAATATATTCAATAACCAACTTTAACATTTTCTTCTTTTCCATGACATTATTTGGGATGACGACGTTCACTTACATAATAATAGCTTACGTAATAATTAATAATAGGCTTCACATTGACTTGGATTGACCACCAATGGAAATGAAGGCAAAAGTTCGGGACTTTTGGCATCAATTATTAAATAGTAAACTTATATTTCATCATTGCAATGCACAAAAATAGTTATTTAACAATATCAATTTCTATAAATATTTATAAAATTTTAATGTTTATACATAAATAACACAAATATGAAATGCATAAAAATATATTATATTACAATTAGTATTAAATTTAATAAACAATATAAATAATTCAAATTATAATAGTTTCTTTGAATAGTTAAAATCAATTTATATATTTAAATAATAAATGACTGTCAATTTCAATATTTTTTTATGAGTTACTACCTCTATCCATTGAAAATAGCCTCATTTTCCTGTTTCGTCTGTCCCGAATTATAGTCCACTTACCTTAATAAAAGTGAAGTTAATATTTTCTTTTTCTAATATGCCCTTAGTCTAATTACCTAAACCAATGTTTTACAACTCGGACCGGGCATCAACCCGAAAAATGAAAAGGGTCAAGGGTCAGTGGGTCGACTCGGGGTCGACCCGGGACGTTAAATAAAATTATCGAAAAAAGAAAAGAAAACTAGATAATAAAAGTGAGAGCAATAAATTTTTTTAATTTGAGATTTTTAATATTATCTTAATTGTTTTTAAGATGTTAAATATTTTTTTATATAAAACTAGATTTTTAACATAATTTTTTTTTTTTGAAAATGATTTTTAACATAAAAATTAAATATACACAAGATATAAAATATTATGGTAATAATATATTTTAATTTTAGAATTATTAATTCAAAGAAAATAGAGGTTAGTTGTTGTTAATTATGTTAATTTTATTATAATTGTTTCAAACTTTAAATATTACATAAAAGAATTTTAACCCATAAAAAAATGTTAAAAGTAATTAATGCGTTTAACCAATGAAAAAAAAAAAATGCAAAACAAACCAACGAATTAAATAATAATTCAAAATCCCAAATCCTACATTACACAGATTCAAAACCAAGTCTTGGACGCGGAAAGCGGCTGCCTATCCCAATTGCGCCGAGCCTCCATTTGTGTGTATTGAAATAAAACAAAATTAAAAATGTTAAAAGTTAAAGGGAAAAACTAATCCCACATCCAAAAAAAAGGTCTTGCGAGGTCTCTAACAACTCTATATAACCCTCTTCTATTCCTCCAATCTCAGCTTGGGCAGTGCCGCAGTGGTTATTGTGTCCCGGCCATTGCGTGTTTAAAAAGTATTTTTTTTTAAATAAAAAATAAGAAAGTAAAAATTTTTAAAAACTTTTGAACTTTGGCCCGTGAAACTCGGTGCCGGTTTGGCTAGTTTTTGGAGAACCGGCTGGGTCAACCGATTTTTTTCCGAATTTTTAATTTCCGAGTTTTTGACATTTTGTGACCCGATTTTTGGACCGGGTCACGAATTTTTCGCCCGGACCGGTCGGTCCAATTTGAGTTTGAAAACATTGACCTAAACACGTGATGCATTAAATTCAACTAGTATTAATAAGGGTTTACTAAGAATGTCATTGTAACATTTATATTTCTAACCACATTAAATAACATTTCTTAATCTATGTGAAAATTGGCAGAGGACTATTTTCACGGGACGGTGGTAGTATTATTAACTTCAAAGAAAATGCACATTTAGTAGAAAATGCACATTTAGTAGTTTATTTAATGCTATTAATGGTATATCATGTTGATGTAATATTATGGATGAAATATTGATTTCGTAGAAGTTATCAATATATTTCTCATAATTTCTACATTTACCTCCCTATTTAATTTTTTTTCATTTTTCATTCAAAAATATAAATCATAAAAGTTATACATGCGTTTTTAATCTTAACCCACAAATATTTATATTTAATCAATAAAATTATATTTTACTTATAAAATCAAGAAGTCAAAATAATAATTATGCAAATCTAGTAATTATCATGATATGACAATAGGCAATATTGGAGATCAAAAAACTATATGGATAATCTTAAACCATATAACCTTCACACAACTATTAAAATTAAGAATAATTAAAAAAATATTATTCATTCTTAACCATAATATTCACAATTTCTACATTTGCTTCTCGCATTTAACATTTTTTTCCAAGTTTCTTTCAAAAACATTAATCACAATAATTATAAACGTGTATTTAATCTTAACCTAGCAAATATTTGTATTTGAGTAATAGAATTATACGTTTATTTACAAAATCAAGTAATTAAAATGATAATTACATAAATCTTGGAATTATCTTGATATGACGACCGAGCAATGGTGAAGATCCAAAAATTATATCGGAAATTTTAGACATTATAATATTTAGACAATTATTAAAATTTATCTTATATTTGTTTCGATCAATATAATCTTTAGATAATATTTAATGCAGAATGAAAGAAAAAAATAAAGTCAAAATCCATATTTTCCAAGTTTTGTAATTATTACAAAAATTAATTCTACAATGCAATTTAATTTAATTATCTAAATGAATTAATTTACATGAATTTTAATTAGTATAAACTTGCATTCCATTCCTGGTAAGTATCTAAATTATAAACAAACAACGTAAATGCATTACGCTATTTTTGAAAGTTTTTTAGGCGGGAATTTTTTTTACGGCTATTCTGCTTTAATATATATAATAATAATATAATATAACATAATATAAGTAGAAAAGCTTTCACAAATTCTTTTACGGATGGGAGATAGACTAAATTGTTTCAATTAGTAGTCCATAAATTGGTATTTCAAAATCCTTACTTTTTCAATATATAATTAATAAAAAAAATATTATATCATTAACTTAGCAACAATTGACCAAACTAGAATGATAAGCAATTTGATTAATTTATTTATTACAAAGTCTAATCCAAATTTTAACAACTAATTTCGGTACTTGGGACTCATGTCCAGCTCTAATGGAACTAGACTTTTTTTTTTTCTTCTCTCGAAGGATTAGAAAAATAAATTCAAATTTAATTTAAATAAAATAATAATATCAAAATCCTTGTTATTAAATGCTTATTAATTAATGAAAATAAATGTAAGCACTTCTATTTCTTAGGATTAATTAAGGTTAATTAATTTTAATGCATTCCATTTTTTGTAAGTATAGAAGTTACAAAACATATGAAATAAATGCATAAGGCCATTTTGGAAGGTTTTCGGGCGGGAAAACAATTTTTACAGTTGTTCTTCTTTGATATAAAATAAGAATAATGATGATGATGAACGTTCCAAATCTTTCACTATTTTTTGTCGCTACAATCCCAATTTACTACATAAGAGTTATTGTAAATTAAAATATTTAAAAACAGAAATTAAAGGAAATTTAATTTAAAAAGAAACTCAGAAAAAAAAAATTATAATCTACTAAATAATAATAATAATAATAATAATAATAATAATTTACATCCACATTTATCTACATCTGCATCTACGTCTACATCTTCATCTATAATCTATTAAAAGAGAGGTTTGGAAGAATCTTTTAAACACCTATTTTATCCTCATATACATAATTATATATCTGACATTAGGGATGGCAAAACGGCTCGTTGGCTCGGACCGCTCAGGCTCGACTCGGAAAAAGCTCCTGCTAAGCTCGGCTCGCGGCTCGAGATTTTGAGCCAAAGCTCGACCAAGCTTTTTTTTGAGAGACGGGCTTTGGCTCGGCTCGAGCCAAAAAAAAGCCCGTTAAAAAAACTCGATAGGAGCTTGAACAATGAATTTCGACCACGAGTTCGGCTCAACTTGCTATATATACACATTTTCAATAAAAATTTTATGAATTTTTGCTATAAAAATAAGAAAAAAAAGTAAAAACTCGGGACTTGGCTCGGAAAAAGCTCGAGCTAAAGCTCGAGTCGAGCCTTATATTTGGGGACGAGCTTTAGGTCGACTCGGCTCTGGCCAAAAAATGCTCGACCCCAAAAAGCTCGAGCCAAGTTCGAGCCTTGATCTTCCGCTAGCGAGCCGGCTCGGTTCGACTCGTTGACATCCCTATCTGACATACCCTTACACCTTACTTAATAAAATTAAATAATTCATTATATTATTTGCATTTGCATCTATCTAAAGAAAGGATTGGGGAAAAACTTTTGAATACCTATTTTATCCTCATATACTTAATTATATATCTAATATACTCTTACACTTTATTTAATAAAATTATATAATTTATAATTTAATAATTTACAATATTGTAATAATATAATTTCATATTTTTATTCTTTCTTATTTATTTATTTATTTATTATTAAATTAATTTATTATATACAAATTTACAATAATGTAATATGATTTCTTATTATTATATTTTTCAATTATTTACTATTAAGAAAAAATAAAAATTACTCTGTCATTAAATATTTTTATTCTTTCTTATTTATTTATTATTAAATTAATATATTATATAAAAATTTTCAATAATGTAATATGGTTTCTTATTATTATATTTTTCACTTATTTACTATCAAGAAAAAAAATTTACTTCGTCATTAAATATATTTATCTACATCTATATCTACAATATATAAAAGTGTGGATGCCTGTGAAACTTCTAACTTTCTATTTTACCTTCAATTGTTATATTTTCGATCAATATTATCCTTATTATTAATTTATTTTCATTAAATAAAATTATTATTAGATATTAATATTAATCTACAATGCATTTAAATATTTTTCTCTTTTATCAATAAAACCTTTAAATTCTAATTAAAACAATTAATTAATGGATACAATAAGAAATTTTAAATTAAAATTAAAGTTAAAATATAATTAAGAATATAAAATAAATAATTTCTAAACTCTTCTAGAAAAGCAAAAAATCAAAACTTAAATTTTTGTTTATACATACATAATGTTAAACATTTTTAATATAAAATAAGCTCCTAAATCACGATCTTTTCAAAAATTTCGGTAACTTATCGTAAATATTTTATAAAATAAATTATAGATTTGCCTAATATTTTATGATGTCGAGTTATTTCTTGATATATAATATGTTATTTTTTTTATTAAGCTGATATTTTAAATAACTGTCTAATATATATTTCCGGATTCAATGAAATTTTCAACAAAAATTTATATTAAAAGCTGCAATCAATTTAAAATTTTAACTTTTCTTTAACAATACTAATATCCACACCCGTGCGATGCAAGGAAGTCGTAATTAATGTCTAGTTTTAATTTTAATTTCTGAATTAATTTTAAAAAGAAAACATAATGGAATAAAATATTGTAACACCAAAAATAACTAAATTAATATTAAAAGTTTTACAGTAACATACAATGATTACATATTACAAATTAGAGCCAATTTTAAATTTGGAACACTTCTTTGAAGACAACATTCGTAATTGTATTGATTCGTTGATAATCTTTACCACAAATCATGATCTTCAAGCCATTATGATTTGTTACCCTCGAATCTAAATCTAAAAAAATATTAAATCTAGATCACTTCATTGCAATATTTTTTTTTTTTTTGAAAGATTTCAACCATATAAAGAGACATAATTAAACAATTAAATTGGTAATAATTAATATTAAAATTGAAAAAATTATTTACCATATTCAATTTAAAATATATGTGCAATGATTGATGCTCATGAAATAATTTTTTTATAAATACTATAATAGTTGAATCATTGTAAGAGTATTTTCAATAGACTCTAAAACTTAAGATGCTCTTTAATTTGGAAAATCAAGCCTTAAAATTTCACTCCATATGCTCTCTACTTTAATATTTTAATTTAGAGAATGAGTTTGACTCTCCAAATTTGAAGAGCCAAACACACTCTCTATTATTAAATCCATTCAAAAAGTTCCAATTTTCAATATTTCTACATTAGTTTTCTTTATTACATACTCCTACGTCCCAAAAAGATAGTTCTATGGTTATTTTCATACGGATTAAGAAATGGTAGTTAATATAGTTAGTGTATTAAATTTTATCAATATTTTTCATTTATACCCTTTATCCCTTATTTATTGTTTTAAGTTAACTCACTTCGTTTTCTACAAAAAAAATTGAAAATGCATATTTAAGTAGTTGATGTGTATTGTATCAAGATACATTAAATAAGAGTATATGTAAAAATGAAAAAATTAATACATACTTAATATGGAAAAAAAATTATCTTTTTGGGACAGACAAAAATAGTATACATGACTATCTTTCTGGGATGGAGTGAGTATTTGATATCATTGGTCATTCACTGTTAAAAAAATAAATATTAACTAAAATAAAGGACAATAAATATTTTTATGAAGAAATATGACAAATAGCCACAAATAAAGAGTTTGTTGGAACTTGTAAAAAAAGTTTGCTCTTTAAATTTAAATATGCTTTCTATCATGTAGAATGCTCTTTAAATATAAAAAGTATATTTGAGGTGCTCTAAACAACTTGAAAAATTGATCTCTATTTTAAATAAATTAGAACAAATAAATAAATTCAATTTATTATCAAAAAAAAAATATTAATTTTTTATCCATTTGCATAGTATTTAAAACAAATAGACACATTTAATACAATATTTTGAATTTCGAGGTCCTCTTCAATTTATTTATATATTATGAACACGCGCGCACGCGCGCACATATTGAATTGAAATTTATTTCTGAAGTGCTAAATTTAAACTTCTTTTACCATTTTATAATGTCATGTTTTGATTTTAATTTTTAACGTTAGGTTTTACATGGTAACTAGTGTTTCACTCGTGCGATCCACGGTCATTTGTTACTCACATATATTAAATTTATATGTTAATATATGAAATGAATATTTAATTAAATATAAAAAAACGAAAAAAGATAATTAATTAAAAAAAGGTATAATTACACATACCTTAATTTTTACAGGTCTTATGTTTACCATTTCAGGAAATTTAAGTTTAGACTTTTGTTAAAATGAAAAAGAAAAGAAAAATGGATCTATGAACGCTCTATTTTATTCTCTTTCATTTTCT
The DNA here is from genome assembly GCA_963555705.1 of Ligustrum vulgare. NCBI lineage: Eukaryota > Viridiplantae > Streptophyta > Magnoliopsida > Lamiales > Oleaceae > Ligustrum > Ligustrum vulgare. Next base: position 43,987,038 of record OY743187.1, on the reverse strand, counting down.
ATTTTTAAAGAAAAAATATTTATGTAATAATTAATAAAAATTTGAAGAGAAAAATGCCATAAAAATAGAGAAAATAAAAAAGAGTAATTTGGTTTATAAACTGGTTTATTTATGATTTTGAGTAAAAAAAATAGTGGTCGAAAATTAGAGAGAACGTGTGTGGTTAAAAAGTAATTTGAAAAATTGTGTAGTTTATAAATTGGTTTATAAACCAATTTATTTTATTTACCAAACAGATGCTAAACGAAATGCTGCGATAATACAATTTCCCGTAATTTTTTTACCCAAATCCTTGTTGAAAAATTAGAAAGAAAAAATGTGTTTGGTTAAAAAGTAGTTTGGAAAATTAGGTAGTTTATAAACTTGTTTATAAACTAATTTATTTTATTTACCAAACGGATGCTTAATGCGGCGGTAATACAATTTCCCATAATTTTTTTCTAACCAAGTTCATATTGAATAGTAAGAAAGTCCAATAATCCTTTTTATACATATACAATCAAGTAGACGGAAATATTATAAAAAATGATTCAATGTTCAAAATTACCATTAAAATAATAAATACCATTAATTTAGAATCTATATTATATATTAAAGCAGAACAGCCGTCAAAATTTTTCCCGCCCATTTTCAGTTTCTATTTTTGGAATTTTTTTTTTTTTTCAATTGAATTTCCGGAATTGGAAAATGAGTTATTGACAATTAATGAGACATTTAATGTGGGAAAGTGTGTAATGCATTGTAAATAGGCACTTTTCTATATGTATTGAATGCTAACTCTCTCTCTCTCTCTCTCTCTCTCTCTCTCTCTCTATATATATATATATATATATATATATATATATATATATATATATATATATATATATTTCCTGCAATTTTTATGGATCCTACAAGAAATAATTGTTGACATAACATTTATTTATATTCCAATTCATTCACTTCACTCATTAATTCATCCAAATTTGTAATTGTTTTAACACCGATGAATCATTTCATTGTACGTGTTTTTCATATTTTGAAAATCAAGCTAATTATATTTAGGTAACAATATTCATACAACACATTTTTTTAAATTTACACCATAGTTTAATTGCAAGATAGATCTTCGGTGTTTGTTTAGTTTTGCTTTTATATCCTTAACTTTTTTTAATCGCATTGTTATTTATAACATTCAATTAATTAATAAATTTTATTTCTAATCTCAAATTCTATTCAAATATTCTGCTAATTTGCATTGAAAGGATGTGCAATATTTTTTTTAACTTTTGTATTAATTATTTATTTTGATTATTTAAAAATGTGAGAGATAAATAAGTATTTTTCGCCAACAAAACAAATATATTGAATGAAAATCGTCTCAAAAGACAAGATGTGAAAATTAATAAAGAGTTGATGATAAAAAAATTACAAAAAATTTTAATATAACTATTATAATTTGAAGTAGTTTTATTATTTGTTCTTTTTTGTTTAGTTAAAAATATTAGTGACAAGTAAGTTTGTTTGCATTAATATTCATCATTAATTGCTTTATAAAAAATAAATTTTATAAAGAAATTAATACATTTGGAAAACTACACATTAACTTTGAAAAACAAAAATAGCTTTACTTTTTCGTGCATTATTTGTGCATTAATTAGATTAATATTTTACTAAACTTTAATATTTGTTCTTTTTTGTTTAGTTAAAAATATTAGTGACAAATAAGTTTGTTTACACTTCTTAATAGATTTTTTTTTCCAGAAAACGGTAAATTTTTTTTTTTTTTTTAAGAAAACGGTGACTATTCATTTTTTTTAATTATTTGAATTAAACTTGCTAAATCAACGTAAGAGGTACTTATGATAATTAATAATTTATTGAAACTAAAACTAATTATTATGTCATCACATTAATAAAATTTGAATGGTATTATGGAAATCATTTTACGTAATGAAATTAATTACTATGTTATGGATGACGTGTTGACTGTATTTGGCCCCTGTTGGAGACCCATTATTTGGAATAATGTTGTTTGAAATAGTAAATTTTTTTGAGATGTGTAGTTAAAAATTGGAGAATATTTTTGAACTTATTTGTAGATTATTTTATTGGTATAATGTGTGGTTGAAAATGAGTTTTTAAAAAATGAGATTTAAAAATAATAGGTACCAAATAGGGGCTTGATGATGCGTTTAGTGTAATGGGAAATGAAATTGAAATTATTAAGGATGTTCATTTTAATACTTAACAACGCTACTCCAAACAATGTGCAAATATCTGTTATTTTCGATAAAAAAATAATATCAATTTTTTTTGGAACAACAACTTCAATTTTTTCTTTTAATTTTTTTTGTGAAAAAATGTGGAAAACTTAATAATCATTTACTACTTAAATATATAAATTGATTTTTATTACTCAAAGAAACTATTATAATTTGAAGTAGTTTTATTGTTTGTAAAATTTTATTAATTATTTTAATATATTATTTTTTATGCATTTTGTGTACGGGAGAAATCTTAATATATTATTATTATTATTATTATTATTATTATTATTATTATTATTATTATTATTATTATTATATATATATCTATATTATATATTGATGTTGAATTGATTAATGAGGTGTGGATGTGAAATGACTTTTCATTTTCCCATTTCATATTAAATGCTCGATGCAATTTTTTGCTGGCCGAACTTATGTATTAATTAGTATTAATACATTTTTTTTGAATAAAACAAATATAAGATTAATTTTAATAATTGTCTAAAAATTATATGATCTAAAATTCTTGGTCTAATTTTTTGACCTTCAGTGTTATCCGATTGCCATGTCATGATAATTGCAAGATTTGCGTAAGTATTATTTTAACTACTTGATTTTATATGTATAACTATAATGTTATTGGTTAAGAATGAATAATATTTTTTTAATAATTCTTAATTTTAATAGTTGTGTAAAGGTTATATGGTACGATTTTTACTATAATTTTTTTACTCCAACATTGTCGATTGTTATATCATGATAATTGCTAGATTTATGAAATTGTTATTTTGACCACTTGATTTTATAGGTGAAAATATAATTTTATTGGTCAAATGCAAATATTTGTGGGTTAAGATTCAGCACGCTTTTATAATTATTATGATTCTTATTTTTGAGTGAAAAATTTAAAGCTTAAATACGAGAGGAGAATGCATAAACCATTAGAAATATATTGATACATTCCACATAATCAATATTGTATCCATAATATTAAATAAAAAACATGATACACCATTAAATAAACTACTAAATTTGGATTTTCTTTGAAGTTGACAATAACTCATAAAAATTATTGAAATTAACAATCATTTTTATTGGTCAAATACAAATATTTGCTCTTAAGATTAAACAAAAGCTTATAATTACTGTGATTGATGTTTCTGAAAGAAATTTAGATAAAATGTTAAATACGTGAGGAAAATGGAAAAATTGTGGTTAAAAGCGAATAATATTCTTTTAATCATTCTTAATTTTAATAGTTGTGTGAAGATTATATGGTATACCATTTTCGTTATAATTTTTTTGTCACCAACGTAGCATTTTGTCATATCATGATAATTGCTAAATTTATGTAATTATTATTTTGACTACTTGATTTTATAATTAAAAATATATTTTTATTGGTTAAATACAAATATTTGTGGGTTTAAGATTAAGCACACATTTATAATTATTGTGATTTATATTTTTGAATCGAAATTGGAAAAACTTAAATACGAGAGGCATAAATCATGAGAAATAATTGATACATTCCACAATATATTTATATTTGGCGAATACTTTAGTATTATTTACCAATGTATTAAGTAAAATACTAAAGTATCCGACAAACATAGCATCCTCAATATCTCACTTATTTTTATTTATGGATTAAAATGGTGTAGTATTGAATTTATAATGCTTATACTAAACTTAAAAGAAAAGTGTTGACATATTTTATTACAAATCAAATTTGTATTTTCAATTGGAAAATTGCATTCGTACAGGGCATGTACCTGTAGGATTACTCTTTTCAATATACCAAAATTATTCACTAATTTTACAATATATTTTGTACGATACAATATCCGTGCATCGCACGGGTGATGCACTAGTATGTATTTATATTAAACCACTTACTCACAACATACACTTACACAAAATTACTTCATTACTTTTATATATATATATATATATATATATATATATATATATAAAAAGATAAAGATATACCTTTTGACGTTTGACTGTTTTCAGAGAATTAATTAAATATGAAACAAGCAATCATAAAAGGCATGTCATAATTTTGTTTGGTTTCTCGATGAAGGTCTCAATTTCGAGTTAATAAATAGAGTTAGTAATTAAAGTTCATTTATCATTTCATAATTCATTAGGCAATTAAACATATTTCTTGAATTTTTTTAATATTGAATAAAACGATTTCCATAAATAGAATGGTCCAATTTACGAATTAGGAATTTTTTTTTTCTTTTTGCGGGAAACTATGTGTGAATTTTTTTTTGCTGCAGTACTATATTTATATAATAATAATAATAATAATAATATAAAGATATATAATGATTAGATACCTCTAATGCTTCAAAAACATTACTTATATCATTTATCATATACATAAGACATGTAAAACACGTACTTATGACTAGCATCTAAAAAGTGGTTATAGCTTTATAGGTAAGAAACTTTTAATTTTCTAATTTTCCCTCATAATTTTCTCTTTATAATCACTAATACCCTTAATTAAAACATTTATTCATATAAATAAATAAAGAGTGACTTTTCAAATGACTTTGATTTCAATAAATAATAAATGAAAACTGCAATATAAGATTCTTATATTCAATGCATATGTAAATTATAAAACATGTTTATTGATAACATTTTTCAATCTTTTTTCCATATTTTAATTCAACACATGTTTATATAGTTCCTAAAATTGAATCACTGCAGAGTAAAATCAACTGAAAATTGTATAATTCGTCTTATTTGATACTTATGAGTGAACTGTCAATTTTCTAATAATAACTAGTTCTACACTTGTGCAATGCACGGATATATTATATTGACAAAATATAATGTACTTAAACACAACAACTGAAAAAATATAATAAAAATTAAAGTAATACACATCAATCCAAAATATAATAAGCTTTGCATTTTACCAATTTTGAAAAGTCTCCTTATACACAACATTTATCATAACATTTGTTGGATTCTCATCGTCATCACATATCAATATTTTAAGCTAATGTGTACGTCTTTGTTAAAATATGAAAATATGTCATACTGTCACTTTGAAAATATCAAAATATGAAAATCAACTCACGGATTTTCATTGAAATATGTTATCCTGTCACTGTGAACGAAAATGTTAGTTGTTCAAAAATAATAATAATAAAATAAAATAAAATCGAGAAGCATTGAAGAATATTCTAAGGTCCAAATTCTTATCTTCATATGCACTGTACCTTAGGGAGCACAATGCATTGTGAGTTACTTTTGGTAGAGTCCAAACCATGAGAGGCAGCGCAGCTGTAGTTATTGAACAAGAAACTCCAGCTACAAGACTAACAGCTACTGGAGACAATGGACAAATTTCTTCATCGAACCTGAGGATATTTTTGGAACTATATAAATAAAAAATAAAGTAATCTAAATGCTCCAGCATAGCCTAGGATTCCAAATGCTTAAGAAAGTATAAAAAAGTAACATGTCTTACATAATGCAACCCCAACTTCTTACATGGGAAGATGCAAGGGAAATTATCAACATATACATTACATCTTTTCATGAAGCTACTGACATTTGTGTTGAATAATGACATTTATATACATTACAAATATGACGATAATATACATGTGTATAGCCGACATTCTTTTGCCGTGGCTTGTTGATTGCTTGTGAAACATTAGCGTAAACTTATGAAATATTTTTGCATTGGGTTTTGAGCATTAAGATGATAAGGCGTCGTACTCTTGACCTAAAGCATCTAGCTATGTTAGATGCCTCCTTCAATTTAGAGAAGAACATCTTAACACACATTTTGATTCGTATTTCCCTGAAGTGTCAGGCTGAAAAAACATGTCCAAAAGAAACTTTATGAACATCCAATTAGGATCTACCTTATTAGTTTTTCTTTTTTTTTTCATGAACTTCCAAATTGATAAGATAAATAAATTATGTATCTACAGAAATCCCAAAAGGGTCTCCTAGAAATAAGACAGAACGGAATTAAATATTACATGGAGAACATGTTAAGATGATCTGCTTGGGTTTAAAGCCTCTAGATGCCCATTTAATTCTTCAAGCCGAGTAGAAGCCAGTAGAAGTCAATTACAAATAGAAATTGACAGGGGTTCTCGAGACCTCAGCATTACAAATTCATTGTTTTTGGTAATTTTCACAAGCTTCACTACATTACAAAGTCTAAATGAAAAGTCACATGAGAAGAGGGGAAAAAAAATCACATCAGCTCCAAAAAGTCGTTGACATGCTAAATTGACGAGCTCTTTCCGAGAGAAAGTGTATGCTTGGCCTGATGAAATTATCGAAAGACATGAACAAGTCTCTATAATTTCATACTGAGATCAACTGGTTCCCCTAGTTTACCATTGCCATTTTCAGTTGGGAAGAAGATAAAAGGAGGCTGTTCTATTGACAAGCTTGGTCCTGATCTTTGGTCCGTGTCTATGGTGGTCTCATATAAAAATGGAACATGCCAGAAAAATTAAAGCAGAGACCATCATACAAACTTATTCAAACACTTGTTTATTATTGGTGATAGAAGTGTTTGAATCATAGTGTAAATAGGATTTGGATCCTCCATCTTCAAAAGTATCACAGCTTTTGTAAATTCCATCTGCAGACATTTCCGATTGCTTGGAGTAATTAAACAAGTCCAACTCCGTCCACTATAGCTCTTCTGCAAGACCAGAACACCAGAGATGGCAAAATACCAAGCAAACAACCAAATTTGAGATTGAGTCACTATACAACTACTCTACTACATACATTCAACATTCTTTAGGTACAAATGATGACCAATAGCAACTTTGACATTTCAAAAAATCACACAAAGAAATGGTTCTTTAAACCTATAGACAAAATTTCAATCCCAAAACTAATAACCAACTGATGTAAAGAGAAATACCTTTTGTTTTATTTCCTCTCTTACCGGTCAGATCACGTAGCCTTTGAAATTGTTCTGGCACAGCCTGCCCCGAGTAATACTAGTGGACTCGAAAAATGACATGCACAAATGATGAATTCCAACTAAAAGTAGGACTCACCATCAAGGCCACTAGACGCTGTAACTCAATTTAACTTATTTTTAAGAAAATTGACATTTTCTCCTCTGTAATTTAGACTAACCAACTTGTAATCAATGCACAAAATCCCAACAACATCACTATAATTTTCATCACAATAGAGATAAGCTCAATTCCAAAAATTTCATTATAAAAACAGCATGAACTGTACATATGGACTCAAATTACATAGTGGACCATGTAACTATCTGCATGTGATGCACAAGTGTAATCTAAAAATGAACATGCTTAGCAGGTTGGATTAGTCGGGTCTGGGAGGGTGGGCCGAGCCTGGTCGGGTCGGATGGGTGGGTGCTTAATAAAATATTTTTTTTATTTTCTAGAAATTTTCGATGAAAATCTATTCCTGTCAGAAATTCTTCGACGGAATTCATGGCCATCGGAACTTTCCAATGGAATTAACGTCGTCGAAAATTTCCGATGGCCATGAAATTCCGTCGAAATTCATTTTCGACGGTCATAATTTTTCCGTCGGAAAGTATTACCAACCAGGGTTTCTCCAACGGATTTTCGAAGGGTTGAAGTCCGTCGGAAAAAAGCCTTTTTTTGTAGTGTAAATTGATGGGAAATCATGGACAATTTGTCCACATAATCTTATAATGTTTAATTGGATGAATAGTGCATACAATTGTTGTCCGCATAGTGTTTAATTAGATTAATAGTGCCTTAATTGGATTAATAATGTTTAGTTGCAGTTTGATGAATAGTTAAATTGAATGAATAGTGTTTAATTGCAATTGGATGAATAATATTAAATTTTAATTGGATGAATAGTTAAATTGAATGAATAGTATTTAATTGAAATTAAATGAATAGTATCAATTGAGATATTCAATCTTTTATACATAAAGAGATTATCCTGCCTAGCATCTTGTTTTCCAATCACGTATGGACAAAATTTATGCCTCTGTTTGGTAAATTATAAACATGATTCATCATTTATAAATCAATAATAGCTACTTGTCAAAAAGTCCGTTCATAATTTTTTTTTTTTAATTTTCAAACAAAGTAGTTAAATAAAATATTATCACCTCTTTATTTATAAACAATTATTTATAAACGAGCAACCAAACAATTGTGAGTCCGTGACACCGGCCAATATTCATAAATTGCCACGGTTAAAATTTGCAATCATGCCAATTAATCAATTTATCTAAAAAGATTATTTAAATCTTGCTGATAATTTTGGTCTTTTTATTTTTCTTCATGTTCTTACATGACATATAGTACGCTATTAAAACACATTTTTACTTTTTACCTTTCCCCAAATCAATTATTATCTACACAAATTTTTCAAACCATTTTTTATCACAAGTTTAACCTTAAAAAATACAAAATAAATAAATAAATAATTATAAGTACACAATATGTCCTGCAAAGCATCAGGTAGTAATTACCCAGAATTCCAACATATGAATTGCTCCCATTTCCGAATTTACTTCCACTTTCTGCATGGCATTAATAAAACAATAACTTCAAAAATCACGACTTTATATCCAAATTATTAATCATTAACTCTTGTTGAAAGTGATTGTATAGCAATAGTAATATTTGAATCCTACCCCAAACCATTCTATACACAACTTTCCAGAGACACACACTGACGAGAGATTTGCAGCCTTTTTATATGCAAATTCATCATTTTATCTCAAATTAATAAAATAAAATCACATTCTCTAGTGTGAACATCCAAATTAACCACCCCAAAATAACTTTTTCTTCAATAATTATTTTACATAACACGACCACGGGCATTATTCACGTAAGAGAAAGTCTTCAATGGGGTGTTCGAACGATGTTAGCCAATGCAACCCCCACTCAGATGCTGTCACATGGGCAAGGAATCTGCAACCCCACCAATGGAGTGCAAACACCTTGTCAACCGATCGAGATCTAAGTTGGTGAGGGACTTTCACCTTGTGGGGGTACGGACCCTCTCTCAAGCAGTAGAGTTGTTAAGACGAACGGGGCGACCAAACACTTGAATATCGGCCCAAATCGACCCATGATCCGAGCGACGGTTCACGGCGTCAAGAAGCTGTGAACCGCGAATTTCACGGGTCACACCTTCGCAACCGTGGTTAACTGCCGACAAGTGAAATAATTAAAAATAAATTAATAAATAAAAATTATTTTTATTAAATATGGTAACAATAAAAACCCCTTTTCTTTTACAAATCTAGTACAACCTCTAAATGTAAATTTTCTTTTTTTCCCTAATAGCTAAGAAACGTAATGTTCTTTGATAGTAGTAATTAGAAATGCATTTAGTTATTATTTATTTATATTGTATTTAACTTTACAAAGTTAGAAGTAATTCATATAATATATAAGATATAAATTTGAATTCTTTTTAAACATTTCCTTGTATAAATTTGAATTTATCATTTTGTTCATTTCGTATTTTACAATTTAGCAAAAAAATTTTTTTGCTATAAATATGAAAAATTCTATATTTTTATTCATACGGGCCAAACTGGAAGGAACCGCGACTCGCATGAGCTCGACCCTTACGTGCCAGTGAGTGGGCTTAGGTTATAATTCAGAATTTGTGAGTCAATCCGGACCGACCCGTAAACTCAGATCGAGTGGGCTTTTTTTCACGCGAGCCATTATCGGGCTCATATGTTATGGGGCGACCCGATCAGAACCACTTGAATTGACTCCTATACCATGTAGCGGCACATCATTGAATGGTCGGTCCAAGTTTGAAGACTTTCTCCTTACTCCACGTGATACAAATCATAGTGGACTTGATAGAAAATTAAATATTCAAGTCCAAACAAAAGTTCAGTCCAGTTAACCATGTCGAAATTGGATGCATGATATATGTTTTCTAAGTAGAAAATGAGTCATTGAGCAAAACTCATGGGCTAAAGCCCTTGAGCACACTGATCTAAAGCTAAATTCCTTCGTTTGGAGCTTTAAAATAGCAAGTCAATTACGCAGACAGGAATTTACAATATTTCCATAGTTTGAATAATTGTGTTTCCTTTTCTTGGACTCTATTGTTAGAGACTTTTATTTCCTTTCCTAAGTAGAGTAAGATCTTTACATTATATAAACTCTTTTATTCATTGTAATATTAGACTCTAATTTTTAATAAACAAATTGATTGTTTTTCAATTGGTAAATATGTGGACTCACTTTAAAACCCAAAACTTATCAAGATTAATCATCTTGTGACGTTCATCCCAAACTTATCAAAGGTTCACAACCTTTGTAGCGTTCAAAATTCGATCAAGGATCTAGACAACCTTTGTGGCGTTCACAAATCTTAGTTCTTGCTTCCGCATCGTTAGATCCTGTGTCGTGAAGCTTGGTTCAAGATCCTACCGTCTACAACCAACCTTAATTTGGAACTTTTCGAATTTTCTTTTGCACTTTCTTCGTGTTCTCGAATGGGATCACAACATCTGGTATCAGAGCTGAACTCTGAATTCAGGTTTTCTTCTATCCTAGTTTGATTCCATTTATTTATCATAGAGTCCACATGAGAATCATTCATATCTTGTTTGTCGAGTCTTTGTTTTCAATTTTTCGTATTCTTCACGTTCTTCGTGTTCTTCATGTTTCTTGAGTATTTAATTCAAAAAATCATCCAAAAAATTAAAAAGTCATTATTCTGTTCATTTCGGCTCCCTTGTCCAAAACTAGATATTATGTAGGTCATAAGCTGTGTAGTTTGGCAATTAATAGAGAGTGCATCACTAATTTGGTTAATATCATCATTGTTGAAAAATTTTGATTACCTTTAATACCGCGCTATAGACCTTATAGGATGACGTGGATGAGAGAGTTTGGGGAGTTCTAAGTGACCAAACAAGTTCTAGTGTATCACCAAGGGAAGATATAGTGATAAAGTATGGTGTGATGTAGTTCCATTAAATTCTTGTCATATTTTGTTTGGAAAACCATAGAGATGTAGGAGGGAAGTTGTTTATGATAATAGTATGCATATATACAAATTCCTCAAGAAATGGAAAACATGCACACTATATGGATTGACATTAGAAGAAGCACTAGAAGATTCAAGAAAGGTAAAGAAGGATAGTGAAATGAAGTATAATAAGAGACATCGTGGGAATATGGTAATTAAGAAGAAGGGGGGAGAATTGAAAAATGAGGGGGAAGATAAAAAATATTAAAGAGGAGATTCATGAATTGAAAGTTGAAGTAATTGAGATTAAAACTATTGGTGATGAGATGCATGAATTGGAAGTTGGGGTAGAAGTACAAATTTTGAACTTTGAAGTTTTGAGTAGTGGTGAGAAAGCGTATGAAAATATTGATAAAAATGTTGAGTTAGAAGTGGTGGTTGAATGCAAAAAGAGTTGATTGAGCAAGAAGTTAAAAAGAATGGGAGAGGTGAAGAGAAGGGCATCGTTGTTGGGAAAAATGACTTGGAGATAATGCATCATAAGTACAAGGATCCGTATCTTGTATATTATGAAACTAACATTTCACATCCTATTTTATTTGAATCTTTCTTGTATGTTGAAAATAATTGGAGGATTGAGCCACACCACATATGGTCAATGAAGCTCTCATTTCGATCCGTTTATGCAATTCAAGTAATGGGGACTACTGGTTGGTCATATGGCATGGAAGCAAAGGATTTTCGCTTGATTCAGGATGTGCAGTGGTACATCATGAACAAAGCTATGATTCAGGATGTTCAGCTGCTCTGTGATGGTTTCAAACAAAGATTTTGAATTCTTTAAGGTAAAATATGTGATAAAAAATGATTTAAAAAATGTGTGATTAAAAAACAATTTAAAAATATGTGTTAATTGTTTATAACAAAAAGTAAACAAGGCAATGGAACAATGGGTTAAAAATTATGAAACTCTCTGTTCGGTAACACGGTAATAATTATTAATTTGTTTATTTATGTTTTCGAGGTAAAATGTGTGGTTGAAAAGTGAAGAGAAAAAATGTGTATAGTTAAAATGTGATTTGAAAAATTGTGTTGTGTATAAATTTAACCTATGATCGGGAACTTTGATTTAAACAACCATTTAAAATACACAATTTCCAAATAACTTTTTAACCACACACATTTTCTCTCTCCAATTTTTAAACACATTACCTAGAAAACTCAAATAATTTTTCTCTATCCATTTTAAACAATCGTCGAATACTCCCTTCTTTATAAATTATAATGATTACGTTAAAGAATGATAACTACTTTAATCCATTTTCAATCATAAATTCCAACGAAGTTTTATAATTTTTTGTTTGGTAACACTGTTTGATTTATAAACTGGTTTATTTATGATTTTGAGGTAAAAAATAGTGATTGACAATTGAAGAGAGAAAATATGTTTGGTTAAAAAGTGATTTAAGATTATGTGATTTATAAATCAAAATTTCTTGTTTACCAATACATGTCATCATTCGAGAAGAAAGAGTGACCTCAACACATGTGACATTGTAACGACCCGGCTCCCTCCCTGGGGCCTTCTTCGAGTCGTACTCATGATCTTTCCACTCCCCCCTTGGTCGTCCTGGTCCTCAAGGGCTGCCAGCCTCGTTTTCAAGAAGTGGATTTTTACCTTCCGCAGGGATCGAACCTTATACCTAGGGGTTAAATTCAAAGATTCTTAAATCCCTGCTACCATTTGAATTGTAATACCACTTTTCGTTTTACGTGCTTTCTTGAATACCACCCAATTTTTTTTATGATGAATAATTTATTTGACGATTATTATTGATAAGAATTTGAATTATTTTGCAGTGGAAGGACTTAGACGCCGTCTCGATCAATGTGCCAATTAAAATATTTATAAATTGTTTACGTACAATTCCATGTCTAATTGTTTATTTTAATTGTTACTTACCATTTCTATTTTAATTGAGTAGTAAGTTGCCTAAATTGCATTAAATTGAAGTTGAGAAAAGTTTGGTGACACTTTGAATTGTGGACTTAAATTACCAATTTATGAGAGCTGAGGGGCTAAATTGTAAATTACCAAAACTTAAATAATTAAAACCTAAACCCTCAATTTTTACCTCACTCATGATCGCTCTCTCTCATGACCTCGCTCCCTCGGTCTCTCTCTACCGCTGGTCTCTCTCTCGCGACTCACTCCCTCTCACTCGCACACCTCACCCTCGACTTCTCTCTCCCTCTGCCCTTGCGGAGTACCACCGAAAGCCATGACCACGACCCAACCACCACACCACCAACCTCGCGGTAAGGAGCTCCCTCTCGCATGCACACACACAACGCAGACACACACCTTCACGCACGCACACATACACACTTCGACACACACACACACACACACACACACACATATATATATTTATTGATTTTTGTGTATATATGTATGTATATATCAATATGTATATGCATTTACATATGAAAATTACAGATTTTGATATGTATGCATATATGATTTTCGATTCAAAACTTTTAAATTGAATTTCACCTGTTTAATTCTTTGAATCTGGAATTTGATATATGTATACATATGGGTGTATAATTTTCACAATGGAGTTTTTAGATTTCAAAAATTTTTATATTAGTTTGGTTAATTGATATTTTTAGCCTGATTTCGAATTTTAAATTGTTAAACTTCATTTTTGGGGTAATGTGTGTATACATATTTGTGTATGTATGTATACATTTCAAACTTGTCAATGTATGTGAATTTCCAGATTTTGATAAAGTACGAATTTAAGTTTGTTAATTTATTTTTCGTGCTTAATTATGAGTTGAAAATTGTGAATTTCTAAATTGGGAAAATTTCCATGAATTGTTAGAGTTATTATTTGAGTATTTTGTACATTTTGGCTTAAGTTAGATATATTTATTTGAGTTAAAATTTAAAAGGCGAAAAAGTCTTCTAACTCGCAATGAAATTGGATTTTTGTGTTTAAAATATGGCATGCTAGGTGTTTGAAATAACTTTAAACCTCATTTGGATTAAATTGAAGTTTTAACTTTGGTTAGGGGTATGGTTAGTTCAAAAAGGATAATGATTGTGTTTTGAACTAAAAGTTTTGCCTAATTTGATAAGTGAGATTTCAATTTTTTCTTTTTGCCTTCGAGTTTATCTCTTATTTCGAGTATGGTATTATATGTGTTGGACCTAGCGTAAGGTCACGTTTGAGATTAAATTGTGAATGAAATAGAAGTTTTAAACCTTGCTTAGAGTTTAAAATGTGATTTTGAACTAAAAGTATATTTTATTAAATGAATGGGTGCAACTAGGATTTTGGTACATTGACGTCACGGGCAGCCGATGCTCCTCCGCTTGCAAATTCAGAAACGGTAAATTACTAAGGACTGCAGGTAAGTAAACTTCCCCCTATTTTTATAGAAGTTGAATGTAAATGTGAAATGTGTAAATGATTGTCTTGCAACTTACTTGCTTTGATGAATTTTATTTACTTTATGAAAGTATATGTTATTAAGAATAATGTTCAAGCATGCACATTATCATGTCATTGCATCATCAAGTATGCATTGGCATCGAAATTGGGAAGTCAAATATTTTTAAATGAAAGAAATGTGTTAAGGTGCAAGTTTGTTCAAAGGTTATGTATCCCAAGTTTTTAAGAAATGAATGGGTGTACTTCTAGTTCATGAAAGATGCGAGTGAGAAATGGGGCGCGGGGGACCGGCGTACCCGAATTAAGTCGCTTTGCGACGGAATGTTCAATCGTCTTACAGTGGACTGTTAAACCGCTTTGCAGTGGGAAAGTGAATGTTAAACTGCTTTGCGGTGGAAATGTGAATGTTAATCTGGTTCCAAATAAGAAATTGTCCACTGTTATCTGATTGACTAGAAGATACACCAAGTGAGCTCACGATGGAAATGAAGTGAAAGTTTTGAAATGAAGTGAAAGTTTGAAAATTTTGAAAGTTTTGGAAAGTAAAGTAAATGGGGATACATATATGAGATTTTTTAAAGCATTCATGTCATAAGCATGCATTTCATGCATAAAGTTTACTTAATGAGCTTTAGCTCACCCCAATCCCTCCCCAACATTTCAGGTGATGAAAGCTAGGTAATCTGAGGAGAGCACTTGACAGCTGACTCAGACAGTACTCGCTGCCATTCTTTTTAAATAAAGTAAATTTGGGTTTTAGTTAAGTTTTTCATTAATCGTTCCTTATTCTTTTATTTTGAAAATTATTTGATTGGATTAGTTTTGAATAAGTAATGGTCGCATTAGCGATTAAACTATCTCTTATTTTATTTGTTAAAGTTTGTTGGTTTGGAATTTTGTATTGAGGAGTTTGGGATTTATTTTTAGGATAATATGGTGATGTGAGAGTTGATATTGAATTGTGACTGAATGTTGAATATTGATTTTTGAATGGGTTGAGATTTGCACTTTTAAATTGTTAGGTTGGGTATGATGTCCCTCTACAGGTTGGTTAAGTCCAAATTACAGATGACACTCTTCCGAAATTTCTGTAAAAATTTATAATAGATGAATGAAAATTTTAATGTTTAAACGATTTATTTCCGCATATAATGTGAATGGAAGTTAACACGCCTAGGTTTTAGATTTTAAACTTGTGGTGTTACAGACATCTTGTTTATCATCATAGGGAAGAAAGTTTGTGAGGCACATATATTATTATTGTTGTTGTTATTGTTATTGTTATTGTTGTTGTTAAAAAATGAATTAAAAAATTATGATTTTGATAAAATATGTAGTAAAATAAAATCTGAGCAATTATAAATTTTTTTATTGATGAGAGAGAAAGAAATAGATATATTATTTGAAGTGTAAGGTATATGAAGTAAGATGTGAATTTTGAAAGTAGAAAAAATAGCAGAAAAAGTGATAAAGAAGAGAGATAAATACAATTTCAAATAAATTAATAAAAAAAATGGAAGATGCGAAGTATGATATGTGATTTTGGGAAGGATATGGGAAAAAGCATAGAAAAAGAGGGATAATAAACTAGGAAAAGGAGAGGAAAACAAACAATGGTGGGATCCACGATTTTGTGTCTGTGTATATCTCATACCTCTTGTCTGGGAGAGCTTTTTGAGAAATTTTATCAGATTCTTATAAAATAACTTTACAGCTTGTAGTAAAAAAAAATATTAAAATTTTGACAAATCTATCATCAATGACGGACTACAATCCGGAATTGACCAAAAATCCCCCCTGAAAATGTTACTGTGCAAAGTAACAAAGGCTAAATATATTGTCCCCATATTTTCTTATATATGCACCACATTTTAATTTCAAGCAATGTTCATAACCTTTAATCAATAATACAATTATGTCTCCCAACTTTTTTTCATTGTATTCTTATTTTAATTCTTTCATTAATTAATATATCTCGTCTCCTCTATCGATTTCTATCAAAAAATTTACTAAGGGTGATTAAAAATATTTATTTACCGCTTGCACACTCAATAAGTAAAAAAATTAAAATTTTAATTGAATACTTGTCCATTGTTTTAAAACACGATAATAATTAAAAAAAATAGAAGAAAACCATCATAAATGACACAATTTGATAATTGTTGAAAATTTAATTATAAGAACTTGATGAAAAAAATAAAGAACATAAACGTAATAATCTATAAAGATTAGGGACCAATAATGTAATTAAAATGTGGTGTAATTGTAAGAAATTGTGGTGCAAATATAATTTAGGGAAAAATACATAAATAATTAATGTGATTATAAATGTAAATTTCAAAATTGAGACGAAACTTGTAAAATTTTAAAAATCAGGTTTTAATTAAAATTAATTAATTAAATTAATAAATATTTATAAATATTAAAGTCACAATGTTATAAAATCTCAAGTCACAAAATACAAATATTTTACGTCACAACTATCATTTTCAAGGTCACAATCATCATTTCATTTTTTAAGTCACAGATTATTTTAGGGTCATAAACGATCAAAATATTAGGTCACAAATCGAACTTATTTTTAAGTTACATTAATAATCGAGACTGATTTCAATGAGGTCACAATAATCACACCAAGATCGACCAACACACCACTCTATTGACCAGACCAACAGGCAACCACCATCTTCTCACCACCGCCACACCATTCACCTCCACACAAAGATTTTTCATCACCACCACACCCACCAACGCACACAAATCCACAACCGACCACATATCATTGTACCAAAAACTCAACACTGCACTACAACCCAAAGCCACCGCACGACAAACTTAAATAGGAAGACACAACGTACCATTTGCACAACCACATTGCAGCGGTAACACGATTCTGCATGGCCACACACGCCGTAGCTGTGCCCAGGCTCTACTGCACGCGACGACTACGTAGTAGAGGCGGCGCTGCGAGGCACATCTACACCCGACCATCACCTTCACCCTGGGTCTCCTTCCACCGCCCATGCTTGCGGCCACCAGAAACCACCACCGCCTCTCACACAGCAGCCCGCACCTCCTTCTTTCTCCCTTCAACCACCACTGCACCTCCTCTCTTTCTCACTTTAAAACCAGCCCCAGCTCTCCCATGTCCCATCCCCTGATACACACAGCCCCAACCTGCAAATCTCTCCCTTTCCCTCGCACGCCAAAGGCATCAATGTCAGATCTGAAACTTGAAAATGTGTGACCTAGCATAGCCCCAAACCTCCACCTTTGCACCTCTACTACCGCCGCCTCCTCTGCACAACCGCTATCACCGCCTCACACTCACCACCACCACCATTTGCACTAGCACTGTGACGTGAGGAATAGAATGTGACGTGAGAAACCAAAAGATGGGCCAGGTAGTGGGGAGTTGTTTGGTGATGTGCGTGACCGGAATGGGCATTGTTGGAGCCCGAAAAAGAGGAAATAGGGTACAGATTGTCTTGAAATTGGGGGTCAAAATCTGTGGTGTATGGTTGGGATTTTTGAAAGTTTGGATGGGTAGATAGTTAGAGGGATGATTACCGATGGTGGGGGAATGGATTTTTCGATGGTTCAGGTGGCAAAGAGGGTGGCGGCTCTATGGAAGAAGGAATCCCTAATATCTCAATAGAGGGGAGAGAGAATTCTATTGGGCTGATTTGGGACGTGAATGAGGGAAGGAGAGTTTTGAGGGAATTAGAATTAGGTTTAGGAAATTAAATTAAATTTAATAAATAATATTATGTTTATATTACCACTTGATTTATGAAATTATTCATGTTTCATCTTATATTTGAATTTGGTTACTTAAAAACAAGGTAGGCTATAATTTCCACTATAATTTACCCATTAACAAATAAACATTTGAGGGGCATAAGCGTCTAGACGTTATTTATTCTTGTGTGAATTGAGAATCCAGAATGATGGGACGGAAGTAAGTGAAGTGGTGAGGTCACCTAATGGATGGTGCGTCTAGACAGGGAGTCCAATTTTGTTCACCCCCCAAAAGGAGGGTGAACATAACCCTCCAATAAGACAAATGAGGGGGGACCCACGTTTTCAAACATAACATCCATTTCTTTTTCTTTTTTTTTTTTTCCTTGAATATTTTTTTAAGATTTTTCGTCATTTTTTTTCCTTCGAACTTTTTTTAAAAAAAATATTTGAAGCGATAAGGCTATTTTCGGTGGCTACTATAATAATCAGTTTAAATTGATTTGAGTTTTCTAGTTAAAATATGTGGTTAAAAATTGGAGAGGAAAAATATGTGTGGTTAAAAAATGGTTTGGACAATTTTACGATATACTTAAAAAAATTAAGGCTCTGCTCGGCTCCTTCATTATAAATGGGTATTTAAACTGCAAAATTTTCCAAATTACTTTTTAACGACATATTTTTTCTCTCCAATTTTAACCACATATAATCCAAATAATCAACTTAAATCGATTACTGTAGTCGCCGGAAAGAGCCAAAAAAAATTTTAAAAAAAAGGTACCAAATTTTTTTAAAAAAAAAAAAAATACGCCATAATTTTGAAAAAATATTCAAAAAATAAAAATGAAAAAGTATTCCCAAAATTTCTGGCTCTTTTCAGCTGCTACTATAATTAGTTTAAAGTGATTATTTAGGATTCTTAGGTAAAATATGTGTCGTTAAAAAGTGACTTGAAAAAAATTGCAGTTTAAATACCCATTTATGATGAAGGAGTCGAGCAGAGACTTAATTTTTTTTACTATAATGTAAAATCGTTCAAACTATTTTTTAACCACGCATATTTTTCCTCTCCAATTTTTAACCACACAAATTATATAAAAAAGTCAAATCAATTTAAACTGATTATAGTAGCCACCGAACAGAGCCTTACCGCTTCAAATATTTTTTTTTAAAAAAGTTCGAAAATATAATAATAATAATAAAAAAAAAACTGATGCAAAATCTTTAAAAAAATATTCAAGGAAGAAGGAATGAAAGTTTGGTTTGAATAATGTGGGTCCCTCCTCATTTGTCTTATTGGAGGGTTATTTCCACCCCTATTTTAAGGGGGGGGGGGGGGTGAACAAAATTGGACTCCCAGACAGGGGCCTAAAGAACACCTCCAATGTTTTAGGACTCTACCCAATTTTTTAGAGAGTTACCGTGCATAATGGACCATACCAATAACTTTTTGATCCCTTTTAAATTTTTAATTGGATCATCTTCGAAAAACGAAAGGGAAAAATACATAAATCAGGTCATTACAATATACCATTTCATTTTTAAGAAACTAATTTCAAACATTCAAAAATCAGGTCGTAATTGATATTTATATATATGTATATTAAATATTAGATTCCAATAATTAAGTAACATATATGCTCCTTGAATCAAGCAATCGGTTACAACTTTCCAAACAAGTATTTTCACTTTGAGAAACTCTAATAATCAAAGAGATAAACAACTGAGAATTCAAATTACAACATTTTCATTCAATATTTTTTCTATCACCAAGATGTCCCAATTTTTTCCCTCTGATTTGAGAACGAACATAAAAGAATGTAACATGAGACCTCACGAGTGTGATCTGAGAACAAAGATGTGACCTAGGAGGCTAAGAATGAACATGTGAATTGAGATCCAAACTTGTGATATGAGAATTGAACATGAATTTGATCAGAGAACGGACATATGACCTGAGAATATAAATGTGTGACCTAAGGAAATGTGACCTGGAAGATCTGCAAATATAAAAATATACTCAATGTAGCCAATTTGAACATATGACCTGAGGAATTGAATGTATGTGACCTGAAGAATTGAACTACTCCATAAAAATAAAATAAAAATTTGAAAATCTACTAACACAGCGATTAATTGAACTACTGCATAATGTGTGTGACCTAAGATAAGAGGGGACAATATTGATGTCGACCGAATTAGGAAACCAGAAACCAAGCCTACCGGATTCCAATAACTACCAGTCCAACAACTTGATAGAATTAATCAATTTTCCACAAAGCATACACCACCTCTTGCACACCAATGAATTTGAAATTTGCTCTTTCTTGATAGAGATTTTCGAGAGATTTTCAATAATAATTTATCAGAAAGCAAGATTCGTAATCAGGTGCGGCGTTCCCATGGATAATTGATCGAGAATTAAACGGGTCGAACTCAGGTCATTGTTGATATTTCCGATCTTCAGCCGCATCGCCGAATATTCTTTCTCTAGAAATTGATAGCAGCAAGCATTCATATTGACTGTTTCTCTCTCTAAAATGAATGCACATGTACGGCGTAGAGGCGGGAGAGAGGGTCTTGATGAGGAATTGGTGAAGGTGTGAAATTGAAATGGAAGGCTGAGACTGTCAGCTGTGGAATAGAAATGGAAGGGTGAAGGACAACATAGGGTTTAGTTTAATTTAAATTAAGAATTACTAAATTAGTAATATTTTATTAAAGTTAAAATTCATAATAATGACCTGAAGTTTGAAGTTTTTTAGGTTTTATCTTATATTTGAATTTGATTCTTAAAAAGCAGGTGTACCTGTAATTTCCTCAAAAGGAAATTCTACTTAAAATCGTTTGATCAAAAAAATAAGAGTGTGATTGCAGACTTATTTATAAATATTATTTTTAAACAATAATGTGATAATATTTTATTGAATATTTTATTTTTATTTTTTGAAAAGTAAACAACTGAATGCAAAAATCTTTTACCGATTACATTGATGACTTTTCAAAAAAAAAAAAAATTTACATTTATTTTCATTCAAAAACATTAATTAGAAATTTAACCAACAAAATATAGCTTTATTTAAAAAAAATTAGTCAAAATAATAATTTTGAAAATCTCGCAATTATCATAATACGACAAACGAGCAAAGTTGGAGGAAATTATACCAAATATCTTATACCCTATATAATATTTAGACAAAAAATATTAAAATTAGAATGATTAAAAAATATTAATCGTTCTATTAATATTATTAACTAAAGAGAAAATCAAAGTATTATCTCTTCAATATTAAACATTCATTCAATAACTTTGTCCATAAATTATTTTTAAGTAAAACATTTTTTCAACTCAGTTTTTGATGTAGAACATTAAAGTTCGAAGAGGAGATTGATCGAAGATTGGCCAAGAAAACAGGGGTCTCGAACAAACGGTTGTAACTTTTTGCACTGGTGTCAGAATCCGTAATATAATATGTTTTCGTAATCGCCGCGTAGTGCTCTACAATGTACTAATTTGGGTTCCTCGATTGAGGTTCTTTCCAGCTTCAAAAATGCAGTTTAAGGACAATTACCGACCACTTAAAGTTTTTCTTGTTTTATTTATATTTTCCTTTTAAGTCGTTTATTTTTATTGAATGTCTATTTTCATCTTTTTCTTCAATTAGGGCTCGCGGAGACTTTAAAAGGTTATTTTGTCATTCAATTATGCATTCATTGATATTAAATAAAATTCCTTTCCATTTGTGGATTCAAATTAGGGTTCTTTCGAATTTACGTTTGTAAATCTTTACTTCCGTTCTGCGTCAAGTGGTATCAGCGCCATGTTTCGCCTTGTTTAATGGCCAACAATGAAGGAGGAAGAGTTCTCCCTCGCGAAGCTGGTCGTAGGGAAACCGATGCGGATCTATGGGCAGCAATTGATGCACAACAACAGGCGATGGGGAGGTTGGAGGCTATGATGCAGCGGCTGGTGGAAAGGCAACTCGACCCCAACGCACCTCTAGCCAACCCACCTGCCAACAGAGGCGGAATTGAAGGGGGTGTCCATGGCCGCCATGGGGCTGGACGCCAACCTAGGGCCGCGATGGATATACACTATGGTGATGTTAGCGATGAGGATTCAGAGGAGGATTTCGCAGATAACCTCAGGAACCAACAACAAAATCGAAATCAACCCGATTATAGAATCCATGCAGATATACCATTATTTCATGGGAAACTGCAAATCGAGGATTTTCTGGATTGGATCTCAGAAGTTCAGAGACTCTTTGATTTTACTGAGGTCACGGAAGAAAGGCAAGTCAAGCTAGTGTCCTATAAATTGAGGGGTGGCGCTGCTGTTTGGTGGGAGAGGTTACAGATGGACAAGCGTCGCCAAGGCAAGACCCCTATGCACTCTTGGAGATGGATGAAGCAACTACTGATGAAAAAGTTTTTACCTCTGGATTACGAGCAGTTTATATTCCAGAGTTTTCAGAATTGTGTGCAGGGAACCAAGTATATTGCAGATTACACGAAGGAGTGGTATTGGATGTCCATTCGTAACAATCTGAATGGGATTGAAGGCCAGCAGGTTTCCTTGTATTTGGGGGGCTTGAGGACGTCAATTCAGGAGAAAATTTGGTTGCAGGTGATTTGGATGGTTGATGAGGCGCATAACATGGCCCTGAAGGCTAAATTGATGGAGAAAACCTCTAATCGATTTTCCACCTACAGAAAAGACGTTGGTGATTCATCCAATACGACGACGAATAGGAGCAGGTTCTCGCCAGGTGACAGGAAGGTTCAGACAAAAACTAGTGTCGATCAGTTACAAAAGGGCGTAGGGCCTAGTAATAACCAAGCTGGGACATGTCCAATGACAGTAGCTAAGGAAGCCTCGCGAGCACATAATCCCAATACTAAACCAGGAGATTGTGGTGAACCAGGGCATCGTTCGAATGAGTGCCCAGCCAGGAAATCTGTAAATTTCGTGGATACAGGAGAACTTGAGGAGGTGAATCAATATGTTGAAGAGGAAGAAGACTTGGATGAGCTGTTGGATGGGGCACAAATAGTGGAGGAACAAGGGGAGCATGTAAACTGTGCAGTTCAGCGGGTCATAGTTCAACAAAATTGGAGGATTCCTCATAAAGACATAATATTTTCAGGGCTTGCTGCAGTGTTCAATGGAAAGTTTGTGACTTGATCATCGACAATGATAGTTGTGAGAATTTTGTGTCCAGGAGGTTAGTGGAACATCTAAAATTACGGGTTGAGAAACATCCAAAACCATATGTGATTGGGTAGATCCAAAAGGGGCCCAAGGTGAGCGGGACTAAAGTATGCAAGGTCCACATCTCCATTGCTCAACACTACCGAGATGAAGTGGTATGCGATGTAGTCGACATAGACGCTAGTCATGTGTTGTTGGGGCGCCCCTGGCAGTTTGATGTAGATGTTACTTATAGGGGACACGACAACGTTTATGTTTTCAATTGGAGAGATAGTAAAAACGAAATGATCCCGAAATAGAATTCAGTAAGCGTATCGTTGAATACTACAAGTAGAAGTCAATCTCTACTTTCCTTGGTCACTTGCTTAAGTGACTTGGAGTCTGAGGTGAAAGAGTCACATGAGGTACATGTTGTGGTGGTACGAGCTATGGTGGTCGAAGGGAAAGAGGAATAGGAGATGGTGGTACCTAATAGGGTACAGTCTCTTTTGAAAGAATCAACGAGTTATTGTCTGACGAGTTACCAAATGATCTCTCGCCTCTGAGGGATATTCAGCACCATATAGATCTAGTCTTAGGAGCTAGCTTGCCAAATCTGCCCCACTATCTTATGAGCCCGAAGGAGAATCAAATTTTACAGCAGAAAGTAGAGAAGTTGATGAAGAAAGGGTTTATTCAGAGTATGAGCCCTTGCGCTGTCCCCGCGCTATTAGTTCCAAAGAAAGACGGCACATGGAGGATGTGCGTTGATAACCGTGCAATCAACAAGATAACTGTCAGGTATAGCTTCCCGATTCCAAGATTAGATGATATGTTAGATATATTGGGGGGTTCGAGGTTGTTCTCGAAGATCGATCTGCTAAGTGGCTACCATCAGATTTGGGTCAAGCCAGGGGATGAGTGGAAAACAACTTTCAAAACAAAGGATGGATTGTATGAGTGGCTCGTCATGCCTTTCGGACTCTCAAATGCCCCCAGCACCTTTATGGGGCTCTTGAACTAGGTACTACGGCATTTCATTGGAAATTATGTAGTGGTTTAATTTCGATGATATACTAATTTATGGCCGAGATGAGGAGGACCATATGAAGCATCTGATGGTTGTGTTAGAAATGTTATCTAAAAACAAGCTGTTCATCAACTTTAAGAAGTGTAACTGGCTGATGTAGAAATTGTTATTTCTGGGATATGTCGTAAGTTCAGATGGCATAATGGTGGACGAAAAAAAGGTTAGGGCCATTCATGATTGGCCTACATCGATGTCAGTAGGGGGAGTGAGAGGTTTCCATGGGTTGGCAACCTTTTACAGTCAGTTCATCAAAAATTTCAGCAGCATTGTGGCCCCCATTACGAAGTGTCTGAAGAAGGGGAAATTTCAGTGGGGAGAAGAAGTTGATATGGATTTTGCAGTCGTCAAGGAGAAACTGTGCAACACCCTTGTACTTGCTTTACCCAGTTTTGAGAAGTTATTTGAGGTTGAGTGTGATGCCAGTGGGGTTGAAATTGGAGCAGTTCTTTCATAGGAAAAGAAACCAGTGGCTTTCTTCAGTGAGAAACTAAGTGATGCTCGGTGAAAGTGGAGCACTTATGAGCAAGAATTTTATGCAATTGTGCGTGCCCTAAAGCATTGGGAGCATTATTTAATTCAGCGGGAATTCATATTGTATACTGATCATCAGGCTTTGAAGTACTTGAACAGTCAGAGGAGTTTGAGTAATATGCATGCTCGATGGTCAACATATTTACAGAAGTTTTCGTTCATTCTAAAGCATAAGTCAGGAGTTTTGAATAAAGTAGCAGATGCCCTAAGTAGGCGTGCTAGTTTGTTGGTGAACATGCGACAAGAGGTTAATGGATTTGGGTTTGGGTTTGTGATGAATCATTTAAAGCAACTAAAAACAGTGGGACTCATAAAATTAATAGTTGAAATTGATTATTGATATTTTGTTATTATTTTTGAAATAAGTAATAAATTAGACCAAACATCCCCTGAACACATTCCAACGAAGAAGTGGTTAACATATCTACGACTAACTTATATTAATGCTGTTTAAGCATTATTAGTGTTAAAACATCCTGTTTAGGTCATATTTAAGTATCTTTGAGTGATTGATTATCTTAAATGAAACATATACACCCTTTTTGATGTAGACCGAATCTACAACACACAACAAATGTCAAAACAATACAGATTGCACTCAAGAAATGAGTTACCTTTTCTTATTTCATAAGCAACCAAGAAAACCTACTAGATGATTAAGGGTCTCAAATATGAGTAAACAAATAACCTATTGGCCAGCAATCCTTTGATGGGTTGGGCTTACGAACTAGAAAATAATGAAATTGAAAACTTCAAATGCAATTTTGACTTAGTAAACGAGTTCAAAAGGGCAAAATTCATCATATGTTACAGCAAAGTGATGAGTTCAATGAGAATCGTCGAAAGCTTTCCGAAATGGGGTTATGGGCTCAAAACGGATATCGTATGTAAAAGTTATGGTCATTTCTTCAAATACCGACCATAAAAGCCTTCCATATACACAAGTGCTTGTTCTTCCACATTAGACACATGATCCTCATCACTTTTACGATGATTTTATTAATCTCGCCAAACAGTGGTGCTAGCATTATTCACTAAGGTATATCTTTTTGTTCTGATTTGGCATATAACATACTATTATAAAACAATTTTATTTTTTCAAATTTCTCCAAATCACTTTTTAACCATACATTTACCTTTAAAAAAAAATTATAACACCCAAAAATGGCACCCGAACACACTAATAGTTGTTCAATTTTATTGTTTATTATTATTTCACCCATGCAATACACAAAAGTTGATATCCGCAATATCGATTTCAATAAGAGTTAGTAAAATTTTAATATTTATGCATAATCAACAGAAATATAATGAAATAAAACATAAATTACTATTATAATAACTATTAAAATTTAAAAAACAACATAACTAATTCAAATTATTAAAAACTTTTTTGAATAATTTATATATTTAAATAATAAATAACTATTGATTTAAATAATTTTTATGAATTATTATAAACTTCATCGAAATGAAAATTTAGTAATTTTTTAATGGTACATCATGTTTGAGGTAATATTATAGATACGAATAGCATATGGAAGATACCAATATATTTCTTACTTCTACATTTATCTCTCATATTTACTTTTTTTATTTTTTATTTTTTTTTCAATTTTCATTCGAAAACATTATTTAGAAATGTGTGTTTAATCTTAGCCTAGCAAATATTTAAATTTAACCAACAAAATATATCTTTATTTAAAAAAATAAGTAGTCAAAATAATAATTTTGAAAATCTTGCAATTATCATTATACGACAAACAAGCAAAGTTGGAGGGAATTATACCGAATATCTTATACCCTATATAATCTTTAAACAAAAAATATTAAAATTAGATTGATTAAAAAATATTAATCGTTCTATTAATATTATTAACTAAAGAGAAAATCAAAGTATTATCTCTTCAATATTAAACATTCGTTCAATAAATTTGTCCATAGATTATTTTTTAAGTAACACATTTTTTCAACTCAATTTTAAACCACACACATTTTCTTAAAACTATTTTTCAACTAACATTTTACCTGGATAATATCATATTAATTATTTACCGTAATACAAAAATGTAAAAGGTTAAGAACTAAATTGATAGAGATATAACTTGATTTTTAGAAAAATTTTACAAATTTCAAAACTATTTTTTATGTAAACTTCATGAATAAATTACATAAAAACTAACTCGCATAGATTATCATTAACTTAGAATCTCATTCTTTCAGTTTCAGCTTTGTAACTGTAATTTTCACAAGGGTTGAAGACCCATCTACACTTCCCTTCCAAACTAAATTCATAAGAAAAAAAAAATGGGAAATTGAAAAGAGCAAATGAAAATATTTACATTAGTAAGATCTTTCTTACCACTGGACACAAGCACTTATATCAAACAATCAAAGAAGCAGACAATCATTAGAATTTAAGGAAAACATCTGAACAAACAACGGATTTAAAAACTAAAAAGAGCATAACGAAATCTTCAAAAGGTAAAATAATTTATATCCTCAACTTTCCTAAATGAAGAATGAAGGAAAACCGATAACAACAAAACACCAAGCAATCTAAAATAACTCATTTTTTTCCTATATATATACATATAGAGAATCGCTAAATAGTGACCTTCAGATGGTTTGCTAGTTGAACTCCAGCATCAATGTCCTTCATTCTTCTTTCTAGTTGCAAAACTTTATGTAGTTTTCAACACATAATTATCGCTGTTCTTGCTTGGCAAATGAAATATTTTTATCACAACTTATTAAATTCAATCTCAACCATCCATTTTAAGTTAATTTCACAATTTTTGAATTTTCAAACATTTTTAAATCACACATCCATAAAAAAAAAATAAAAAAATAAAAAATCCACAAAAATCAAATTTTTTCGAGCTCTTACACAAATGAATTCACAATCACAGTCATCCATTCACGCCAAAGGCATTACTCACGTGAGAAAAGAGGAACTCATAAATTAAATGAATAGTACTCAACTTATTCCCTTTTTATGGAAAGGAGGCAGAGATATGTATGGATATAGATATGTATATATAGGTCATACCACAACAATTGCAGTACTCAAGTGGAAATTTTAGACTATCAAAAGCTAAATTACTAATGCCTTCTCTCAAACGTGTTAGTAAGGTAGCATACCCTTACTCTTCTCCTCAACAACCACCACCACCACCACCACCACCACCTCCTCTACCATGTATATAATCCTTTGCCACCTCCACCTCCACTACCACATAAATGTAATCCTCCACCAACTCAGCCCCACCTCCATACAACCCCCTCCTCCTCCTCCTCCTCCTCCTCCTCCACCGTCCCCTATTAGAAATTAATATCTTCTCATTATCTGGTCCATATTACATATCCTGGTTTAATTAGGTAAACTGTTGAATTAATAAAAACCTGATTTAACTAAAATTATTTCTTATTAATATTACAACTTTGATAGACAGTTGAGATTAAATGACATTAGGAAATTCGGTCCCTCTCTCTACCTATATATACTGAACTTAAATTCCATCATTGGAGTTCAATCTTATGAAACACAATTAAAGGCTTAGGTTAAGAAGAAGAAGAAGAAGAAGAAGAAGCAGCCGCCGCCACCGCCAAGAAGTCCTGGAGGTGCATAGATAACTGGAGGAATGCCACAAAAGAGGAGACCAGTATAAAGAAAGATAATTAAAGATCTTCTTCATTGACTTGTCAAAGTGCCTTGTGTGTCTTGTTATCTATGTTTTAGAATTAATTTGAATCAATATTCTTCTCTTATGTTGAAGATTAATTATTTGTATAGGATTCGATTTTGGATGGGACCAGTCAACCCAATAATATTGTTGAATGTTGGTGATCTATATATGCAGGAGTGTTTTAAATGTGTGCATTATCAAATGAATGATTAATATCGCTTTCTTTTTAATTTCTTCTTGAATTTTCATATTCGTATAAATCATTATTTCATTATTCTTTAATTTAATCTTTGCTATTTTTGAAATGTATAAAAAATTATCTTTTGCAATTACTTTAAGATTTCAATTTTATATTCCAAGTTGCAAATCGATGGCATACTTCGCGAAAATAAGTGAAAATATTGCGACAAGAAACTTTGGCGTGGCTGGTGTCATTACTCATTAGGGATGGGGAAGGAACTATCATTGGAGCTAAAGCACAGAAATTGCGTGGTCAACTATCCGTCGAAATTGTTTCACTCACCTATAGAAGAATGAAGAAAGGAGCATCCTTCGCCGCACATTCCAACTGACAAAAGTTGAAGATTCACAAACGGTAGCAATATAGAGGTTTCAAGTTCTAATCCTTACAGGTTCGAAGTTGTTAGACAATTTGCCAGTCCAGTGGGTGGTACCCAAACTTTGACTAGAGATGGCAAAAAAATTCGATCCGAAAAACTGTGGATCGGTGGATCGGATTTGAACGATCCAATCCGATTCGCGATCGGGTTTATTGTTTAAAAAATTAAAAACTTTGTAAAAAAAATTAATTATTTAATCTAAAATATATAATGTTTTATTGTATTTACCACAAAATCTATAATTCTATATATATATATGTATTGTTTTGTTGTATGAATTTGATATTATATTAGTTGTGTTATGAATTGTGTATTGACTTATTTATCTAGTGTAAATAGATAATGAAAATTTCTTAATGTTTATTTCGATTCGAACCTGAATCGAAGTTTTTACTTTTTGATCTGATTTAATTCGAAATTTCGCATAGTAAATTTGGATCGATACCGACCTGCCCCGATTCGCCCCGTTATCATCACTAACTCTCTTTTTAAGAATGGAGTAGCCCACACATTAGCTGTCAATGTTTGTTTTAATTGATTGATCACCCTATAATTGCACTCGCTTTTGAGGAATATCCGATTAAGCCCTTGTTTGATTTCGATAATTTTTGAAAAAGTGGTTTTTGAATTGTAATTTTGGAAAATCCTGTGGTTAAAAGTGGCTTAAAAAGTAAAAAAAAAAAAATGTAAGTTTGATTTTTTTGAATAATTGAGATTGATTACTGTAAAAAAAAGTAGTACTTTTTTATGGAAAAACATGTTTATCAAAGAAGGGCTAATAAAATCTTTTCAAAAAGAAAAAGTTGCGGGACAAAATCTAGTGGATAAAATTTCGCAAGTCATTTTCGGACAGAAGTTATTTTATGTACAAGTTGTAGTGGCAAATTATTAAAAAATAAAAAAAATATGGAGGTTTTCTATCAAAAACTTTATCATGCTCATGTAAAATACCTGTTATGTAATTCTATAAGGATGTGTTTGATTGATGGGTGAAAATTTGGTGGAAAGAAATTTTTTTTTAAGGAATTGATTTGTCAAGAAATTATTTCCTTGAAAAATATCAAATGAAAGTGTTTGAGAGGTTTAATTTTTCTAAGTGGAAAAAGTGAATAATTTTCAAGTTTTCTTGTTCGATTGACATTATTTTTCATAACAAATAAAATAAAATTTTGCTACTTTAATCAATTTTTTTAACATATTTGTACTTGTTAATAATAATGTTATTTTTTGAAAAAAATAAATCAATTAAAAATAACAAAATTGATCAATATGACGCAAAGCCATTTTCCATTATCTAACATGGAAAACAATTTATTACCAAAAGTTAAAGAAAACAATTTCAACCAAAAGTTGGAAAATAGGTGCGTGAGGATGGGAGGAGGAGAAAAATATTTGCGAAAAATATTTGCAATCAAACGAAGGAAAATTGGAAAAAAAAATTATTTTTCCTTGGAAAAACCTGGTCAATCAAATAGGTCTTAATTTCTTTAGAAATCCAGAGTGTTCAAAATGGATTAAACTTTTTGTCAACTTAAGATTTTCTCTTTTTCTATAGTATTCAATCTCAATCATTGGTCAAAAGTCAAGTCCATAATATTTGACTTTTCAACCAAATCTCAACCATCCATTCTCCTAAAAATCACTATTCATTAAAAAAAAAAAAAAAACTCTTTCTAAACAATATCAAACACACACTTAATTTGACATCAATGTCTATGTAAGTTCGAAATTTCTTATAAACAGAATAGGGGAAAAAATGAATGTCTAAACATAATAGAAATTTCTGTTAGTTTTGTTAAATTTGACATTGAGGATGCCCAGGTGCCTTGAAAATCTATATCTATGTATCTATATTTAAAGCAATTGAGATTCTGTCCAATTTTGACTGAATCTCAATTGTCAACAAAATCTGATTTTTTTTCCTGACAGTTACAAAAATATTTGGAAGTTATCAAGTGAGTGGATATACAAAATAGAGGTGATTATCAATGGGAGGTTGCGAAATCCCCAATTTCAAACACTAGCAAAATCTTCATCCGCGACATTGCATTCCCCTTTCAATTTACTTTCCCCCAAACCCTTTGTTCCGACTAGATTCACTCGCCGCCTCTGGCCAGATTCTCTTCCTCACTTTATATCTAAGAACTGTCTATGAAAGGAAAGTGATCATATCATGGAGTTAATACATATCTTCATTCGAAACGACCCTTTTGGCCATGCCCAAATGAAATGGTAGGTGATCGGTATGAATTCCTGATCACATTATTGGGTCATGGGCTTAAATATTATAGGTCGATCCATATGCCCGACCTCACTTAGGTTTTCTATCACAAGTTCACAGGTTGGCCCATATGCCAGTCCACTCTTCGGTCCTCTCTATTCCGATTTCGTAGGTTGCCCATTGTCCGGGCTTATTTCCAAATTAAGGTTGGGCAAGTCCCGACCTCATTTCGTTCATCTCAAAACCGTGTCCTAGAGGTCGATCTTTCTCGACCTCATAGTACCTTAGGCCCACGTAAGCAAGTCATGGATAATCCTTGGGTTATGAGCCTGGTAAATGAGCCTAGTCCTGAAATCGATAAATCAAGCAAGCCACTTCTTAGCAAGGTAAGTTTAATGCCTAATAGGATTCTTTCCTTGAAAGGGATGATTCTTCAATAAGGACTCCTAATTGGAGAAGGTGACGAGCTTTTAGGCCTATAAATACAGCTCCATTTTGATCAGCATTCATACATTTTCAACACAATTGCCAACTCTCTCTCTCTCTCTCTCTCCAGAAAACTAATTCTTACACCGGAGGGGCGACGAGGAAAATTCTCCTCGCCTTTTTTGCAAGTTAAAGGCGAATCAATCCATCTTTTCCAGTAATCAAGCAGTTTTAGATTTTGCCACGTCAAATTTAGAAATTTTACAACATTGTTCACCTATTATAACACCGCAAGTGTAGGGTCGTGACAAGTAATATAGTGGACTTTTTGAGTCTGAGCTATCGTACCCACAAGGAATTGGATTAACTACCAAAACTATTTTAATTCCCACTTTATTTGAATGAAAAATAATTGAAGATGTTATGATTCTGAAGATTAAGCTAAAAACAATAAATAATGATTAAAATTGTGTTTTTGAATAAATTGATGTAGAGTTGAGATTTCACGATTTCACATAATCAATATCTTCAATTCCACCGTTCTAATTTTAATCTACTAATGTGATCGGTCGACCCACTTATGCACATGAAATTCCCCTCTCGGGTTTAAATAAACTCTACCTAATTAGTCAACCGTGTTAACGAACAGCTGGTTGTAATGATTAGGTACATGAAATACAATAACACAATTAAGACCGCAATAACAACGAACGTATATCTCTATCGCTCGTTCAATTACCGGGCTTTATTCCTAGGTCTACATCATTAGCTCACCTCTCGGATTATGAAAAATATACAATTAATTAATGAATTAGTGGTCAGTTAATTCACGCATAGAACACAAAATAAAACAATACACATGCAATCAAACTGTAAACTTAGAACAATGTAATTGAAAGTGTAAAACTACGCTGCATCGTTAATCCCAATAATTTGTTTAATTACACATAATATAGGAAAACAAAACATAGTAAATAACTAAACTAAACATCATAAGAAAATTGAAGAGAAAGTAAAAGAACTCGTGCACCAAGAAGTGTCTTCACGAATTGCTCTCTGAATCTCCTTGCCTTTGCTTCCAATTTAAGCTCCAAAATCTGCAAGGTAAGAATGGTGAATTGTGCCTCTTCAATATGTGTACAAAGGTCCTGATTTCATGCATGGCAAGTCCCTTTTATAGATTTTCCAAGAAATCTAGGCTAAACCACGCTGAAATCCATGAATGGGCTTTTCCCCGCTGGGCCTCGGACAACTGCATGGCCGCGCATGCAAACTTTTTGTGGCTATACAGTAGAGTGAAAATGGGTTCGGTTTAATTCATAAATCTCGCGCGGCTACCACATGGATAACTCGTGTCCGAGCAATTCAAGTCTTCAACTGCAATTTCTATCTTTCCAGTACATTTAAGTTGTCCCTCGAACTTTATTTACATGTGAGTCCTCCATCTTTTGATTGTGACAATTAAGTCCTTGAACTTTCCAAACACTCCAAATCTTCTTCCAAACTTTCATCAATCTTCAATTAAGCTCTCGGACCTTGATTTCTTTCACTCAACTCTCCTTGGAAATCCCGGTTGACGATAACATCATCTATTTTGCTCCTTTAAGCTTCAAAATGCTCATTTTTCCACTTTAGTGCATCATTCCAATGATTTTGGAAAAATTCCTAAAATGTAAACAAATATAAAGCAATTAAGTAGAAATTATTCAAGAATGACAATAATATAATCTAATTTAGACACATGAATAAGTGCATAAAATGCACTTATCAAATACCCCCAAGCTAAAATTATTGTTCGTCCTCAAACAATGTGAAAATAAACTAATAAATAAAACTAGAAAATAGTAAATATTTTTGTTGTTTCAACATGTTCACCATATGCCTCAATAATACAAATCAATTCACATCTTTGGCAAAGATTTTTGAACAACAAAGTACAAATAGTTCTAGTCAAGTCATGCTCAATTTTTAAGTGTGTGTGTAAATAGCCAATGTCAAACTCCTACTCATGCAAAAATATACTCAACAGTGGGTGGTTTATAATGCAAAACCAAACATGAATCCAATGTGGTCAAACTATGAAGTTCTAAACATTTTTGCTTACATTGCTCGTGGAAGATCACAACTTACTGTTTTTCTCTTAAGTCTCATGTTCCCTCTATTGTGGTTTCAAAACATTCATCATTGCATATTTCCATACAAGATAATCAGGATTAGAAGTATGCATGCAAAATAATTCAAAAGTAGGCAATCCCCAATTCTACAAACAATTTTAGTCAACAAGGCTTATACCATGCAAAAAATTTCTTTAATGGATAACTTTTTTCTTTTTACTGTCCTTATCTTTTACTATCTTTATACAGAACTTTTCATACTTGCTTTCTATATGACCACTGTAGCGAGCTTTAGGTCGGTGACTCTCAAACCAAACGACTTTAGGGCACCAGGTTCAAAAACCCATCAGACTTAATTACCTAGTCATAAAGACTTAAACAGAAAAGTTAAAGATGTTTTAGCGTCGTATGTGTAAGTCCACGCTCTTTACTTGCTTTCTAATTGATCCATATAATGAGCTTTGGATTGGTAGCTCCCAATTCAGCTGGGTTTAGGGTACCAGGTTTGAAGGATCCATAAAGCTTACTTACTCGAGTCAAAAAGGCATTTGAAAAGTAGAATAAGACTTTCGGCATTTTTCTATATTTATGCTGGTTATGGTTTATACCCGTTAACTAAACTGTTTATACTAAAGTGTAAAACCAAGAATCACACACCTCCAACTCATCAATACGTGCATATTCTAACCATTCTACCCCCAAACTACTCTTTTAGCTGTTCAGTTCTATTCTAGGGAAAGGGTGTCTAATGATCTAAGTTCAAGAATTATCAAATCATTCATAAGTTCAAGTTGCATCAATTTACCCCACAAGTACTAAACATATCCCTACACGAGTAGTAACTCAACAAAGGTTATGCGCTCATAGAGATGAAATCAAGCAAGTCATGACTAGTAAATAGAATTCAAGTTTTGATGTTGTCCAATTATTCAAGCCAAAGCACGATTTGATACATACTATTTCCTAGGCAATAAACATGTCAACACAATTTTCAATTTTTTTTTAATGAAATTAAAGTAAAATTTTCCAAATGGTAGAAGTGAAGCAAGTGAGAAACAAATGGAACATAAAAACTAATGAAACACATGAAACATTTAATGTGAATTAGTGTTTCCACCCCCAAATTAAAACTATACATTGCCCTCAATGTATGTCATGAAGATATTATATATAAAACAAAATAACACAACAAGGAAGGGTTCAAGTATTTCCCGGGTTTGAGGGTGCACATTCTTTACCTTAGAGCTTCCCTTTTGAAAGTAGATTCGGATGATGTCAATTATTCCATGTTTTCCACTTGATGTGTACCTTGCATGAGTGAAAAATGTACATTAGAAGCATCAAATTTACAAGAAAATATAGGCAACCATGCCCACAACCCCCAAAATAAGAGCAAAGTATAAGTATGAATGTGATGTGAGAGTGATCAACTACCCCATTCGGCCATTGATATGGCTATGAGAAATCGAAATTTTACTGAGCCATATTTGGGCACATGAAAGTATGCAATGTGATCTCAAACATATTAAAGATTCAAATAATTTGAAGTCAACAAGGGTTGTAGCATGATATGGCAAAGTGGTCACTTAAATCTGAAATGTTTGAAAAATGCTTGCACTTGCCTTGATGTTGTTTAAGTGCGCCTAAGATTTCAAGCCAAGGTTTTGTGCTCTTGTAATGATGCAAATCATGAATGGATTGAACATAGTCCAAATTCAATATGAATTGTTGAATTTTGTTCAAAAGATTTTGCAAAAATGGGATAAAAGATTCATTTAGACATTTTAAAAAACACATAGAGTGCCCCAAACAAGGCAAGTGGAGATCATGGAGTTTGAAGCATGAAGTTATCCCAAAATTTTAACCTAAGTTTGACTCTCAATTCAACACAAAAGTGTAGCTTAATCCATAACTCAATAATCCACAAACTTCAAATCTCAAGAAAAGTAAGAAAATCCCCAAATTAATCAAAATTGTAGAGTAAAGGTGGAATTTATACCTTTTTGGATATTGGGATGTGATGCAAGCTTGTGCAATGCTCAATTTCATGCATGATATTGCAATTTAGGTGATATGTTATGTTGGGGTGATTTTTGGGAGAGAAAAATGTAGTTGAAAGTTATGAATATGAATGATTTGCTAAAGTATATAAAAAATTTCCGAATTTGTCCTACAGGTGACTACACAGCCGCGCAGTAGGAAGTGCAGTGGCTGCGCAGGCAAGCATTGTAAGGTTTTGCTGTTTTGAAGGATAACGCACGGCCACCAAAGTGCAATGGCGTGGCCTAGTGGTTCTCCGGCTGAAAGATATTTTTATGCCAATTTTGAATTTCAACTCCAATTTCTAGCCCCAAAACATCTTGTTTTCAATTTGCTCACTCATCTAAATCTTCTTCGTGTTTTGCACTAAAGTTTCGTGCATGAGTTTATGACTTAACCCCACAATTCTAGCATACAATGCAAACCAACTAATGGTTTGTTGCAATATTTCAAACCAAACCATTTAAAACGGTTTGAAATTTTTTCAAGTCAAACCAAACCATTTCATTTTCTAGACTAAACCAAATCAAATCATTTTTTTTTTTTTTTTTTTTTTTTTGCGTTTTGTGAGGTTTGAAATTACGATTTGCCAACGAATGAAGTAGAAGATTCCAAAACGAGCTCAAAGACACATATTCATTCAAAATTTCGAGTTTAAACTAGCTCAATAATAGTATTCGATTTCTAATTGAGTGCATTCCTGTGAATCAATTTATGTTGATAAAAAAATAACTTATATAATAAAAGCAAACATTTAAATTTTCTTGAATAAAATGTAGTTAGTTCTTACATTAAAAATTTTATTTTAAGAAAATATCTTGGATGATGATTATGAAATAAAGGAGTAAGAATTCTTTCCAATTTGCTGTGGATTTGAAAAAATTAATCTTTGACTCCTTAATTTTCATTTGTTGAGAATAAAAAGTGTGTAGCATTTTTTTAAATCGAATATTTGCTTTTATTTTTTATGTTTATTTTTTGAATTTTTTAAAATTTGGCGGGTTGGAAGTTTGGAACTGCGGTTTTGACAATTGAAACATAAACCAAACCGTTTAAGGAGATTTGAAAATTTTTCAAAGCAAACCAAACCACTTCACATTTGAAACTGAACCAAATCAAACCATTTATTATAGCTTTGTTCGATTTTGCGATTTATTTGTTTAACCCTAATTTTCATATCTACTTGTTTCGCGCGGGATTTTGCTAACAATTAAACTAAATTCAGACGAATGTGTAAGAAACAATAACCTCTCGAGACAAAGTCCCAATGAGGGGTGCATATTTATGAAGATTACAACGAAGACAAAATGCCTCCAAGAGGCGCAAGCACACAAACTAGACTAGGATTTTGACAAGGAAAAGTAAAGATAAAGAAAATTACATAATCTCTGTTTGAGATTTGATTGATTGATCCTTCTAAATGCTTAAGTTTTTACTATATATACAAACTATCTAAAAATTGTTTCTGGAATTCAAAACTACAAAAATGAAAGAGAATTTGTCAAAAGTGAGTGAAAAGAGCCCAAAAAGTGAAGTTGGGGACCAAAGTGCACAAGTGCCAAAAGTTGAGGACTTGGGCTGCAAAATCAAAGTTGAGGGACTTGGCAGCAGTTTAAAATCTGTTTTCATAATTTTCCATAGAATTCTTGTGCCTGGGCACGTGAATCAAGAGAAAAATAGAGTTTGTGGATTATTTTGCTCATTTTTGAAACATTAGGGACCAAGGATGCAATTTTCATTAACTTGGGAAATTAAAACCGGGAGCTTGAATTTGGTCTTCCTGTCTTTCTGCCGAGTGCTTCCGCCAATTTTCTTCTTCTTTTCTTTATTTTTTTTCGTTTCGTTTTCTTTTAATTTCATTTTCTTTTCTTTTCATCAACTAAATAATTTTTGGGGAGCAAATCAAGAGCACAAGGAGAATATATCTAAAGCAGTGAAACATTTGGAGAAATCATAACCAAGCTTCAAAAAAATGATTTATCTATAACTTTGTATTTTCTCTATTATTTTGTCAAACTTGCAATGTATTGTTATAAATATTCCCCTTTACATCATTTATATAACATGGGCTAATTGATTGTGTTGGGATTTATAGTACTAGTTTAACCTATCCTGAATTAATTTCAATATTTGCTATTTGATGATTAAA
This sequence comes from Ligustrum vulgare, assembly GCA_963555705.1. Classification (NCBI taxonomy): domain Eukaryota; kingdom Viridiplantae; phylum Streptophyta; class Magnoliopsida; order Lamiales; family Oleaceae; genus Ligustrum; species Ligustrum vulgare. The sequence continues at coordinate 43,948,525 of OY743187.1, read as the reverse complement.
TACTTAATTTCATGTGTATTTGTTATTGAAATTATTCCATGTGTTTGATTGATCACCAAATATGTGATTTGTGGAGTGTATGATAATCGAGAGATATTATACATGTTAGACCAAATATCAAATGCCCTAGGTATTAATTTAGGAGATAGAGATATACTCCTATCCCTAGGTGATCCATTGAGCTATTTTTCACAAAGAATTAATGAAATTGATTGAGTTTTAATCGACATAGAGATAAAGTAGGTTAAGCCAATTGATTAAGGTTAATTTCACTTGACAGAGGTAATTAGCTAAACTTGAAAATTTTGGTTTAACATTGTAAATGAGTAATTTATTAATTGGCCTGTGGAGAAATTAATTAAGCGACTGTTAAATGAAACTATGAACCCCAACCATGTTTTCCTCCAAGATTCAAGTATTTTTTATATTTCCCTATTTAGTAAATTTTTAGTTATTTCCCAAAATCAACTTTTAATTGTGTGTTTCTTTTTATTTTAGAATTAAATTAATTAAAGTTGTGTAATCTAAAGTAAACGTTCCTCGTGGGATCGACAACCCGGACTCAAAAATCCACTTTATTACTTGTACGCAACCCGTGCTCTTGCGGTACAAAATTTTAGCGAACATCTTGCAACTTGCTTAGAATAACTACCTCCCATCACGTTGCATAACCATCACCCACTTCCTCAGATAATTGATGTCCAAAAAACTACTTTTTCAACCTTATCTTACTTGGTTGCCTAATCTCCCTTGCATTGGTCCTACCGCCTTACTGATCGCCCAGATGCTCAACCTCCCTTACATCACCCTTTCATCCACAAATGGCTATATTGTTTTTGGCCTTTCGTGTTGGGCCTTTGAATTGAGTATTTTTGGATGTCAACAATTACTCCCAATATAGCGGAATTAATAACAATTTATTAATTTTGTGCCATATTTGCTCATATCATTTTTTGCAATGCTTGGTATCCAAAATTAAGAGAGGTAAAAGACTCCAATCATCTTATTCTATGGTGTCCTCCCATAATCTGAAAAAACATGATATCATGAAACCCATTTAAACCAAAAGACAATCCACTTCTACACACCGCATTACCCACGTTCATCATCATTGCGTCTTTTCGCTTCTATAAAGGGAACTGTTCATCATCTTTGCCTCACACTTCCTTATTCTTGGTTGCCTTCTATAGAGGTATGGCTTCTCTCCAACATCAGTTGAGGAATAATGCGTCTCCTATTGGTAGCGGGCCTCTTTGGCTTGCTCAAATGTGGATGAGAGCATATTTCCCACAACTTAGCACTCCACTAGCTCCTCCTCTCTCTGTTAATTGTTACGGGCTAGCTATCAATCGACTGGCCCCTGTTAAAATGTCAAATAGGGATGTTTTTACCTTCTTTTATAATTTACATTCAATTCCTAGCTTTTCCCTTTTCTGCTAATCAAATTCCTTTATATGTGAAACCTCCGTCTACTTTGAATGACAGGAGCACCTTATTGCCCGTTTGGGTCCAATACCTGATTGGAAAGGATTTGTTCCATGACATTGTGGCTAGAATTTCCATACCATCAGCAAAATAGAGGCCCAGGCCATTGAAGCTCGTAACAATCTTCTAATTGAAGGTTATCTTTAGTGCCCTTCAATCCTACCTCCATTGTGCATCCTCTCTTTGATCAATTGTGGCCATCTGTAAAACACAGACATTTTTCCAATGATGTCCATCATGCTTTCCACTTACTTGAAAGTCCAGAAGCTTCGTATACCTCTCCAATTTGTGTTATCCCTCTATCAATTAAACCTCCTTCTCCAAAGTCCCCATTCACTCGTAGTAAACAGCCTACAGTAGTTCCTACTCAATCAGATTCTCCACTTGCTCAAATAGGAACAGTAACAGATGCTTGTAGCCGCAAACATCAGGCTTCAACTTCCTCTAGTTTTCCAGAAGATGATGATGATGATACTCCTCTTGTCATTAGGAGAAAGGTATTTGGGTCTACAGTTTTGTTTGTCCATGAAGATATACCCATGAAAAGATCTCCCATGTATTAATGTCTTACTTGGATTTTCAAGAAAGCAAGACTTCTCCTTTGTAGACTCCGCTTCAACTAGTTCTTTCTCCATCTAAGTTGTCTGATGAGGGGATCTTACCTAAGAAGGAGCTTACGGATCAAGGGCCTTTGATCGTCCAACCGACAGAAGGGCTTTCAACTTTCAAGTGCGTTGACCCCCCAAGTGTTGAACCGGAAGGTAATGTTGTGTACTAACATTTCCCTATGCTTCATCACTTAATTTTTTTTTCTTTTTTTACTCATTGCAATTTATTCCTTTCCAGAAACATCTACAAACTTCCATGTCGTGGTGGGAACCAATCGTCCAGATAAGGGTAAGGCTTCAAGGTTGGCTGGATCGCCCGGTGAGGTCCCTCAATTTTCCTCTCCTAAAGTGGCTAATGAGGTAACCACCTCACATTGATTTTCCATACTCTTTTGCTTGCCTACTATAATGGAAATGTTAAACGATTACATTTCTCCTTTACAGGATGCTGATGCTATTTTGCGCTCCATCCAGGATTTATTCAATACTTGGGAACAGCTTCGTAGAAGCAGTGCTTCTCGTTCCTCAATTAATTGTTCTTCTCCCATATCTGCTGCATCTTTGGAGGATAACCCGAAGATCCTTAAATAATCATTCCTTGAGTACACTTCTTGTTTGGACTTGGACATAATCACAGCTAGTTCTTCCAGTCAACGGGATAAGTTTAAATAGTTGAGTGTACAAATGGCTCATGCACTTGAACTTCTGTTACTTAAAATTTTGCATGATGTCAAACTGGCCTTGAAGATTGTCCATGCTGAAATAAGCTCTTTACTGTCCAAGAACGCAGAATTGAAGGACAAGAAAATTCAATATGTTCGTGCACTAGATGAGGAGTCCCTCCATGATGAGTTTATGAAAAGCAAAAGCACCGATGAGCTTTCCTCTAATGTTATGTTTGAGGATTCCTTGATGGTATCTTTGACTACTGAGATGAAGGAGCTCCAGGCTAGAATGGATGCCTGCAAAGCCAGATTAGCTGCTAAAAAGAGGAATACTTCCTTGGAACTTAAACGAGCCAAATCTGTGCTTGAGCGTTATTCAAGCATAAATATTGATGAAGGACTTATGGCTGAGTTAGCTGCTACCTCTGAAAGCTAGAGTGAGGAATGGGATACACTTAGGAAGCAGATGCTCTTTGGAGCAAATTGTAATCAAAACGTATTTTATTTGCTTTTTGTAGGACGATATCGTCCTTCTTTTGTTTAATTTTGCAATGGCAACTACTTTCTATTGTAACAACAGCCAATTTTATTGATGAAATCAGGATTAACTTTCCTCTAGGTGAAAGCAAACTTATAACAAAGCCCCAACGGGTTCATCAAAACTATCCCTACTCCTGCACCTTTATGAGTCTTTGACCCGTCAAAGTATAAAATCCAAGGCTTTAATTCAAACAAATCAACTTCTACTTCAATATCTTTAGGTACATCTAGGAATAGATGATCGGCATTCGACCAAAAAATTAGCCAATGCCTGATTTTTTACTGCCTTTTGGGGTATTGTATTTCAAATTCTAATAGGGCTAAAGTCCAAAGGCCAATCCTTTGATGTAAAATGTGGTGAAAAAACATGTATTTAACTAAATTTACTTTAGAAATTAAATAAATAGTTACAGGCCGTAAATAGGCCTTAGTTTCGTACATGTAAAGTATAAAGCAAGACAAAGTTTTTCGATAGCCGAATAGTTACATTCACATTTCGTTAACTGTCTACTTAAATAGTAAATTGCCCTTCACCAAGTTGATCTTCTTGCACGACCATTCCGGCTATGGATTCTTGTTCAGACAATATGTAGGTTTTCATTGGCCTTCACTGGATAGGTGACACGAGCACGGGTGGACTTAATAAATACATCTTTAGGCTGCAAAAGCCTTTTGATGTTCTTCCTTCAGACGAAGTCGTCTTGATTTTTTAGCTTTAAAAGAAGGGAAAAAGCTTTCGTTCACCCTGTACAATTGGAGATAAAATGTCTTAAGAAGTTTATTTGGCCTAAGAATCTTTGCAGCCCTCTTTTGTCATTTGGCGGTTTGACTTCTAATATGGCCTTCACCTTATTCTTATCAAGTTTGATCCCTCTTTTGTGTACTAAAAATACAAGGAGATTCCCTGCATTAACACCAAATGCACACTTCAAAGGATTCAATTTTAAGTTTTACTGCCTCATTCGTTCAAATGAGCGTTTTAATTGTTGAAAATGGTCTTCTTCTTTAAGTGATATGACAACTATATCATCTACATAGACTTTAACAAATTTTCCTGTCATGTCATAAAAAATTAAGTTTATCGCTATTTGATAAGTGGTCCCAGCATTTTTCAGGCCGAAAGGCATAACTACCCATTCAAAGCATCCCAATGCTCCAAGGCACCTAAAGGCAGAATTATGCACATCCTCTTTATCTATGTAAATTTGATTATATCGAGGATACTCATTCATAAAGGAATACATTACATGTCCAGTAGTTGAGTCTACCAAGGAATCTACTGTGGGCGTTGGGTATTCGTCTTTGGGCGTTGTTAAGTTTATGTTTCTAAAATCTATGCACACCCTAATACTATCATTCTTTTTTAACAGTGGCACAATATTAGATAAAAATTCGACATATTTGGCTGTTTTAATAAATCTTTCCTTTAATAATCGCTCTATTTCCTTTTTTACTTCAGGCAATATATTAGGGGCAAAACGTCTAGGAAGTTGCATATGAGGTTTAAATTTTGGTTGTGTTGGTAGTCTATGTTCCCCCAAGTCTTTATCTAAACTAGGCATATGCTCATATTCCCAAGTAAAACAATCTTTATAATCCTTCAATAAAGTAATTAATTTATCACTTACCTCTAGACTAAGCATATGGCTGACAAATGTTGGGCGTTCTTCCCCTTTGTCGCCAATGTTCACTTTTATTAAGAGGTCTTGTGCTTGAGCGTGCCTAGGTTTGGTGATCCTCATTTCTTCATCATCCAGATTTCTTGTAAGCATTTCCTCTTCTAAGTAGTCCACCTTGTAAACTTCCTTGCTGACATTCTGCTCCAGCTCAAAAATGGCTAGCTTATCCATTAACGCCACGTAAGCTCCTTCTTCTTTTGTTTTTCCTTCACATTATTTATTGAAAGCCATTAGTTTGTCTTTAAAGGCCTGATATCAGCCAGATTCTTATGTTGCTGACTGTACATTAGATCTCTTCAATTATTCTTTTGCCAATTACTGGCTTTTCAAGGACCATTATGTTTGGCCTCATTTGATTAAAAATCTCAGTAAGTGCATCTACTAAATATGGTTCTTCGCTTTGTGAAATGATCTGAATTTCTTCCCCATCTTGGACAACCCTGACAGGTCCATAGTTTCCTTCATACATGAATCTTTCCACGAAGTTCGCTTCCACGACAAAAGGAATGTGATCTGCTTGTACAACTTCTGCTTCTCCTTTATCGTTCCAAAACATCAAACACTGATGGGGCGATGAAGGTATGCATCGACTCCCATGGATCCAATCTCTCCCTAACAACATGTTGTTACTGGTAGGACCATCTATCACAAAGAAAACTGTAGTTCTCATAGTTGTTCCCACAGTTATCTCCAACGGCATCACCCCCTTGGCTAAAATTGCTCCTCCGTTGAAACTTGTAAGGATAACCTCTGTTGGGATTATATCACTTTCTGTTTTTGAAAACTTTCTTATCATTTTGGATGGGATAGTATTTATGGCTGCTCCATTGTCAATGAGTACTTTCGACACCGGTATAACATTGACTTGGGCCTTCATATAACGGCCTTAGGTGCTTTGTTAAATTTATAAAAGGCTTCCTGAAGATAACCTTTTCTGCTGCGTCTATCTCTACTTCTTGCTTATTTCCCACCAAACTGACTTCCCCGTCACGTCGGTCTGCAAGACTTCATTTGGACTTCCTACATCTTGGTTTTTTCTCACTTTTCCCCCGGAGTTCCTTATCTGTAAACCATCCAGTAGGAGAAGGAAGTATTCTAAGAGGTGACCCATACTTTTCAGACCATGGTACGCTTACTTTCCTTTTAGGTGTTCTATATAGCACATAGAAGTTAAATGCAAGTCCAGACGGTTCGCCCAATAGATCTACTTCATGGACACGTTCTGGATATTGTTGCTTCAATAATTTATTGCGTGATACACCTCGATTCTTTCCTTCTATTTCTAAATCAATCTCTTCTTCCTTGTCTGTCATGCCATCGTCCTCCTCTTCGTAATATGCGTCTTGGGACGTTTGGCTTTCTTCGCATACCAGCACACATGCTTCCTCCTCATTTTCTTCCTCTACATTCTCCTCATTTTTAAATTCATTGGCCAATAAGTAGTTATTAGCCATAACTATAGGTAGTGTTAAAGTGAATAACAGCAGATCGCTCTGGATTTTCCTCATTTTCTTTCTTTTTCCCTCGTTCGAATTTTGACTTCCCAGAGGAACTCTCGGGTAGTTCACCCATTGACTCTCCTATGCTAGCTTTATTACCATCTTCTAGAATGTTTATGTTAGCCACCTTGAGCAAATTAGGAGTCTTAGGGCATAATGTTCCTTGCAGTTGCCTCATCATTCGCTTATAATTCTGCTGAAAACGCCTTTCTTGGGTTCTAGTCATCTCATTGAAGGGTACAACTCTTTTTGCATTCTATTGGAATGAATGCCATATGTTTGATTGATGAGGTTACGACCTGAATGTCCTTCCACTATTCATTGGCCTGAATTGTCTCTTAAAAGATGGTTTCCCATGGAATGACACACTCCGTCCTCTATTCGGCTGAAAGTTTGGAAGAACATTTGAACGATGGTGATGTCCCCATGTTCCTGACTTTCCACAATCTCATTCATTTCTCCATTGCATCTAGTGCACAGAAAACCTTCATTTTTTCTAGTTTCGTTCCCCTTTAGACATTCAAATACACTAGGGTGTCGCATAGGATCCTCTTCTCCATCATCTATAAAAAACTTGAACTTTGGCAACTTATTCTTGAAGTTGGTTGTCATCATGTTAACCCCAAGTTGCTGAGGGAAAGGGTTTTCATCCACTGCCATCTTCCTTTTGGCTTTAAAGGTGATTCGCCCTGACTCAATGGCATCCTATAACACATGACGAAAAACCAAGCAATTGTTAGTTATATGAGACCACGCATTGTGCCATTTACAATATTTTTTACCCTTGATTTGTTCAAGGCTAGGCAATTTATGCTTATCGCTCAACTTTATTTGCTTATCATTATATAATTTAGAAAATATAAGGTCAGCTTTAGTCACATCAAATGAAAATATCTTAACCTTTTTGTTTGTATCTCCTATAGGCTCATCTTTCACCCTTGTGTTTGATTTAGCCGCTAAAGGGCAAGTATATGAATCCCCTTTAATCAGTTTGGCAAAACATACTTCAATCTGGTCGTAATACTCATCATCAACCATATGGACGTCGAAATTTGGATCTCTATAGTAAGTCCCTCTGCTAGGATTTTTCATTTGTTCTTCTTCTCTTATTAGACGTTCATATCTAATCACATTAGCGCTCAACTAAAACAGGTCAGGGAATCTCCTATCCTTGAATTTCTTTTTTTAATCGAAACTCAAGCAACTTTGAGCGATTTTGACAAATTCTTTTTCAGGTAAAGGTACAAAACACTTACTCATGGCTATCTTGAACCTTTGAAGAAAACCTTCTGCCCATTCATTAGGCATTTGTTAATGAACTAGGGAATAATCTCATCTTATGGTAATCAGTTACTTCGCCACATTGCAATGTGAATCGTCCTATATGTTCTAGGATAGAAACTTCTCCTAGACCAGTGAACAATGAAAACTCTGGTAATTTATACCCTCTAGGCCATAGATATGCTTGATCTATCCAATCAAGGTATAACTTTGTATAAGTTGGTCTAATAAAAGGGCGCATCCCAACAGCCATTTGATCTCGCACTATCTCAGTGATTTGATCCCTTAACAAGACATTGGGATCATAAGGAACGCCTATAGGGTGGTTCCCTAATGGTATCGCTTGAGGCCAAACGTTTGGCAATGGGTTTGTAGCAAAGATGTCAATATTTGGGCCATTATTATTATTGGCTTGAGCATTTCCCCCATCATTTACATGTGGGGGTATTCTGTCAATTATTTTGGACATTGCCTCTTGCAATTAGGTTACCGCCCAAGTTTGATACATTTGGGCTTACTCTAAAGTTTGATACACCATTACCCGCACCCAAATTAGCCATTCCTCCACCCCCCAATATTGAAGTGGACAGTCCAAAAAGTGCTTCTATTTCCTGATTTGGACTTGCAACTGGGGAATTATGCCCACAATTGTTCTGGCTTGAAAATGGTGTCCTATGTTTGGAAAAGTTGACAGATAAACTTGGTCTGTTAACTTATTCATAGCATCATGTAAAATTATTAGTTGTTTGGCGATATTTTCATAGTGTTCTCTTTCTTTCTGAATAAACTTTTCCATGCTATGGACATATTATGAATTCCCCTGTTCCACCAAGTCTTGAGTGAGTTCGCTAAATAACTCACGCATGGTTCGAGGACTCAAATCCGTCATGGGTTCATCAAGGCTTTGACTTTCTCCCTCTGTTCCTAGAGTACTTTGTTCCTCCTCGTATATTTCGATTATAGACGGGAGATGATGGTGGTTTCTTATCCGAATTCTTGTGAGGCATGATGTTTCACTTTTTTATATTCAAAAACGCACCAAAGTTGTCACACTGGGGGTGCCAAATTGTTTTGCGCGGTATCTCGCTAACAATTAAAGTGGAATCAGAGAAAGTGTACGGAACAACATCTCGAGACAAAATCCCAACGAATGATACTTTATTTATGAAGATTACAACGAAGACAAAACACCTCAAAGGGGTGTAAGCACACAAACTAGATTAGGATTTTGACAAGAAAAAGTAAAGATAAAGAAAAATACATAATCTTTGTGTGGGAGTTGATTGATTGATCCTTCTAAATGCCTAAGTTTTTACTATATATACAAACTATCTAACAATTGTTTCTGACATTCAAATTCTTGATTTGCCGCCTTGTCTTGCAACTTGCTTAGAATAACTACCTCCCATCATGTTGCATAACCGTCACCCACTTCCTCAAGTAACTGATGTCCAAAAAACTGCTCATTCAACTTTATTTGACTTGGTCATCCAATTACCCTTGCAATTCGTCCTACCGCCTTAATGATCGTCTAGTCGCCCACCCTCTCTTAAATTGCCCTTTCATCAACAAATGGCTATAATATTTTTGGGTCTTCCGTGTTGGACTTTTGAATTGTGTATTTTTGGGATGTCAACACTATTTCTTGGAAAAAAGTTGAATTTGCAGGTGAGCTATAATGTCAGATTTTACAATATATTTACTATATTCGTAATGGGGTTTACTTGTATGCCACCTAAGTTTATTATAATATTTTTCTTGCGTATTGTATGCATTAGTGATTTCTTATTATATTGACCAATTTCTCTCTTTTTGGACACAAACTGACATATTTTACAGCAACCAAAATCCTCGTATTTTCTTTTTCTTCACAATTATTTATTCTTGGTTAACGTTGTATTAGTTTACGATAATAATTAGAGTGATATATTTCATTATTTTAGATGGAAAAAATAGAAGGGAGAAGAACATTATTAAGCATATTTATTCTTTAGAGCATAATAAGCAACCCATTTATTCATTCAAGTATGAAACAATGAGAATGAAAATTACTACAAAGATTTGAACAGAATCCACCCCGCCCTACTGTATAAATGGTTCATTAAACGGGGCATGTTTGATAAATGTATTTTTAGTTTACACTTATTTTGGCTATCAAAACTAGGAAATTTATTGTGATTTTAGCGTGTTTTCTACCTAATGTGCGCTTTATTTTATAATTATATGTTGAAAGACAGTTTGGTGGAGTTTGAAGTTAAATTAGAAGTTTACAAGAAAAGGTGAAGGTTGAAGACTAAATTGCAAACTACGGAAGTTGGAGGAATTGTATTGTAAATAATTGGGGACCAAATTAATAGAAGGTCGAAAATTGAAGGACCAATATTGCAAATAAAAAAGGCTAGATTGAAATAAAAGTACAAATTCGAGAACTAAAACGAGAAAATTCAAAGTTTAAGGACTTCCAGGGAAAATACCTAAGGGACCAGCTGTGCAATTGAAGAATGTGTTTTGAAATTAAATTGAAGTTGACTGCAATGGGCGGAAATTGTTGTTGACACTGTGTGAGGCTAAGAAAATTGAATAAGGTTGCTACTTGTGCACTATTTTTGTATATACTTCTTTCCTACACTTTTTTGAAATTGAATGGAAGGATATATAATAAGAAACTTGTATTTTAAATTAAAGTGAAATATATTGGATACACATACATGTTAAAAAAAAAAAAAAATACGGGAGGATGAGAAATTGAATCGAAGACCATATAATAAGAAACTTGCATTTCCAATTAATGTACATGCAACGTTTATACTTAACTACATAGTAGCATGATCAATCTTTTAATCGATATTGTTTATCTTGGTATTTGTTTGCTTAATTGCACAAGTGTAATAGTGGATGGTAAATTTATCTTGAAGTGCGAAATTTTTGGTTTTCGACAAAGTGCAACCACATTTAAGTGGATTTGATTTACATCTTGCAAAATTATTCCTATTTCTTTATGCAAGGAGAAAACGTCAACAGTGACAATACTTAAAACCAAATTGTCTCCTTTGAATTTTATAACCAAGAAATAAAAAAACACGATACCCTCGTCCTCGTGATTGATGCTATATTTCTCCCGTATGTTCGGGGTGATCTTCGTTATTGCACGATGTAGATATCATTCTCGATTCCATTTGCTTACTCGTGTTCATTAATGGTGTGGAGGAAAATCTTGTCTTAAGGATAGCGTAATCATGCAACTTGCAATTGGAGTTTTTCGTTCGAAGTTCGGTTCATGCACGAGTTCTTAGAGATATGGTTGATGTTCTTATTTTGCAGTGTATCTCAGATTATTTTGCTGCGTGTGTTTTGAACGATATATAATCTATTATATATAATCCGTCAAACTACGTTTCCACTCACATATTTCTATGAACCAACCACTTTTTAACCATATACATTCTACTTTTTACCACTTTTAATACAATATAATTTGGTTCCTAATAAATAGCAAATCATAATATGGATTAATTTTTATAAGTTCCTGGTTGTTTCAACTATATATATATATATATAAAGTCAACTGAAATTCTGGAATCATTTTCCCTCCCAAAATCTCAATTGACGTTATAATTAAGCTCGTTACCATTAACTTAGTTGGCAGTTATTTTTAATCAAGTATTGACATATCCTAGAATTTTATTTTATTTTAAGCCACCCACTAGAATACAAGGTTGCACCAATTTCTAGGGATGTCAAAGAGTCGAATCAGCTCGTCAGCCGAAGATCAAGGCTCGATCTCGGTTCGAGCTTTTAGTGGTCGAGCTTTTTTGCCGAGCCGAGTCAAAGCTCGTCTCCCAAAAAATAAGGCTCGGGTCAAGCTTTAAGCTCGAGTTTTTTCGAGCCGAGCCAAGTCCCGAGCTTTTAATTTTTTTTATTTTTATAACAAAAATCCAATTTTTTTTTATTGAAAATGTATATATACAATAAGTTAAGTCGAGCTCATTGCCGAATTTCATGGCTCAAGCTCCCATCGAGCTTTTTTGGCGTGCTTTTTTTTAGCTCGAGCCTAGCAAAAGCCTGTCTCTAAAAAAAAAAGTTCAGCTCAAACTTTGGCTTGAAATCTCGAACTGCGAGTTGAGTTAAGCCCGAACTTTTTTCGAGCTGAACCCGGCTCGAGCCGATGAACCGTTTTACCATCCCTACCTATTTCAAGATGTTACCCATTTCAGATTTGAAACCAAGGTAGTTTCTTCTTCAGAGTCTCCCTCCCTCCCTCCCTCCCTAACCCCCAAAACAAGAAATTGGAAATATGGGAGTGGAAAAGGAAATTTTGATGAAGATGCTGATGCTGATGCTATAATGGCTCCTAGGTTATCGAATGGAGAGGATACTATGTGCAGGAAATGTATCTCAAAGGAAGAAAATATAACCTATTTGTACATAGGTCTATCTCTACAATCTGATAAATTAAAATTTGTACTTTGTAGAGGATGACTTCCTGGATTAGCGTTTCACAGAATTAATCACCCCCTATGTAACTACTCTATCTTGCTAAAATGATAGAGTTTTTCATTCCTTCTATATATATATGTTACCACAGACAGCATATTTCCCACCGTTTTAGCACGAGGAATTCGAGATGTGCCGGATTAGCAAGAGGGTTATGAGGAGAAGAAAATATCTACGGTTGACACTGAGATGCATGTTTGGAGAAATAGATAGAGGTCACAGAAAAATGGGATAAATCAAGTTCGTGATGAAGATGGTTGGCTTAAATTTTTTTTTTTTTTTTTTTTTTTTTACTTTTTTGGACGTAATATTGATTACTATCTTTTTCTTTACGTAATAAAAAGTTATGAAACTGTGTTTTAATTGAATTACCTTTGTAATGACCCATGTCCCACTTAATGACTATCCCGATCGTTAAATGATGACGTACTGTTCCCACCGTATCAACATAAGTCTTTTTAGCATATTTTATCTTCACTCGCACGCTTTCTGAGAAAACTTTATAAGGAATCACCCATTATAGTATTGCTCCAAGTCAAGCACACTTAACTGTGGAGTTTCTAACGATGGACTTCCGAAAAAGAAGGTGCATTTTGTTGATATGAGTAGTACCTATCAAATCTTTTAAACTTTCCTGATCTGGGTGTTACAATCGTGCAAGCGAGGACAAAACATGTTAAAAAGACTCATGTTGGTACAGTGGGGACAGTACGTCGTCATCTAACAGTCGGGACAGCCCGTTAAGTAGGATCTGAGTCGTTACAAATGGTATTAGAGCCGGCCGCAACCGAAAATCGAGAACTAAGTGCTATGCGGGACAAAGTGTTACCCCATAAGGCGGGAGCCACCTCTCGAACTCATATGAGCCACCTCTAGAATCTCAATGCCTGAAAACGGATCCTTAGATGGTTTAAGCGCGATGAGAACGTCGCAAGTCTAACGAGGGTGATTGTAATATCTTGGTTAGGAAAGTTTAAAAAATTTAATAGGTACTACTCATACTAGTAAGTTGCACATTCTTTTCTGGAAGTCCATCATTAGAAACTCTACAATTAAGCATGCTTGACTTGGAGCAATTTCATGATGGGTGATCCACTGGGAAGTTTCTCGGGAAGCGTGTGAGTGAGGACAAAACATGCTATATTAGTACAGTGGGGGTAGTACTTCATCATCTAATGTCCGGGACAGCCCTTTAAGTAGGACCCGAGTTGTTACAGCATTCTTCTTCAACGGAGGAACGATATGAAATTGTGTTTTTCATTGAAGAAACAGGTCCATATGAAACTGTGTTTTCACACTACGAAACTAGAAGAAACTATTTTTACCACTGGAAGTAAACTATGGATGGAATCATGAAAATTATGAGAAAAATGTGGAGTAATATTGGGATGGTACACCATAATAATGGATTTTTTTTTTTTTTTTTATAGGATTATGAATATTATTGTTCCAAACCCACTTGGTGTGTTCAGCGGCTCTGTGAAGGTTTTAAACAATGATTTTGAATTCTTTAAGGTAAAATATGTGATAAAAAAATTATTTAAAAGAATGTGTGACTATAAAATAATTTAAAATATATGTGTTAATTGTTTATAACAAAAAATAAACAAGGCAATGGAACATTGTGTTAAAAATGTTGAAACGCTCTATTCGGTAACACAGTAATAATTATTAATTTGTTTATTTATATTTTCGAGGTAAAATGCGTTACTGAAAAGTGAAGAGAAAAAATGTGTATAATTAAAATGTGATTTGAAAAATTATATTGTTTATAAATTTAGCCTCTGTTGGCAACTTTGATATAAACAATCATTTAAAATACACAATTTTCAAACAGCTTTTTAACTACACACATTTTTTCTCTCTAGTTTTTAAACACATATTTTACCTAGAAAATCCAAATAAGTTCTCTGTCCAATTTAAATAGTCGTCGAATACTCCCTCCTTTATAAATTGTAATGTTTACTACTTTAATCCATTTTTCGATCATAAATTCCAACAAATTTTTATTGTTTGCCTTTTTTTTTTTGTAACACTATTTTGTTTATAAATTGATTTATTTATGATTTTAAGATAAAAAATAATTGTTAAAAATTGAAGAGGAAAAATATATTTGATTAAAAAGTAATTTAAGAAATTTTTTGATTTATAAACCCATTTATAAACCAAAATTTCTTGTTTATCAAATACATGTCATCATTCAAGAAGAAAGAGTGACCTCAACATATGTGACGTCATGTTTGTCATCATAGGAAAGAAAGTTTGTTGGATCAATTATTATTATTATTATTATTGTAAAAAAAAAGGTGTAGCCCACACCCTGAGGGCCCGAACCGACCACGTCCAAGGTCATTGGTTCGGGAAGGTAAATTCAGGTTATGCCTCCAAGGAGCCAGGGTGGAAGGGCTTATGGTAAGCATGAGAAACGCTCAATAACTCCCGCTTGCCACAAGGCCAATTCCACCTTGCGGGGAATCGAACCAAGCACACAGCTGCGCTGAGCACTTACCACCCATCCCCTTTGCTACTTGGAGATGTGCCCTGGGGGCAAACTGTGTTGGGTAAACTTTTTATAAAGGTGACTGGCCCCACCGCACTGCGGTCCCATACTCCAGAAACCCCCCTCCGGCCTGGCCCTACGGGTTAGTATACACCGCTTGGCCCTACGCGTATGAGAGATTTTTTGGAGAGGCACAGTTCCACCCTGCTGGTAAGAGGACTCGAACACGGAACCTCAGCCAGCAATACCTCAGTCTTAACCACTAGGGAAAGAGGACTTTGGTTAAACTGTGTTGGGTAAACTTTTTATACAGGTGACTGGCCCCACCGCACTGCGGCCCCATACTCCAGAAAACCCCCCTCCGGCCTGGCCCTACGGGTTAGTATACACCGCTTGGCCCTACGCGTATGAGAGATTTTTTTGGAGAGGCACAGTTCCACCCTGCTAGTAAGAGGACTCGAACACGGAACCTCAGCCAACAATACCTCAGTCTTAACCACTAGGGAAAGAGGACTTTGGTTAAACTGTGTTGGGTAAACTTTTTATACAGGTGACTGGCCCCACCGCACTGCGGCCGTTGTTGTTGTTGTTTTTAAAAATTGAATAAAAAAATTATGAGTTTTATAAAATATGTAGTAAAATAAAATCAAAGCAATAATAATTTTTTTATTGTTGAGAGAGAAAGAAATATATATATATATATTATTTTAAGTGTAAGGTATATGAAGTAAGATGTGAATTTTGAAAGTAGAAAAAATAATAGGAAAAGTAGAAAAGAAAAAAGAGATAAATACAATTTCAAAATAAATTAATAAAAAAACAATGAAAGATGTGAAGTGTGAAGTATGATATGTGATTTTTTGGTAAGGATACGGGGAAAAGCATAGAAAAAGAGGGAAAAACTGGGAAAAGGAGAGGACAACATACATTGGTGGGATCCACGATTTTGTCTGTGTATTTCTCATACCTAGCTCATGTTTGGGAGATCTTTTTTGAGAAATTTTATTAGATTCTTATAAAATAACTTTACAGTTTGTAGTAAAAAAAAAAATTAAAATTTTGACAAATCTATCATCTATGACAGACTACAATTCGAAATTGACCAAAAATCTCCCTGAAAATAACAAAGGTTAAAGTGACGTTTTGTTTGTATTTTATTTTATATTTTCATTTTCGAAAATATTTTGTATTTCCTGTTTTTATTTTTGTTTTCAAATTTGCTGAAAACGCGTTTGATTTATCATTTCTGAAAACTGTTTTTGAAAATGAAAAGTTGGAAAACACGTTCTGTTTGAAATTTTGCAAAATACTACTTAAACTATTTTTAATTAATTTGCTTGCAGAATACTACTGACTCAAACTCAAATTTCCTTTCACAATTCACTGAAAACATGGTTACATGCAATAATACAATTATATCCCACAACATTTTCTTATATATGCACCACATTTTTTCTTATATATGCACCACATTTTAATTTCAAAAAATGTTCATAACCTTTAATCAATAATACAATTATGTCCCACAACTTTTTTTTCATTGTATTCTTATTTTAATTCTTTCATTAATTAAGCCTCCGTTCAGATCTTGTGATTTTAAATTACATAATTTTCAATACAACTTTTTAATTACACATTTTTTTTCTCTTCAATTTTTAACCCTCCAACCGCCTCGAGATCCGTGCAAATAACAAAAAAAATTGATTTTTTTTTTTACTGTGCACAACCTCAGAACAGAGGCTAATATATCTCGTCTCCTCTATCGATTTTTGTCTAAAAAAATTATTAAGAGGCATTAAAAATATTTATTTACCGCTTGTACATTTAATAATTAAAAAAATCGAAATTTTAATTGAATACTTGTCCATTGTTCTAAAGCACGATAATAATAAAAAATGGAGAAAACCCATCATAAATGATAAAATTTGATAATTATTGAAAATTTAATTACAAGAACTTGATGAAAAAATAAAGAATATAAATATAATAATTTATAAAGATTATGGATCAATAATGCAATTGAAATGTGGTGTAGTTGTAAAAATTTGTGGTGCAAATATAATTACCTATTAACAAATAAACATTTGAGGGGCATAACCGTCCTTACATTATTTATTATTGTGTGAACCAAGAATGCAGACTGATGGTACGAAAGCAAGTGCAGTAATGAGGTCACCTAAAGGATAAATTTATTACATTATTTATTATTGTGTGAACCAAGAATGCAGACTGATGGTACGAAAGCAAGTGCAGTAATGAGGTCACCTAAAGGATAAATTTATTTATGGAAAATGAGACAAACACCTCGGGGCTTACCCCCGAGCTGGGCTTACCCCCGAGCTCGGGGGTAAGCCCCGAGATGTTTGTATCATAACCCTTTATTTATTTATTTATTTATATCTGAGAATAGTGCGTTTTGAGGCCTAGAGCACACCTCCAATATGTGAGGAATCTACCCAATTTTTTACAGAGTTGCCGTGCCTAAATGGACCGTACCAATAACTTTCTGATCCCTTTTATATTTTTAATTAGATCATCTGCCAAAAACGAAATTCTACGTAAAATCGTTTGATCAAAAAAATAAGTCTGATTGCAGATTTATTTATAAATATTATTTTTAAACAATAAAAATAGTGGAACTTATAAAATTAATAGTTGAAATTGATTATTGATATTTTGTTATTATTTTTGAAATAAGTAATAAATTAGACCAAACAGGCTTGAACACATTCCAACGAAGAAGTGGTTAACATATCTACGACTAACTTATATAAATGTTGTTTAAGCATTATTAGTGTTAAAACATCCTGTTTAGGTCATATTTATGTATCTTTGAATGATTGATTATCTTAAATGAAACATATACACACTTTTTTATGTAGTCCGAATCTACAACACACAATAAATGTTAAAACAATACGGATTACACTCAAGAAACGAGTCACATTTTCTTATTTCATAAGCAACCAAGAAAACCTACTAGATGATTAAGGGTCTCAAATATGACTGGACCAGTAATCCCTTGATGGGCTGGCTTAAAAAGCAGAAAAAATAATGAAATTGAAAACTTCAAATGTAGTTTTGACTTGGTAAATGAGTTCAAAAGGGAAAAATTAATCATGTTACAGTGAAGCGATGAGTTCAATGTGAATCGTCGAGAGCTTTCCGAAATTGGGTTATGGGCTCAAAACGAACACCTTATGCAAAAATTATGGTCATTTCTTCGAATACCGACCATCAAAACGTTGCATATACTCAAGTGCTTGTTCTTCCACATTAGACACATGATCCTCATCACTTTTATGACGCTTTTATTAATCTCGCCTAGGAGTGGTGCTAACATTATTCACTAAGGTATATCCCTTTGTTCTAATTTGGCATATAACATACTATTATAACACAATTTTATATTTCAAATTTCTTCAAACTACTTTTTAACTATATATATTTCCCTAAAAAAATAATTATTATAACATCCAAAAATAACACCCAAGCGCACTAATAGTTGTTCAACCAACAGAAATATAAAGAAATAAAAAATAAATTTCTATTATAATAATTATTAAATTTTAAAAAACAACATAAATAATTCAAATTATTAAAAACCTTTTTTTGAATAGTAAATGTCAATTTATATATTTAAATAATAAATGACTATTGATTTAAATAATTTTTATGAATTATTATTAACTTCATTGAAAATGAAAATTTAGTAATTTTTTAATGGTACATCATGTTTGAGGTAATATTATAGATACAAATATTGATGCATATGGAAGATATGAATATATTCTATCCTAATCCTAACTATTATAAAATAGGCTAAGGAATATCACTATTCATTTACTATTCATAAAGCTTGCATTATTTATGATATCATGAAGTCCTCATATTTTCAACATAACATATAACTATTAATTATAATTACAATTAACTAAACTATATATATATATATATATATATATATATATATATATATATATATATATATATATATATATATATATCCTACCCTAACTTAAAAGAGGTTAAGAGAAAATACTATTCATAAAGCATTATCAATGACATCAATTGAGGTTTCCTTTTTTCCACATTTACTATTTCATTTATTTTTTATTTTTATACTATTATAAGGTACAATTTAGTCTTTATTCTTCCAAATTCAAGACATCTTTATTTTTCATAAGTTTCTAAAATTTGTCATTCAGTCATCAAACTTTTCAACTGTTAGTTTTATCATTTAGTCATCGAACTTTTCAATTATCAATTTTACCTCTCTAAATTCATGAATTTTATGCAATTATTGCGTCAACACTTATTTATCATATCCTAATCCTATCATATCCTTCCTATCCTAACTTCATATCTTATCCTAATCCTAACTTCCTAATCCTAACTATTATAAAAGAGGCTAAGGAATATTACTATTCATGTACTATTCATAAGGCTTGTATTATTTGTGATGTCATAAAGTCCTCATATTTTCAACTTAATTTATAACTATTGAAAATTTAAAGTTGTCTAAATTTTATGTTTAAACGAACTCACAGTCACATATTTGTCTGGACAGTAACAGATTAACAATGAATCGTTAAGATTTAGTTTAGCGGAATACCAGATGAATCTTGCTGATGCAGATTCATCTGAATTGTAAAACGTAATAGACAGTATAAAGTGTGCAGAATTATAAGAAGACAAGAACACAATACTTGAGCTTAACGTGGGAAAAACCCTAACAAGGAAAACTCATGTGCCTGCACCTTGTGGACAAAAATCAATCATTATATAAGAAAAGAGTTTATACAAATTAATCTAAACTACAGGATAAATATACGCATAGACTTATCAAATATCCAAGAAATAGTTCACTCTCTGATCCTTCTATGGCATGTAATATGAGCTGGCGTCTCACCACTCTTCAGTAGCTTCTTTGAATCTGCAACACTCTTCAGCAACCTCGAACTCCCGTTCGAATATGATTCAAACCTCCCGTTTGATCTTAACGCTAAAAGTCTTTTCTGTGATTGATTCCTCCTCCCGAAGAACCGAAGTCAAAAACACAGTTGAAACCGTGAATATAAGTGCACCACACGAAAATTAGTTTCAAGACTTCTTGAAGAAAATGTTCCAGTTTCTTCAATTTAAATGCAATTGGATTACTTGTCCTCAAAAATCCTTATTGCATAAAATCTCTATTACGTGCAAATTAATCAAAGATAATTAGAGATAATGGTAAGATAATCATAAATTAATAAATCTTACTATAAGTAAAGATAAGGTAAGATAATCACAATTGATTATGGAATAAAAGATCTTACTATATGAAGTGATAAACACTAACTTGGACACCAAGATTTTAGGTCCAAGATTCTCAGCCATTAAGAGATTTTCGGCCAATCATACACTTGGATATCAAGAAATAGGTCATCAAGAAATTCAGCCCAATCACAAGATTATTTCGAGATCAACATATCTTGATTCTAAGCATAAAAGAATAATATTTCTTGATTCAAACAAAATAATCATCATCTTCAAAAATAAAATGATAATCACAAATATATATAGGAGATATTATATTCAAGTAATATGTACATAATTTAATTAAATTTAATAAATTACTGAATACATGTATTTAGCAATTAAATTAAATTTTCTTAAATTACAGACTTGTGGAAAAATAGAAAATGTCAACATTATTAAGTTAACAACTATTAATTGTAATTACAATTAACTAAACTAATTATTATTATTATTATTATTATATATCCTAACTATATTAAAAGATGAAAGAGGTTAAGAGAAAATACTATTCATATACTAATATTCATAAGACATCATCAATGACATCAATCGATGTTTCCTTTTTTCCACATTTTCTATTTCATTTATCTTTTATTTTTCTATTATTTTAAGGTACACTTTGGTCTTTATTCTTTCAAATTCAATACATCTTTATCTTTCATAAGTTCCTAAAATTTGTCATTTAGTCATCAAAGTTTTCAACTGTCAATTTTATCATTTATTCATCGAATTTTTCAATTATCAATTTTATATCCCTAAACTCATGAATTTTGTGCAATTATTGCTTCGACACTTATTTATTATAGTCTATCCTATCCTAATCCTGTCCTATCTTTCATATCCTAACTATATTAAATTAAAAGAGGCTAAAAGAAAATATTATTCATAAGACATCATCAATGACATCATAATAACATCAATTGAGGTTTTCTATTTTCACATTTCCTATTTCATTTATCTATTATTTTTCTGCTACTGTAAGGTACACTTTGTTCCTTATTCTTTCAAATTCAAGAAATCTTTATCTTTCATAAGTTCCTGAAATATACCATTTAGTCATCAAACTTTTCAAGTGTTAAATTTATCATTAGTCATTGAACTTTTCGTATGTCTATGTTATTTCCCTAAACTCATGAATTTTATGAAGGCTAAAAATAAAATCGTAATAGAAAGATCTTAATATCGATGTGAAGATTTCACACACGACTTATTTCATATTTCTTTATTTTTGTAAGATTTTATATGTTTTAGTGTCACATCTGAATCCTAAATAATCAACTAGATTAAATAATGATTTATTAATATTCTGATTTAAAACATTTTTTTTAGTTAAGCTGTAATATATTTGTTAGAATAACCCTCCCTTTTTGTCTTTTTCTTCATCTTTGCAATCTTTTTACCCTTCAACACTATTATATACAAAATTATTACCACATTCCATGCATTGCACGGGCCACCACTAGTTTCTTATAACTTCTACATTTATCTCTCGTATTTACTTTTTTTTTTTTTTTTTTTTCCTATTTTCATTCAAAAATATTAATTAGAAATGTGTGTTTAATCTTAACCTAGCAAATATTTAAATTTAACCAACAAAATATAGTTTTATTTTAAAAAATAAGTAGTCAAAATAATAATTTTGAAAATCTCGCAATTATCATGATACGACAAACGAGCAAAGTTGAAGGGAATTATACCGAATATCTTATACCCTATAATATTTAAACCAAAAATATTAAAATTAGAATGATTAAAAAATATTAATCATTCTATTAATATTATTAACTAAAGAGAAAATCAAAGTATGAATTCTTCAATATTAACCTTCATTCAATAACTTTGTCCATAAATTATTTATAAATAACACATTTTTTCAACTCAGTTTTAAACTACACACATTTTTTTAAAACTATTTTTCAACTAACATTTTACATTGATAACATTATATTAATTATTTACCGCAATACAAAAACCTAAAAAGTTAAGAACAAAATTGATAGAGATATAACTTGATTTTTAGAAAAATTTTACAAAATTAAAAACTATTTTTTATGTAAATTTCATGAATAAATTACATAAAAACTAACTTGCGTAGATTATCATTAACTTAGAATCTCATTCTTTTAGCTTAGTAACTGTAATTTTCGCTAGGGTTGAAGACCCATCTACACTTCTCTTCAAAACTAAATTCAAAAAAAAAGAAAAAAAAAAGGGAAATGGAAAAAGTAAACAAAAGTATTTACATTAGTAAGATTATTCTTACCACTGGACACAAGCACTTATATCAAACAATCAAAGAAGCAGACAATCATTAGAATTTAAGGAAAATAACACTCGAAATTTTGAACAAACGACGGACTTAAAAACTAAAAAGAGCATAACGAAATCTTCAAGAGGTAAATAATTTACCTTTGAAGAAACCTTTTTTTTAAACTCCTGTAAATCCTACACAATCTTTTATTGTCTTAGCATGAATGCATCAAACGACAGAAACTATAAAAACGAAAACAAAAATATGAATATCAGGTTACCTACAAATAAATAATTTCCTCAACTTGTTGGGAATTTCGACACGTCGATTCCCACTTTACTTTTCCCACAGGATCTTTCGATGTTCAAAAATAAAATAAGCAAACAAGAAAATAAATACGAACACAGAAATTTACGTGGTTCAGCAAAATGCCTACGTCCACGGACCCTCGCCAAAGCTTTTCACTATATATTAAATTGTTACAAATATATAGACTTTCACTCACCAACCCAATCCTACAGACCACAGAGAAAATATAACAAACGAGCTTTACCACATATAATTTCTACCCTTTGACTTACACTACAAAGAGTTACAAGAAACTTCACAATATGCTAGACTCACAATTTTCTCTCTTTGATCACTGACTCACAATATTTGGCACTCTCCAATTGTGCTTGTGGTGCATTTCTCTTCAACAATAAGATCTCTATTTATAGGCAAAGATTAGGGACGGATTGGGAATAACAAATTCATTCACCAACCAATCTTACAACTTATCTCACCTAACTCTTCACCAACCATTCTTACCTAATTAATTAGTCTTCATGTTGAATTGTCGGTTCAATACCTAACAAATTCTTCACCAACCATTCTTACCTAATTAATTAGTCTTCATTGTTGAATTTTGGGTCAAATACCCAACAATCTCCACCTTGACACAAAATTCCTCCAAGCCAAAACATTCAAATTCAACCATTGGGTAACAGGCAAGCATTTTTCCACTTTAACAGATCTCATACTCCACCATATGAGTATAACCACTCAGAATTATCAACGAACTCCGAGCTTTTCATCGGCACATGTCGAAACAAAATTTCTGAAATTTATGGTGCAACTCCCATGTTTGGTTCTCCTTGGAAGTTCATCAGCCATCGACATAAAAAAAAACCACATACCTTGCATCTAAACCAAACCAATGCTGTATGCGAACACAGTACCCATGCCAGTAAGAACACATCCTCTATCATGGCAACTGGCATCATGCCATGAGGATGTTCCATCTTACTCAGAGTACATCATCACCACCCTCCACCAGGAGAGTCGCATTGTCCTTCGAGCAGTTCGCCGAGTCCGCTCCACCTTTTGGACAATTTCTTCTCACGTGCCCGGATTGACCACAGTTCCAACATGTCACCTTCTTCTTCATGGAGTTCCCTCTCTTCCACTTTTCAGTAACAAGCAAATTATTATTAGATGAATTATCGTCTCCACCTAATCGTCGCTCTTCAGAGATCAACTTACTTGTAACTTCAGCAAAATCCACCGTTTCTTTCCCATACATCAAAATCGGCTTGATGTGCTCAAACGTGGATGGAAGAGACCAGATGAGCCTCAACGCTTTATCTTCATCTTCAACTTTGACTCCAATAGATTCCAGTTCAGAAACAATCCCGTTAAGAACACTAAGATGGTCAGAGATTTTTGTACCTGCGCTCATTCTCAACGAATGAAACTGTTCCTTCAGATACAAGCGATTTGACAAGTTCTTCGTTTGATACAACTCTTCCAGTTTTTCCCAAAGTTCCTTAGCAGCAGATATCCCATGAATATTTGCAAGAACATTCTTGGCCAAACAAAGTCGTATTGTACTAGCAGCTTTCAAATCCAAATCTTCCCAATCTTCATCAGTCTTGCTGGATTCAATTTCTTTGTCAGAACTCTCAGTTGGTTTTCCCTTCAAAGCTTTGTGCAGACCCGCTTGAATCAAGACATCCTTGACTTGTACTTGCCACAAGCCAAAATTGATTCTCCCGTCAAATTTCTCCACATCATACTTGACAGACATATTTTCTTTTGCTTCAAAATATTTGAACCACCTGTAGCTCTGATACCACTTGTTGGGAATTTCGACACGTCGATTCCCACTTTACTTTTCCCACAGGATCTTTCGATGTTCAAAAATAAAATAAGCAAACAAGAAAATAAATACGAACACAGAAATTTACGTGGTTCAGCAAAATGCCTACGTCCACGGACCCTCGCCAAAGCTTTTCACTATATATTAAATTGTTACAAATATATAGACTTTCACTCACCAACCCAATCCTACAGACCACAGAGAAAATATAACAAACGAGCTTTACCACATATAATTTCTACCCTTTGACTTACACTACAAAGAGTTACAAGAAACTTCACAATATGCTAGACTCACAATTTTCTCTCTTTGATCACTGACTCACAATATTTGGCACTCTCCAATTGTGCTTGTGGTGCATTTCTCTTCAACAATAAGATCTCTATTTATAGGCAAAGATTAGGGACGGATTGGGAATAACAAATTCATTCACCAACCAATCTTACCAACTTATCTCACCTAACTCTTCACCAACCATTCTTACCTAATTAATTAATCTTCATGTTGAATTGTTGGTTCAATACCTAACAAATTCTTCACCAACCATTCTTACCTAATTAATTAGTCTTCATTGTTGAATTTTGGGTCAAATACCCAACACAACTTTCCCAAACGATGAATGAAGGAAAAACAATAAAAACAAAACACCAACCAATCTAAAATAACTCATTTTTTTTCTATACATATAGAGAATATATAGCTAAATATTGACCTTCAGATGGTTCGCTAGTTGAAATCCAACATTGATGCCCTTTATTCTTCTTTATAGTCACCTGTGCAAAACTTTATGTAGTTTTCAGCACATATTTAACTCGCCCAAACAAAAAACAAACTTCAATAGATACCCAAAAAAAAAAAAAAAACCTTAAATTTCATTCTATAATTTGGTTCAGAAGAAGCTAACAAAAAGCTCCTTTTTCCTTCAAGACCTAAGAGCAAAGACTTCTAAGAAGAAACTTGAAGACGACGTAAGAGGCGAGAAGCTTTGGGGAAAATTTGATATTCCAGTATGAGAGATGTGAGCCCAAACAAAATACACAATTTACAACTGGGGATTTCACATATACCGTACAAAGGATGTTTCAATTTAAGTCGAGTCCACACTTTTTTATTTTTTCAAACATTTTTAAACCAAACGTCCTTCAAAATATAAAAAGAACCTATGAAAACTAAATTTTTTCACATTACAAAACGGGCTCTTAGAACATCCACAATGTACATGTTAAACTAAATGTTAATTTGTTTGTTAAATTTGGCTAGCAATTTAATGGATGACATGGCAATGTTAAGTTGAAAAAATCCTCAAAAATTTCATTCTTTTTTTATTCTCTTCTTTCTTTAAATTTTTTGATATTCATAAATAATTTTTTTTTTTTAATTTCATATTATATAATTTGATAAGATCTTCAAAATGATTATCATATTAATATATAAATTTTGCTATTTCAAAAATAAATATTTATTCTATTTTTGGATTTCAGTTAAAACTTAACATATTCATTGTAGGAAAAATTACATGTTCACTTTAACATACACATGTATCACTTAATTTTTAATTTCTTACTTATATGACTAACTAACTTTAACATGAATACTCTTACACAATGTTCACAGTCACAGTCACCCATTCACACCAAAGGCATTACTCACGTGTGAACAGAGGAACTCGAGTACTCAACTTATTCTCTCTTTTATGGAAAGGCAGAAGAGATATGTATAATATTATGTATATATAGCTCATGCCACAACAATTGCAGTACTCAAGTGGAAATTTTAGAGTATCAAAAGCTAAATTACTAATGCCTTCTCTCAGAAATGTAAGTAAGGTAGCATACCCTTACTCTTCTCCTCCACAACCACCGCCACCACCTCCTCTACCATGTATATGCAATCCTACGCCAACTCAACCACCACCACCACCCCCACCACCAACACCATCACGTAAATGTAATCCTCCACCACCTCCGCCGCCGCCACCACCACCACCACCATCACGTAAATGTAATCCTCCACCACCTCTGCCCCCACCTCCATACAACCCTCCTCCTCCTCCGCCTCCACATCCTCCACCATCCCCACCTTCACCGCTTGCTCCTCCTCTTGCTCCACATTCACCCCCTTGTCGTAATTGTGGACATCATCATCATGCACCTAGTGCTTCATCACCACCACCACCACGTAAATGTAATCCTCCACCCCCACCTCCATACAATTCTCCTCCTCCTCCGCCTCCGCCTCCACATTATTCACCCCCTTGTCATAATTGTGGACATCATCATAATCCACCTCCACCTCCACCTCCACCTCCACCACCACCACCACCTCTACCATGTATATGCAATCCTTTGCCACCTCCACCACCACATAAACGTAATCCCCCTCCACCACCACCACCACCACATATATCTAATCCTTCACCACCACCACCCCCACCCCCACCCCCACCTCCATGCAACCCTCCTCCTCCGCCTCCACATCCTCCACCATCCCAACCTTCACCTTCACCTTCACCTCCACCTCCACCTCCACCCCCACCTCCATACAATTCTCCTCCTCCTCCGCCTCCACATCCTCCACCATCCCCACCTTCACCTTCACCTTCACCTCCACCTCCACCTCCACCCCCACCTCCATACAATTCTCCTCCTCCTCCTCCTCCTCCTCCGCCTCCACATCCTCCACCATCCCCACCTTCACCTTCACCTCCTCCACCTGCTCCTCCTCTTGTTCCATATTCATCCCCATCTATAGAAAGTCCGGCCCCCACATCACCGCCTTATCCACCAAAAACCCCACCCATTGGCCCGGTTGTTCCACCACCTAGTAATCCAAAAACGCCGGCTTACCCTCCATATTATTCACATCCTCCAAGTTCTGGCGTGCCGGTGTACCCACCCTATACGGCGCCAAACAGGGGGCCTATACCACCTTCACCATATTCTCTGATGCCATCTACAAACTCTGAAGGACCACCACCTCCAGGAGGTGGTCACAACAACACAGCATTAATAGCAACTTTCGCTGCTCTTGGTGGTGCGGTCGCCCTGGCATTCGTTGGATTTGGTCTCTTTAACGTAGCCAAGAAGAAGAAGAAGAAGAAACGGCAGCGGCAGCAGCAGCCACCAAGAAGTCCTGGAGGTGCATAGATAACTGGAGGAATGCCACAAAAGAGGAGACCAGTATAAAGAAAAATAATTAAAGGTCTTCTTCATTGACTTGTCAAAGTGGCTTGTGTGTCTTGTTATCTATGTTTTAGAATTAATTTGAATCAATATTCTTTTCTCTTATGTTGAAGATTAATTATTTGTATTGGATTTGTAAAGGGTTGGATTTTGGATGGGACCAGTCAACCCAATAATATTGTTGAATGTTGGTGATCTATATATGCAGGAGTGTTTTAATTGTATGCATTATCAAATGAATAATTAATATCGCTCTCTTTTTAATTTCTTCTTGAATTTTCATATTCGTATAAATCATTGTTTCATTATTCTTTAATTTAATCATTGCTATTTTTGAAATGTATGTATAAAAATTATCTTTTGTAATTACTTTAAGATTTCAATTTTATATTCCAAGTTGCAAATCGATCGCATATATACTCCACGAAAATAAGTGAAAATATTGCGACAAGAAACTTTGGCGTGGCTGCTGTCATTACTCATTAGGGATGGGGAAGGAACCGTCATTGGAGCTAAAGCACAGAAATTGCATGGTCAACTATCTGTCGACATTGCTTCACTCACCCATAGAAGAATGAAGAAAGGAGTAGCCGTCACCGCACATTCAAAACTACAAAAGTTAGAGGTCCACAAATGTTAGCAATCCAAAGGTTGCAAGTTTTAATTCTCACTGGTTCGAAATTGTTAGATAATTTGTCAGTCTTGTAAGTGATACCCAAACTCGAACTAGAGATGACAAAAAGATCCGATCCGAAAAAATCCAAATTCGTGGATTGGTGGATCAAATTTTGATTGAGGGTGATCCGATCCAATTCGATTCGCGATCTGGTTTATTTTTAAAAAAAAATTAAAAACCTTGTAAAAACATTAATTATTTAATCTAAATATATATTTTTTATTGTATTTGGTATAAAATCTCTAATTCCCTATATATATATTGTTTTATTGTATGAATTTGATATTATATTAGTTATTTTATGAATTATGTACCGACTTGTTTGTCATTAATGAAAATAGATAATGAAAATTTCTTAATGCTTGTTTCGATTCGAACTCGATCAGAGTTTTTACTTTTTGATCTGATCCGATTCAAAATTCTGCGTAGCGGATTTGGATCAGCACCGATCTCGCTCGATTCGCCCCGTTGTCATCACTAACTCTGACTAGTTAAGGCATAACCTGCTATTTACATCATCCACCAATCATAGGAAAGAAAAATTACCGTTCAACTTTTTAAGAATGGAGTAGCCCACACATTAGCTGTCAATGTTTGTTTTAATAGATTGTTTACCCTATAATTGCACTCGCTATTGAGGAATATCCGATTAGGTCCTTGTTTGATTCCCATAATTTTTGAAAAAGTGAGTTTTAAGTAATAATTTTAAAAATCGTGTGATTAAAAAGTGATTTAAAAAGTAAAAAATTATAGGCTTAATTTTTATGAATGGTTAAAATTAATTACTTAAAACAAAAGTAGTATTTTTTTATGAAAAAGTAATTTTTCAAACAAGGGCTAATAATTGTAACTTGTTTCTTCAAATAAAATTATAAAATCTTTTCAAAAAGAAAAAGTTGTGGATAAAATTTCACAAGTCATTTTCGGACAGAAGTTGTAATATGTACAAGTTGTAATGGCAAACTAAAAAAAATGGGAGTTTTCTATCAAAAACTCGAGGGTAATTATATTCAAACCACACTTTTTTATATATACATCACATTTTAATTATAAAAAAAAAATCTTCATTGTTTGTTTACTTTTGCTTTTGTATCTTCAACTTTTTTTTAATTGCATTATTATTCATAACATTCAATTAATTAATATATTTTGTTTCTAACCACGATTTCTTTTCAAATATTCAGCTAATTTGCACTGAAAAGATGTACAAATATTTTGTTTAATTTTTTTGTTAGTTATGTATGTTGATTATTTAAACGTATGAAAGATAAATAAATATTTTTCGCACTCATAACAAATATTTTGAACGAAAATCGTCTTTAAAGACAAGATATGAAAATTAATAAAAAGTTGATGATAAAAAAAATTATAAAAAAAAAAATTGGCGGGGCAAATGTAAGAAAAGGAAAAATTAGGAATCTTTATTGCAATTAAAATGTGGCGTGGATAACAAAAAGTGTAATGTCAATATATTTACCCAAAACTTTATCATGCCCATGTAGACTACCTGTTATGTAATTCTACAAGGTTGTGTTTGATTGAGGGATGAAAAATAGGTCAAAAGAAAATATTTTTCAAGGAATTGATTTATCAAGAAATTATTTTCGTGAAAAATATAAATTGAAAGAGTTTGACTGGTTTTATATGGAAAAAGTGTAAAAACTTTTCAAGTTTTTTTGTTTGATTGAAATTATTTTTCATGACAAATAAAATAAAATTTGGGAGCTTTAGTTCGGCTTGTTCTCTTTCTTAAAAAGAAAAGTCACTGCTTGAAATTCCATCTCTTTTGCTCTTATCCGCTGATGATGAAAAAGCATCTATGGCAACCTTTTAATCAACTTTTTTTTTTTTTTTACTTTTTTCACATATTTGTACTTGATAATAATAATGTTAATTTTTGAAAAAATAAATCAATTAACAACAAAAAAAAACTGATCAACATGACGCAAAGCCATTTTTCATTATCTAACATGGAAAATAATTTCTCACCAAAAGCCAAAGAAAACAACTTCAACCAAAAGTTTGAAAATACGCGCTAGAGGATGGGGGGAGAAAATTTTTTCCACGTGAGGATGGGGGTGAGGATTGAAAATAGGCGCGTGAGGATGGGGGAAGGGAAAAAAAATCTGTAACGATCCAAAAATTCGTCCCATTATTATATTAAATTATTCACATTTAACGGGACACACTTAAAAGTCAAATTGAAATTTTAAATTATTTGACTTATATAAAGTGGCATATTCGACATTAAATAAGACTTTTAATTTAATTGACGTAATATAAACGAAAAACAAATAAGAATATTAAATATTACTTTCAGTATTTTTTATCGATTTAATAAATCGATTATCGATTTATTATATTATTTATTAACGAAGAATTACTCGTATAGTTTCGAGATATGTAAATTTTTAGTTTTATTATCTGTGTTAACTATTCGAGAATATCATATGTAGAGTATTGAATGACCTTCAAAATGGCATATTGTAGACATGTATTCGGCTGACATACGTATCTCGAATACTTTAATAAAGAAGGGTGACATTCGAAATGTTAGTTTTAAACGGCATATTTGACAAGTCGCAACTTTTAATATAATTGATCATATTGCGTTTCAGCAAGGATACAAGAAACTAGATCGTGGATATTTTAGAATGATATATTAAAAGTTCAATTTTGATGATAATATGAGTACCGAAAATTAAGACCAAAATACCATTTGAAAAGAAATCGACTTCATTTCATCGTATAATTTTTAAAAGTCATTTTGAAGTTTTTCTTAAAATTTGGGACTAAAATATAAGTTTTATATTTTATGGAACTAAAAGAAAAAAATAAAATAATTTATTTAATTGCACATTAATCCTTGATAAAATCTATAAATAGAACCTTTCAATTGAGAAAAAAGGGTGCAGAACAGAAAGATCCGAGAGGGGGTCGACTTTTTATTAATAGGTTGGATTGACCCACCATATTAATAGGGGGGGGGGGGGGCGACCCCCCATCTTTCAAGTAAGGTTTTTTTATTTAATTATTATTATATTATATTATGTTATTATATATAATAATATAATATAGTATAATAAGGTTTATATTATTAATAATATGATTATGATTGTTATTTTTTATTATGGGGATTAAACTAAATCTCTTACGTGGTATAATAAAGTAAGTCAATTCCTTTAAATTAAAGTTGAATACTATAATAATTTCAGTTAAATATTTTATCGCAAAATGGTCCACTTTAATTTTACAAGACCCTAATTTATATTTTGCAGTTGAAGTATAATATAGTGTCACGTGACTAAATTATAGTTTATGTATATGATAAGTAATGAGTGATGATTATTCTAGTTCGACTCCAAGCGGATATTAGTGGTACCAAATACTGAGTAATAAAGTCGTCAACTCTAGGATACTCAATGAGTGAGGTAAGTAACATTTCAACTACAATGCAAAACATAGTATTTATATTATTCTGTGCTCATAAGTGACTACGTGAGATATATTACTGGTGCAATATATGTGAGATATGATGGGTCAATTATTTGTATATGGTGAAAATATGCGAGATATGAATTGATGATATGACATGTTATTAATGCACATGAATTCATTGGAATGCCATATTACGTGATTATGATGTACCATTGGCGCATGAAATATATGTTGGCATCATTGGATATTGACATGTGCATTGTGTGGGCTTAGAAGAAGTCCTTCATAAATAGCAAAGAAAGAGATAAAGAGTGTATAGGGATACATAGAGAGAGAATGACGTGGATGATAGTAGAATCACCATACGAGTGTATCGTACTTTACTTTACGTCTGGATATATACACTCGCTTGAGACTCCCGACGGTCATTAAGGGTAGTCGATGATGGGGTGTTGACGGTCTGGTGCCGGTATATGAGGGTGTCGAGAGGTCTCTTTTATCATATTTTTCATGATGGAAGAAGCTAACCGCACCGGCGCACCCAGACACACGTACGAAAGATAGTTCTTACTTCCCTTTTGGTTCATTCTCTCTCGAAAGCTCCCCTCATTTCCTACTGTTCCCGCACTCGGTAAGCTTCTTTCTTTCTTCTATATGCTCTCGTCGAATTTCTCCTTATCAAAGTGCTGATAGCAGGTGCTTTTGAATTTTGAATACTCAATTCTTATTTTTCTCTATCTTTATATTCAGCTTTTTTCCCCTTGATATAATTTTTTTTTTTTTTTTACCTCCCGACTGTTATTTTAGTGGTGTAGACGTTGAAGAATTTTAACAACAATGCGATCCTCTTCAGAATTTTCTCATTTTTCTGGGAATTATTTTTTGTCATATTTTCAATATACACTACACTACTTTTATATGATTGCATGTCAGTTATTTGTTGATAAATGTCAAAATTTGTGGTAACAACAGTAAAATTGAGACTGCGGATCGGCACGCCGAGCGCCGTATATAATAGATCAGGCCTGATTGATATAATATAATTCCCGGTGCAGTATCTTGAGTCTCTGTGAGTGACGATGGATACAAACTGTGGAGTCTTAAGTCTCGGTGGGCGATGACGGACCACAGGCACTGGAAGGCTCATGTTATTGGACATGTTGATATTTGAGCTCATACGGTACAACGTAGTGGGATTCGGGTCCAAGTAGGAAATGTGAATATATTGAGATGACGAGAAGGTACAGAACCTGTGATGATATAATTTTGAGAAAGTGAACCGAAACTCATGCGCATGATCATACATATGTTACTTGCTGAGCATTAGCTCATTTAGTTTTGCATTGTAGGTATGACATGATTCATGGACTTCTCACCATGGAAACCCAAAAAAGGTCCAACTACTTTTAAATAATTTTATTTCGTTTCAAAATAGTTAAATATTTTAAATAGCAAATTCACGACTATGTTATGTTATCCGCTCTGTATTCCATGTTTTAAACAGATATTTTTATATCAACTATTAACTATAAAATTTATATATTATAGTTAGTTTTTTTGTTTTCTTCTAAATTAAATTACAAATGATATTTCAGATAAGAATACTTATTTTTAATAATGTTCAATTATGCTTTAAAAATAAAAGTTCAAATTTATATTTAGAGTGAGTGGATAAATACTATTTTATTCGTTTGAAAAATCAAAATATGCGCGGGAAAATAAATAAATGAATTAAAATTGAAAATGAATTTGGAGCAACACAATTTCCACAAAAAATATTTGCAATCAAACAAAGGAAAGTTAGAAAAAAATTATTTTTCAAGCCTTAATTTCTTTAGAAATCCAAAGTGTTCAAAATGGATTAAACTTTTTGTCAACTTAAAATTTTCTCTTTTTTTATGGTATTCAATCTCAACCATTCGTCAAAAGTCAAGTCCATAATATTTGACTCTTCAACCAAATCTCAACCATCAATTCTCCTAAAAATCACTATTCATTTTTTTTTAAAAAAAAACTCTTTTTAAACAATACCAAACACACTTAATTTGACGTCAATGTCTATGTAAGTTTGAAATTTCTTATAAAATGAATAGGGGAAAAAAAGAATTTCTAAACATAATAGAAATTTGTGTCACTTTTGTTAAATTTGACATTGAGGATGCCCAGGTGCCTTGAAAATATATATCTATATCTGTATATATAAAGCAACTGAGATGCTGTCCAGTTTTGACTGAATTTCAATTGTCAACAGAATCTAATTTTTTATTTTTATTTTTTTTCTAATAGTTACATTAATATCTGGAAGTTATCAAGTCAGTGGATATACAAAATGGAGGTGATTATCAATGGGTGGTTACGAAATCCCCAATTTCAAACACTAGCATAATCTTCATCCGCGACATTGCATTCATCTTTCATTTTCCTTTCCCCCAAACCCTTTGTCCCGAGCTAATGCCTCCACCTTCGACTCCGACTCCGACCAGATTCATCCGTCGCCTCTTGCCAGATTCTCTTCCTCACTTTATATCTAAGAACTGTCTATGAAAGGAAAGTGAAAATATCATGGAGTTAATACATATCGTCCTTCGAAACGACCCTTTTGGCCATGCCCAAATGAAATGGTAGGTGATCGCTATGAATTCCTGATCACATCATTGCGTCATGGGCTTAAATATTATAGGTTGGCCCATATGCCCGACCTCACTTAGGTTTTCTATCGCAAGTTTACAAGTCGGGCCATATGCCCGACCACACTTGGGTCCTCTCTATTCCAATTTCGTTGGTCAGCCCATATTTCCGGGCTTATTTATAAATTAAGGTCGGGCAAGTCCCGACCTCATTTCCTTTCATCTCAAAATAGTGTCCTAAAGGTCGGTCTTTCTCGACCTCACAGTACCTTAGGCCCACGTAAAGAAGTCATGGATCATCCTTGGGCTATGAGCCTGGTAAATGGGCCTAGTCCTAAGAAAGATAACTTAAGCAAGCCACTTCTTAGCAAGGTAAGTTTAATGCCTAATAGGATTCTTTCCTCAAAAGGTAAGATTCTTCAATAAGGACTCCTTCTAATGGGAGAAGGTGACGGGCTTTTAGGCCTATAAATACAGCTCTTTTTTTTTTATCAGCATTCATTCATTATAAACACAATTGCCAGCTTTATATTTTTCTCTCTACTTTCTCTCTCTCTCTCCAGAAAAATAATTCTTACATCAGAGGAGTGACGGGGAGAATCCTCCTCGCCTTTTTTTTTTTTTTGCAAATTAAAGGCGAATAAATCCATCTTTTCCAGCAATAAAGCAGTTTCAGATTTTGCCACTTCAAATTTAGAAAATTTACAGCATTGTTCACATATTATAACACCACAAGTGTACGGATCTTGACAAGTAATATAGTGGACATTTTGAGTATGAGTTATCGTATCCACAAGGAATTGGATTAACTACCAAAACTATTTTAATTCCCACTTTATTTGAATGACAAATAATTGAAGATGTGATGATTCTAAAGACTAAACTAAAAACAATAAATAATGAATAAAAGTGTGTTTTTAAATTAATTGATGTAGAGTTGGGATTTCACGTAATCAATACCTTCAATTCCATCATTCAAATTTTAATCTACTGATAAGTGTATTTTACACACTTATGTATATGTCAAAACTAGGATATTTCATTGTGGTTTTAGAATAAATTCTACCTAAGTTGTGTCTATTTGTTGTTATTTCAGAAAGAAAGAAAAGGAAGCAATTACGGGAAATAAAGGTTAAGTTAAATACAGTTGGAGAGAAATTGGTCTTAACTTTGAAGAAGTCAGAAGATTGAAGGCTATATTGAAGAAATTTAAAGAAGAAATGGCTCGATTGAAGAGAATCAGAAGTTTCGGGGTCAAGATTTTAACATCAGAAGATAAAGGGCGTGAAGTGCAAATAAAAGGTGGGGGACCTATTTAATAGGAATAAAAGATGAAAATTGCACATGCCTGATCGAACTACGCGTCCTCACCACATTACACTGAGAGGCCGCGTGACGTGAGATAGAATGGGCAGAATGCTAGAAGCTAAGATTGTACGGCCGCACCTTATTACACTGCAAGGCCGCGCAGGTCTTCTACTGGGCCGAATGTGGGCCTTTTCTCGCGGGTTTTGACAGATTTTTGCCGCTTTTTATCAGGATTTCGCCCTGAGATATATATAGAACACTGGAGGCACGATTTTGGGGACTTTTGCTCAACCTCCTAACAAATTTTCTTGGAGATTTTACATCATTTAATCGAGAGATTCAAGTAAGGCAAAAGGAGTGGAGATTAGAAGATTAACACGAGAATTCAACTCTTGGTGCAAGATTTCTTTTCTTGTTGTTAGTTTTATAAATTCCGTTATGTATTATTATTATTATTATTATTTTCATCGTTTTTGTTCTTCATTTATGATGTGTAACTAATTTTAATGTTGGGATGAACGATGTAGCCTAATTGATTATTTTAATTCCATATTCCTTGTTTTAATGATTCATTGCATGTGTTGATTTATTATTGAGTTTAATGCATGAGTTAACTGACCACTAATTCATGATTCAATGTGTTATTTCCATAATTCGAGATGTGAGTTAATAACATAGATCTAGGTAATAAATTTGATAATTGAAGATAGAGATATACTCTTGTTATTATTGCGGTCGTGTGTGAGTTCTTGTGTGTTATACATCTATATAAAGAATATTTCGAACCCTCTGTAGATATACATAGTTGATTTGTTTAGATAGAATTGATTTAAACTCGAGAGAGGAATTTCAATTTAATTTAGTGAAATCGACCAAACACATATTTAGAAAATAAAACTGGAATTAGAGTTAATGTAATTGGTTAGGTGAAATCGGGATTCCCAACTACCTTACAATCATATTTAAAAACAAAAGCAATTTTGAAATCTCATTTCTGCAAATTTTTAATTGTTTAGTTAAATTCTTAAATTTTAGTTTAAACAACAAATCATATTCATTTGTTCAAATAAGGATAAGAATTTACATATTTCGGTACTTAGTAAGCAGTCTCTGAGGGAAACAATTCAGACTTCTAGGTCCACTTTACTATTTCTCACGACCCGTACACTTGCGGGGGTATCTCGTATTGCGAGATATCAGTGAACATCTACTAATGTGATCGGTCGAGCTCACTTATGCACATGAAATTTCCCTGTCGAGTTTAAATCAACTCTACCTAATTAGTCAATCGTGTTAACGAACAACTGGTTGTAATGATTAGGTGCATGAAATACAAGAACTGAATTAAGACCGCAATAACAACGAACGTATATCTCTATCGCTCGTTCAATTACCAGGTTTTATTCCTAAGTCTAGATCATTAGCTCACCTCTCGAATTATGTAAACGATCCAATTAATCAATGAATTAGTGGCCAGTTAATTCACGCATAGAACACAAAATAAAACCATACACATGCAATCAAACCGTAAACTTTGAACAATATAATTGAAATCGTAAAACTACGCTACATCGTTAATCCCAGCAATTTGTTTAATTACACATGATATAGGGAAAAAATGCAGTAAATAATTAAATTAAACATCATAAGAAAATTGAAGAGAAAAGTAAAAGAACTCTTGCACCAAGAAGTGTCTTTACGAATTTCTCTTCGAATCTCCTTTGCCTTTGCCTCCAATTTATGCTCCAAAATCTCCAAGGTAAGATGTTGAATTGTGCCGCTTGAACATGTGTGCAAAGGTCCTGAATTCGTGTATGATAAGTCCCTTTTATAGATTTTCCAAGAAACCTAGGCTAAACCACGTTGAAATCCGTTCATGGGCTTTTCCCTGCTGGGCCTCGAACAACTGCGTGGTCGTGCAGACAAACTTTTGGTGACCGTGCAGTAGAGTGAAAATGAGTTCTGTTTAATTCAAAAATCTCACTCAGCCACCACGTGGATAACCCGAGCCCACGCAGTTCAAATCTTCAACTACAATTTCCATCTTTTCGATACATTTAAGTAGACCCTGAACTTTATTTACACATGAGTCCTTCATCTTCTGATTGCGACAATTAAGTTCCTCAACTTTTCAAACACTCCAAATCTTCTTCCACACTTCAATCCATCTTCAATTAAGCTCTCGGACCTTGATTTCTTCCACTCAACTCTCCTTGGAAATCCCGGTTGACGACAACATCATCTAGTTTGCTCCTTTAAGCTTCAATTAGCTTCGAAATGCTCATTTTTCCACTTTAGTGCTTCATTCCAATGATTTTGGAAAAATTACTAAAATATTAACAAGTATAAAGAAATTAAGTAGAAATTATTCAAGAATAACAATAATATTATCTAATTTAGATATATGAATAAGTGTATAAAATGCACTTATCAAATACCCCCAACCTAGAATTATTGTTATCCTCGAACAATGTGAAAATAAACTAATATATAAAACTAGAAAATAGCAAAAATTTTTGTTGTTTCAACATGTTCACCATACGCCCCAATAATACAAATCATTTCACATCTTTGGCAAAGAGTTTTGAACAACAAAGTACAAATAGTTTTAGTCAAGTCATGCTCAATTTTCAAGTGTGCATGTGAATAGCCAATGTCAAACTCCTACTCATGCAAAAATATACTCAACACTGGGTGGTTTATAATGCAAAATCAAATCTGAATCCCATGTGGTCAAACTATGAAGTTATAAACATTTTTGCTTACATTACTCATGGAAGATCACAACTTACTCCTTTTCTCTCAAATCCCATGTTCCCTCTATTGTGGTTTCAAAACATTCATCATTGCATTTTTCCTTACAAGATAGTCAGGATTAGAAGTATGCATGCAAAATAAGTAAAAAATAAGCAATCCCCAATTCTACAATTTCAACCTCCACAATTTTAGTCAACAAGGCTTATAAAATGCAAAAATTTTCTATAATGGATGACTATTTCTTTTTATTGTCTTTGTCTTTTACCGACTTTGTGCATAACTTTTCATACTTACTTTCTATATGACCCCTGTAGAGAGCTTTAGGTCGGTGACTTCCAAACCAGACGACTTTAGGGGCACCAGGTTCAGAGAAACCTTCAGACTTAATTACCCGAGTCATAAAGGCTTAAACAGAAAATTTAAAGATGTTTTAGCATCTTATGTGTCAGTCTACTCTCCTTACTTGCTTTCTAATTGACCCATGTAACAAGCTTTGGGCTGATAGTTCCCAACTCAGTTGGGTTTAGGGTACCAGGTTTGAAGGACCCTTAAAGCTTACTTGTTCGAGTCAAAAAAGCATTTGAATAATAGAATAAGACCTTGAGTATTTTTCTATTTTATGTTGGTTATGGTTTATACCTGTTGACCAAACTGCTTAAAATAAAGTGTAAAATCAAGAATCACACACCTTCAACTCATCAATACGTGCATATTCTAACCATTCTTTCCCCAAACTGCTCTTTTAACTGTTCGGTTCTATTGTAAGGAAAGGGTGTCTAATGATCTAAGTTCAGGGATTATCAAATCATTCCTAAGTTCAAGTTGCATCAATTTACCCCACAAGTATTAAACATATCTCCACAAAAGTAGTAACTCAACAAAGGCTATGTGCTCATAGAGATGAAATCATGGAAGTCATGACTAGTAAATAGAATTCAAGTTTTGATGTTGTCCAATTATTCAAGTTAAAGTACAATTTGATAAATACTATTTCCTAGGCAATAAACATGTCAACACAATTAATTTTTTTTTTTTAATGAAATTAAAGTAAAATTTTCCAAATAGTAGAAGTGAAGCAAGTGTGAAACAAATGGAACATAAAAACTAATTAAACACATGAAACATTTAATGTGAATTAGTGTTAACACCCCCAAACTAAAATTATACATTTCCGTCAATGTATGTCATGAAGATATTATATATAAAACAAAATAATACAAGGAAGGGTTCAATTACTTCCCAGGTTTGAGGGTGCACATTCTTTACTTTAGAGCTTCCCTTTTGAAAGTAGATTCGGATGGTGTCAATTATTCCTTGTTTTCCACTTGATGTGTACCTTGCATGAGTGAAAAACGTACATTAGAAGCATCAAATTTACAAGAAAATATAGGCAACCATGTCCACAACCCCCGAACTAAGAGCAAAGTATAAGAATGAATGTGATGTGAGAGTGATCAACTACCCCATTTGGCCTTTGATATGGCTATAAGAAATCAAGATTTTACAGAGCCATATTTGGGCACATGATAGTATGCAATGTGATCTCAAACATATTGAAGATTTAAATCATTCAAAAAGGGTTGTAACATGATGTGGCAAAGTGGTCACTTAAATCTGAAATGTTTGAAAAATGCTTACACTTGCCTTGATGTTGTTTAAGTGTGCCTAATATTTCAAGCCAAGGTTTTGTGCTCTTGTAATGATGGAAATCATGAATGGATTGCACATAGTCCAAGTTCAATATGAATTGTTGAATTTTGTTCAAAAGATTTTGCAAAAATGGGATGAAAGATTCATTTAGACATTTTAAAAAATACACAGAGTGCCCTAAACAAGGCAAGTGGAGATCATGGAGTTTGAAGCATGAAGTTATCCCAAAATTTTAACCTAAGTTTGACATTCAATCCAACACAAAAGTCTAGTCAAATCCACAACTCAATAATCCACAAACTTCAAATCTCAAGAAAAGTAAGAAAATCCCCAAATTAATCAAAATTGTAGAGTAAAGGTGGAATTCATACCTTTTTGGAGGTTGGGATGTGATGCAAGCTTGTGTAATGCTCAATTCCATGCATGATATTGCAATTTAGGTTATATCTTGTGTTGGGGGTGATTTTTGGGAGAGAAAACGTAGTTGAAATTTATGAATATGAATGATTTGCTAAAGTGTATAAAAATTTGCCGAATTTCTCCTATAGGTGACTACGCGGCCGCGCAGTAGGAAGTGCATTGGCCTCGCAGGAAAGCGCTGTAAGGTTTTGCTGTTTTGAAGGATAAAGCGCGGCCACCAAAGTGCAATGGCATGGCCACGTGGTTCTTCGGTTAAAAGAGATTTTTATGCCAATTTTGAATTTCAACTCCAATTTCTAGCCCCAAAACACCTTGTTTTCAATGTGCTAATTCACCTAAATCTACATCATATTCTGGACTAAGATTTCGTGCATGAGTTGATGACTTAACCCCACAATTCTAGCATGCAATGTAAACCAAATAATGCTATGGAATGAACAAGTTTTCATGCAACAAATTATGCTTTCACTTCTAAGGCTAGATACTCATGTTGAAATTGATGCTAACATACTTAACATAAGAAACATGCTTAGGGTAGCTTCGTAATGTGAAACAAAAATGCAAGGCAAGGAAAATTGATACTCTATGATGTTAACAAAAACAAGCAAAGCAAAGCAATTAAATCCTAAATTACTAATAAAGGATGAAATCAAGCATAATAAATAACAGAAGGATATAAGGTTGGGTTGCCTCCCAACAAGGACTCCTTTTAAAGTCTAAAACTCAACTTTTGGCAGTAAACCTCAAGGTGGTTCAAAACATGATGTCAAAACATTGTCTCCCATTTTGGATTTCTTCCCAATACTCCCAAGCTCCTCAGGTTGTGACTTGGCTTTAAGCTTCCCCTCCTTACTTGAAGATGGTTCCACCTCAATCCTTGAACAATTCTCCATATTTGGATCATTGTACTCTATCCGAGTCGGGTTAAATGTAGCATGTTCATTTTCAATCCTAAAGGTTACCTTCCTTTTTTCAACATCAATCAACGTCTGTACAGTAGCAAGGAATGGTCTCCCTAAGATCAAAGGTAGCTTGTTATCCTCCTCCATGTCCAAAATCAGCAGGAAATATGAACTTCTTAGCTTTCACCAACACGTCCTCTACAACTCCATATGAGTATCGAATAGATCGATTAGCAAGCTGCAACCTGATTGTCTTTCACTTTGGATAACCTAAATTCAATTTCATGTAAATAGACAAAGGCATTAGATTAACGCTTGCACTAAATCACTAATAATGGCAGCTTCTTCTGTAGGATTGCACTGCATTCCTCATTTAAAGATACCAAAGCACAATCTGCTAGCCTCTTCTTTTTATACATCACCTCCTTCAAGAATTTAGCGTAACTTGGTATTTTCTTGATGGTTTCTATAAAAGGGATGTTTATGTGCAATTTCTTTAGCATTTCAAGAAACTTATTGAACTGTTGATCCATAAGATGATGCGCCACTCTCTCAGGATATGAAAGTTGTGGAATATAAGCTTTCACAAGCGGCCTTGCTGTCCTCTCTTCATTATCTGATTTTTGTGGTTCATCGGGCTGGTTCACTACCTTTGGATGCTCATCCTTTTTTTTCCTCCTTCAACAACTTCTTTTGATTTTTCTGCTTTCTTCCCCTGACTTCTGGAAATTGAACCCCGCTCCTTGTAGTGAAGGCGCAAACATACTCCCCTAACTTTGTTTCAGTGTTGCTTGGTAACTATTCTGGATGTCTCTTAGTCTTGCTAGCTGCAACTGTCCCATTTGATTTTTTAATTCAGTAATTTCACCCTGATGAATTTCTATCATCTTCATTATTACTGTCACATTTTCATTCAAAGTGGTTAAACTCTGTTCCAGCTTATCCTGTTGTTGAAACCCAGAAGGGTTTTGGAGATTTTAATTATTTGACCAAGAAAAGTCAGGATTCTTTCTCAAATCTGAATTGTGCATTTGAGAATATTGCCCTTTCTGCATTTGATTATTTCCTACATAGTTTGCCTGCTCCGCACCTGGTTGACTTTGAAGTGCAATAAGACAATTATGTGATGCATGATTATCAAAACAAATATCACATATATGATTTGCCTGAACTACATATATGGGCTGCTTTCCTGAATTTACTAAAGCGTCAACCTTTACAATAAGTGTTGTAATTTCATCTACTTCGTGAATTCCTCCAACATTTGGTGTTACCCAATCCAAATACCACTGATAGCAATTTGTTGCTATTTTCTCAAAAATATCAGCTGCTTGCTCATAGGTCAAATCCATAAGTGAACCACCACATGCTGAGTCTGCATGTCTCTTATTTTAATGCTTCAACCCATTGTAAAATTGTTGGACTAAAATCCAGTCAGATTTACCGTGAATGGGACACTGTCTCGGAAATTCATTGTATCTCTCCCATGCCCCAAAGATTGATTCCTCTCACTGTTGATTGAAAGCAAGGATCTCTCTTGTGAGTTTTAACATTCAGTCGGGTGGGAAAAATTTATTCACAAATTTCTGACTTAACATGGCCCACGATGTAACATAATGATCCGACCATGAATAAACTAAGATTTCGCTTGTCTGCTAGAGAGAAAGAGAAGAGCTTCATTTTGAATGCCTCATCTGGAACTCCATTCAATTTCTGCATGTCACATATTTCCTGAAAAGTTCTAAGATGTGCAAGTGGGTCCTCTGAAGGTAGACCATGAAAAACACGTATGTGCTGGATAAGTGTAATCAATGATGTCTTCATTTCATAGTTTTCAGCTGGAATTTGTAGCGGAGCGACACATGTTCGAATATCATCCACAGGGGGAATCATGTAATCCCTCAAAGGTTGCCCCCTAGGTATTTGCTATGGCTCCAATACAATTGCTTGCTGCTGATTTAACTGATGTGCATTCATAGGAACCTGTTGATTGTTCGGAGGTTGAGGATTGTTTGGAACTCTATCTTCTACCATTGTTTTGATGAAATTCTTCCAACTTATATTATCGCCTTTGTGAAGATTTCCTTTGATTTCTGCGTCACAAAGAGACAAATCACAGTTTCTTCTTCTTCTTCTTCTTCTTTTTTTTTTTTTTTAAATAATCTTCTTAACAATAACTAAAGAAAAAAAGTACTAAAAATTAAAATTCAAATTAAATAAACAAACAAAAGATATTGACATTAATCACAATTCCTTGGCAACGACGCAAAAAAACTTGTTCACCTATTATAACACCGTAAGTGTACGGGTCGTGATAAGTAATATAGTGGACTTTTTGAGTTCGAGTTATCGTACCTACAAGGAATTGGATTAACTACAAAAACTATTTTAATTCCCACTTTATTTGAATGACAAATAATTACAAATAACAAATAATTGAAGATTTGATGATTCTAAAGATTAAGCTAAAAACAACAAATAATGAATAAATGTGTGTTTTTGAATCAATTGATGTAGAGTTGGGGTTTCACGATTTCATGTAATCAATACCTTCAATTCCACCATTCTAATTTTAATCTACTAATGTGATCGGTCAACCTCACTTATGCACATGAAATTCCCCTCTCGAGTTTAAATCAACTCTACCTAATTAGTAAACTGTGTTAACGAACAGTTGGTTCTAATGATTAGGTATATGAAATACAAGAACTCAATTAAGACCGCAATAACAACGAACGTATATCTCTATCGCTTGTTCAATTACCTAGTTTTATTCCTAAATCTAGATCGTTAGCTCACCTCTCGGATTACGAAAATGATAATTCAAGCATAGAATACAAAATAAAACCATAAACCTGCAATCAAACCGTAAACTTAGAATAATGTAATTGAAAGCGTAAAACTACGCTACAACGTTAATCCCAACAATTTGTTTAATTACACATAATA
Source organism: Ligustrum vulgare (assembly GCA_963555705.1). NCBI lineage: Eukaryota > Viridiplantae > Streptophyta > Magnoliopsida > Lamiales > Oleaceae > Ligustrum > Ligustrum vulgare. The sequence goes on along the minus strand of OY743187.1, from coordinate 43,904,173 downwards.
TAGGAAAACAAAACGTAGTAAATAACTAAACTAAACATCAAAAGCAAATTGAAGAGAAAAGTAAAAGAACTCTTGCACCAAGAAGTGTCTTCACGAATTTCTCTCTGAATCTCCTTGCCTTTGCCTCCAATTAATGCTCCAAAATCTCCAAGGTAAGATGGTGAATTATACCTCTTGAATATGTGTGCAAAGGTCCTGAATTCGTGCATGATAAGTCCCTTTTATAGATTTTCCAAGTAACCTAAGCTAAACCATGTTGAAATTCGCCCATGGGCTTTTCCCTGCTGGGCCTCGGACAACTGCGCGACTGCGCAGGAAAAATTCTAGTGGCCGAGCAGTAGACTGAAAATGGGTTATGTTTAATTCAGAAATCTCGGGCGGCCACCACGTGGATAACTCGTGCTCGCGTGGTTCAAATCTTCAACTGCAATTTCCATCTTTCAGGAACATTTTAGTTGGCCCCTGAACTTTATTTACACACGAGTCCTTCATCTTCTTATTGCGACAATTAAGTCTATGAACTTTCCAAACACTCCACATCTTCTTCCAAACTTCAACCCATCTTCAATTAAGCTCTCAAACCATGCTTTCTTCCACTCAACTCTCCTTGGAAATCCTGGTTGAGGACACCATCATCTATTTTTCTCCTTTAAGCTCCAATTAGCTTTGAAATGCTCATTTTTCCACTTTAGTGCTTCATTCCAATGATTTTACGAAAATTCCTAAAATATAAACAAATATAAAGCAATTAAGTAACAATTATTCAAGAATGAAAATAATATGATCTAATTTAGACACATGAATAAGTGTATAAAATGCACTTATCAAGCATCAATTGGCTTCGTCTGTAGGAAGAGAAACGATTAGCTATGATTAATAGACGTCAAACTCGCCCTTCCACATCTACGGGGCAACCACTTCCTGCTAATAAATCGGCTGACGGAAACAGTCCCCCACCTCTCGAAGATGTTCAGGAAGAACAACATCTAGAAGTCTTTCCGATTAACGAGTCTGTTAGTCAAGAAGCTTTAAATGAACACCAGCGATAGCTCCATTACCTTTGCCAGATTCTTCAACAACAAGTTCAACATCAAGCAGTACTGGGGATGAACAACCCCGAAGTCGTACCCAGGGATGATTAGAGATCAGCCAATCCGTGGATAATGATTCTCCGGGGATCAGGGGAACTAATCCTATCCCAGAAGGATAATCAAACATGACACAACAAGAAATTTTCAGAATTATTCAGGAAGGAATAGCTGAGGGATAAGACAAAATACGGAAGCTTGGGCCTCTTTCACGAGAAGAACCCCTCTAACCCTTAAAATAATAGTGTTCCCCTTACCAGAAAGATTCAAATACCCTCGGATAAAGGAATATGATGGAACCACAGATTCCAAAAATCACCCAAATACATACACCAATGTCATGGATAGACAGAATGCTTCTGATTAGATATTATGTAAGGCCTTTCAGCATACCTTAACCAATGCTTCTCGAGATTGGTTCTCCACCATACCATCAGGGTTGATTTCATCTTTCGTTGATCTTACCGATAAATTCACAGCATTTTTTGTAAGTAGCGAAAGGATAAAGAAGACTGCTACTTCCCTCATGCAATTGAGACACAGACCTAGAGAAACACTACGGGAGTTCATGACCCGCTTCAACCGTGAGACACTTCAAATTCCTGATCTTCGCATTACATCGGCAACTTCAACTCTAACCTTATCTATAAGGAGCCAAGAGTTCAGAATATTCTTATCTAAGAATCCGCTTACAAATGTAACGGAACTTCTCAAAAGAGCCAAAAAGTACATAAACATGGATGAAACCCTGTTGTCGAAAGGGCTCAACATCAAAATCTTGAATCAACAACAGTACAATCTTCAAAACCAGTCAAAATTATAAAATGCCAAATAGATTTGCCATCTATGGAGTCTTCTATATTGAGGTTCTGGTGGTAATTTATTTTTTACTAAGCCTGGAACTTGAGAATTATCAGTTTCAACAATGAATTTTTTGGATAACAAAAATAATGAAAACTTTTTATTCCTCTAATAATTGCTAACAATTCTTTCTCGTGAATAGTATAATTTATTTCTGCTTGGTTAAACGTTCCACTGAAATATCTGTAAATTTCGTTAAGATCTGTTTTTAATATTGCTACCCAATATTTATCTGAAGCATCAGTATTAACTGTTAGATTATCTTTTTCATGTGGTAATCTTAATTTTGGCAGATTCTTACATTCTTCCTTGAGTGATTTGACAATTTCTGCGTGCTCATTACTCCATCATTTGGTATTCGTTTTTTTGAGTAAAATCTGAATTTTATGTCTCTTTTTTGAAAGATTTTCAATAAATCCTTTTGCATAATTTAAACATCCTAAATTTTTTTGTATTTGTTCCTTTGATTCTAATTTGTCTGGAAAACTTTATATCTTTTTAGATATATGAGTTTGTAATTTTATTCCCATCTTATCTATTGATAATCCAAGAAAATCAATTTCTTATTTTTCTACTATAGCTTTACTTTTTGAAAGAACAATTCCTTCTTTTTTGCATTCATTTATAAATTTTATCAAATGATTTCTATGTTCTTCTCTATTATTAGAACATATCAATATATCATCAACATTGACAATTAAGAATTCATTAAATTTTCTAAATATGTTATCCATTCTTCTTTGATATATTTGTGGTGCATTTTTTAAACCAAATGGCATAACCATCCATTCATACTTACCTTGGGTGTACAAAATGCGGTATATTGAATACTATCTTCTTCCATTTTTACTTGCCAAAATCCTGATTTACAGTCAAATTTAGAATAATATTGTTTTCATTTTGCAAGATTTATTAGTACCTCTTTGTTTGGTAAAAAGTATCCATCGACTTTGGTATATTTGTTTAATTCTTTATAATTTATCACCATCTAGTTTTTCTTCTTTTTTGTTCAGAATGTTTCATTACCATGAAAGTTGGACTACTATGGGGTCCATTACCTGGTTTGATTAATTTTTGGTTAAGTAATTCTTTTATTTGATTTTTAAATTCTTGTGTATCTTGTATAGTACATCATTGGTCTAACTCTTAGGATAACATTTTCTGTTAATTCTATTTTAGCTTTTGGATGATGTGGTTTCCAAAATAACAATGAATTTTTTCCACAAATATTTTCTAATTGATCAATGATTTTTTTTCATGTTTATTTGTATATTTGTTTTCAAGATTTTTTTATACATTATTTTTTTATTTTATTTTGTGTAATTGGTTTTTTCTCACATTTATCACCACGCTTATTTTTTATTTCATTTTGTGTAATTGGTTTTTTCTCTCATTTATTACCACGCTGTGTTAGCTGAACTCTGTAAGGTCGAAATTCTCTTGATATTTTTAGTAAATGTCCACAAGGTGTTTGGAACATTATCATGTAATTATTTTGTTTATAATATTGAAATTATTGTATAAAGTCATTTCCTAATAATATATCACATTCTAATTTGTTGTAATTATATATTTTATTTTCAACGATTTGTTTATTTCCAAGTATTATATCAATTTTATCAGCACTACTAATTATCTGAGTACTTTCTCCTGTTACTCCTATAATTTTTATCTTTCCATTAGTATTCAATGATTTTATTAAGAAATTTTTGAATATCGTTATATCACTTCATGTATCTATTAATGCTCATGTTGTTATATTTGTTTCAACAATAGTAACTTGAATATAAACAGCCAATGGAAAACTTATTTGGTTATTCATTTATTCAGTTTTTCTACGTAATATAGTTTGACCATTATGGGTTATGTATAATCCTTCACGTTTTATACTATAATCTTCCAATCCATTTAGGAAGGCTTCCTTCCTTTCAATAACTCGTAAGGGTTCCTTTCTTCTTTCTTTCGGGGTACCTTATTTAAAAGATAATTAGCTGATAACACAGCTTCCCCCTACATGTTTCGAGGTAACCCAGAACTTAATAACATTGCATTCATCATTTCTTTCAATGTTCTATTTTTCCGTTCAACAACACCATTTTGTTGAGGTGAATAAGGTGCTGTTGTTTCATGTTTAATTCCGTGTTGTGCACAGAATTCAGCAAATGGTGATTCATATTCACCACCTCTATCACTTCTCAACACTTTGATCATTTTGTTGAGTTGATTTTCAATTTCATTCTTATAGAGAACAAATTTCTCTATAACTTCGTCTTTACTTTTAAGCAAATATACAAAACAATATTTTGTGCTATTTTCGATAAAAGTAATAAAATATTTGTTGCCTCCCCTTGTTTGCACAGATTTTAAATCACATACATCGGTGTGAATTAAATCAAGCGGTTCAGTTTTTCTTTCAACAGATTGAAATGATGACCTTGTCAATTTTGCCTCAACACAAGTTTCACACTTATGTTTATGATCAATTTGGAATGTAGGTATGCAATTCAAGTTAATTAGTCTACGTAAAGTATCGTAATTAACATGTCCTAGTCTACCATGCCATATATTGGAAGACTCAAGCAAGTAAACGGAAGAGTTATTCAGTTTATTCATTTTTGGTTTAATAGCCATAACATTGAGCTTAAAAAGCCCATCACTTACATAACCCTTTCCTACAAACATTCCAGACTTGGACAAAATAACTTTGTCTGACTCAAACACCATACGAAATCCATGCTTGTTCAACAGCGAGTCGGACACCAAATTCTTGCGAATCTCCGACACACAGAGCACGTTGTTTAGAGTCAGCTCTTTCCCTGATGTCATCTTTAGAACCACCTTTCCAATTTGTGGTCAATTTTTAAGTCGTTCGGTCCGACATTCGTGTACGAAGGTCGCACCCGCACACAAGTTCAAGGCTCGAAGGCCAAGTCGGTCCAAGATTTGCACCCCCCCTGCGGGCGCGTAGGCCATGAAGGAGTCTCTATGCAACAAATGGTTACACCTTACAAATTGTTAACCATATATAAATTGGTCAACAAACTCATTTCTATCCTATGTGGGATAACTATTTAAGCATTCTCAATATTTCCACATTTTTTCCATTTTCCAATGTGGGATGGAACTATTATTTATAGCCTCCACTTATTCCTACTTTTCCATTTTTAACCAATATGGGATTATAATCCCTTTTAAGGCTCCTCTTCAAATCCCAACTTTCAATCAATGTGTGATCAATTTCACATTCACACAAGTGAAAATCAATTGCCACCAATATATTTTCCAACATTTCCTAGAAATAAGAAAGAATATTTAGGTCATGTTATCTTTACTGTTTTAAGACTGTTTTCTAGTTTTTATATTTGAAAACATTAAAAACACGTTTTCTTTACCATTTTCGAAAACGCATTTAAAAAAAAAAAATGTATACAAAATGCAAGAAGCTCAAAATCTCATTTTGTTTAAGCGTTTTAAGTGTATTTTAACAAAAAAATGATTAAAACGTTTTTTTTTTAAAGAATTATCCTAATTTAGAAGTAAGCCTAAAATAAAGTTTTGTTGAATTCAATATCAACATTACAAAAAAACATTCAGTGAGAATTCTTGTTGTTATATTTAAAAAAATGCTTTGAACACGAACTCTGTGTGTGATTATTTTGGCTTAGCATCACTTGCATCCATTTTGTCTACATGAACTTATGTTTCATTGTGACTTGAACATGAATGTAACAACAATAATTAGATAAGTTAATTTTTTATGATATATTTTTGGGACCTTATTCATTAATGACTTTGTCTATTTTTATAATATTTTTCCAATAAAAATTAGATAAGCTAATTTCTTAAAATAGAAAGTAAATCTTCAAAAGATATAATATATATATAATTTAACTCACAAGCAAATTAATTACAAATAATTAAAGTATTATTTTACAAAATTTCAAATAGAACATATTTTTTAATTTATCGTTTTTAGAAATAGTTTTTAGAAATGGCAAACAAAACGAGTTTTCAACATATTTTAAAATAGGAAATGAAAAAAATAAAATAAAAATATTTTCAAAAATAAAAACAGAAAATGAAATACAAACAGAACGTCACCTTAATGTTTTGGTTTACATAAGAAAATTATATTTATATTAGCATTATTATTATTATTATTATTTCTCTTGTTTTTAAAGATGTACATTTGAGTGGAACGATAGTTTAATATAATATTTTAAGTTAATTCAATAATTTTTATTTTAAAATTATCATTATCTAATTTGGTAACACTAAATTCGTAAGAGCAACTTCAATGGTGGTGTATATTACATTTATTAGATGATTTACATCTTCAATTTGCCTGGAATGAGCTCCAATGGGAAGTGTATATTGGATGTAAATAAACATTTTGATGAAAAATGTATAGTTGCCTTTGTTTGTTAAAATGTTGGTGTTTAAAAACATGTTTTTTTTATGTTTTCTAGGTAAGATGTATGGTTGAAAATTGAAGAGAGAAAATATGTGTGGTTAAAAGATGATTTTGGAAATTGTGTTGTTTAAAAACTTGTTTTTTTGGCTTTTGCCAAACAGTCATTTGCATCTCGCATGGCTCGCTTCCGTGCAAATTTCTGGAGCATTTTGGCTGAATTCATATGAATTTATATTTTCACAATCTCGCTCTAGTGCTAGCGAATGACACACACTATGGCACCCTTCAAAGCACAATAGCTGAGCCCCACCAAAACATGGGACCATAGCATGTACCCTTCGTTGCACCGGATCAATTTTGTTTATGGTTATATATATCCCCATATATGGGGATCAATCAATTGGCTCTCTTTTAAGAACCTTTTCACATTAAATATTGTTTTTTAACTTCTTAATCAAACAAGTATCCCTTTTTTTCTTGAGACACAGGTGAAATCATGTATTTGCATATGATACTTTTTACTAGGTCCCAGTAATATTATGTATTTATGTCTTCCAATGAATCAAGGGAAGCTTCAATCTATAGAAGTGATGACAGTCGTTACCACATTGCCTGCCGGATGAGCGTAATTTCTTTTTCACCAAGCTAGAGGATTTAATTTGTATTGATTGTAGTTGAACCTCTGGGTTAAATTTCCCCTTGCTTGATTAACTTAGAAGGTTATATGCAAGCCATATCTTATTTTATATGTAATGATAATGATTTTTTATTTTATTTTTTTTTATTTTAGTGGGCCAATTGGTGAAACTATTGGGAAATTTGCTATGAAACTATCGGGAATGTGAGTACTGTTTTGTAGATCTTTCATCTTAAGAGTTTGTGAGTTTGCATCAAATTGTTTGTGTGTATGTCAAACATAAATTTGTTTGGTGCTCACTCATTCAGTTTCTAGGCAATAGAATCATGATGTGCCCTTTGAAGGACCAAATTCCTTGTGAGAAGAGATCTAATTAGATAACTAATTTTTTATACGATTGGATAAAGAGGGAAAGAAAAACCATTAGGTCAAAGTCTTTAGAATTTGGTAAAAATAAATTGAGTAAGTAAATTAAGCAAAACTTGCACATTTTTTGTATTCTAGCATAGAGATCGATTAATACGAAAAATGTCGTCTTTAGTATTACCCAATAAACTTATGTAACATTATTAATAGATATTATGAAGAGAGGGAAGACATACATTACTTCTGTTCTGTGGGTGGTCTTTGCCATTTGGTCTTGTGAAATGCTGTTTGTATGAATGGACCAACTTTCAATAACACATTTAAGTATATTATATTCTACTCATATAATGCCAATTACACTATATTCCTTGTCTTTTGCAATTCTACATAAGGAAACTTCATTCTGTAAGAAATTGTTTTGAGCAGATTTACTTGAGCTCCATTAAATGAGTTTTTGGGATAAAATGTAATTTCGAATACTTGTTTTTTGAGGAATGTGGTTAATAAATTTTGGGTTTACTTATAATATTATTTTATGAAAGAATGTTTAGTTAAAAATGAGTTTTAGAAAAATGTATTCTTGAAAACTGAAACCCAAACACAAGCTTATTGGAACACAATTTTCTTTTTCCCGTGATTACTTTTACATCAATCAATTAAATTTAATTAATTTTTAGTTCATTTTCATTTTTCTCTTCAATTCCTACAATATTCTCATTAAAATCGTTCAATCATCGTCGTGCCACTTCCATTTTCCTTCGTGGAGGCTCTACAACCTACTTAGGATGTGTGAGTTGTTGGAAGACATCACCATTGAACTTTCATCAATTATATAACGTATTTAATAAATTGTCTGACTGAATTTGATGAAAAGCATTATAAAAAATTAATAGTGTCCAAATGTGATACTAAACTTGTACTCTAAGTATCATAAAAATTTGAAAAAAATCAAGTCGTGATACAAGAAAAATTTGAAAAGTATTGTAAGTATCATATCTTGATAATTTAAAAATATCATAAGTATCATACCATGGAACTTGTTTTGAAGAACATAAATTTCAATTTAAAAAAATTGAAGTATTAATCAGTGATCAGATGCTTTTAAAGAAAGTAGGTTTCAATTATGGATTAATGCTACTTGTACTAGAATCTTGACAAAGAGATTGACAAAAAATGAGTTGGGGGCTTTGTATGTGTTGATTTAAGTGTTGATGTGATGTGTAAAATGATAAGATTGTGACACGTGTGTATTAAGTAAACCCTCTTGTTAAATTTCATGTATAAGTAACATTTCTCTTTCATTATCTTTATTTTTATAATATATAAAGGTTGGGTAGTTTCTAAAAACAATTCCCGACCATTATTTTAAGGGGGTAAGGTTGTAGCGACCAAGAAATTTTCACATATTAAATAATTATTTTAAATTATGAATATGTACCGCTGCGATCTCACCCTTTTTAATTTAAAGTCACGATGTATTCGTCTAGCCGAGTCGAGAAATATCGAGTCCAATTCAATTTTAAATAAATTTCGAGTTTCTAAATTTATATTATTTTATTTAATTATTTATTTATTTTATTCTTTTCAAAAATCGTTTTAAACTCGAATTTTGTGTTAAGCTCATTTTATCAGATTCATTTTTCCGACTCAATTGATTTTACGCGTATTATTTTTCTCGAATTTCGTGTATTACTTGTCAGGATTTCCATAACATCCCATCAACCCATACCTCCACCAACTTCCACCAACCACATCCAATTCCATACCCTAGCTCTCACTTCACCCCAACCCTATCCTTATACATCACCAACCCTCTCTCTTAACACAACCACAATCATGATTTCCAGCCATTCCCATATTGTTGTTTCAGTCTCAACAAAACCACCACATCCGCCGCCAATCATCACAACAACCAAACCACTTCCCTTACGCCATTTCCACCCATTTCCGAACCAGCCCAGCTCCAATGCATCATCACCTCGACCGCAGCCAACCACTACACCATCACCGCACAACCAGTTCGGACCACCTCTCACCGCCACTGCCCTATTCAAATCAAACCCAAACACCAATTGAATCATTGTCATCATCACCTCGACCACCCACTGCCCGCACCCAAGCCCCTTTGCAGCCCGCAACCACACCGCTTACTGCATAACCCCCGTAAAGCACCACAGCCACCATAATACTCCGAAGTCACCACCCATTCCCAAACCGCCACCATCAACGGCCAACCTCCACTGCCTCCTCCAAATCCTCATCAAATAAGCCAAAATCAAAATCAAAACCAAGAAGAGAAAAACCCATAATCCCAGGAATCCATTTCATACCTCAATCACTAGTCTTTCCGCCGGAAAATCATGAACTCGACCTCGATTTACCTCAGTTTCCACACCCAACCTCACACCTAAACCCCAAATCGGAACGCCCTCTTGAACCGCCACTTGTAGCCACCCTGCACCGGCGTTTCACCGGCACATCACCGGCTGAAGGGCCGGACTTGCGAGGAGCGTCACAGCTCCTTCTCTCCCTTCTCTGCTTCGACCCGAACAAGTGAGAGAGAATGAGTGAATATTGTTTTTAATAATTTTGATTTTGAAAATTACACTTTAGTCCCCAAGTTTTTAAAGTTAATTATTTCAGTCCTTTTTGGTTTTAAAACTAATCATTTCAATCCTTTAGTTTTTAAATAGTTTTAAACAGTCCCCTCATTTTAAAATCAATTATTTCAATCCCAACAGTTTAATATTTGTTTTGAGCTTCAACCCAAATTTTGAAAAGTTCCATTTTAGTCCCCAAAGTTTCAAATGTTTCATTTCGTCACATGAGTTCAAATATTTTAAAACTCTATCATTTAAATAAAAAATCTGATTATTTCAGCCTGAATATTTTAATAACGTTTTATTCGAGTCCTAAAAGTTTTGAAAAACTTCACTTTAGTCTCCAAGTTTAAAGATATTCATTTTAGTCCTCCAACTTTCAAAATCACCGATTTCAGTCCCTAAATTTTAAATTATCATTTTAAAGTATAAATTTCAAAAGACTAATTTAACTTATTTTTCTAATTGGTTAGACGAGGCGTACGGAAATTTAAAGGATTTAAGTCATTCCCGCTCAACCACACTCGTTAAGTTTAAGGTAGACTCGCCCATATTAATTGATTTAAATTATGATTGCATGTGAATGTGTATGTTATGTGACTTGTGTGAAAGTCATTTTAATGAAAAGATACGAGAATGTATTTCTTTAGAAATATTTATGTTGTTATGCTTTTATGCATGAAAAAGAAAGAAGGGAATGTCTTGCAAGATAAATGATGATGTTATGCATAACTTACGTGCCTTATGTGCACGAGAAGAAAGAGTAACCCACACCCTATGATTTTAAAGAGCCTATGATTTTTCAAAGAGAAACCATGTGCTTTAATGCACGAGAAGAGCAACACACACCCTATGATTTTTAAAGAGCCTGCATTTATGTGTTCAATTATAATGTAGATTAATTAATTGGCGATGAGTCTACTAAATATTTCTATGAAATGCTCATGTCTATTTTAACAATATTTGCAGATTTCGGAGAGGGTGACAAGTGATGGATGATTGTTGCAATAGTCGTTAAATAATTGAGAATCTTATTTTGATTATCCCTATTTCTAAACTTTGGCTATTTTTGAGATTTTCAATTATTTAAGAAATTATGGCATTGTCGAATGTTTTATATTATTAATGGCTTGATTCGTTATTCTGAATATTTTCATAAATGTTTTCGAATTTTATCGACCATTACAGTTTATTTAATGTTGGCAAAAAAATGAGTTTCAGTTATTTCTTCCGCTAGAATATTATTTTAAAGTTTAGACCAGAAAGAACGTGGTGAACTGGGTATTTTGAACTCGGGGCACTACACTTAATGCTTTGATTTCTTTTTAATTAATAACATCAATAGAATGATTAATATATTTTTTATCATTATTAATTTTAATAAATATTTAAAAATTATAGGGTATAAGATTTTTCGTATAATTTCATGATCTCCAACTTTACTCAGTTGTTGACTATTTGACTTTGATTTTTTGAAAATTGATTTTGTGAAAAAAGTGATTTTTTAGAATGTATAGTTAAAAAGAAATATGAAAAATTGTAAAAAAATAAATTTTTAAAGAATGTGTGATTGAGAATGAATGATCAGAAAAATTGAATCTTGAAAATCTATTTCATATGGGTAAGTGATAAAGTATTATGTCTTGAGAGTTGAACAACCGCACCACTTTTATGAATCGAGATGTATAGATGATTTCTTAGTATATAAAGTTAAATGAATTTGCGATATACATTCATTAAAATTTAATCAAAACTAACATTTCATGTTACTTAATTTGCTACATTCATTTAAATATATGACTACATGTACTTAGTTTGTAATGTTAAAGTAAATATGAAATGAAATATTTGTTTAATAAATTTTAATATCAAATATTTTAATACAATAGTTAGTACCAGTTCTAATAGTATTATTCGGATAGTGATAAATTATTTATGATAATCTAGAAATTATATATTGAAAAGTTTAATTACATCAATAATCATTAAAATTGAATGCTTATGCAATTGGTCGAAGTATTTTTTTTTTAAAGTAGTAATTTATTTAAGTTCCTAATTATTACAAATGTGGCAACTTTGAAAAAAAATGGCCTCTATTCAGTACACTGTAATCAAACCCTCATTTTAAAAAAAAAAAAAATCATTTTCAACTAACAATCTATTAATAAAATAATCTACATATAATTTTTTTTTTTAAAAAAAAAAAAATCATACTTTTTAACAGTACAGTGTACCAAAATTTACTGTTACAAACTACATTATTTGAAGTAATGAGTCTCAAACAGGTGCTTAAATATACATTCTCCACAAAATCATTATTATTAAACTCATTTCCTAAAATGATAATTAGTAGTATTAATTCACTATTTATTATTCATTTGGACAAAATTCAGATTTAAAATAATCCAATGGAATGTAGATTTTTAAATAGCTGTATTTTTCAGGTCCCGAATTTTCTTGGTCCATCTTCCCCTCTTGAAAATCAATTATAATTAAAAAAAAAACACTTTGACAATATCACATAAATATTTTTATTTAAAAATAGAAAATGAAAGAGGATGAAATAAGAACGTTCATCAATCTATTTTCCTTTTTCTTTTCCTTTTCCTTTTCCTTTTCATTTTAATAAAATTCTAAGTGTATTTCACAAGTATATCTATTTTTTTTACTTATTACAAATTATGTTTAAATGTAATTTTTATTTTCCATTTTAAGTTTTAAATCAATTTAAATTACAATATTTAAAGAAATTAATGAAACAATATACATCCGAACCGTAAAAAAGTAAAAAATAAAATTAAGGTGTGTGTAATCTACCTTTGTAATTAATTGTCTTCCTTCATTTCTCATTTTTAATTAAATATTCATTCCATATGTTAACATATAAATTCAATATATATGGGTAACAAATGTTCGTGCATCGCATGGGTATAACACTAGTGATACCAAAAGTTGGGTATTTGTGCAAGTGTCCCAACTTTTTAACTGCACATTTTATCAATTTTTATCAAAATTTGCCCGTATTTGGTAAACCCATTATAAAAACATTTATAAATTGCACAATCTCTCGTACTATTTTTTAACCACACATATTTTTTAAATCATTTTAAATCACATATTTTATCTTGAAAGCAATAATATACCATTAATAAACAATAAATGGCCGCCCAAATAGTGCATTAATTTTTAACTAAAACAAACAGGAGCTTATAAATATAGACACGCCGGGGCATGTTAGTTTACCGTCTTTAAATTTGTATATTTATAAATTATATGATATCTTTATCGAGTTCTGATATTTGATGGTGAAATCTTTTAGATTTGGGAGTAGTTATTTGTTATTTTAAAATAACTTTATTCAAAGTTATATATATATATACACAAAATAGGATGCATGACCCATGGTGTATGGTGAGAGGGTGTACTATTTTCTCTAGAAACGCATGTCCATTGTAATTTGCATCTGAAGTTCATGCTCACCACTAAAACATACCTAAATGTTTTCTTCTATTAGAAAACAAAGAGATAGTTGCATAGTGACTCCAACAAAAGAAACTCAACTCTCTTTGTTTATACTTTATACAACAGATACATTTGATATTAGTCACCATCTTACCATGTTATTTTTATGTTATTGGTTAAGTTCACTAAATCATCGAATTAATAATGTTAAGGGATAAGATCTCACATCGAATGAAGATGAAAACATAGATCAATTTATAAGGGTTTGGACTATTCCTCTTAACAAAGTTGATATTTTAATATGGGACCCCTAATCTTAACATGGTATCAGAGTCCATTAAGCTCCAAAAACAATTCGATCCGATTAAGATTCAAAATGAGCACACGAATTTCAAGATTGATATGCTCAAACGAGCCACCATCTTGAGGGGTCTTGTTAAGGGATAAAGTCTTACATGGTATAAAGATGAAAACGTAGGTCAATTTATAAGGGTTTGAGCTATTCCTCTAACAATGTTTACCTTTTAAGATGGATGCTCAAATCTTAACAAATAATTTATCGAACAAAATATAAATACAATTAGAAGTATTCAATATATGCCTTTAAAGCTAAGATTTGGTGATGTTTGTGTGGTTCTATATAATAGTATAAACTTTTAAATTAATCAAATTGTTTAACATAGTAACAAAACAAATAAAATTCTTGAGTCAAAGTCTCATTTTCACTTATTTAATAATTTTGGCCTTTAAATGGAGTGGTTAAACAATATACGCTCGATTTTAGGCGTGCACATATTGTGCGGGTGTTTGTGTGGTTCTTTGTTATCATATATATAAAGAATCTTGGAAATGTTATTCTTAGAAACAAAAGAAGCAATACCTAGACCCATAAATTAATTAAGAAATTAATTATGACGAAAACCTAATGTGTTTCTTATTTTTACTTTTTATTGCATTTGGATGAAAACAATATTTGATACTAACACCCACTTGCATGGCCAATGCAAATATCAAGCAAAGGTGAAATATGGGTCCCATTTTATTTAACGTTTTCTCAATTCTCTTCCTTTTTCTTTTCGTAATTAAGTGACTCCTATGAGTATTCCCTAAGCATTTCTGTTGAGAACTTGCTCATTTGCACATGCACCTTTATTGTTCATAATAATTATATAAAATTGGGATATGTAGTTGCCTTTTGCATACCGTGAAATTATTGGCTTAGAACCAAATTAAAAAATCCTTAGAAATGTTATTTTGTTTAACATAAATTTGTGTGACATTTCGAGAATTACTTAGGGGGGGAGGAAATAAATAAAGGACTTACGATTGTTCAAACCGATTGAGAATTAATTTTTTAATAGTTAAATAAATTTGTTAAATATTTTTACAAGTTAATTTGGATTTTGGTATTTTTACTAAAAGGGGTCAAGGTTTTATAAAAGGGTGCAATAAGATTTTTCTTAAGGTGTTGTGCATTTCTCTTGAACAAGGTTTTCTGGTTTCTATCTTCAAAATAGAACTTGAGTTTTTCTTCATTATACAAAAAGAAAGTTTATCTTCTTTGTTTTATTGAGAGTGCATTTTTGGTTTTCCAATTGTATGGTTGTAAACCTACATCTCGGTCAATATTCGAATTCATTGTGGTTTTGTCATTCTTGAGTGATTATTCTTGTCGTTCTTGATTATATCAGAGTTTGGTGGAATAATTTCCAAAGGAAGGTTGCCAAGAATCAAGAATCATCGACCAAAGGCAAAAAAGGCTGCTGGAAGAATTACCGTCCAGTAGAGTAGAAGCCAGGCAATAGGTTGTGACCGCCCGACCTAAGGAAGAAGTGCAGACACTGACCGGTGAAGCAAAAACCAGTGGAAGAGTGCACTGACTGTGTCTGTAGAAAATTTCCAAGAAGCTGTGCAAGGACCGGAGGAAGAAAATCTGTGAAAAAGTGACAGTAAGAGATTCCAAGACTGCACTGACCGAAGAAGGAGACTGTCATTTTTCAAAACTCCGAACTCCAGCCGGTCAACTGCTGAACTAAGACCACCAGAAGAACCGCGGTGTGGAGGAGGACGTTCGCCTGAAGTGTGGGTGGCAACCGGTAGCGGAAGGCGGGGATTTGGCAGGAAATCAAAAGTTGCAACCGAAACTTAAAACTCAAATTCCTGCTGGTAGGGAGCTCCGATCGAGAAACGGTTTGGGCCATTGGACTCGCAACATCAAGGAGAATCTTCCAGTGTGTCGGGCATATTTCCGGAGGCAGCGGCAGAGGTGTTTTTCGGCGGCGGCTTCGGCGACGAATTTCGGACAGATTGTTTTACAGGACCTGCAGAGTCCATATTCGAAGTCCGTTTCACCAAATTCAATTCGGATATTGTTTAAGGTTTGCAAATGGTTTTTTGCATGATTCTTTAGTTTGATTTTTTGAAATTGAACTGTGCATTGAAGACTCCTATTGTAGTTGTACGAACATTTAGGATAATTTCTGAGCTCGGGGTTTTGTGAACAAATCGAGGAAGGGCTAGAAGTTGGGATTCCTTGAGGTTCGAGTTTGACAAGATTAGGTTTTAATCTTGGGTATTATTCAATTTTACAAGATTAGGTATTAATCTTGGGTATTAAATTCTGCATTGTATATCGATTTTGTTGTTGCTGTTATTTTACTTGCTGGAATTTGCAAGGGGGAGTGATTAGTATCATTCGGTGAGCAACGGTGTTTTTGAACAATGGTTTCAAGGATGGGAACTAGGGTCGAACTGGATAAGTTCGATGGTAAAGGGGATTTCTCCCTTTGGAAACGGAAAATGAAAGCAGTATTGATGTAACAAAGGGTTGCAAAGGCATTGGAGGTACAATCCGAATGGCCGTAGGCATTTTTGGCCAAAGTTGATGATGTAGCTGAAATTCAAGAAGTGGCATACAGCACTCTGATTCTTCATCTCTCAGATAACGTTCTGAGGTAGGTAAATGATTCTAAAACTGCTTTAGAAATCTGGAATAAGCTAGATGAAATTTATACTGCTAAAACTGTTCCTAATAAGATTTTTCTCTTAGAAAGAATTTTTGGTTTCAAAATGGACACCTCCAAAAATCTTGAAACAAATTTAAATGCGTTTACTGCAATGACTTTTGATCTAACGAACAATGGACAGAAAATCGAAGATGATCAATTAGCTGTAATTTTGGTAAATTCCCTTCCATAATCTTTCAGAGAACTTAAAAACGTGATTAAATATGGAAGGGATACCATCACTCTTGCAGATGTCACTGCTTTGATTAGGTCTAAAGCATTAGAAAGCTGTCCATAATGAAATGACTTATTTTGTTAAAGGTAAATTTGGTAAGAAAGAGTCAAATACTATGAACTTTAACAAGAATAAGGGTAAGAGTAAGGAACAGTGGAAGGGCAAGGGTAGTGGTAGTGGTAGAGATGAAGATAAGTGCTTTCATTGTGGTAAAACTGGGCACTTTAAGAAAGATTACTATGAGTGGCTAAGGAAGAAAGAGGGGCCGCGGGATGTATCTCAAAGTAATTCTGCTTTTGGAGCTTTTGGGAATGATGATGATCAATTGAGGGTGTTAAATGTAACATTAGATGAGCGGAATCAAGAGTGGATACTTGACTCGGGGTGTTCCTATCATATGACCTCCCATAAGGCTTGGTTTAAGACCTATAGGGAGATAGATGGGGAGAATGTGTATTTAGGGAATGGTGAGTCTTGTACTGTGATGGGAATATGTAAAGTTGTGGTCAAGATGTTTAATGGGGTGGTTAGAGTTCTAATTGGGGTGAGGCATATACCTGCTTTATCCAAAAATCTTATTTCTTTGAGCACATTACATATATCTGATTTTCATTATGAAACAAAGATTGATAATATGTTAGTATGTAAAGGTAATGACATTGTGATTAAAGGAATATTGAGAAATAGACTTTATTATATGCTTGGCACAATGGTAGTACAAGATCATTCATGCTCACACATAATTCAAAAGGATTACACTCAATTGAGGGACAAAATGTTAGCCCATGAAGGAAATAAATTTCCTTGTATTTCTGTTGCTACTAACATTGTTGCAGGTTTAGCTCTAAATTCATTTGGAAATGAGTTTTTGGAGGGTAAGGAGTTTGAAATAAACTCAAGTGACCAAGGAACAAGTGGTCAAAGATGTGAATTTCAAAATCAGCTACAAAATGGTGATTTTGAGTCAATTGTTGAGGAAA
Organism: Ligustrum vulgare; assembly: GCA_963555705.1. Taxonomy (NCBI): domain Eukaryota; kingdom Viridiplantae; phylum Streptophyta; class Magnoliopsida; order Lamiales; family Oleaceae; genus Ligustrum; species Ligustrum vulgare. The sequence continues at coordinate 43,886,525 of OY743187.1, read as the reverse complement.
TTCAGCAAGAAAGTGATAGAAAAGTTGCTGAAAATAATGGAGTTCAACAAGAAGCTATCTATTAGTCATGAATGGTGAAAGGAGGCAGGTAAACTCTAATCCTAGTTTTTATTCCATTAGTCTAAAAGAGTGTTCTCTTTTGACAGGTATTAAGGAATCTACAAGTTATGTAGAAGTTAGGAAGATTCAAAGTGCAATGAAAGAGGAAATGTTTTCTTTGCACAAGCCTAAACTATCAGATCAAAAGGCTCGGAAGGATGAAAGCTTCCAAGAGGACTTTCGGGTTAGGTAAAGGTATTTTTAGATTGGGTGAAGGTTTGGTTTTAGCCAGGTGAAGGAATGTGAGATTATTGGCTTAGAACCAAACAAAGAAGCCCTTAGAAATAATATCTTGTTTAATATAAACTTATGTGACATGTCAAAGATTACTTAAAGTAATCGGAGGGCAAAAATAAGTAAAGGGCTTACGACCGTTAAAATCGATTGGGAACTAATTTTTTAATAGTTGCATAAATTTTTTAAATATTTTTACAAGTGAATTTGGACTTGGGTATTTTTACTAAAAGGGGTCAAGGTTTTATAAAAATGGTGCAACAAGATTTTTCTTAAGGTGTGGTGCATTTCTCTTGAACAAGGTTTTCTAGTTTCTCTCTTTAAAATAGAACTTGGGTTTTTCTTCATTATATAAAAAGAAAGTTTATCTTCTTGATTTTATTGAGAGTGCATTTTTGGTTTTCCAATTGTATGGTTGTAAGCATACATCTCGGTCAATATTCGAATTCATTGTATTTTTGTCATTCTTGAGTGACTATTCTTGGTGTTCTTGATTGTAAATCAAGGTAAAGATCCTACACATACATAGTCTCATACTATCTATTAATGTATTATTATTGATGAAAAAACTAGCAGCATTTCGAGATACAGGAGCAGACTAGCAACAGATCCTTAGTTTAGGGACTAATAGTGCAATTCTCCTTTTCCTTTTACACGTCTTCCTAAAGTCATAACTCGGAAGCATGAAAATGCCCCAATAATCCGCTCGAGGATTTATAAAAATATTTGTGGCTAGCATGATTAAAAGTTTTACTTACTTATAATTAATATATATTTTTAATTACTCAATCAAAGAAGATGATAAATAGTGGACCAGTTAAGCTGCAGCCGGCAGCATATGACTCCATACACTCATGTTCTGAAGTATTTTTCTACTACATGCTCAGTGGATCTTGCTTTGACTTGGGATTAAGATATTATGTCTAGAAGCAACATTGTAAATTTTTATTTATTTTTTATTTTCACGATTTCAGCTATTAGATAGTTGCTAAAAAATGCATCTAGCAAGCTATATATATTGTACATAACTAAAAATTAAAAACTCATAGTTGCTTCAAATTGCAAAAAGGTTTTGGTATGTGATCATAACTAATTTTGAAAGTATAAAATTATGCTAGTAAAGCAAATAATTTTTGTAGTTAAATAAAGATTTACTGATTTAATGCATCGAGGGTTCTTTGACTCTTAAGGTAATCACTACTTCATGTTTACATTTGTATAATCGTGTAATTTATGATTATATAGTAATAATGTTTTGTTCAATTTTTTTAGCTTGTGTTTGGCTCCTTTATTTTGTGAATAATACGATTTTGAATAGTATTTTTGGGAGAATCTATAGTTAAAAATGTTTGAAAAAATAAAAAATGATAGATTTGACTAAAATGAATGAATAATTGAAATTGAATTTTAATAAATTTTGTTTTAAAAAAAATGAGGACAAACAAGGCTTAGGTGAAGTCTCATTTAGTAGTTCGAGGAGGATTGTCCATGATCATAGGAATTTTAAGTCGTCCTAAAATAGGTCGGGTATTTGAAATGTAAGCAGATCGGCCCGTCCTGATAATATGGCCGGTTTATGTGTCCGACTTGATATTGCCCGATCTTCGAACCATTTGTCTTTAAGGGCAATCTAAGTGCCCGGGCTTGCCTCACCACAGAGGTCGGGTACTCCCGACCTTATCAAAAAATCTCATTGATGATAAAATATATGGTCGGTCTGTCTCGACCACATCACGCTTAGAAGCCCAGCATAGATAGGACTCCGAACCTTTTTTCATTAATGGGCTTCATTCATGGACCTCCTTCTTGGGCCTCCATAACAAGACATATCTTATGAGGAAATCTCCTAAAAAAGAGGAACTCTATTCGTCTAAAGATAAACTTCCCCTTAAAAGGTAAGTTTATATCAAAAGGATTCTTTCTTCAATTAAAGAAGGTTATGGGCTTTTTTCAGCCCTATAAATACAGTTCTTTTGATCACATATATTCATTTAATATTCTTTACGTTTTCCAGTTATATATTCTCTCTCTATTTTTCTCCAGAATACTAATTCTCACACCGGAGGGGCGACGGGGATAATCCTCCTCACCTTTTTTTAGGTCATCAAAGGCGAATTCATTCATCTTTTCCAGCAATCAAGCATTATCAGATACTGGCACGTCAAGGTTATGATTTTTTACAGCATCAATTGGCGCCGTTTGTGGGAAAAGATACGATCAGCCATGGTTAATAGACGTCAAGCTCGTCCCTCCGCATCCACTGGTCAACCCCTTCCAGCCAATACTTTGGCTGAAGGGGAAAATCCTCCACCTCTTGAAGATGTTGGAGAAGAACAAGATCCAGAGGTCACACCAGACAATGAACCGGTTAGTCGAGAAGATTTCAACGAACTCCAACAGCAGCTCCGTGGACTCTGTTAGGCTCTTCAGCAATAGAATGATCGTCAAGCACAACCTGACAAGAACACTCCAGGAACGATTCCCAGGGAAGATCACAGGCCAGTTAATCATGTAGATGACAACTCCCCGAGAATTGGTGGTGTCCATCCCATGACTGAGGGATCTGCCAACTTGACACAGTGAGAAATTTTCAGAATTATTCAGGAAGGAATCGCAGATGGGATAAGGCAAAACACGCAAGGTCGGACCTCTTTCACAAGAGGAACCCCTTTTATCCCATTACCAGAAAGACTCAAATACCCTCGGATTAAGGAATATGATGGAACAACAGATCCTAACAACCACTTGAATACCTACACTGATGTCATGGACATGCAGAATGCTCCTGATCAGATTTTATGTAAGGCCTTCCCTCAAAGCTTAACAAACTTAGCCCGAGACTGGTTTTCCACAATACCCCCAGGATCAATCTCTTCCTTCGCTGATCTTACATAGAAGTTCACGGCTTTCTTTGAAAGTAGCAAGAGGATCAAGAAAACAGCCACTTCGCTTATGCATTTCAGCCAAGGACATAATGAAACACTGCGAGAATTCATGACCCGTTTTAATGCCGAAATACTTCAAATTCCAGATCTTCACATCTCATCGGCCACTTCAGCTCTGATCTAAGCCATCCGAGGTCCGGAATTTAGAATGTCCTTATCTAAGAATCTACCTACAAACGTGACAGAACTTCTTAGAAGGGCTGAAAAGTACATAAATATGGAAGAGACACTACTGTCAGTTAGGGCACAGTATCAAGTTCACGGAACAGCAGTACAACTTTCGGAACCAGTCAAACAGGGGAATAAGAGATCAAGGAAAGAAGATGGAAGGAACTCTTCTCGGTCCAACACCAAGGGAAGCAGTTATGGGCATCAAAACTTAACTCCATTAAATGCGCTTCGATCTTACATTCTCATGGAAATCAAAAGTCGCGAAGATTTGCGTTGGCGAAAGTCTATCAAAGGGAAGATCGAAGAAGAATCGTCATAAGTATTGCGACTTCCACAAAAGCCAGGGTCATACCACTGATGAGTGCAGAACACTAAACAGGAGATAGAAGCCCTTATAAAAAGAGGCTTCCTGGGGCATTACATAAAGAAAGATGATAAAGATCAGGGAAAAGGGGAAGAGAAGAATAGATCCGCTGGCACCATAAACTTTATAGTTGGAGGAATAGCTTCTGGAGGCAATTCAAATAACGCAAGGAAAAATCATGCCCGGGCATTAGGTGATCAGGAAGAAAGGTCAAGAAGTTAAAGGCCATAAAATTTCAAGCAGCATCAACTTCAGTAACACTGATATGAAAGGAATTTCATATCCCCATGACGACGTTGTTGTCATCAATACCAAAATTGTAAATTTTGATGTAAGAAGGGTGCATGTTGATAATGGGAGTGCAGCCAACGTCCTTTCTTTGGAAGCCTTCAACAAGATGCAACTCCCCAAGGATCGGCTTCGATAGGTTATTACTCTGTTAACTGGCTTCGCTGGAGGAACAGTGAAACCCAAAGGCCTGATTGATCTTCCTACTTCCCTTGGATCAAAACAAGAGTTGGAAAAAAGATGACTCCATTTCAAGTCGTGAATACCCCTATGGCCTACAATGCTATCTTGGGAAGACCATTCCTAAACAGCTTAAAAGCAATAGTTTCAACATATCACCTGGCAATCAAGTTCCCGACTTCCGCAGGCATAGCAACAGTACATGGAAATCAATCAATGGCCAGAAGTTTTTATATCAGCTATATTGGGAAGGGTAAAACAGATCTGATGTCAATTGAACTTCCTGTGGAAGAGCACATGTCACCAGTAGAAGAATTGGAAAAAATTCAAATTTCAGAAGGAAAGAGCTTCATGATTGGGAAAGAGCTCCCCAAATTAATGAAGGAAGAACTATCGCAATGTTTAAAGAGAAATATCAACATATTTGTATGGAGTGCAAAAGATATGATCGGGATAGACCCCGCACTTGTTGAACACAGACTTAAAGTCATGCCCGACAAGAAGTCTGTTAAACAACGAAGAAGACAATTCGCCACATAAAGAAGGCAAATAATAAAGGAGGAAATAGATAAGCTCTTGAAAGCAGGATTCATCAAGGAAGTGAAGTATCCAGAATGGTTAGCCAACGTGGTATTAGTCAAGAAGTCAAATGGAAAGTGGCGGGTCTACATAGATTTCAATGATTTAAACAAAGCATGTTCAAAAGACAGTTATCCTCTTCCTCGGATCGACAGATTAGTGGATTCAACATCAGGTTCTGAACTTTACAGCTTCCTCGACGAATTCTCAGGAAATCATCAAATTCGAATGGCACAGGAAGATGAGGAGAAAACTTCCTTTATGGCTGATGAAGGAATATATTGCTACAAAGTTATGCCCTTTGGATTAAAAAATTTCGGAGCTACTTATCAAATATTGGTAAACATGGTCTTCTCCAAGCACATCGGGCTGAACATTGAGGTTTATGTTGATGACATGGTCGTGAAGAGCTCGAGAAAGAATGACCACATAGCCGACTTGGAAGACATATTCTGTACACTCAGATAACATCGGATGAAACTAAATCCCACAAAGTACGCCTTCGGAGTAAGTTCGAAAAAGTTTTTAGGGTTCATGATCACTATGCGGGGCATTGAAGTTAACACGGATAAAATTATAGATCGGGAAAGTACAGAAACTTACGGAAAGAGTGGCACCATTGGGTCGTTTCATGTCAAGGGCGGCAGATAAATGCTTTCCCTTCTTCAAGACTCTCAGAGGATCTGAAACAAGGATTTCAGATGGGATGAAGAGTGCGAGATCTCCTTCAGGAAATTGAAGAAATATTTGGGGACTCCTCCAATATTGGTAAAAACGTATCCGGGAGACAATCAGTTCTTGTATCTAGCAGTTTCGGATCATGCTGCAAGCGCTGTTTTATTCAAAGAGGAAGGAAAGGCCCAAAAACCCGTATACTATGCGTATCCGGGAGATAATCTGTTCTTGTATCTAGCAGTTTCGGATCATGCTGTAAGCGCTGTTTTGGTCAAAGAGGAAAGGAAGGCCCAAAAACCCGTATACTATGTTAGCAAGATGATGTTGGACGCAAAAACTCGATATACACTAGTAGAACAACTTGCACTTGCCTTGGTCACAGCAGCCAAAAAGCTAAGACCTTACTTTCAAGCCCATGCTATAACAGTCCAGTCAAATGAGCCCTTAAAACAGATCTTGCAGAAATCGGATGTCTCCGGTCGTCTACTCAAATGGTCAATCTTTCTTGGAGAATATGACATTGAGTTCAAACCCTGACCTTCTATAAATGCACAGGTCTTGGCAGACTTCGTCGCCGAACTCACCCGAATACCTCGGGGGCCAACAGGTCATGGCAAGGAAGAGGCCACATGGACTTTGCAAGTTGATGGAGCATCGAATACCACAGGCTCAGGGGCCAAAATCATGCTAAAAAAGGATGATGGCACAATGGAAATTCAATGCGCAATAAGGTTTGACTTCCCAGCAACTAATAATGATGCAGAGCATGAGGCCGTTATCGCCAGACTTCAAGCAGCTCAACATCTAGGGGTCGAGCATGTCAAAGTCTTGAGTGATTCACAATTGGTGGTAGAGCAAGTAAACGACACTTTTGAAGCAAAAGATGAACAAATGTCATTTTACAGGATGATGGTTTTGGACTTGTAAAGGAAATTCAAGTTTTGCAGCATAGATAAAATTCTGACGTCCGCCAATCACAAAGCAGATGCTCTATCAAGACTAACTTTTTCCAATTTGGACCACCTGGAGAGAACTGTTTTCGTGCGAACTCTTCATCAACCGAGTATCGCACAACCACCTGATGTAATGGATATTGCCGAACATGAGTCGAGTTGGATGGATCCAATCGTTGAATATTTAACATCAGAAAATTTTTCAGATGACAAAGCAAAAGCAAGAAGAGTCAAAGTAAGGGCCCCGAGGTATACCATATTACAGAATACCTTGTTCCGTCGAAGTTTTACACTTCCTTACCTTCGATGCCTAACTCCGAAAGAGGCAGCCCTTGCTATGGCTGAGGTTCATGAAGGAATTCATGGAGGGCACTAGGGAGCAAGGGCACTGGTTATGAAGGTAATACGATATGGGTAATATTGGCCAACCATCAAGAAGGACACACTCAGCTAAATAAAAATCGATAATAAATTTCAAAGGTTTGCAGCCCGACTACATCAACCGGCAGAAGAACTAACTTCAATTATGTGCCCATACCCCTTTGCACAGTAGGGATTTGACATACTTGGGTCGTTCCCTGTTGCTCGTGGTCAGGTCAAGTTCCTAGCAGTGGCTGTTGAATACTTCACAAAATGGGTGGAAGCAGAACCTCTTACCACAATCATAGAACAAAAGCTAGAGGCATTTGTTTGGAAGTCAATTATCTATCATTTTGGTATTCCTAAAACACTAATTACTGATAATGGGCGTCATTTCGAGTGCCAAGCATTCAAATAATTCTGCAAAAATCTTGGAATAGAGCACAGGTTAACTTCTGTTTTGCACCCGCAAAGTAAATAATTAGTTGAAGTTACAAACAGACTCATCTTGCAAGACTTGAGGACTCGCCTTGACAGTGCCAAGGGTGATTGGCCCGATCTCCTCCCAGAAATACTTTGGACCAACCGAACAACATTCAAGACTGCAACATGGGAAACTCCATTCATGCTTGCCTTTGGGATGCAAGCTGCTATTCCAGTAGAACTAACAATTCCCAGCTTTCGTGCAATGGCTGCAGAATCACTCGACCATATTAAGGGACAGAGAGAAAGTCTGGATCTTATGGAAGAAGTCAGGGAAAATGCTGCCCTGAGAATAGCAGCTTATCAACAGGCGATGACCAAAAAGTTTAATATCTGAGTGAAGAAGAGAGAATTCAGAATGGGAGATCTTGTCCTCCGTCGAAGTGAGGCCGCCGGTCATCAACCTGGGAAATTTGGACCTATTTTGGAAGGACCATACGAAGTCATCCAAAAAGTGGGAAAGGGTTCGTATATCCTCCACACAATGGATTCAAAGCCTCTTCCTCGGCCTTGGAATGTGGAGAATCTGAATCCTTACCACAAGTAGTCACATTCCCATTAATAACAAGGTCATCTAGCTGTAGAAGAGTTGGGTCTGCGAGCCCATTTTTTCTTTTAATTACGTTCTAACTTGCACGTCCATCAACAATTTTTAGTAAGGTTGGGCCTGCGCGCCCATCGTACTTTCTTTCAGTATCAGGGATAGGTACTCTTTTTCCTTATCCAGATTTTTTCCCACAGGATTTTTCTGGGTAAGGTTTTAACGAGGCCCATCGTTCAGTCCCCTTTAAATAAAAGTATTTCTTCCGAAGTATGAGCACCAGAGGACAAAGTACCAAAATAACTTACAAGGTCTTCCAAATGACTTTACAAGTTATTTCCCAACAAATAATTTACAATGTCTCATGGCAAGACGTTACAAATTGTTCTTCCACGAATAATTTACAATGTCTCATGGCAAGGCATAACAAATTATTTCCCAACAAATAATTTACAATGTCTCATGGCAAAACGTTACAAATTGTTCTTCCACGAATAATTTACAATGTCTCATGGCAAGATGTTATAAATTATTTTCCAACAAATAACTTACAATACCTCATGGCAAGGCATTACAAATTATGTTCTACAAGAGCAAGGTCTGCCTTACTCGAGCTTACAAGTTATCCTACACAAGTTCAGTCAAAGGTCAGGCCTCTTCTTTATATAAATACAAGATCGGCCTGGCTCAATCTTATACAATTATTTCACATAATTAAACAAGGATTTGTCCTCATTTTAAGACAAAAAGATCATAAGATCGGCCTAAGATCCCGACTTGACCCTCTAATCCTTTAAGCTATAAAATAGGGAACTTAACCTCTTTTTAGTTTATTATGATCAGCTAGAATGCCCGATGTTAGAGCTACTTCATAAAGGATTACACGGAGTCACAAGTCTGACACCTTCATGAAGAAAATTACAAGGTCGAGATAAATGCCTGACCTTAATAAGAAGTCTACATACAAAACACAAGTAAAAAGCTCGAATAATAGCAAAAATATGCAGTTTCATTCATATCAAAAAAAATTACAAGAAGTCCTTGGGGCATACCCCGGGGCTCTTTACTAAATATAAAAGAAAACTACACAAGGAAAAAGGCCTTATTGCTGGGAGTCACGATCACTAGCACCTCCATCTGAAACAGCCTCCTCTTCGTCTTCCTCAAGGAAAGGTGTCAGGTCAAGACCTTCTGCTCCCAAAGGAAACTGAGATAGAGGACTCGTGTCCAGGTCGGGGACATGAAGCCGTATCCAGGCCCGAGCTTGTCTCATCCCTTGGGCATAAGACTCCAAGGCATAAGTTCCCAAGGCCAAATCATGCTCCTCAGATTTTTTGAAGGCCTCGATCACCTCGAACTTGGCAACACCAATCTCCTCTCAGGCACGACGAAGATCCTCAGCCAGCTTCCGATTCTCCTCCCTCGCAAGGTCCCTCTCTTGTGTCATTTGGGCCAAATCAGTCTCGAGTATACGAGCTGACTTGATGTCTCTCATCGCTTAACACCTTGAGTAATAAGACCTCGGCCAATGCTTATCAGCTGGTCAAGATAAAAAATTGTGTTATTTCCACTAAAATTAAGGTGGCCATCATAAACAGCAAAGAACGGTGGTAAAATTACCTTAACTGCCGCATTTAGAAATGGTAGACCCCGTGCTCGAGCGAGACCTCTTCAGAATACTTCTCAAGAAGCCCGGGGTGGTAGCTTTCCTCCAGTTTCTTCCTCAAATCCGCCAAAGAAGGGGCTTCTGATGCAACCTCGGTAGCTGGGGAAGAGCGGGCACATTCCTCCCTAGGAGGGGGACGGCGAATCCCTTGACCGGCCTCACATCGAGGAGGAGCATCGACATTCCTCCTGGAATTCTCTCCCTGCCCGGATTGACTCTAGCACGGTCTCTTCTGTGGCCGTCGTCGGACAAACCCTCCTTCCCTCCTCTTGTCAGCCGCAGCCCGAGCTCTCTCCTCGGTCGCTTTCCTTAACTTATCTCCATCAAAAGCCATCCATGAAAAGGTCAAGCAAAATCAATTGAGTGCAAAGGAAAAATCAAAGACTACATGTCATTACAAGAGGATAAAACAAATATTACTTAATTTACAAGGCCGAGGCCTACCGGGCTCCAAGTCAAGACCATCCTAACCTAAGATCTCATTTGTATTCAGATCTGAAGCCTCCTCAGCTAAAAGTCCAAAATCACAAACCCTTATGGAATTGGCCAGTAGGTCGGCCATCTCCTCCTCCCCTACATTACCCATCATATTAAAGCTATCTACCTCCGGTCTCCTAAAGGTCGACCAAAATATATTCTCACCGTCTCGAGTCTTAATATAAAAGAATCCTTCTTTCCAGTACTTCATAGAGGAAGTGACCCAAGGCACTTCAAACCTCCCCTTCCCACATAAATAGACAAAACAGTTACATCGAGGTAAAGATTTCAAATCCAAAAGGCATTTATAAAGGTTCACGGTCGGCTCAATCCCTAGGCTCCTACACAAAACAAAAAAATAAACCAATATCCTCCACCCATTTGGAGCAAGCTGCCGGGGAAGAATGCTGGCAGTAAACAGGAAGTCTACAAAAAAATGGTGTAGGGGAAACCTAAGGCCGGCCAGTAATGATTCATGAAAAACTACCGTTTCCCCTTCCCGACAATGATAAGAAACATCATCGTTCTCGGGAACCCGGGCAGTATACTTATCAGAGAGGCCAAACTTCCTCATGTCCGCCTCAACCATATGTTCTTTCATCCTATTGTTAAGTGTAGGAAACTCTAGGTCAGGAGAGCCCGGTCCCTCATTAAGTTCGGGATTATCTTCCACTTCCTCTTCGTCACTCGACTCTTCACCCCTAGAAGGCGGCGGGGGTTGGTAAAACCCTATTGGCTCGACGTCTAGAGCCTCGTCCAAGTTTTCTACTTCCCTAAGGTCAGTTATATTCACTTGCCTTGCCATGTTTCCTAAGAGTAAATTATGGAATTAAAAAAGGTCGGGCGGGGCCGAGCTTATCTAAAGGTAATGTTCTTTGGAGGTTAGATCGTGCTAGATGCTCGAGGAGTTCTCTGGTTTCTCACAAAAATCGAAAAGTAAAAAGAATGAGAGGATAGGGACCACATATATATAGGCAAAAATGGTGGCAAAATTTTTGAATCTCCGCCTCTCACTTTGGACACGTGGCCGCAATCTGGTTGGACACTATTAACCACCTTACATTGATAAAAAAGATAACAGTTGGCAAAACACGTCATTAATAAATATGACAGCTGTCAGATGTTAAATGCATTCAGGTATCAATTGCCAATCTCTGATGCATGGGGGCCAATGATCATAGGAATTTTAAGTCGTCCTAAAATTGGACGGGTATTTGAAATGTAAGCAGATCGGCCCGTCCTGATAATATGGCCGACTTATATGCCCGACTTAATATTGCCCGATCTCCAAACCAATTGTCTTTAAGGACGATCTAAGTGCCCGGGCTTGCCTCACCACAGAGGACGAGTACTCCCGACCTTATCAAAAAATCTCATTGATGATAAAATATATTGTCAGCCTGTCCCGGCCACATCACGCTTAGATGCCCATCATAGATAGGACTTCGAACTTTCTTCATTAATGGGCTTCATTCATGGACCTCCTTCTTGGGCCTCCATAACAAGACATATCTTTTGAGGAAACCTCCTAAAAAGGGGAACTCTATTCTTGTAAAGATAAAATTCTCCTTAAAATGTAAGTTTATATCAAAAGACTCCTTCTTCAATTAAAGAAGGTTATGAGCTTTTTTTAGCCCTATAAATACAGCTCTTTTGATCACATATATTCATCAAATATTCTTTACTTTTTCCAGTTATATATTCTCTCTCTATTTTTCTCCAGAATACTAATTCTCACACCGGATGGGCGACAGGGAGAATCCTCCTCGCATTTTTGCAGGACATCCAAGGCGAGTTCATTCATCTTTTTCAGTAATCAACCATCACCAGATCCTACCACGTCAAGGTTATGATTTTTTACAGCATCAGTCCATTTGCTGGGAATTCTTCCGTGATAGTCTGAGCAATTGACACATGATTTATTAACACTTCGTTCTTTTAAGCAATAATTACAATTTATAAACAAATTTAGCCTCTGTTCGGATAAGGCTTTTTTTTTAGTTTTTTTTTAGTTTTTAAACACTACAATTTCCTATACAACTTTTTAACCACACATCTTTTCTCTCCCCAGTTTTTAACCCTCCAATCATCTCGAGATACGTGAAAAAATCAATTTTTTTTTTGTCAGTGGCGCCTTTGAACAGAGGCTTATAAACAACACAATTTTTTAAATTACTTTTTAATCACACATATTTTCTCTCTCCAATTTTCAACCATTGATCTACCTAGAAAACACCAAAAATTTGAAAAATAAATTGCGGCTCCACCAGCCGAACACGCCGTAATTTAACTAGTTCGTCCAACTTTGTCTTGGTAGATATATCTAATTTCTTAGGTTAGTAACCAACTAACTAGATGGACCTCGTATGCCTTTGGTTGGACATGGTTCCATTTCGTTTTGATTTTAAGATATTCGAACCATTAATCGATGATTTTTTAAATAATGGAATCATTTGATTTTTTCAAATATAAAGAACCGAACCGGAACCAATCCAGTTGGTTCTGGTTTTGTTTGGTTCTAGTTTTATTATCTAATTTTCTCAAAAGACAAATACAATTAAAATCTATCATCACATTCATAAGTTAGTAATATTTACGTAAATTTTAAAAAATAAACATCAACGTCATCTATGGTGACTAAGGAGCACAATGATGACTGTATTGTAAGAGTACAACTAAAGCAGTGTGAATGCATGTCTACAATTGAAAAGAAGAGAAAATGAATTAGAATTGTAATTCAGATTTATGATTTAAAATATTTGTCTAAAAGAAAATAAGATAAAATATATGGTAAATAACATATTTGTCCATTTCACATTTATAATTACAGATTTAAGTTTTTTGGTGTAACGAATACCCACTGATCTGTAAAAAATATATATAAATAAAAAAACTGAGTTTGGTTTTGGGTTCTGATTCTAGTTCTGGAATGAGAATGAGAATCATAACTAGAACCGAAACCAAATGATTCTTGATTCTAAGAATAAAACATTTTTTTTATGTAGAACCAAAAAACCAAGGATTGGTTCAGTTCGATTCGGCTCGGTTCGATTATTTTGTCCACCGCTACTTTAATGTTTATTGTTACCAATTATATGTCTTTAGGTCTAATTGGGTATTTAAAAGCTCCACATACCATCTTAGAGCATCCACATTGGATGTTTTAAAGTGTTTGTTACTGAAAAATGTTAAGTAATAGTCAATTTAAATTTCTTGTTAAATTTAGCTAGCATTTTAACATCTAATGGGTACTTTTGTCTTAAAATTCTCCAATAGTGTAAATACATCTCACCCCCACCCCTAACCTTCACTCACTCACCCACCAATCCCTTATTTATTCATTTTTTTTCCTTCTTGTTCCTTTTTGATTTTTTTAATATCAATAAAAAAATGAATTTTTTGTTGATTTCATATTATATGATTTAATGAGATATTCAAAATGATTACCATATTAATATATAAATTTTGCTATTTTAAAAATAAGTACTTATCATATTCTTGGACTTACTAGAAATTAAAACATCGATTGTGATAATAATAAGTAGTTAACTTTAAAAAGTATACTTAGGGTTGGGCGTTTCGATTTTCGAGTCAGTTATTGAAGGAACCGGAACCAAATCGAAAATTCTGGTTCTGTCTTGGTTCCGGTTCCCAAAATTCAAGAACAGGATGATTCCAATTTCGATTCGGTTTCGATTCTTTGTTTGGTTCTTTTGTTAAAAAAATACAACTTTAAGCATACGTGAAAAATGTGTGCAAAAAACAAATAAGTCTTGAGTAAAAATTTTCCAAACAAAATCATCAATGTAGTAAAATAGTCAAATTGAATATATTAGGATTCTAAAGACACTAAGGACAGTTAAAATATTCTGTATATTCCCACTAGCAACTAGAAAGGTAGGATATTCATCTTCTATTATTCTATCTACTGTCTATTGTTCAGTACATATTAACACAATAGTCATTGTCTTAATTTGTAAATCTTGCTCCAAAAGATGCACTAAACCAGTACGAGTGAGAGACCAGACATCCAATTTTCTAAAATTGGTGCACAGAATTTCTTATAAGATGCAACATGATATGAACAATTTAACAATTATCATAATACATTCAAGTAAGCTGGATTTATACAATCTGTCATGTAAAGTAACACATAAAGTGTCAAAAGTGTCATGTAGGCTTAATTTTCAAATTAAGAATGTTCGGTTCTCGATTAGGTTTTCGGTTTTCAAATGGGAACTGATCAGTTTTTGGTTCTCTATTTTTCGATTTCGATTCTCATTTTCTCCAAAAGAATATATCGGTTTCGATTTTTTTTTGTTTGGTTCCGGTTCGGATCTCTCAGTTCCCTTTTTTTGTACTTGTTATTTAGCATCTAGTTTTTTGCCTATATGGCTAGCTAAATTTAACACATCCAATGCGGATACTTTTATACGCTAGAATTTTATATACATTTTTATCATTTTATTGAAAATTATAAATATTAAATGACCTTTCTATTTGCAGGCTTAATCAGTTAACCTTGCCAAAGAATAGTAGTAATATAGTGATACACTATTGGTATTTCTAGGATTAGGTCTTGTATATCAATTGGGGAATTTGTTAACCAATAGATCCAAAGCAAGGCATCTTATCTTCCTTCCTTAAATGTTACTAAGGCATGAGAGTAGGACAAGAGAATGGCCAAACCTTTTCTATGGTAGATATTTGTCAATTGGAGAATCCCTTTAGGAAAATCATATAATTGAAAATCATATAATTTCACTCAACTGAATTGATAAATGTTGAAAATTATTGATGGTCCAAAATTCAACTTTTTTTTATTTTTTTTGACCAAGGGGTTTGATGCTGGAGATAGAACAATTTAATCATCGGAGAGAGATGCTAATAAATGGTACATTTGCAATGTGTTTAGTACGTAAAATTAAACATTATTGACTATTGAGTATAGAATATATTTATAGCATTTACCAAATGGTCCAAACCTCAACTTCCAGTCTAGAAGTTTTGCATTTTGTGTGTTAAAGTGTTTAGCATATTTAGGCCCTTTACTTATTTCTAGAGGTGTCAAGACGGACGGACCGATCAGACCCGTGAAAATCGGTCCGAATTGATCCGGGACCGCGGGCCGACCCGTGACCCGTGCGGGCGGTTCACGGGTCAAGAAGTTGTGAACCGCGAGTTTTGCGGGTCAAATCTTCGCGGACCGCGGTTAACCCACTGGCCCGTAAAAAAATTAAAAATAAAAATAAATTGTTTTATTAAATATGGTAACATTGATCTCTCTTCTTCTAGAAACTCTAATACAATTTTTAAAGTAAAATCTTATTTTTCTCTCCCTAATAGCTTAAAAAGTAACGTTTTTTGATAATAGTAATAAAAAATACATTTATCACTTAAATGTTATTTGTTTATGTTTTATTTAAATTTGCAAATTTAAAAGTAATTCATATAACATAAACTATAATTTTAAATTCTATGTAAATATTTTATGGTATAAATATGAATTTATCATTTTAATAATTTTGTATTTAGAAATTTGACAAAAAATTTGCTATAAATATGAAAAAATCTATATTTTTATTCATACGAGCCAAATCAGAACAAACCGCGACCCGTATGGGCTCGACCCGGATGGGCCAGCGGGCGGGCCTGGGTTGTAGTTCAAAATTTGCGGGCTGACCCGTAACCGGCCCGTAACCCGTAGCGGGCGGGCTTTTTTTCAAGCGGGCCATTACCGGGCTTTTTATTGGCGGGCCGACCCGGTCCGAACCACCCGGATTGACACCTCTACTTATTTCCTCGCTAAAAAGATCATCAAACGTGCAAAGAATGCTGAGTTGCACGCAATACCAATTCTTGGCACTACTACTTTAGAAAGGGAGGAAATTGAGCAACTTAAAGCTTGTTTAGTAAAATATTTTTTTCATCTTAAATTTTTAAACTCAATCTCAACTATCTATTGTTAGTCAAGTCCATGGTTATTGACTTTTTAAATATTTTTAAACCACACATTCATTAAAAAAAAAAATTACATTGCCAAACAGGCTCTTACGCTCTTTTTTCACACTTTAAGGGGGGAAAATGTCATTTTAAAATAAGTTAACTTTATGATGAAAATAAGGATTCTACTTATTTCTAGTTTTGACCAATAAAATAATTAGTTATTTTAAAACTTATATATACTTATGATTAACTATTTTTGGCTTCGCCGAACATGCTCAATAATCTTTAGCTCATTTTAAATATTTTTTAGTGTAGCCTAAATCTTTCTACTACAAGAAATTTTACATTTAAAGATAAGATATTTTTCTTAAAAAGTGTCTCGACAATACCTTTTTTATGAATAAACCACATAATCACCATTTTACAATTTTAACTTTCGTTGTTAAAATCGAAACTCATGTGTCCTAACTTAGTCCCTATTTGGTCCAAGAATTTCTACACAACTTTCCTTCAATTAAAACTCATTTTTAACTACACATTTTGGAAGACTCACCAGTTTCAGACTTTTCAACTTCTTTCCAACCACACATTCTTCTAAAGATCCAATTTTTCTCCTATACCAAACGGGCTAATGTTAAATTCTCTCCCCTTTTTTTTTTTTTAATGTAAGATACTTTGTCCAATCCCAAAGTAATTATTCATACATAGTATTGCATGAACACTAACCGGCCAAATCACAAGCATACATATATGTGCTTATGCACATGTCTATAACAATAAAAACAATTAGGAAGCAATTATGTAGTGATATTTCCTAGTTTCCACTTGCTAAATTATGTGCTTACTAAATTTCAATCATGCCCCTTCATATGCAACCAAAAACAACATATTAAAAGTCAACACGAACATGGTGCAGCAGTAAAATAGGAAGAGTTGAAATTAGAGAATCAGACGTCGAATCTTGGCTCTTTCAAAACACTCCTCCTAGGATTAATCAGTCGAAGGTTGGACCTGAGTTAAAAAAAAAAAAAAAAAAATGGTTCAGATTAAAAGAATCAAAACATTTACAACAAATTTATTTGCTATAGAGTACTAGAAATGATTAAATATTAATATTATTATAGCAAGCAAGATATCAACTTCTCATTTTTTAATGCTGTCTAGTCGAAATAAAAGAAAGAAGAGAAAACGGAACTAAAAATAAGAAAATCCATAAAATTTTAATTTTCTGATTTTCATTTAACAAGATTATAGAATAATAGTCACTATTAAATACTAAAAATTGAGTTCAAAATTTCATTAATGTATTATTGTAAACGGTCGATTTAATACTGCATCCCAAATAACGGCGTTAACCAATTATTTTAACTTTGAAGACATTACAAAAATACGTATGCCGGCTAGAAATGTGTCAGTGGGAGAACAGTGCAGTGCGACCGGCCGGCTTGGTTGTGAGCAAAGGCCGGCCGACCTGCTCAATCAGTGTTCATTTCAGCTAAAAGCTAACCTGATACTACGATCCAATTGCTCTATCCATTATTATTATTATTCTAGAAACAAGAATATTTTTGTTTAATGAGTAAATAATATAAAATAATGCTTTAATTAGTGGCATTTGGTGTCGTTGAAGAGTGAATTATCTTTCGTAAAATTTTACAACGGAATAAATTTCTTAAAGTAAATTAGAGACAATAATTATTTTAATTTCTAGAAATTTACCCAATAATTAAAATTCAACGGAATAGAGTAGTATGTTTTTTTATTCGGGAAGTAACAGTAGTGAAGTCAACTTGATGGGGGCCCCACCCCACCCTATATTGTGGATCTTCGATTTTTAGATAAATAAACCCTTCACCCATTATATAGAGTCTAGTGATGAGTTATTCTTGTTGTACATATTGATTTATCTAGTGATTTATCGATTTGTATGTTGACACAATTATGATTTTCGATTTTGGAAATGATATGATGAGTAAAGTATTGAATGTTTGTCAAGTGTGTTGTATGTAACTCAATCGATAAGTTATTATGTACAAGTAGATGATTGATATAGAGATACACGTAAATACACATATAATAAATAAATAATATAGAAAAAGTCCAAAAGAATAATGGCCAGAGCTGGAACCATCTTTCCTTCATAGCAAGGACAAAGTAAAGAATTTTTCACAAATAATATAGTGCTTAAACTTTTGATTTGTGGTTGCTCTTTTTTATCGTGAGCAACATCTATTGCTCCGAATTTGTTGTCCTCTTATGTAATATATATGCATTATCTTTTACTTGACAATGTAGGTCTACTTGCACCAAAACAAAGTAAAAAATTATTTACTAAATTTACCCGTTAAATTTTTTTATTTTTCGAGACTAAGTTTATCGTTCTGAACTTACTATCCTTAGAGCATGTTTGGTAAAATAAGAATTTTCACAACAACTTTTCAAACTCAATCTCAATTATCTATTCTTAGTCAGGCTCATAGTTTTTGACTTTTCAAACATTTTTAAACCACACATTTATCAAAAAATCAAAAAAAATTCTAAAAATCACGTTACCAAACAAGCTCTTAATTAAAGCTACATTTACTTGGACTTTCATTTGTCCAGATTCCTTTCATCGAGTCTCGATAACTGTCCTCTTAACTTTAACACGAGTTATCTTTCAATCGACAATTTGAATTTACTGATTACATTTACGTTTATGCTTTCGAGTTTCGATTTGTGATAACTCTTTTTATGATCTAGTGTCTCGAACTTTTCGTCGGTCCCTTTCTCTATTTGGAATACGATTCTTCATTTGGAGTCCAGCAGCTACTATGATATCTTTTAACTTCCTTTTATCTTTTAGTACATGCATGGATTCTCCAATTTTAATTTTTTCTACCTTAACTTGGCTTCTTCATCGCTGTCTTTAGCTAGAAAGCTAACTGGCCCTTCTTTTAATTGCTTCAACTACTCTATAGCTACTTCTACTTCTACTAGTACGAAAAATTAGAGAGAAAAGCAAAGAGAGCTTCTCTTGTTCATCAGATCTTGCTACCACTCCATCGAAAATTCAACAATCTGAAATCCCCGGATTCGGAATTTCATCTTTTTGTTGATCAATTTTGGATTTTGATTTGATGGATTCAATGGAGGAAGATCGGGGACTAAAACATATGTGCAAGTTTTGTTGCAAAAGGTTTCCCTCAGGTAGATCTTTGGGGGGCCACATGAGGTCTCATTTGATCAATATTTCATCTGATGAGAATTTGATCAAAAAAAAGAAGCTCCCACCTCTTCCAAATTACTCCGGAATCGTTGACGAACTGAGGGAGAATCCGAAGAAGACGAACAAATCATCAAACGATGATGACAGTTTGTTGAAGGACAAGATTTGTAAGGAGTGTGGAAAAGGTTTCCAGTCTTGGAAAGCTTTGTTTGGTCACATGAAGTGCCACTCTGTAATTTCTAGCGTGGAAGAGGGTTCTTGGAACGGGTCGAATGATCATTTCTTGGATAGCGAATCGGATAACGAGTTCGGGTTGAATCTGTGCAGACGAAAGAGATCAGATAGAATGATCAAAAGGTACAACACTTCATCTTCTTTAAGCACTATTGCTGCTGCTGCTGCTGCTGCTGCTGCTAATGTTTCACCCTGCATTTCTGAGATTGATCAGCAAGAACAAGAAGAGGTTGCCATTAGTTTAATTATGCTTTCCAGGGATGTGAGTGCTATGAATTCTGTTCTTGATCAATCCTCTGAGAATAATTCTAACTTTTTAGAGCCCAACAAAATTAGTCTACTCAACACCAAGAAATCCAAGTCTGATCATGAACAAACATTCGGAATAATAAATGGCCTCAAAATTAGCAAATCTCATGTTTCTGCATATGGGTTTCTTGATAACGAGTCCGAAGTTAACTCCCCCAAGAAATTGATCAACAAAAGTGGATCGGAAAAGTTTGAGACAGATTCTAAGAAGAAGAGGTTAAGCAAGAGAAAGTGCATTGATTCACATGATACTCATGAGTTGAGTGTGCCCCAAGATTTCCAAGAAAAAGTTGCTTATTTTGGTACGTCTGATTATGAATTCTTTAAGAAAAAAAGAAAATTTGAGTGCACACATTGTCACAAGGCCTTTTCTTCTTATCAAGCACTTGGAGGCCACAGAGCTAGCCACAAGAAATTCAAAGCCTGCTGCACTCCGAACAGCGAAAACAGACTCGATATTTTGCCAAATCAAACAGCTAAAGGTCATCTCATGGTTGATATTTTCCCAATGAAGTCAGAATCAGAAGTCGGATTCAAGAATATTCACAAATGCCCGATTTGCTTTAAAGTTTTTGCATCGGGCCAAGCCTTAGGCGGACACAAGAGATCACATTTGATTCGCGAGGAGAAAACCAATCCATCTACTGTATCTGTACTCGGGAAAAAAGTAATTCCTGCAGGAATTCGAGATTTTCTCGATCTCAACTTGCCTGCACCTGTCGAAGAAGATCTCAGTAACGATCAACTCGGGTTAAAGCCATGGTGGAAAGGAACCAGCAGCCTCGAGCACGAGCTACTACTCCGCCTACACTCCAGCTGATGATCCATCTTCTTCCTTGGTTGATTTTCCTTTAAAGAACACACACAAACTCACATGGAAAACTGTACAGATTCATTAATTATTTCCAGATTTTTCAAATTAATAACTTCTATGTTGAATGTTCATTTTTCACATGTTATAATTAGAGCTTGTTTGTTAAAAGTTGTATGTTTAAAAACATGTTTTTTTTTTTGTTTTCGAGGTAAAATATGTGGTTGAAAAGTGGAGAGAGAAAATATATTTTGTTAAAAAATGATTTGAGGAATTATGTTATTTAAAAACATAAAAAAACTTATTTTGCCAAACAGAGGCTACAAGTTTATACTTTTTTGCAGATTCCATTATTGCTTAACTCTAACGTTGAGGAAAAGTAAATTGTTGTTTTGTAATAATTTATTCTTGGCATTGAAGGAAAATGAGTAATTAAGGTGTTGAAATCTAGAATAAAGTTGCAAGTGAACACAAGTTGGTTGTTTAGTCACCTACCATTAAACATGACAACCCATCTCATTAATTTTTGTTTCTTAATTAATCTCAATTACAAGTGGTTTAAGTTTACATATATTTCACCAACGTTTTCTATAATTTTGGAGGAGGAGAAGGTGACATCTTGTTATAATAGTCTCCTTTTTTTTTTTTTTTTAATACGAGAGAATCCGCAGCCGATACCCATTGAGTGTCTACTGGGCAAATCATCGGGCTGACACAATAATCTACAAACCATGTCAGCCAAAATATAAATCTTGGTTCTCATGTACCCGTTATATTACTTTAAATGAAAAAACGTAAGCCTCAATTTGGCCCTCATTTTTTAAAAATCAAATTTATTCAATATTCAATCTCAACCATCTATCTCAGTTAAATTCACTATTTTTGACTTTTCAAACAATTTTTAATCACACATTCTCCCAAAAACACTATTCAAAACCAAAAAATTTCCCAAGAATTGGAGGCAAAACGGGGGCTAAGTATTTCAAATGTTATTGAATAAATAATAGGTTTTTATTTTCTGTAAAAGGGAGTTACAGTATATTTTGAGCATCTGTGTAAAGTGACTTCGATTAATGACTGAAAAATAGAATGTTTAGTACAAAAGATACTATTGTGATCAATGTTGATCGAAAATTAGTTGTCCAAATCCATAAAATAACATATATGTTGACACTCTATTCTGTTTAATGCAGTTTGTCTTGACCATAACGAGAGGATACTGGTCGAAAGTAGTAATACCAATGGATTATTATGATACTTGTACAATACCAATAAGCTTGATATATCCAAAAGTGTATTCAATCTGATCGCTTTGTGTAATATTTTAATTTTAATGCATGACCACACTGGACAGAATTAAACATTACTTTGCCTACTTTGTGATTTATCTAATCTGTTACGGATTAATGGTTATTCAAGAACTCTATGGTGCCAATGTTTGAGATCTAATCATCGGGCCAAATAATCGGTAGGTTGGTAATTTGCCCATTTCAAAGTGTAAAAGAGTCTGATTAAAATAAAATATTCTTCTAGCCTTTGTTGCTCAGACCGCTACGGGTATCTGGTACAGGTATGGATTCTAGTGTCGGACCTTTTTTTTATTTAGGATACAAAGATACGGTTAAAAAGAGTACTCAAGATTTTGGGAGAGTACATTTGTAAAAATCCGAAAACTTTAATATCCTTTATTGTCTCTTATAATGGAATAAAACTATTTTATAATTTATGTAATTATTTTGAAATGTAAAGAAAGAAAAACGTGCTTTAACGAAAGAGAAATAAAAATATTAAATAAAGAAAAGTTACATCAAAAACTTATTTAAGCGTCCCTTTTCTAGAACTCCCGACCTTATTTGATTACATGTCATATATGTATGGGTAAGTTCTCGAAGTGAACTTGGAGAATATGAAAACGGTTTTTCATTCTAACGAATGGATAGTTCTCGGTGAATTTTTAAAATTTAAACGGTAAAAAGGTCAACCTGAAAACTGTTCTGAGTACTTTACTTTGGAAGGTCATAACTTCCTCCTCGATTATTCTTTTCTTGCACCATAAATTGCACATTAAAGTACTCCGCGAGCACTTCGAAATAGTACCAAGAAACCAAGATTTCGTCTTTGTTTGATACCTCGAATTTAGACTCAAATTTACGACTATAAAACTGAATTCTTCCAAAAACCTTGAGGAGGTGGCGCTTTAGGTGGACACGGCTGCATCCATAGCTTTAGTTAGTCACCTAATATAGGTAAGGCAGCTCATGCTTGCATGTTTTTATTCTTACACCTAATCCTACAAATCACCTAAGGCCAAGACTTTGAGGAATCAGTGCACTCATCCTCACACCTATAAACAAGCCTCGATTTGGATGGGTTAGGACAACCAAAAATACTTTAAACCGTGAGGTCTTATTTCCTCCAGCTTATGTTTGATCCATGCTTTGTATATAATCTCTTGTTCTTCCTTCCATTACATACATAACCTAGACAGAAAGTTTAATGAATAACTCGAGATAGTCCCTCCTTCCCTCTTTCAAAGTAATTCTAGAGTTTTAAGTTGAAATGATGTTTGAATCAAGACTTGTTAAATGCAATAACATGTCTTGAATAAAGTTCTCCTCAATCAAGATACTCTTGATTAAAGTTCTGAGGAGGAACAAAGCGCGGAATTAATGTCGGAAAGTTTCGAACCCAGGTTTGTTTGTGGATGGAGGAATCTTGACACAAACTTCACAATGCGAGGATCGAAGATGCGGAAGAGAGAACCAAGACTTTTGAAATGCCACAAGGGTTTGTCCAATTTCCTTGATAAGTTTCTGATTTTTGAACGTCACAAATATTCTCGAATATTTGATAAGTTTGATTGAACGCCACAAGAAATAATCTTGATAAATTAGAAAGGAAAATATAGGAGTCCGCCTATAATTTATTGAATCAATCAATGAAAACATTTATTAAAAATCAAATCTTCTTTTACAATGAATAAAAATAGGATATAAATAATAAAAAATAACCTAACAACTAGGGTAACCGCTAATAGGATCAAAATAGAGTTCTAATTAACCAAAAATAACTAAAACTGCAAAAGAAACAAAATCTGCGAAATTCTGATACGCGACATAGTTACAACCGTGAAACTTGAACTTACGGCTGTGAGATTGAAAAATTTGGAATTCTTCATTTTGAGCCATGAGTGACTTACGGCCATGAGCTTCGCTAGTAATTGACCTTCTGCTCCGTTTTAGCTTGGTTTTCGGCCCAAATGACTCGTTATAGCTTTGACACTTCTTCAATCACTTTATGTTTGATTTTTGAAGCTCTTTGAATATGTTTGAAGCTTCATGTTTGCTTGAATTGTAAATTTTTCTATCAAACCTAATATTATTCGTATCACTCCCTCCTTTTTTTGGATGATTCGTCTCGAATCATATCTTTGTTCATGATGTGCAACTGCCCCACCTTGATCAAATGGAAATATTTTGTCTTCATGCCATTTGATCAACCAATAGTACTCCTTCAATTGACAATCATGAAAGTATTGAAGTACGAGCTTGAATTGCCATGGTTGGTGTGACTCATGCTCCAACGCATAATTATCAACATGCAAGAAAGAATTAAGCAAAATAGGGTGGAGAATGTTAATTTCAAACGGTACAAGATATGGATTCATGTACTCGTGATGAATCATCACCACCTCATCATGTCCAACAATGAGGCTCTTCTCTTCACCTCTTTCCTTCTTTGCAACTTCTTGCTCAATCACCTCTCTCTCTTTTTCCTCACACTCAACCACCTCTTCTAATTCCACATTTTTATCAAAATTTTCATGCAATTCTTCTCCTCCTAGGGATGGCAATAATACCCACGAACCCGATACCCGATGAAGACCCGACATAAATGGGCGGGGATTACCTGACTAAATGGGTTCGTGGGTAGGGTATGGAGGTAAATTTTAAAACCCGACATGGGTATGGGTCGGATGTGGGTTTTACTACAATACCCATACCCGACCCGCATACCCATTAATTTCCTTTAAAAATTATAGAATTTAAAACAAAAGTGATTGTTTAAAAAAATAAATAAAAAATATAACTCAAATATCTATTGACATTGTTATCGTCTAAACCTTAATATGTTTAAACTATTGACTTTGTTAACGTCTAAAAAAATTGTTAAAATTCGCTTGTATAATTTCAACATATAACAAGCTTTTTTAAACTCAAATTCAAGTGAAGCCCAATATTTAATTGATTCAAGTTAATCCGGAGCACCTATAACCTATTTATAGTCTAAAAATAAAAAAATAAAAAATAATTAGTAATGGGTTTTAAATGGGTATAGAAGCAAACCCGCCTCCGACCCGCACCCGACCCGCAATTTTTAAATGTGTATATTGGTAGGGTATGGAGGTTGTAAATATTTAGTGGGTAGGGTACGGGTTTGACAAACCCGATCCATACCCGACACATTGCCATCACTATCTCCTCCACTCAAATTTGACCGCTTTGTGTAATATTTTAATTTTAATTTTAATTTTAATTCATGACCATACTGGAGAGAATTAAACATTACTTTGCCTACTTTATGATTTATCTAATCTGTTACGGATTAATGGTTATTCATGAACTCTATAGTGCCAATGTTTGAGATCAAATCATCGGGCCAAATAATCGGTAGCTTGGTTATTTGCCCATTTCAAAGTGTAAAAGAATCCGATTAAAATAAAATGTTCTTCTAACCTATGTTGCTAGGACACGGCTACGACTACGGATATCAGATACGAGTATGGGTACAGATCCTAGTATCGGACCATTTTTTTTTAAAAATTTAGGATACGAAGATGCTATTAAAGTTAAGACGGTAAAGGCCATAACTTCATTCTCGATTATCCTTTTCTTGCACCGTAAATTACACATTAAAGTACTCCACGAGTACTTAGAAATGGTACCAAGAAACCAAGATTTCGACTTTATTTGATGCCTCAAATTTAGACTCAAAATTACGACTACAAAACTAAATTCTTCCAAAACCTTGAGGAGGTGGCGCTTTAGGTGGACACGGCTGCATCCATAGCTTTAGTTAGTCACCCAATATAGGTAAGGCAGCTCATTGTCACGGCCTGGTTTTTTCCCTACTCATGTGGCACGGCAAGGATCATACATTGTCAGATTATTCGGGATATGCACTAACATGGCCTATGCAATTGCAGGTAATATCAATAAGCCCCTTCCTAAAGTTCTGCTATACATGCATCATAGCTTGCTGGCCGTGACATCATGCTTGCATGTTTTTATTCTTACACCTCATGCTACAAATCACCTAAGGCCAAGACTTTGAAGAATCGGTGAACTCATCCTCACCTATAAATAAGCCTCGACTTGGATGGATTAGGACAACCAAAAATACTTTGAACCATGAGCTCTTATTTCCTCCAGCTTATGTTTGATCCCAAAAAAAATTAAATCCTGTGGATACAATGAAACGAGTGGATAATATAAGTAGTGGATCTCATGAAACGCATGGATAATTTAAGTACTATTTATGAATGTGTTGATGAAATTAATGTTTGACTTTGACTAAATTTATAAATCATTTATAAATTTATACACATAAGGCAACTCACCCTCAGTAATGGATAATGTTCTATCATGAAGGTTCATTTCTGAGATCTACTGATTAAAATACCAAATAGTTCATGTAAGTGCTTCACATGTATTTAGTGTGATAATTAGTTTTATTTTTAAGATAAGAAAAACTCTTTCATTAAAGATATCACTGCCAATCACAGATGAAATAGAGATCGAAATAACATCTTCACAGTGGTTTTCACATTTCAACATCGCCATTAGTGGCTACTAAGCCAAGATTGTGGGCCGCTTTACTACCCTCAGTCATAGAATGAAGACTGCATTATACATATATATTGTAAACAACCACAAGCCGGTTTGGAATTGGAATTGGAATACTTGCATAGAATAGGCAAAACTCGATGTAGATGGAAGTGGTTGCTAGATAACCATGCCGACGTTTCAAGGAATGCTAACAATGCAATTTGCTGATATATCAGATCAAGCAACAATTTCATGGCTCATCTCATCTACTCATTTCACTGATCAAAGAACACAAAAGTTCAATGGCCATAAGTCAATTATAATAGGGAAAAATTAAGCTTTAACCATAAGTCAATTATGACAGGGAGAACCATGATGTTGACATAATGGGTAATAAAATTCCCTAAATAAAAAGGGAAGTATTTTGTTCTCAATTAAATTAATTGAAGACGTTTAACAAGCAAAAATGTTAAACAATTTATTGACATCCCAACTAACACTTATTAAAATGTTGAGATTCATGTTCATTAACATTATTAAGACACATTCTTGATTATATAATCTGAATATTATGCTCATAATTTAAAATTTGAGCAATAATTTCTCAAATTTCATGTTGTGAACACATGCAATCATCTAGCTAGTATATGTATCAAATCTATTAGATACAAATAATATTTAGATGATTAATGTGGAGGATAATTGGGCCCCATTTATCACCCTAATTAATTTTCAGAAATATAGAGAATTTAATCACTATTTTAGTTAGTGATAGTTAATAAAAAATTTCATGAAAGAGAACAAACATCATATATGATTGAGTTGAAGAATCTTCTGGTTCTTCATTGAGTATCAATTTTAATTTCGCATCATTATTGATCCAATGATGATCCAACTGGTCATGTTAAATAATAAAATCAAATTGAACTTCTTGTTCAATATAAGATATAATTTAATGATTAAACATTATATAATCATATTTCATTCAAGTAGTCAAACTAATCAATGTTCTTATGACATTAGTTATATGTTTTCCTTCATGGATAAACATGAACTAAAATGAGATATTCTTCAAAACATATGCTACTTCGAAAAACAAGTTTTTATTGTTCATTCAAAATCGATACGTCAATTATTTTATGGAATATTGAAATTGTAATATCATATTCTTTCAAAAGTAGTTAATATTATTTTATAATTTTTATGCTTCTTTGGGAGTAATAACATATAAACATATTAGACTTGAATATGTAGTGTGAAATAAGATTTTGCTTCTTCAAGAGCAAAAACGATGTATTCTTCTCAAATTAGATATTCCTAATGCTGCAATATTCTGCTGGAATATCGATTTAGATCAATATTCTTCTGAAATATTGATTTAAATTGTTCATTTTCTAGAATAGTGACACAATATTCTTCTGGAATATTATACTATATTATTGAATGTAAAGTATACATTCAAACAAATGTTTATTGTAAGTTGGTATAATTAAAACGACATGACAAGATCAAATAATTATACCACTTTTTATGAAAATTCAAAGTTAATAAAATATTAACCTTTACTTTGAGCAGAAAAAGAAACTATGTTATTCGTGAACAAGTAACATAATAAATTGAAATATTTATTATAAAATAAAGTTGTTATTCTTCAGAAATAACAATAAAATATTGTCTCAGAATATCAAATAATAACATATCTCATAATATTGGGCTCTTCGAGAGCAAATTATATTCCGTTATAATATTTCATGAGATAAAATTACTATTCTTCAAGAATCATCACAACAATATATTAGTGTACTTCATAATAATCTTCTGGATTATTAATAAATTCGAATTTTTTGAGAACGAGAATACAATATTTATCACATGAGTAATAAAATATTAGAATATTGAAACATAGCAATAATACAATATTCTTCTGGAATATTGATTCAAAGCTCATTCAATTATAACAATAATTAATATCTATTGTGCTAGTAAGGAGAAAAAAAACGAATTATTCTTCTGAAATAATTATATTTCTAAAATTGCGATTCTTCAAGAATAATAAGTCAATATTCTTCTAGAATGTGACAAATTATAATCTCCAGGAGCAAATAATGTTTTTCTGAAATATTGACATTAACGATTCATTCTACCTTTTGAACTAACAATATTTGTGCTTTGCACGAGTGACGATAAAATATTCTTCTGGAATATTTATCTAACTTGAGTTGTGTCTCGTCGAGAACACCAACACCATATTCGTTTAAAATATATTTTAAATTATGTTTCTTCAGGATCATTGAGTCAATATTCTTCTGGAATTTTGAAATTATTATATACTGTTCTTCACGAACAAGTAATATTATATATACAGGATATTACTTGGGTTATAAAACAAAGATAAAATCTAAAGATTACCAAGAATATTTGATTAACATAAACAAAGAGATATACTACAAATAAATTGTGAACATGGTTATCCAATCTTTGCTGATTTTGATTCCGAGATTTTAGGCTGATCTTGTGCGTCACAAATGGTACAGACAAAAATAATTGATTTATGCAAAAAGAGACAATGACAAATTTTCAGTACCTTTTAAAATGAAAATTAATATACTGGAACAAGATATGTCTTCATCTGCTAAAGAACTTATTTAGATACTTCAAAAATAAATAAATAATAAATCAATATTCTTTTAAAATACTGAAAATTATAATTTATGTTTTTCATGAGCAAATAATATTCTTCTAGAATATTAATTATAATGTTGTGCTACTTCAGGAGTAACAATAAATTATTTATAATAAAAAAACTATATGTTTAATATTCTTCTGAAATATTAATTATCCGTTGTACTACTTCAGAAGTAACAACAAAATGAATTATCAATTTTAAATTAATAATACTTATAATTAACAGATTTATAATTTATATTCTTCTGGAATATTAATATATATATTTTTGTCCTACTTCAAGAGCGACAATACAATAAATCAATAATATCAATAAATTTGTAATGGACAAATTTATAATTAATATTCTTCTGGAATATTAATGTACTATTGTGCTACTTCAAAAGCAACAACGTAATATAATAATTAATAAATACGCCCACAAAATTTTTTACATCCTCCCGACTAGAATTTGAATCACCAAGATTGTATAAAGGTTCAATGATACTACAAATTATCTTCTCCAATAATAAGAAACTATTTTCAATCTGAACCACCAAGGTGCTTCTAACTAATATTTTGATATGTGAGATTTTGAGAAATTTTTTCTAATTCATTTTGTTAGAAACTCGTGCTAATAATGTATTATAAATTAGAGAGAAAAGAGAGAAGAAATAAAGATGCTAATAAGCTTGTATATTTTATCATCAATCAGAGCCTCATATATATACGGAAGAATTGGGATATATAAAGTAATAATGTCTAGGATTACATGAGTACAATTGCTATTCACCAATATAAGATAATATTTACAATAAATATTAAATTATTTATTATTATGGCATTAAGCCAAAATATGTTTGTTTCGATGGTATCAGTCGCTCTATATTTCTCTCATGTATATGTTTTCAGCCTCTGGACTACGCCGAAATACCAAGAAATGCTGGCAGCAGCCCTCAACTGTTTGAGATAGGCTCAATTTCTGGAAATCTTCTTCTCTGTCGTTCCAACTGTAAGCTTTATTTCTTCTCTCTTTTAAGTTATGTTTTTTTTCCCTTATCCATTGCCATTTGTTTTTTGCCTGTTCCTTACATGTGGTGGATGTGTTTTTAAATTCTGAAATTACATATGCCAATTCCATTCATACTAAGCATATTACATTTGATTTTGCCATTTGTTTTTTGATGTTATTATACTTCTTACTGTTTAGTAGGGCTGTAAGCAAAAATCGTCAAATCGAAAAACCTAATCGAAACCGCATTTTTGAAACTATCGAATTGGTGTCACGCGGACCCATCAATGAAATGATTTTGAGCCGAACCAAATCGGTCAAGAATGTTTGGTTTAGATTTGAAATTTTTAATTGCAGTCTGAAACCAAACCAAATCGGGGAAAAAATATATAAAAATAAAAAAATCAATAGTTCTATTGGTATTTTGTTAATTTATATTATATTTATTACACAACAGACAGTTACTATACTTCAAAATTTAAATAAATCAAATAATCTTCATCTAAATATATTCGATGAATGGTTTGAGTTCGTAACATCTGACAACGATAAGCTTATGTAATTGTTATATTGATTATGTACTTTTTATTTAATCAATAAATACTTTTTTACTGTGATAGGTTATACTCTTTATCTAACCAATAAACATCTTTTTCTAGATATGATGATCACGAATGTCTTATTAGGCATCATGTTATTTTTTTTACCTTACATACTTGTATTGTAATGTTGTCGGACTTTTATTTGTAACATATTAGTTTAAAAGCGATCGACAAAATAAGTATATTGTAATTTTGCCGTAATTTCATTTTGATTTAGTTAGTATTTTAATTTATAATAGATTTATTTAGTTTGTTTAGATTTATTGTCAATAAAGTATACAAATATATTGAAATCAATAAACTAATAGCATAAAAGTAGATACGCAAAAAATATATGATGAAATAGGCGGTTTAAAATCGAACCGAACCGAACCGTTAGGTTTAGGATTGAGTTTTTCTCAAACTGTTCTCAAACCGTTTTAAATGATTTGGTTTAGGTTTGAATTTTTCTCAAATCGGTTTAAACGGTTTGGTTTCAAAATCTGTCAAGAATCGATAAAATCGGACCGCTTACACTCCTATTGTTTAGATTCCCATGAAATCTGTTACTGAATGGGTTCTATGGAATTGTTTGTTTAGATGGGTTTTTTTTCCCAAATTGGTTTTTATATGTTGGACATTGATTTTTTTATGGTATTTTTAGATTGTTGGGGAAGTTATAAAAAATTCATTACATCATATCGTTCATAGAAAATTATGACTGACGGGGTTTTGAAACATAAAATGCATCTATAATAGATTCTACATATATTTTCTTAACAAGATCTCGTTCGATGTAGATTGATAAGCAATTAGCTAGAAAGTCATCCTAATTTTTTTTTTTTTTTTTTTTTTTTTTGCCTTAAATTATCATTTACTAGTCTCTCTGTCCCACAAAGATAGTTCATTGTTCCTTTTTGTCCGTCCCTAAAAGATAGTCCACTTTCTTATTTGAAAGTGAAGTTAATATTTTATGTCTCATTTTGCCCTTATTTAATGTATTTTTTAATAGTTTAAATGAATTTAAACTCTTTCAATTTTGTGGGAAACTACAAAATTTATTGGGGGTATATTAAGAAAATGAATTATAAAACTTATTTTTTCAACAATATTAATTGACATTTATTAATCTGTGTAAAAATGAGTAAGAGACTATCTTTATGGGATGGAGTGAGTATTATAAATTCCAAATACCTCTTCGTCCATTAAAATGCCTGGTTGAATCTATCATTTCCTTGCTAAGTTAGGCCACAACTATATAATTTTGGAATATCAACCCTTCCCCCATTTTATAAAACAATCACCCCCCCCCCCCCCACCCTCACCCCTACTTTTTTTTTTCTTTTATAAAGAAATGTATTTTCTATAAAAGGTAACTAGAAGAAATGACTATCAATGTAGTGCAAACCAAAGATTAACAAAAGCATACAAGCAATTTAAATGGGCTCACAATCACAGAAATAGAATCACAATCAATGTAGTGTTCGGTAATATTCATATAGTTAAGGGAACCTTTATCGGTGAAAGAAAAGACCTCTGAAGTTCATATAGTTAAAGGAAACCCTTTGTCGGGCTTCAATGAACATAAAAGGAAGTTCATCTACTATTACCATTTTCAACAACTCGACGATCTTTCTTAGTACGGCCAACGGTTGCAAGGTTGCTCCCACCCTCGTTTGTCTTTTCAAAAGTAGATCAGTTCTGTTGGTAATACATATTTTAGACGAGTAACATAATGTGTTTTTCGTGTAGTGTGAGGTGAGGTGTGGTGTGGTGTTGGTAGGCAATGTTTGTGTTTTGTATTGGTAACATATATTTTGGACAAGTAACATAACATTTTACTCGTGTATAGTGGGGTGGTGTTTGTAGATGGTGTGTTACTCATGTTTTTTGTGTTGGTAACAGTGGCGGAGCCACCTATAGGCGAGGTAGCGCGGGTCGCCGGTGGTCCGCCACTAGCGCTGCGCAGGCGGCGCCCAGCTGTAGCCTGAAGCTGAAATTTTTTTTATTTTTTATTTTTGCCCAAATCAGTACCCAACTCTCAAGCTCAAGCCCAAACCACAAATACAACATACAAATTGATCTTCATTTGGTCCAATAAGCAAAATATTAACAAGAATCAAAAAAATCCCTAACCTGTGGTCCTGTGCTCCGATTCTCTGTCGTGACTCAGCAGCCGCGCTGCGCGCAGCGTTGCTCGCCTGGCCCACCACCGTCGCTATCGACCACGGGCCACCACTTTTGACGCGGCTCCGCCACTGCTCCAGCCAGCGTCCAGGTCCAGCTCCAGCGTGCATGGCTCGTCTACTCTGCCTCTACCTCTGCGAGAGAGACCACTTCCGACGGTAATTGTTGTTTTTTTGTTGTTAATTTGTTAATTGTTTGTTATTTAAGTAGTTAAGTTAGTAAAGTTATGAATATTTTATTTGTTTTGATTGTGTAATTTTCAGATTTTGTAAAGTTATTATGTTAAATTGTTAATGTCCAACCAAGTTTTAAACATTTTAATAAATATTATTGATGTTTGATTTATTAATTTTTCTGGTTATGTTAGATGTCATTCCCCATTTTTTTTATCAATTTGTGATTTTTCACTAAGGCTAAACCTTAATTCGTTATAATTGATTTGAGAATTATACATAAATGTTACATTTAAGTTTTTGAAAAGTGGTTTAGATTTGTAAATAGTGACTATTGTGATGAAATTATGATTTGATTTGTGAATTGTTATTATTGATTTATAGGTTGTGAATTGAGATTTGGTGAATATTTGATTTGATTTGTGATCATTGATTTACTGATTATGGAACGTTTTTTCCAACTTAAACGAAAATCTGAACTTAGTGGTTCTAGTTCAAGTAGTCCTGCAACTGCTTCTAGTAGAGCAAATGAGTTAGTAGATTTTGATAACACAAAGAAATTTGGCACTGAATTCAATATGGATGAACTTGTGTCGGATCCAGGAATACGGCCCCCAATTGAGTCATATGATCCTAACATTAGAGATGATGTTAGGATGGCATACTTAGAGAAAGGTCATTGTCAACCACATGGACATGACTTTCTAAGAAGACTGATGGGAAAGGATAATAGATGTTTTAGGAAATAATGGTTTAATAAATTTTATTGGTTGGAGTACAATGTAGAAAAGGATGCTGCATATTGTTTGTATTGTTATTTGTTCAAACCTGATAGGGGAAGTCAAGGGTGTGGGTATACATTCACTAAGACTGGGTTTAGAGATTGGAGTCACGAAAAGATTTTAAGAGATCATGTCGGTCTTGTGGATAGTGCTCATAATATAGCTTTTGAGAAATGCAACAACTTGAAGAATCAAAGACAAAATATCTCTTACGTTTTGCGTAGCCAAAGTAGTACACAACAGAAAAGTTATAGGACGAGGTTGACTGCGGTACTAGATTGTACTAGATTCCTTTTGACGCAAGGGTTGCCTTTTCGTGGTCATGACGAATCAGAAGATTCACTTAATAAAGGTAATCTACTTGAGTTACTAGAATGGTATGCAGCTCGTTGTGAGGAAGTCAGGACTTCGGTATTTGGTAATGCACCAGCAAATGACCAAATGACCTCACCACCTATCTAAAAGGATTTGGTGAACTGTTGTGCAGTTGAGACAACCAAGGCGATAATGAATGAGATGAATGATTCTTTATTTTCAATCTTAGTTGATGAGTCTCGTGATAATTTCGTGAAAGAACAAATGGCAGTTGTTTTGCGATTTGTAGACAAATCTGGACAAATCAAGGAGCGTTTTTTGGGCATAACACATGTTAAAGACACTTGTGCACAGTCACTTAAGAATGCGATCGATGCAATGTTTCCTAATCATGATTTGAGCATATCTAATTTGAGAGGTCAGGGTTACGATGGGGCAAGCAATATGTCCGGTGAGTTCAACGGATTAAAAGCTTCGATTTTAAGGGAGAACCCCTATGCTTTTTATGTTCATTGTTTTGCTCACCAACTTCAATTATCAATTGTTTCGGTGGCACGTAGAACTATAGTGATTGGTGATTTCTTTAATACGCTTTCTATCGTTGTAAATCTAGTGAGTGTGTCTTGTAAGCGTGTAGATGCACTTCGAGCAAGTTATCATGACGAGATTGTGAAGAGGCTCAATCTTGGGGAACTTTGTAGTGGCGATGGAAAGTTTCAAGAAATGAATTTGGCAAGACCTGGTGACACTAGATGGGGCTCGCATTTACTCACAGTCACTCGTTTTATTAGTATGTTCAATAATGTCTTAGACGTTCTTGATATTGTATCACAAGATGGGCCAACTGCAGATCAAAGAGCATTGGCCGACCATCAGATGACCACTATGCAAAATTTTCAGCATGTCTTCTGTCTCCATTTTATGTTTGACATTCTTGCCATTACAGATAATCTTTCACAGGCGTTACAAAAAAAGGAGCAGGATATTCAAAATGTTATGGGATTGTTAAATGTGGTCAAGTGTACATTGCAGAACATGAGGGACAATGGTTGGAATAAATTGTTGGATAGGGTGATCGAGTTTTGTGTCGGTAAAAATATCGGAGTGCCTATCATGGAGGATATTATGGTTTTGGAAGGTCGATCAACAAGACGTGGAGTTGCTCAGCAGGTGACGTATTATCATCGTTTTTATGTTGATTTGTACTGTCATTTTATAGACTCAATTTTGCAAAAGTTGAACGATCGTTTTCCAGAGACAACTACTGAACTTCTTATCTGCATTTCATGTTTGAGTCCAAAAGATTCATTTGCAGCCTTTGATACTGCTAAATTGCTACGTCTTGCTGAGTTCTATCCTTCAGACTTCAACGCTGAAGAGTTGTTATTACTTAGACCCGAACTTGACAAGTTTTTTATACTTGTCACAATGGAGAATGTTTTCTTTAATCTCAACAGTATATCATGCGTAGCTAAGAAGTTGGTTGAAACGGGGAATTCTTATTATTTTCCATTGGTTTATAGGCTCATTACATTGGCTTTGATATTACATGTTGCAACTGCATCTGTTGAAAGGACATTCTCTGCAATGAATTTAATCAATAGTGATTTACGCAACAAAATGGGAGATAAATGGTTGAATGACAATTTGGTTGTGTACACGGAGCGAGACATTTTTAAAAATATTGAGAATGAGTCAATATTGCAGCGTTTCCAACATATCAGACCCCGAAGAATGCAGTTGTCCGAGCCAACGAATAATAACTGATGTCATTATCATGTATTTTGCATCTATTTTGATTTGTATTGGATTATATGTTCATATATTTAATTACAACTTTTTATTCTTATATATCTATTTATTCATTTTTAAATATTATTTCATTAAATAATATTCACAATCTCGCTACTGCCATCGTTCACGTTAGTCGATCAACGGTCAACGGCCGAAGCGGTCAACGGTCAACGCTCTACCTGGACTCCTCGGCTGGCTCCACCACTGGTTGGTAACATACGTTTTAGACAAGTAACATAATTTGTTACTCGTGCTTTCAAGGTAGTGTCGGTTGGCTGTGTATCGCCCTTGTTGGTAACATATATTATTAAAATGTAGTAACATATAAATTACCTTAAAATATTTAATGATACTTTAGGAGTAACACATTAACAATTATGTTACCCTAACATGTAATTCTTAAAATGTTGATTTTTAATGAAAAATTAAAAAAAAAAATGGTGATTTTAAATGGTGAGGTATATTTACATAAATTATAAAATGAGACATGATAAAAATTTATTTTTAATAAAAAGATGTATTTTTGAAAAATTGTTGTCAGTTTTGAGTTAATTTTTAATAATAAAAATACGGTGGGCATTTATCAAGTTGTTGGGGAAAAAATCTAAAATCTTTTGAAATTATGGTTGATTACTTCCTTCCTCAACCAAGTCGATGTACTGTGAAATTTATGTTAAGATACCCAAGTTTGACATCATCATTCAATGACCTGTTATTACCTTCAACCAATTTGCCATTTTGGCCTATCCTTCATTAGACCCATTTAATTGGTGGCCAATTATCACATTTTGGGAAGGTAAGATTAAATGAGATTAGATTCAGTGAGTTTTTTTTCCAGTATTCACAAAAATTTCTGAGGAATTTAGATTTCGAATATTTTTTCAGGCTGGTATTTAATGGCGGTAAGTTTTTCCTTTAAGATGTTTCTTTATCAGCATAATTACTCTAATTCTATTCAAAACTATATGTTTCCTAATCCTAGTAATACAATACAAGGTTCTTCTATTCATTCATCTTTTATAGCAAGATTTTAGTACTAATTCAATAATCTAATATTATTTTTATTTTTATAC
The DNA here is from genome assembly GCA_963555705.1 of Ligustrum vulgare. Lineage (NCBI taxonomy): Eukaryota > Viridiplantae > Streptophyta > Magnoliopsida > Lamiales > Oleaceae > Ligustrum > Ligustrum vulgare. Next base: position 43,849,593 of record OY743187.1, on the reverse strand, counting down.
AAGGTACATCTAGTTTGTTCATTATTAATTTTATGTATCTTTATCTCATTGTATGTATGTATGTATGTCTACGTAGTTCATTGGTTTGTTTACCTTGTGTTTTTCATCAAATGAAATAATCTTTTATTTTCATTTTAGAATGAGGATAGACGGAAACAATGAGAAGATGGTTCTTCGAAATTCTGAGTTGGTTACCGGTTAAATCATTTCAAATGCGTGTGCAAAAATTGGTGCTCCACAATTCAGGATCCGATGTTCATCGATAGGATAGGAATATGAACCGTCTCTTGCTTGTGTAGAACAAGAGCAACTCAATGTTGGTGTCTTGGAGAAGTACAAGAATCATAAATAAATGGGCTGATAGCAAGATTGTTATACCCTTGACATTCTTGAGAGATAATCCCAGTCTCAGCATATCGATATCGATCGAAAACATCATCCCTATTGCAGTATTTGGCAATCTAGTGTTTTGGGCACATATCAGTTGTTATCAGCGATTCTCATTTGATACTCAATCTAAAGATGTCAAGTACCTAACACCATTGTCTACACAAAGGAAGCTATTGTATGCTTATAAACCCAGCCTGCTACCTTTACATTTCAATCAAATTGAAGAAACTCAAGAAAGTTTACTGTTCAGATTCTTGGGACTTTGTTTGTGTGGGGTATAGTGGGAAGTTTTTTGTCAACTGGTTATTGGAACCTTTATGAATAGATGGCCCCAATTATTAATAAAAAATTATATATTTTCTTTTTTAGATGGCCTCAAAAAATAATGGTCAATTTGGAGATAAAAGAATTTGTATGGTATGGCTTTGTAGCTATACCAGAAATGAATTTTGTGGTTCTTGCGGTTATATTTTTCGAAAACGTTGTAACTCTTCTTTCACAAAACCTCTTGAAACAAAGTTTCATAAAGGGGGTGCAATTGAGAATATAGTCGTTTCCTCCAAAGGATACAAGCCTACAATTAAAGGCAAATGAAAATTCGATATGTAAAGTAGAAATGTAGAATAGAGGAAATTACATTCTCTTTTTTTACAACTAATTTGTTGGTACTTAAAAATGTCTTCATTTCTTGTTTTTATACATCTAGCTCATCTAAAATTGTCATTCGGTTTCAAAGTTGTTATGTCCCTGTTTGAGTGATCTCACTACTTGCACCTTTAATAACTGCTACTCATGACTTACCGGGTAATTTCTTTCATCAATAACCGTCAGATCATTGGAAATTATGGGCAATTGCAGAGGATAATTGCTCCATTACTTCGCCAGTTATGCTCCATGAGCTTTTTTCGGGACATGTTCTGTTGAAATCTCGTCTAAGATATATATTCCTTTCGACTTCCCTTGCCCTAATTGGGCAGTCCTGTCTTGTTTTGTTTGCCCTAATGGGACGCACTTGCTCTTTAGGGTAGTATCACTTCGTTCAATGCTGACTATTTTAATGTCCTGGTGTCAGCATAGTATTCGTCTTTATTTTTGAACGATTTTCTTTGTATATACAGTTTAAATGAAATATGATATTAATTTGATACTTGTCGTGCATAGTTAGAGCTCTGACGCCCTCATTGTTCACTAGAGATTGTAAATTATTTTTGGGATTATTTCTGAATTTTTTTCAGGAAGCTGATGATCTAAAGGTAGCTTCTTCATATATACCTAGAATTTAAATTGAAGTCGGAGAAAACCCATTTTATTACACTTTAGTTAAAAAAAAAAAAAAAAAAAAAAAAAAAACAATTATATCCCAGATGTGCTTCGGCTGCATATAAAACCTAACCTAACAAACCATATAAAGGAAAATGACACGAAACTAAAATGGAATAATAATCCATAATCTTCATCATCGAGGTAGAGAATCCTTGAAAATCCCTGTTTATACTCTTATACACCAAGCATTCTGAAAAGGTCAAAAAGATATGCGAACCCAAAATTGGCTAAAAGAGCATTCGAGGAAAAATTTCTTAAGCGAACATAAAGGTGTAAACGTGAACCATTATTATTGAGCTGCGTTTGATAGCGAGAGTGAAATTTGGGTGAAAAGAAAATGAATTCTAGATAATTGAATTTCTGAGAATTGGAAGTTTAATATGTTTGATTGGTTTAATTTTCTAGGTGAAAAAAGTATGAAAATTTTACAACTTTTGTTGTTTGATTGACATTATTTTCCATAAAAAATAAAGTAAAATTTATCTATTTTAATAAAAAAAATTATTTTTTCAGATATTTGTACTTGATAATAATAATGTTAATTTTTAGAAAAAATAAAATTAATTAACAACAAAAAAAATGATCAAACGTAACAAAAATAGTATAAGATTTTCCATGAAAAATAAAACTTCCTCCCACTCTTGGAAAACGAATTCATTCAAAACAAGAAAAATATCGAATTTCGAGGCAAGTGAAAAAATGAATTCTATGGAAAACTTAGGCAACCAAACAACGCAAAGTTGAAAAATCACATATTTTCCATGAGAAACTTAGCGTATCAAACGCACTCTTATATTCAATTGAAATTTTGAAAAATATTTAAAGTCTTTTTTTAATGAACATTTTTTAATGGATTTCATGGACTTTTATGGATTTGTATAGACTTTCAAAATTTTTGTAAACATTTATTTAAAATCACTTTCAAAGACTTTTGTAAATTGATTTAAAATACTTTGATAAACTTTCAAAAACTTTTACAGACTTCTATTTTTTAATAATTGAAAAACTTGAACAATAATAGATTAATTTTCATATTGTGTGAATGTTAATCGTTAATAATAATTATATATCAAGTGAATTAAAAAATATATGCGTAGGAGATAAATAGTTTTAGGACAGAAAAATATTTGTAATTAAAAAATTGGGGAAAAATAAAATCATATTTGATATCGATATAACAATTTTACAATGTTCATATATTTTTTTGAATACACAAATTTTTATAGATTTTGATTGACTTTTAATTAATATTTTTTGAATATACAAATCTCTCTAGAGAAAATTTTAGAATAACTTTGCTTAATTATTATTTGTTTTGATACAATTTAATTATTATTTTTCTATAAAATCTTATAAAATTTTAGTTAGATTTATTTTCATAGAAAAGTTGAAAAAAAGGACAAAAAGAAGAGAGCCAAAATATAAAAAAAAAATATTAAAAGAAAAAAATATATATATAAAGGTGAAGAGAAGAAAAATAATGATTTGTTTAGTCATAAGTTTCTAAAAATTAGCATAAAAGTTAATCACAAGTTTAATGTTTCTAAAAATAAGATGAAATAATGGAAAAAAATATAGAAGAAACAAAATTACAATTTAAAAGGTTTTTTTTATTTTTTAAAAGTCTTTCAAAATCTTGGAGATTAATGAGAGACAAATTAAGAGATTTTGTGGTTGTACTTTTTATTTAAAACTTAGTACATAAAGAATTTCGTAGAAGTCTTTAAAATTATTAATATTTTGAATAATACAGGACTTTTAAAGACAATGACTTTTATAAACTTTTAAAATGTCCATTAAAATCTATATTAAATACCTCAAGATTTTAATGAAGTCTCTAAAGTCTAAATTGAATACGCTTAAACTTTTCAAATTCTTTAAAATCTTTAAAAGTCTTTCAAAATCTACATTGAATAAAACCCTTGAAAACATAACTAACAGACTGTTCGGTGCCTCCTCTGTAGAATTTTTTTTTTTTTTTTTTTTTGCTTTCTAGGTAAGATGTGTAGTTGAAAATTGGAGAGAGAAAATTATGTGGTTAAAATATAGTTTGAAAAATTGTGTTATTTATAAATTGATTTATAAATTATAATCATTGCTTAAAAGAACGGTGTGTAAAAAGGTTCAACCCAGTAAATAAAATGTGAACAGGTAACAAAATCAGCTAGCAGCCAGACAAGACAACGGTGGCTACCACATGTCACTAAGATTCATGTGCCCCCAAGGTCATGATATAAATTTATAAACAGTTCCCCCTAAGAGGAAGAAAGGTATGCAACATCTATAATAAAAAAAAATGACATATATATGTTGTACGTAAGTCCTTACACTAACTGCATTATTGTTCCTAAAAAATACATTTGCAACAATATGCAATGAAGACTAGAGTACACTGATACATCTTGTGGTACTGGTAAACAGATATGAACTGATATACTGACTTTACTTACACCCAGGAGTGTTTAAGTTGGGAAATACTATGAACTTGATGGATAAAGGAGAAATATTTATAGGAGAATTTATATCACGGTGAACTGGATATAAACTCGGGAAGTCTCCTATTTCAGTGAGTTGCAGTGTCTGTCCATTCAACAACATTGTTTTGCTTTGAAGGTTCTCTTCCTCTGGAGTTAAATGATATTCTTCTCGGAATAATCTTTCATCTGATGCCTTGTTTCCGACCCAAGAAAATGACCTCCTAAGACCGTGTGCAAAAGACTTCTTCCCGGTATCGACTCTCTCTTTCAAGTGCATTTCTGTATTGCTAGTGGATTTGACGTCAACTTTGAAAACAGTTTGATTGCTTAGATTGATCAGAAGTAAAGTTGCACCAGCCTGAAACAAGGAGAAAGCTATTAGTAGATTGAGTAAGAATTTGTAATACCGTCCCCCCTCTTTAATCCTCCTTAACAAAACATGCCAGGAACTGTCTTGTCCCTCCTCGACCACAAATTTAAAAAGAACAAAACTAAAAAAAAAAAAAAAAAACAAATAAGAAAAGAAACCCCAAAAAAGTGGATCTCGATGATGCAGAAAACTCAGATGTATTGGTCTTTAACCATGTAGTTCCACAGATTTCTATAGCGTAAACCCAAGGATGGGATAACTATTTCGATAACTATTTCCAGATGAACTGCAGCACTTCCTTTGAGCATCAACAAAAAATAAATGAAAAATTGCATGGTTTACACATGAATGATTCAAAAACAAGCAGCAAAGAACAGAACAAAGAGCACTCTACTGCTATTGGTTAATTCTATTATTGTACAAGACATTTCTAAGACTTAGCTCAGCACTGAACACAGAGAAATTTACAGTACAGAATTGAAGCATGCGAAAAGCTTATAATTCACGTCTTGTGCGCTTGCACATTACCAGTTATATGTAAATATTTCCTTCACCATATTATCCGAACACAAATTTGGAAGTACAAGTATGAGATCTGTTGTATTTTATCATGTGAAAACATGTGATATACAAAGTTCTTACTCTTTCTTTTGAACAATGAGCATAAGAGCGCAAATATGGGGATCCATGTTTGTTAACATGGAGCACTCCTTTTCCCATAAGCCGATGCCAGAGAAGTGCACTGCATTGTAGCAATTAGAAATTACTTTAGATTCATCTTAGTAGCCAGCCATAAAGGAGAGGCTTATCTTAATTATGTAGTCATTATCCTTGCCTGTAATAATCAGGATTGGGAAGAAATGTACTTGCATTAAGAAGCCCATAGTTTCCACCAATCAAAGTTTGCCTGCAATATACTTTCGTGTCGTACTTGGCCGCCATCCCGAGCTGATCTAGATACCTACATTCCATGCACAGATGAAGACGTTCACTTTTGTCCGATAATCCATTTGACTAAGCTTAAATAGTTTACTTATAAGTTAAAAAGTAAGTATTAAAATAACTAATTTTTTTGACTGATCATATTTAGAAATAAATAAGCTCATATGACAATAGGGTAAGAGTTACCTTTCAAATAAGTATCTTATATCCTTGGAAAAAAAAAAAAAACTTAGCCAAAAAGGAAGAGGAAAAAAATAGAATGTCAATAGTAACTTTTACCTAATTTTTAAGCTTAGCCAAAAACACTTGAAATCATGCATACCGATTCTTGATCTCTTGAATGGGAAGCATATTTAGAGTTTATGAATTGTACTTATTGCAGAAAAAAGCAGAAAATTTACCAAAAACTGTCAACAAATGTGTCAGATACGTGAGGACCACCACTGTTGTAGGCACCCCCTGATTCCCCTACCCAAGCAGAAGCCCAAGGACCTTTCATTTGAATGGAGAGCGAAAGATTCCTGAATGTGGCTGATATTTTATTCAAGTGATCAGGATCCAGAATTTTATTAATGAGATTGTGATCATTCCCTGAAATGTGCAGAAGTTACTAATCAGAACTTTTGCCCTTTTAGTACTTTCAGGCACTGTCATAGACACAAAAATAATTTATGCTGTTGAAGTTACTTCACGTTAATAAATTTTTGGAGAACAGAATATTTTTGTTATCATAATCCAATATTAAAATAGCTTTTCAGTCAATTCTTGTTAAGAAATGAAGAACATTTGGCAGGACTACGTGCACGCTTTCCTGGACTTCACCTTAACAACCTTAAAACTAAACAAACAAATCTAGTGGAGACTGGAGATCATTGAAAAAGGAAAAAATGGACGAGCCGCATCTGAAGTGGTCAATACGTTTTCTGACATTTACTTTATCTTCGACCATGATCCTAAAAGGGAAATTGAATAGTATATATAAAACTTTGCCATTTATTGACAATATGAAATGTTTGCTGGAATAATTAATTCTCAAATGCAATGAAAATATTCAATGTATAGTATTCCTCATCTTCACAAATGTGCAATAAATAATTTATTACTTTGGGTGTCAGGAAAATTCTCGCTGAATTGAACACTGAACACATGACAAGTTATTACATATAGCTAAGAGCCCTGAGACTGAGTTTATACTGACAAACGACATAATGTTACAGTTTTATTGTGGAAACAAACAAGATTGATTTACTGAAATTTTGATCTTGCGATAATATAAGTGCACAAGATCCATGATATTTGCCTGATAAAAGTGACAGGAAATACCAACCTGGACCCAAATTATATATATGATGTGTCAAAGCATTAACAACACGTGGACCTGAAACCTGAAGTAGCTGTTCAAACCACGACTTATCATAGAACCCTCCTGGTGCCAAGAGGATAGGTTTTGGCTGGAAGTTCTTATACAATTCATCTATGATAGAATTTAGATGTACTAAATCTTTTCCATACTGCTCAGCACCAACACTAGCACCTACTCCCTTTCCAGACAACTCGTTACCTGCAACATAAAACACAAAGAGAAAGTGAGAAAAGTAAACCTTTCTAGTTCACTAAGTTAATCTATTTGACTAAGACCATGTTTATCTATGTTTAAAAATGTAGCCCTCAGTAACTTTCTTTCCCAAACATATTATAAAAAGGCACTTTTGAAGTAAAAAAGAACTTATTTTGAGAGCAAGTCTCACCCAACTCAATTATTTTCAATTTTGATCAATAAAAATTTATTCATTTTAGAACTTACTTATGTAGTTGTAAATAAACTTTCTGAGCTCAGTCAAACACGCTTTAAATAATCAAATGTCAAAATACTATTACCAAATTCCCAAGAATCTATTTGATAACCCTTGGAGATAGTGTATTTAATGAAATCATGAGCATTGCTGGAATCCCAATCTCCCTGCCAAGAACCTCTTCCATGGTGCCTCCCATGTAATGCGTTCAACCCAAATGTCACCACAGCCCTGCAAAGACACCAACAGAACTAGATAGGATTTTAAGAATCATCACGATTTCTGTGAACCAAACAGAAGAAAACTCTAAATCTTCTCCAAACCCATTTCAAACCTGAGTGCATGCTTAGGAGAATACTTGTGTAGCAAGAAATTTCAATAATTATGTGGACACGAAAAGGTCACTCTTAAATAGATGGAAAAATGTGCCACGTTGATTGGGTCAGATCCTAGTTTTTAAATTGTTCAAGAAATATGCCAGACCACAAAATTTCATTTGTTTATAAATTGACACTGAAAGAGGTATGAACGACAAGCCAACCATTTCTTAGTTTTAGAATTAACACTCTGGATTCCTTCAGAAGCTCAATTTTGCTCTGTTTTATCAATAGAGTTAACAATAACCCAGGCAAACCTTTGACGTAACAATTCCATAACTCACAAAAGAAACCTATGAAGGGTTACATATCCAATCTCAAAACAAAGAATTCCATATGTTTATGCGATTAAGCTAGCAGAGCTATGAAGTCAAGCAAAGCAAAGCTGAGTTCTCAATATAAGGGTCTTAATATTCAGAAGCTGAATTGTTTTCTTTGTTCTCTTTTCCTCCTAGAATTAACACTGATCCAAGCAAATCAATCATGGAATTTAAGAAACCTTTGAAGTGTTAAATTCTGTGAATATTTGTCCAACGATTGTGTTAGCAGTTCCAAGGTTTGTTTATTCTGGACTGCAAATCATAGGATCCACAAGGACAGAGGAGTGATGTTTAGAAGATAAAAGACATTAAGTACTCCTTGAATTCTGAAGCTCATAGCACACAAAAAAGTATACCATGTTTTGCCGTCCACTAAATGTACATAGATGGGAGTTTTCTTTTTCCATTGCACTTTTAGCTAGTCACTCAAGATTTTTCTTCATTATTGTATTCTCTGTGATTTTTCTTTTTACAATGTATTTTGCATGGACATAGATCGACCAAACTAAGCCTCTATTCGGTTCACAGTTTTTTTATTTTTGGCTTTTTTTGGTTTATAAACACTACAATTTCCAATACAACTTTTTAACCAAACATCGTTTCTCTCTCCAATTTTTAACCCTCAAATCACTTCGAGATACGTGAAAAAACCAAAAAATCTGGCTTTTTTCCCTGCCAACCGCCTTCGAACAGAGGCTAAGTAACTATTTTTGTGGTTTTAGACTAAGTGTTAATGGTCCGAGCCCAGCCCACTGAGTAACTTGCTGATCATTACATGTAAATGAACATTAAAATTAGCTCTTACCCAGTCTTCTTGAAAAAGTTATTCAGCTGGTCCCATCTTTTCATATGTAAGCATCCCTTTGAAAATCCAAATAACCCAGACTTATCCTTCCCAAATTGTTTGCAAGGAGTCTTTAAATTCCCCACTTCGTAAAGTACTTGGTCTTGCAAAGAACCACCAAGTCTTAATCTCAAATTCTTGAAAGCTGTTGAGCAACAGAGACATGAAGTTACTAAATCAAAGGTATAATTTAGGAGTGTGCAAAATTTCAATTTCCATGTTCTAGGGAACTTAACGGAAACATTTTCGATAATGAAGCAATGGGAATATGCAAACCTTGAATGGCATTGGCCAGAGAAGGGTGGGACAAATCCTGACAATTAAAGCGAAATAATATGAAAACTCGTATCTAAATCCAATCATCGGTAAATATTAGAAAGCCGATAAACTCTTACAAGATTTATAACAGATGAAAATTTCCACGGGCATTGGTTGTAGTTACACTTATCATGAGGCCACCAATCAATAGTAGCACATATATAATTATCATCTGTTTCAGCAATAGTCGTGTTTGTATTGATGACAAGTCTTGCATAATCCAAATCCCGTGCCAAAATTGATGTGGAAAAGACTAGAAGTAAGATGAAGAACAATGGGATTTCAAATCCCATTGTTTGATCAAATAATAGAAGCTTCACTGCCAGACCAGCTAATCAAAATTTCTACAAAATGAATAAAAATTAAGAACTTTTAGTAGCATTTACTCACTTGAAAGATAAAATTAGGAATCCGTCAAAATTAAGTATAACTAATCAAGAATATGAAACTTTCTACGCAATTCATTTCGACAAATCTACAGCATTAAGTCAGTTATAGAAAATTTTACTGCATCACTAATTAAAACATGAAAACATCAGCAGAGAATCAAAGAATCATTCAACAAGAAAAGCTAAAAAGTTAAATATGCGACAAACAGATCCACTCAATTCCCACCTCGGATTTATTGAACAAAAATTAAAATAAATCACAGCAATTAAAATTGAACCTTAGCTCAGGAACAGCACATATTTTCTTTCATTAATGGCACGAATGAAGATACAATCATGCAGTTTTCTTTCCAGTTCTAAAGACGAGAAAATAGTCTCGTGTGAAATGAGTTTGTCTCAGATTTCTCAAAAAATTGCTGAATTCCAAATATTTAGAAAAGGCGAGTGGTGTCAGCCTCAGGTTTGGTACAAAACAGTAGTTGTGCTTTATTGGAAAGGATAAGAATAAAATAAGGCCAGGTATCTCTCTTTACTCGTCGAACGAGGTTCAAGTATTTTGCTGGGATTTTAAGTTATCCCATAAGGTCTACAAATTAAAAAGAGTTAAACTTATTTTTAAATAACTTTAAGTCATTTTCTCCATGAGTAACATCTGTTTAGTAAAATTTGTTATAAATTTTTTTTATAAATGGCCGTGGGACAAAATTTTCATTAGACATTTTTTTTTTAAAAATCAACAATTTCGATTGGTTAAAGATTCTCGTCCAATATTTTTTATTTTTTTTAAAAAAAGTATCAATGAAATGTTTTCACGTATCTATTTATAAATAACATTTATAAACAATCGTATAAACGATTTATCGGACAGAGGCTTAAATATTTCAATATTCACTCAACTTTGGTTATCATTATGATTTACTCACTTGCCTTTAAATTGATTCTCATTGGTCACTCAATTAATAACATTGCACTTCATTATCCACCAAACATTAAGTATTATAAAAGGGTAACTCACCGAACTTTAGAATGTTTCTTATTAATCATACAACTTTAAGATATTGCATTTCAACATTCACACAACTTTGAATGTTGTACCAAGTTACTCATCAAAACTTCAGAACATATTCTTTTGATCACTCAACTTCAAACCAGTGGCAATCTAAAAATTAATTCAATGAAATTATGAAAGTGCAATTATATTTTTTTTTAAAAATAGCGAATATGATGGAAAAAGAATAACAAAAATATTACAATTTATACGCCATGCATAATTGAAAATTTCCTATACTCGTCGATATGATAAAATGATTTATTAATTTGTTCCTTAGGTCAATGTTGTTTTCATCCATTATCCATTATTTTTAACAACAGTCAAGATCACATAAGAACCCAATTTTTAAGTTAAAGTCTTAAACATGATAAACAAATTAAAAAATTAAGATAACGCATGGTCGAGATAATATCAGATGATTTAGAATAAATTATTTGATTTTTTTATTTAAATTGAATTGAATTCAAAGAATCTAAATAAACTAAATGATTAGAACTACTTTTAGCTCAAATGTACAAATTCAGACAAACACAAAAGTTAAGAACATACCATTAGCATACGAAACTATACAACAAAAAGATACTGCTATTAGTAACACCCCCCCCCCTCCCCCCCCCCCCCCCTCGGGTCTCTCTCTCTCTAACTGACTCTATGAAGTCGTAATAGAGAGTTCTAGGCAAATACGAAGTTCTCAAATAAGTACTTTATAATCGAAGTAAAAGATATCGCTCGCTCGTCATAGTTTACTCTTTCAAACTATTTTATTTTTATCTTTTTCAATTTCTTTTCAAGTGATCACTTTCGTTATAATTTTCGAAACTCTTATTATAATCAAAACTAAACTTTTAATATACCATTTTAAAATAATCACGATCTAGTTTCTCGTATCTTTATCGAAATGCAACATGATCAACTATAGTAAAAGTTACAACTTATTTTTAAAAGAGAGGGAGGAGGAGAAAGACGGCCAAAGTTCTAACCCTGAAAATCTGGAAACCAAGTTTTTAAAAGATACAAACTGCCAAGCAATCCAATGATCAAGATAAGTACACGTGTCATTCATCCAACCGTCCAAGTCAAGTGAAGATAATATGCGATTGTAAGGATTTTAATCAATCATGTGGGCTTATATGTGAATTATTGTGTATTCAATAAAAGGCTATCAATTTGGTTAAGCCCAATTAAAGTGATCTAATAAGGATTTAATAAACATCGGGCTTTAATGCATCTAATTAAATGTATGGGCTTTTATGTGTAGATACCAGACCATTACCTAATTCATGATGGGCCGGATTAGGTTAATTGGCAATTCAATATATAAAGTCGGTTATGGTCCCTGAATCCTACGTACTGTTCATCTTGTCTGACATCCCATCATCAGAGAGATAATAAGGACTACGTATCGATTTAGAAGATCCAAACGTCGAATCGTTTATTGTTGAATCACGTTTGATTAAGGTACGCTTCCGCTTCAGTTATTTAATTCTTGATAATTTCAACATGATGATTATTTAGATTATAGATAAATTATTATCTATAATAAAATTTTCTAACAAGTGGTATCAGAGCCAACATCGTGTTGAATTATCAGATCAATTTTGCACGTGTATATGTAAAACCTAATTGTCTGATTTCAAAACCATGATTTCAAAACCAAAAACTTCTGTGCGAGAATTATACATATACATACATACACATTTGACTGCCATTGCTTGAGCATTATATGTATATAAATTCATGCCTACTGAAATCAAGAATTTTATGGTAAATGTTTCAAAATGCTTACTGCTTTAGTGCCGTGCGTATACAGATGCGATGAATTTGTGAAATTTTGGTTGTTGAAACATTTGGGTTTTGATTTATTTTGTGGTATGATATACAGAATCTATATGTATATATATTTTTCGAAATAAGGTATTGATTTCTGTTGAAGTATGGGACTCTGTATTGCGGTCGAAAATCAGGGTTTTGTGTATTGTGATTAAGTTTGGGAATTGAATCTGTGAAAATCGAGTTTGGGATGTTGAATTTTTGGTTTTGGTTTGGTTCGGTTATGTTTGAATCGAATGTGGCCGGTGGATGGAGATCAATTAAGGGTTGAGGACGTCTGGTCGGAGGAGCAAGACCGCGCGTCGCGGCGTTGGATTTCAATGGCGTGCGGCGGATTTGGGCGTCGCCGCGCGCGATGTGAGTTACGGTGGTACACCGCGTCGCGCGCAGCGACGCAGGTTCTTGGGTGCAGCGCCGGTAATGGCGCTGCAGGCGATGAACGGGGCCAGCGTAGGCGCCTCGTTCTTTAGGGCTGGGGACGGCGATGGCGGCGGTTAGGGTTAATACGAAACCCTAACTACTGAAATCTGATTATTTAGGGCAGGGGCGTCAGCTGGAAATTTGAAGTTCTGAGGGGCTTGTCTGCAATTACGAAATTTGGCTTTATTTAATATTTGGTCCTCCTGGTTTGTTTTAAATATTATTTAAAACCCTAAGATTATAAAATCTTTTAAGTTGGCCCTTCAGACTTCTGAATTTACAAAACCAGCCCCTACAGTTTTGAAATCATTTAAGTTGGCATTTCAAGTACTGGAATTTGTAAATTGAGCCCCTAAAGTTATAATTTAGTTAAGTCAGGACCCTTCAAGTTATGAAATTTTATGATTCAGCCCCTGAAGGTTGAAAATTTTTCAATTCAGCCCCTAATGTTTGAGAATTTTCAAAATTGGTCCCTAAAGCTTGAAAATTCTCTAATTTGGTCCCTTAAAGTTTGAAAATTTTCATTTTAGTCCCTAAAGTTTGAAAATTTTCTAATACAGCACCTAAAGTTCTGAAATTCTTTAATTTGGTCCCTAAAGTTTGAAAATTTTCTAATTCAGTCACTAAAGTTTGGAAATTTTCAAAATTGGTCCTTAAAGTTTGAATTTTTTTTAAATTAAGTCCCTAAAGTTTGGGAATTTGCTAAATTGGCTCCTAAAGTTTGAAAATTTTCAAAAAAAAAAAAAAAAATCAACATTTAAAAATTGAAAATTCACTATATTGGACCTCTAAAATTTGTTTTTCTTTCAAATTGGGACCTAAAATTTAGAATTTCTCTAAATTGGCCAATAAAGTTTTGGGAAAATTGTAATTTAAACCCTTCAAGCTTAAAATTTTACATAATTGGCCACCTAAGGTTTAAGAATATTGCAATTGACTCTCCTAACTTAAGGATTGCTTTATTCTAAAGTTTTGAATTATATAATTCAAATCCTAAAGTCAAATATAGATGCAAATCAATGAATTTCAGTTTCAAATCTTGGTACATCGGAATCTTTTAAGAGATATAATATTCGAAAGTAAGCTAGTTGAAGCAACATGTTGCCAAAGCAACCTCTCTTGTGGATATTAATTAACTTTGAATATTAGAAGGTATTTGTGTGTGTGTTATTCATTGCGGATATTGATCGGCCCAAAGGAAGGTCAATATTTGGCTCGAATTTCACATGCACCTGTGGTGATAAACACGTGGAAATTATTTGGTTTAACGTGTGACCAGTAAATCGGTCCAAAGAAAGGTTTATTGGTTAACATGTCTTATTGCCAGTGTTTGATCACTACACTAAGGGAAAATTAGGTGTTTGTGTGTTATTTCATGCGGATATTGATCGGCCCAAAGGAAGGTCAATATTTGGCCCGAATTTCATATGAACTTGTGGTGATAAATACGTGACGGTTATTTGGTTTTACTTGTGATCAATAAATCTGTCCAAAGAAAGGTTTGTTGGTTGACATGTCTTATTGTCAGTGTTTGATTACTACGCCAAGAGTACCACTTACAAGTCAATATTTCTGTCCAAAGACTAAATATTGATGTTGTGCTAGGTATCTTGTGATGGGCCCTACCATTATTTGAAAATATGATTTGCATAATAAGGTATTTATGTGAGCAATTTTATTTAAGTGTTCTCTATTCGGTTTCAAATTCTGCTAGTAGTAAATCTACAAGCTCAAATTTAATCCCTGTATTTATGGAATAAACTTCAAGGATCAAAACAAGAACATTAACTTTTCGTTGGCTGCATCGATCTAGACCCTGTACTAAGGATTGAGTAACCTACTCCTCTTACGGATGAAAGTTCATCTAATCAAATGAGGAACTTTGAGAAGTGGGATTGCTGAAATTACGTGAGTCACAGGATCATTAAGTGCGGCATTCCGGAAGCCTTTAGTGGCATAGTATCTAAGGAGGTAAATGATGCCAATGATTTCCTTGCCGAAATTAAGAAATGTTTTGTGAAAAACGATAAGGCTGAAACAAGCACGCTTATGCAAAGCTTGATTTCAATAAAGTATAAAGGCAATGGGAAAATAAGGGAGTACATCATAGAGATGTCTCACACTGCTTCAAAACTTAAGAAACTAAAACTCGACTTGTCTAATGACTTGCTCGTGCATTTGGTATTGATATCGCTTCCTGCACAATACAGTTAATTTAAGGTTAGTTATAACTGTCAAAATAGAAATGAACTCTCAATGAGCCCATTTCATAGTGTGCAAGCTTCTTGCACAATTCAGTCAATTTAAGGTCAGTTGTAACTATCAAAGAGAGAAATGAACTCTAAATGAACTCATTCTATTTTGTGTGCAAAAGGAAGAAAAATTTGAAGCATGACAGAACTGAAAGTGTTCACTTGGCAAACACCTCTAAAGATAAGGGCAAGAAAACAAATAAAGAAAATAAAGTCGTTAAGGGGCTATTAATTTTATAATCTCACACTTGAGTCAATTTTTGAAACGGGAACTGCAACATTTTTTAGGATGTTGAGTTTGGAGGGAGAAATAAGGTTAGAGATATTGTCTTTAAGGAAGAAGTTGAGGAAGGATCGGTCTCAATTCCTATTGTTGCTTTTGACAATGTGCAAGTTTTATGCATGTCATTGATCAAGAAGCATATCCGGAACCTCAATTAGACAATATTGAAGAACCTCCCATCCAAAATAAAGTAAATTTCAGAAGTACAAACTCAACAACCTCAATAACTAAAGCCATTAAGGAGATTCACGAGAGAAAGGGAAAAATGTTATTCCGGATAATTTAAATAGTATTTTTCCAAGAACATAAGGAAAATAATGGAATGGTGGAAGATGGTCTAATCAATTCCATCAGGCCATGCAGGGTTCTAACTCTCTAAGTGGATTGATAAGGAGTATAAGCATATGCAAGACAATAAAGTTTGGGATCTTGTCCCATTACTAAAAGGTATGAAGCCCATTGGTCTTAAATGGATTTTTAAACCAAAGGGGATTTTAAAGGTAATGTGGAAAGATATAAGGTTCGTCTTGTATCTAAGGGTTTTACACAGAATGATGGCATTGATTATAAAGAGACTTTCTCTTCGGTTTCAATGAAAGACTCTTTCAGGAAAGTTAGGTTGTTGCACATTTTGATCTCGAGTTACATCAAATGGATACTAAGGTGGCGTTTCTCAATGGTGACATTGATGGGACGATATGGTTTGCAAATTAAAGAAATCCATTTATGTACTCAAGCCAGCTTCTCGTTAAGGGTAATACAAATTTCATCAAGTAATTATCTCATTTGGTCTTGAGATTAATGTTGTTGATGGTTGTATGTATTACAAGTTCAGTGGGAGTAAGTATATTTTCCTGGTTTTATATGTTCATTATTGCTTGCCACTAATGATATAGGTATGTCACATAAAATTATGAGATTTTTGTCAAGGGATTTTGAGATTAAAAATCTTGGTGACGTCTCTTTTGTATTAGGAATTCAGATACACCGGGATTGTTCTCGGGGTATTCTTGAATTGTCACAAAAGGGCTATATCGATAAAGTACTTAAGAGGTTTGGCTTGCAAGACGGTAAATCAGGGGACAGCCCTATCGCTAAGGGAGACAAATTTAGTCTCGACTAAATGCCCGAAAAGTTATCTTGAAATTAAAGAAATGCAGAGGATCTCATATAGTTAAGCTATAGAAAATCTGATGTATGCTCAAATTTGTATGCGTTCGGATATTGCATACATTATTGGGATACTAAGGAAATATTTAAGTAACCCTGGGATGGATCATTTGGAAAGCAGCTAAAGATGGGTTATAAAGTATTTAAAGAGAACAAAAGATTACATACTCACATACGGAAAATCGGATCAGTTGGAGATCATATGGTATTATGATTCCGATTTTTACTAGATGCCAAGAAAGTAAAAGATCCACATAAGGCTACATTTATCTGCTGGTTGGAGGAGCTATTTCCGGATGGAGTGCTTAACAGACACTTTAGCTTCTTTCACTTGGCAGCACAGTTTGTAGCAATTTTGGGGGCATCTAATTATGGAATATAGCTGCGAAATTTTGTCACAAGGCTGCGTATTCTGTACGGTAAAGAAAGACCACTAAAGTTATATTGTGACAATAACTCAGCAGATTTATATTCCAATAACAACAGGAGCTCAACTAAGTCAAAATACATTGACATAAGTTCCTGGTTGTGAAGGATACAGTTCAGAGTGGACATGTGTCAATAAGAGCACATTGAGACAAACTCCATAATTGCGGATCCGCTTACTAAAGTATTACAACCCAAGGTCTTTCATGAGTACATTACTCATATGGGTATTGTATTTCTTAAGGATATTCGGTTTCAGTGGGAGTTTGTATTTTGGGTGCATTAGACACATTTACTGTCCTTTTGGATACAGTTTAAAGTTAAAGTTGTTTACAGCTGTAAGGTTTCAGGTTTATTATCTCTGAACTTGTTTAAGGATGATCTCACTAAAGTTGGACCAGTTGGAAATAGGCATGTTGAAGATCACATTACATGTAATTTCCATGCTACACATCCATACTTGATTCATGTCATTCAGTTATATCGATATACGTGACCATTGAAGGTTTAGTTACGATTAATGTAGCGAAAGCCGCTTTGATCCTATGTTGATATAATTGATGGACCGGATTGTTTTGGGGATGCATTCAGTAATGATAGCAAAATTCTGAGTACTCATAAGGTTATGATTGATACACAATTGTAAGGTTACACATATAGCCCAAGTGGGAGATTGTAAGGATTTTAATCAATCATGTGGGTTTATATGTGAATTATTGTGTATTCAATAAAAGGCTATCAATTTGGTTAAGCCCAATTAAAGTGATCTAATAAGGATTTAATAAACATCGGGCTTTAATGCATCTAATTAAATGTATGGGCTTTTATGTGTAGATACCAGGCCATTACCTAATTCATGATGGGCCGGATTAGGTTAATTGGCAATTCAATATATAAAGTCGGTTATGGTCCCTGAATCCTACGTACTGTTCATCTTGTCTGACATCCCATCATCAGAGAGATAATAAGGACTACGTATCGATTTAGAAGATCCAAACGCCGAATCGTTTATTGTTGAATCACGTTTGATTAAGGTACGCTTCCGCTTCAGTTATTTAATTCTTGATAATTCCAACATGATGATTATTTAGATTATAGATAAATTATTATCTATAATAAAATTTTCTAACATATGCGAGTTAACAACACAGGCTTTTAACCAAACTCCAGTAGCTTCCAGCAACCAGGCCATATATATGGGCTGGGTCTTGGGTAACAAAGGCCTAATCAATTTAGGCAATTTTCAAGAATTTATTTGCAGTGAAAAGTAAATAACTGAACAACTAAAACTACCACTTTTTAAACCTAACAAACTTAAGATATTTTTTAAAAATTAGATGTTAATTATTAATTAATATATATAATATTATATATAAAATAAAAACAATGATCACTTAATGTTAAATTAAAACTAATATAATATTATTTCAAAAAAAAAAAAAAAAACTAATATAATATTGGAAAAAAAACTTAAACATTATTACAAAAAATCCCTTCCTGTGTTACCCGACCAAGGTCCCCCACCAACCCCACCCCACCCCCACCAGATCACAATTAATCACACTGAGTCACATTTCGATAACAATTACAAATTTAGTCTCAAATATCACCCCCACCCTAGCCCTTAAGGTCACATTTTATCACATTTCGATATCTATTATACTTTTAATTGAAGCTAATACAATATTAAATTAAAAAGCTCAAACTGTCAAACAATACCCCATCCCATCCCATCCCATCCCACACCACCCCACCTCAAAAGTCACACAAAGTCACATTTTGATTACAATTACATATTTAGTCACAAATTCCACCCCACCCCAAAGTCATATTTCGATTACAATTACAAATTTAGTCACAAATTCCACCCTACCCCACCTCACCTCTAAATCACAATTGATCACACAAAGTCATAAGTATAATTTTAGTTTCAAATTTCACCGCACCCCATCCCACCCTCTCAAAGACATATTTGATCACACAAAGTCACATTCAGGTCACAATTACAAATTTAGCTGTCCACCCACCCCGGCCCCCAAAGCATACGAGTTTCTGCAATCACTGTCAACCCAAAAACATCTAGTTAGAGTATTGTCACGATCCTTATCATATCGGTAGAAGAAGTAAATATTCCCAGATTTCTCTGACTGAAAACCAATAATCGTTATCTTTGCATCGCACCCTTTAATTTTTGCTTTCAGGGAGCCTTCATAATCGTAAATGTCCTTCTCTGTATACCCCATCATAAACAGACCTCTAGCTTCATTTCAAGCAACCTAATCGTCGTATGGTTATCAATATTGGCGTCTTCCCACACTTGCGTCAAATTCTTTTTGGGAGTTGATACTTTCCGATACGACCTGAGCAAATGTGTATTGCTGGGAGTTGCAAGGTCGTGGTTATGGGTCTCCTCACATTGTGTAATAGTCCAACCATCGCCATTTTTATTCCTTGAAATATTCATCCTGGCCGTACATCCACACCTAGTAACCCCGCGACTTCTTTCACTTATTTTGTAAACTACATCCTTCTTTACTCGAAACAGGTTCAAGTATTTTGCTGGGATTTTAAGTTATCCCATAAGGTCTACAAATTAAAAAGAGTTAAACTTATTTTTAAATAACTTTAAGTCATTTTCTCCATGAGTAACATCTGTTTAGTAAAATTTGTTATAAATTTTATTTATAAATGGCCATGGGACAAAATTTTCATTAGACATTTTTTTTTTGAAAAATCAACAATTTCGATTGGTTAAAGATTCTCGTCCAACATTTTTTATTTTTTTAAAAAAAAGTATCAATGAAATGTTTTCGCGTAGCTATTTATAAATAATATTTATAAACAATCGTATAAACGATTTATCGGACAGAGGCTTAAATATTTCAATATTCACTCAACTTTGGTTATCATTATGATTTACTCACTGGCCTTTAAATTGATTCTCATTGGTCACTCAATTAATAACATTGCACTTCATTATCCACCAAACATTAAGTATTATAAAAGGGTAACTCACCGAACTTTAGTATGTTTCTTATTAATCATACAACTTTAAGATGTTGCATTTCAACATTCACACAACTTTGAATGTTGTACCGAGTTACTCATCAAAACTTCAGAACGCATTCTTTTGATCACTCAACTTCAAACCAGTGGCAATCTAAAAATTAATTCAATGAAATTATGAAAGTGCAATTATATTTTTTTAAAAAAATAGCGAATATGATGGAAAAAGAATAACAAAAATATTACAATTTATAAGGCCATGCATAATTGAAAATTTCTTATACTCGTTGATATGATAAAATGATTTATTAATTTGTTCCTTAGGGTCAATGTTGTTTTGATCCATTATCCATTATTTTTAACAACAGTCAAGACCACATAAGAACCCAATTTTTAAGTTAAAGTCTTACATGATAAACAAATTAAAAAATTAAGATAACGCATGGTCGAGATAATATCAGATGATTTGGATTAAATTATTTGATTTTTTTATTTAAATTGAATTGAATTCAAAGAATCTAAATAAACTAAATGATTAGAACTACTTTTAGGTCAAATGTACAAATTCAGACAAACACAAAAGTTAAGAACATACCATTAGCAACAAATCAGTTTCCTACAAAACTATACAACAAAAAGATACCCCCCCCCCCCTTCTCCCTCCCTCCCTCCCTCCCTCTCTCAAATATTAGTCTCAATAATTATTAAAAATATCAAAATGACTTCATATGAAGTTCTCAAATAAGTACTTTATAATCGAAGTAAAAGTTATCGCTCGCTCGTCAAAGTGTACTGATAAGTGTGTTTTATACACTTATTTGTATGTCTAAATTAGAATAAATTAATATCATTTTAGAATATATGCTATTTAATTTGTGCTTATTTGTTTACTTTGCAGAAAATATCCAAAAAGATGAAGAATGAAGTAATTTAAGAGAAAAATGCATAATTGGATGTTGATTGGAGCTAAATTGGATAATTGATAAGTTTGTGAAGTCAACCGGAAAGATGCAATGTGCCGAAATGAACGAATGAGAGGTTGGAGGACCTAATTGAATGAATTAAGAGCTTGAATGTGCAAATCGAGAAGAAGATAAAGTTTGGGGACTAAATTGCAACAATTGAAAGTTGAGAACTGAGGGTGCAATTAAAAGTCAGGGACTAACTTGTACAGCCGAGAAAAGAGCAAAGTCGCGATCGCTGGTTATGTACCAAGCGATCGCGAGATGGTGCACAATCTTAACCCGAGAGTTTTAGGGTCAAGCACGCGATGGCTAGGGTGTTAACCACGCGATCGCGTGGCTTTTCGGCTGGGCCGCAGATCAGATTTTTCTCGCGATTTTTAAAAGACTTTGGGCTTTTTGACCTAGGGTTTCTCCAAAACCTAGATATACAACACATGAGGCACGCAAATCAGACATTTGCCTCTCCAAAGAACGAGCCACAATCGAGAAATCAACATCAAATTCTTGGGGAATCAAGCATCGCAAAGGGGCGTGAATTGAAGATAATTGAAGAATCAAAACTTGGTGCAAGATTTCCATTCTTTATATTATTTTTAATGAACGTTAATTTTTATTGTTATTGTTCTTTATTGATGATGTGTAACTAAATTCTATGTTGGGATGAACGATGTAGCCTAGTAATATTATTTTAATTTCAAATTTCGTTGTTTTAATGTTTTGTTGCATGTATTGATTTATTATTGTTCTTAATGCTTGAATTGCTTGATCACCAGTTCATGATATATTGAATTATTTCCATAATCCGAGAGGTGAGTTAATAATTTAGAATATGGTAATAAATCCGATAATTGAACGAGAGATAGAGATATACTCTTGTTATTATTGCGGTCGTGTGTGAATTCTTGTATTTATTGCATCTAGATAAGGAATATTCAGACTCGCTGTAGAGATACATGGTTGACTTATATAGGTAGGATTGATTTAAACTCGAGAGATGAATTTCAATATAAATTAGTGAATTCGACCGAGTACATAATTAGGAAATAAAACATGGAATTTGAGTTAATTTAATTGGTTAGGTGAAATCGTAAATCCCAACTATTTTACAGTCGTTTTTAAAAACAAAACAAATTTAGCAATTTAATTCTTTAATTGATTTTTTTTGTTTTAGATTTCAAATATCAAATTATTTCGTTCGTTCAAATAAAGTGTAGAGCTAAAATATTTCGATAATTAATAGCAGTCCTCATGGGACGATAATCCGGACTCTTAGGTCCACTTTATTACTTCTCACGACCCGTACACTTGTGGGGATATCTCGCATCGCGAAATATTAGTGAACATTTACTCTTTAAAACTATTTTATTTTTATCTTTTTCAATTTCTTTTCAAGTGACCACTTTCGTCATAATTTTCGAAACTCTTATTATAATCAAAACTAAACTTTTAATACACCATTTTAAAATAATCACGATCTAGTTTCTCGTATCCTTATCGAAATGCAACATGATCAACTATAGCAAAAGTTACAACTTGTTTTTAAAAGAGAGAGGAGGAGGAGGAGGAGGAGGAGGAGGAGGAAGAAGAAGAAGAAGAAGAAGTAGAAGTAGAAGAAAGACGGCCCAGAGTTCTAACCCTGAAAATCTGGAATCCAAGTTTTTAAAAGATACAAACTGCCAAACAATCCAATGATCAAGAATAAGTACACGTGTCATTCATCCAACCGTCCAAGTCAAGTGAAGATAATAGGCGAGTTAACAAATAACAACACAGGCTTTTAACCAAACTCCAGTAGCTTCCAGCGACCAGGCCATATATAAGGGCTGGGTCTTGGGTAACAAAGGCCTAATCAATTTAGGCAATTTTCAAGAATTTATTTGCAGTGAAAAGTACATAACTGAACAACTAAAACTACCACTTTTTAAACCTAACAAACTTAAGAATATTTTTTAAAAATGAGATGTTAATTATTAATTAATATATATAATATTATATATAAAATAGAAACAATGATCACTTAATGTTAAATTAAAACTAATATAATATCATTTCAAAAACAAAAACAAAAAAACAAAAAAAACTAGTATAATATTGAAAAAAAACTTAAACAATATTACAAAAAATCCCTTCATGTGTTACCCGACCAAGGTCCCCCACCAACCCCACCCCACCCCCACCAGATCACAATTGGTCACACTAAATCACATTTCGATAACAATTACAAATTTAGTCTCAAATTTCACCCCACCCTAGCCCTTGAGGTCACATTTTATCACATTTCGATATCTATTATACTTTTAATTGAAGCTAATATAATATTAAATTAAAAAACTCAAACTGTCAAACAATACCCCACCCCCACCCCACCCCACCCCAACCCAAAAGTCACACAAAATCACATTTTGATTACAATTACATATTTAGTCACAAATTCCACCCCACCTCAAAGTCACATTTCGATTACAATTACAAATTTAGTCACAAATTCCACCCCACCTCACTTCTAAATCACAATTGATCACACAAAGTCATAAGTATAATTTTAGTTGCAAATTTCACCGCACCCCATCCCACCCCCTCAAAGACATATTTGATCACACAAAGTCACATTCAGGTCACAATTACAAATTTAGTTGTCCACCCACTCTGGCCCCCAAAGCATATGAGTTTCTACAATCACTGTCAACCCAAAAACATCTAGTTAGAGTGTCGTCACGATCCTTATCATATCGGTGGAAGAAGTCACCATTCCTAGATTTCTCTGACTGAAAACCAATAATCGTTGTCTTTGCATCGCACCCTTTAATTTTTGCTTTCAGGGAGCCTTCATAATCGTAAATGTCCTTCTCTGTATACCCCATCATAGACGGACCTCCAACTTCATTTCAAACAACCTAATCGTCGTATGGTTATCAATATTGGCGTCTTCCCACACTTGCGTCAAATTCTTTTTGGGAGTTGATACTTTTCGATGCGACCTGAGCAAATGTGTATTTCTGGGAGTTGCAAGGTCGTGGTTATGGGTCTCCTCAAATGTGTAATAGTCCAACCATCGCCATTTTTATTCCTTGAAATATTCATCCTGGCCATACATCCACACCTAGTAACCCCGCGACTTCTTTCACTTGTTGTGTAAACTACATCCTTCTTCTTTTGATAGAAAAGATTTGTCTTCCCTTCTTTGCTACACGAAAACACCACCCAATTTACAATTCCCTTGTTTTTGAATCTGTTGCAGGTTTTCGTGCTGAAGCCCATTGTCTTGCCATACTCATTGTAAAAAAAATTAGCAGCATCTTCAGAATCGAATTGTTGGCCTACCTTTGGAATTGCTCCTGAATCGTCATTTGTAGATAAATAAATAAAACATGGACCATAAAAGTCGAAAATTTCAAAATTAGAATCACAAACCAATAGAATTATAGAATCACAAATAGAACATGCATGTAGTAGAACAACTCCTACGAACATTAATAGTTGGTCCATAAATTGTTTGTCAAATATAAATCAATAGACCCTAAATTGAAATTTTTTGAAAATCAGATAGTGATTTTCTATATTTCACTTATGAGAACCTTTTGATAACCCAAGATAAACTAACCAAGAAGGGGTAAATTGGTTTTACAAAACTTTTTCGATAAATACTCTTAAGTTTGATACAATTAATCAATTATGAACAATAAATGATGAAGAGCACTAAACTTATCAAGGTAAAGAGATAGGGATAAAGGAACTTAGACAATTTACCAAAAACTACTAAATAAAGATATTGCACAATATGAAATAATTAATTAAATACAAGTGCAATGGAAGTAAGTAAAAAGGGATAAGAGAGTGCAAACGATGATTTAAGGAGGTTCAATCAACCAACGTGATCTACGTCCTTCGTTACAGAGGTCTCCATCACGAGTAAGACCAAATCCACTATATTGATAGCTTACAACAAGGAGTATCGAATCTTTAAGTGACTTACAACAAAGAATACTTATCTTTAGGTGACTTTACAATAAGGAGCACATATCCTTACAATCGAGTTTTCACAATGATCTCGAAACCATAAACAAAGTACAAATGAGAATTTTACAATTGAATAAACTCTCTTAACAAATGATATAATCAAGTCAATTATCTCGAGAGTTTAGGATAACACTTTAATATATAGCAAATGTTTAAAGATCAAGTTTTTATGAAAACTTTGATAAATTATATGAAATAGTTTAGCTTAAATCAAAGTTTTTCAACCAATGATCTCTCTTTCCAAATAATATGAATTCAGTATGAAGAGAGATATACACTTCAATATAAGTGTTTGGTAATGAAGAACTCAATTCAAAGATCAAGAATAAAATGAGAGTAGTGGGTTTTCTTCAATGTAGAATTCTTGATAAAAATATGTAAATAATTTTGATCAATCAAGAATTACTTTGCAATAAATGAGATAGAATATAAAATCAAGTAAGCTCAATGGTTTTTCAAATGAATATGCTCTCTTACAATGAATGCAAAAGAGAAAGCTATTTATAGAGCAAATTACGCACATACTGACTCTTCAGTTCGACCTCTTCAGCCATGCTGTTGACCTCAATATAGCCTTTACGAGAAAATAGCCGTTGGAGTTCAAAAAAGAAATATGCGGTCGACCTGTCTTTTCTTGGGGTCAACCTCAAAGCATGATGCGGTCGACCTCTCTTTTCTTAGGGTCGACCTCACTTGACAACATTTCAAAAAATGTGATTTTTCAAATGTTTGATCAAAGTTGATTTTGAAAATGATATTTTAATGACTTTGAAAATGTTACTTGAGCTTATGAAGTGCATTGCCAACTATTGATGCATTAACCTTACATATGCTGAGAAGAAGTTTGTAAATACTCAATTTCTTTGTAATCTTCATTGCTCGATCTTCATGCTATCATACTTCGTACATCCTTTCTCGAATGTAGCTCTTTCTTTATTTGTGAGGATGATTTAAACTTGTAATACTTTTGGAGAATGCTTATACATGAGAGTGCACATTTATATACAAGATAAACTTATTTGTTATAATCAAAACTATATAATTAAGTCAACCACATGTCAACACCTTTTACACTACCAAGCCCATCCAGCCCAGGAAAAAGACAATCTTTTCTAAGAGTAAATGCTAATTGTTGTCTACTTTTGACTATACAGACAGAGATATGGCCCTTTTAACGTCAATTTTATTTGAATTGGTCAATGTATACACAACGTTGTCTCTTCTCTATATATCCCACATAGACAAAGCCCACACCCTGAGTTAGACGCCAATCTCTCTGCATATTTTTCTACTCACCATGACCTCCTTCAGAAACTAGAGGGAAAAAGTTGGGTATAAATATATGAAAAAAGTCTCCTTCTGAAGGACTTATTTGAAGAAATTTTCAATATGGGTAGAACACCTTTCTGTGATAAAATTGGTGTGAAGAAACGGCCATGAACTCCAGAAGAAGATATCATCCTTGTAATGTGGTGGCTGGAATCAATAATAGTAGTAGAGGGTTTCTCTAGGAAGAAGAGGCGTCGTTGGTGGTGGGTTTTGCATTTGTTTAGGGGTGTGTGTGGGTGGGACGGTTTTGTAATTTTTTGAGTTTTAAAATCAAATTTGTAGCCCATAAATTTGTCTAGTTGGTAGCTGACTAGACAATCATGTCATTATCTGATTTCTTAAGGAACCAGGTACTTGGTTCCATATAATTTTCAAAGAAACGATAGGTATCTTTTTAGGACTTAAATGAATAAATTAAAAGGATTGGATGTTCGACAAAGTAAAAAGTATAAGTAAAATTTTTATATTTAGTATTTAAGACGATTTTACGAATGATATGTTTAGAGTTTACTCTCATTTCTTAGCTTGTATTAAATTTCTCGTTGAGATTTTGGATTTGACACTCATATTGCATATTTTTTGACTTCAAAATAATGCAATAATTATCAAAAAAAAAATCTATAATTTGACTTTTTATAGATATTTTTTTCATAAATCCATATATCATTTACTACATGCATTAATTGAACTTTCTTAATTTATGTATTAAAATAAATTGATAAAAATAAGAAATTTCATAAATATCAGGTGAAAATGGGCAAAAAACTATGTACGTAAAATAGTGACGGATATTCTATTATCATATATATGTATAGTAGATAGATAGGTAAAATAGTTACGGATATCCTATAATTATATATGTATAGAAAATAGATAGATTGATAGATAGATGACTTTGCTAACACCCTCTATTTTACAAATTGAACTAATGAGTTTATCGGAACGTAAAGTTGTAGAAAATTAAATGATTTAATTCAATTTATTTAGAAAGATCGAATATCTTTTATTTCTTTCAAGTTAATAAAAAAAAGATTCAAAATTAATCATTTAAGTCAAATTGAATTTACGTAAGAAATAATAGTTATTATTTTAGGACGTAAATGAGATAAATTAAAAAGATTGGATGTTGAAAAAAGTAAAAAGTATAAGTAAAACTTTTACATTTAGTATTTAAAACGATTTTACAAATGATATGTTTAGATTTTGTTCTCATTTCTTAGTTTGTATTAAACTTCTCGTTGAGATCTTGGATTTGACACTTATATTGCATATTTTTCAACTTCAAAATAATGCAATAACTATCTAAAGAAAAAAATAATCTATAATTTGACTTTTAATAGATATTTTTTTCACAAATCCATAAATCATTAACTACGTGCATTAATTGAATTTTCTTAATTCATGTATTAAAATAAAATGATAAAATAAGAAATTTCCTAAAATGACGTGTGAAAATGGGCGGGAAACTATGTGCGTAAAATGGTAATGTTTATCCTATTATTATTATATGTGTATAAATTCAGGTGTTAAATTGTAATTAATAAATATAATATTATATATAATATAAAAATAATTATCACTTATATATTAAATTAAAACTAATATAATATCTCTCTACATATAAAAGAATGAAAATGCAATTGCCCCATAATTCCTTCAATTGGGCCACTGTAGATAGAATTGAACTATGTTTGGGCAATTTTTTTTACTGTTGTTGTTTGGGCAGCTCGTGAAATTCAACACGTGTAAGAGTTCCTTATTTGTCCGCGTTTCTTTCTTCAATCTGTGTTCCCTCTTCCACCCCTTCTTCTTGAACCCTACTTTAACTTCTTCAAATTTTGCTTTCATTTTTTCCGAATGTCATCCATAAATCTTCAATTAGTCTTTGTCTTCAATTCCTTACAAAGTTTTAGACAGATTTTGAACCAAGTTGCACTTGTTCTCCAACCCACTTTAACTTCTTCAAATTTTTCCTTGATTATTTTTTTTTCTTTTCGAATTTCATCCATAAATCTTCAATTACTCTTTCAATCTTCACTTCCTTACAGATTTTGAACTAAGTTTCAAATTTTTTTACCGGATTCCATCTACAAACTTGGGCCCCCGTACGTTAGCTGTAGGTTCGACCCTTAAATTTGAGGTATTATTTCTCTATTTCATTATTTAAATTTTGGTATTTATAATGTTTCATACATAAAAAAAGGTCTTGATATACCTGAACGCATTTTTCTTTGAGTAAAATATGTTTTTTATGGTGTGAAGGAAGAATTCAAATTAGGTTTGCTTTTCCATTTGTTATAATTCGAAGAAGGGTAATATTGTTGATTGTATGAGGGACAACTGTGAAATTTTGTTGTTGTTTATCAATTTCATTTGTTATAGTTTTATGGTTATGAATTTATAAAAGTTGAAATCATTATATGTTGTGCAAAATTTGTGTGAAACTATTCATTTGTTTTATTTATATATAGTGTTGTACTCTAAAAGGCAGCAAATGGGAAAAAGACGGCGGAAGGAATCTGATTTCTACACAGGTACATTTTGCAAGCAATGTGGGTATGATATAAATGCTTATTGAAGATTGGATCTTTTTGACATAAGATAAGAGGGTTTATTATTTAATATGGTGATAGTTCTTCTTTACACATAGGAGAACATGACTTTTTATATAAAGGGATTAACACCGTTCTTTGTATTTATTGTTGTAATGGTTATTAACTAGATTTGTTTTGTATTTATTATTGTATTTGTTATTAATTATATTTTGTTTAGTTTGTTTTTTGGATAGTGAGGCAATATGATATAAGTTTCTACAGTGTTCCTATTATGGCAGAATATGTTGGTAATCGAGAAGGTAATGTTTTTTGTATTACTTTTTTTTGTTTTTGAGTGTTGTGGCTGAATGTGGTGGCGATTAATGATTTATTATTTGTAATGCGGTCTTTGAAAGTACATTTCAAGTACCCGTGGATGAAAATTCTAATTTGAATAACAACATTTCTGATATGTTGAATATCGACTCTGACATTACTAAGGGTTCAGTGATGAATGAATCAGGTTTACTAAAATATTTATTTATTAAACTCTTTTCATCCTCTAGGCGTCAATAATTTGAGTCACTACCATTTTGTTATATTAGAAGATACAAATTTGCTCATGTGTTCTTTGCTTAATTGGTATTCCTTTTGGTTAATATACGGTATTTTTTTTTTTTTTTTAGGTAGATAATGGATCTTTTAATTTGTAGGTTTGTATGAAGTATTTATGACGTCTGATTTTGGTGGAAATGAAAAACGTAATAATGAAATAGTATTTTTTCTCCTTTTGTTTTTTCTCTTTTTTTGGTGCTTTATAGTTTTAGTGACATAACGTGTTTATTATACGATCTACAAATTTATATGAAATACCTGTGGAGAAAACCTGTAACTTGGGAGAAAATATTAGTGGAGTATCGAATAATGGAGATGATAATATATTTTCCAGTACAGAAATTATTTTTCCTAAAATTCCTATTAAACCTTACATATTACCTTCACCTCATAATTGCCAATATTGTGGGGCATTGAAGTTCTTTTTTGAAAGCAAAAACTATTGTTGCTCAAATGGATCGGTTACATTAAAAACTAATGATGCACCTGATGAACTGTTTGGTCTTTTTACATCTTCAAGTCTCGAGATTAAGCACTTTAGGCAATATATTCGAGGTTATAACAGAAATTTTTCTTTTATATCATTTGGTGTCAACTATGGTAAAGCTGATTCAATGTTTAGCAAAGGAATTTACACATTTCGAGTTCAAGCACAAGTATATCATTGTATCAATGAAATTTTTCCTATGGATCACAGACCATCATATTTACAATGAAATTTTTCCTATGGATCACAGACCATCATATTTACAATTGTATTTCTATGATACTGAAAATGAAGTTGCAAATCGTTTAAATGTCCGTGATAATCTTGAACCAACTATTTTTTAGAAAATTAATTTCTATATTGATTGAAATCCTTATGCACAATTTTTTAGAAAATTAAGTGATCTATTCTTGATAATATAGAAAATCATGTAATAAACATTAAATGTGATGTAGGATTAGATCAAAGGCAATATAATGCTCCTACCGTATCCCAAGTTGCTGCTATATGGGTTGATGATCATCCATCGGCAAATATTGGAATCCGTGATATCACCATTTATGCTCATTCTGGTACAAAATATAATATACATTATTATTTTGGCTATTATGATCCCCTCCAATATGCACTATTATTGCCATGTGGTGAAAATGGTTGGCACTAAGGTATTGAAAGAACTAATCCACATCTAGGGTCCAATGAAGTTTGTTCAAATAAGGTGTTCCTTAATGTCAACAATGTAGGTTCAGCTGAAGAATTACTAAATCGTGAAACAAAAGGTATGTATTTTATTTTATTTTTAATATTATGATTACATTATTGAAAGTAAAATATGGATAAATGTTTGACTCAATGTTTTTTTAAGTTTTGCGTGCGAAACCAAAAGCAAAACAAATATCATGCCGTGAATATTATTGTTATATATTACAAGTTAGACCAGGTAAGTCTATTGTGTTACATTCTGATCGTTTGTTGCAGAAGTTTTTGGTTAACATGTATTTTAAGGTTGAAAGTTGTAGATTAGATTATTTTAGAAATAACCAAAAAGAAATTCGTGCAAAGTTGTATCAAGGTATCTTAGATAGCATTGAACTAGGCCAAACGGTAGGATCTAAAATTGGTCATAATATTGTATGACCTCTTTCTTTTACTGGTTGTCCTGGAGATATGACAAAAAGATATAATAATGCAATGACATTAGTTCAAAAACATGGAAAACCTAATATTTTTTTAACAATGACTTGTAACGCTAATTGGGCTGAAATTACGGAACAACTAAAATTTTTGACGAAGTTCAAAATAGACCTGATTTCACGAATATTTAGAGCAAAAGTAGAGGAATTAAAAAAATATATTTTAAAAAAGAATTTATTTGGTCCAGTTATTGCTTATGTGTATGTTATTGAATTTTAGAAAAGAGGCCTTCCACATATTCATATCTTACTAATACTAAGAGCAGATTCCAAAATTTTTACTCCAGAAGGTGTTGACAATATAGTATCAACTGGCCTGAATTACCAGATGAACAAGAAAATCCTTATTTATATTCAATTGTTGTAAAACATATGATTCATGGTCCTTGTGGTATTCTAAATCCAAACAATGTATGTATGAAAAAACACAAGAAATGTCGTAGCCAATATCCTAAAAGGTTTTGTTCAAAAACATCTTTGGATGAGAATTCAAACCCTCAATATAGAAGAACAGAAAATGGAAAAAAAGTAAAAGTTAGAAATCATTTTTTAGATAATAGATGGGTAGTACCATATAATCCACATTTCTTAGCTAAATATAATTGTCATATTAATGTTGAAATTTGTTCATCTATTAAAGCTGTAGAATATTTATATAAACATGTTTATAAAGGGTATGATAAAGTACATTTTTCTATTAACAATGAACAACCAACTGGAAATATCGATGAAATTAAGAATTTTCAATCAGCTAGATGGATTTCGTCACCCGAAGCTATTTGGAGACTATATGCTTTTCCAATGTTTGATATGAGCCCAGCTGTTATTTCATTGACGCTACATCTTGAAAATAGGCAAACAATAACTTACAACGAAAATGATGATTTAAATGCAGTGGTAACAAAAGAATTTTTGCAAAAAACAATGCTCACAAAATTTTTCTTTTTAAATACTATAGATATAAATGCTAGAAAATTTTTATACAGACAAATCCCTGAGCAATATGTTTGGAATCAAAATGGGAGATATAGGAGCCAAAGAAAAAAAGGTACCGTCATTGGAATAATTTTTGCTGCAAATCCTTCCGAAGGTGAGAGAGATTATTTACAGTTTCTTTTAAATCATGTAAAAGGTCCAACATATTTTCACGATCTAAAAATAGTTAATGGTAATATTGTTACATATTTTCGTGAAGCAGCATTATTAAGAGGTTTATTATTTGAGAATAAAAATTTTGAACTTTGTTTAGCAGAAGCATCTACTTATGCTATGCCAAATTGTTTGTGAAGATTATTTGGTATTATTTTAGCTTTATGTTGTCCTAATGATCCAAAAGATTTATGGAACAAATTTCAAAGTTCATGATAGAAGATTATTTACACAATAATGTAAGTTTACAACAGGCTCACATTAAAGCATTACAATCTATAGATAATTTTTTAGAACTAATGGGAAAATCAGTTAAAGATTATAATTTAGTTTCATATGATGTGAATGTTGGACAAGAAGAGATATTAGGAAGTTTACTTGATGATGAACTTCAAATACACATTTCAGAAGATGATATTGCTTGCATAGAAAAATTAAATACTGAACAAAGAATTGTTTATAATTCTATTTTAGAGAAAGTTTTTTCTGATGTTGGAGATTTGTTTTTCATTGACGGACCAGGTGATACTGGTAAAGCATTTCTTTATCGAGCATTACTTTCAACAGTTGGATCTAAAAAACTTATAGCTTTGGCAACAGCATCATCTGGGGTCGCTGTCGGGTTATTACCCGATGGACAAACAGCTCATTTGAGGTTTAAAATACCCCTTGATATTTCTATAAATTCTGTTTGTTCGGTTAGTAAACAATCTGCATTAGCTGAATTATATAGAAGGGCTAAATTGATTATTTGGGATGAAGCTCCAATGGTGGATGCCAGAGCAATTGAAGCTTTAGATAAAATGTTACGAGATGTTCACAATAATGATGTCCCATTTGGTGGAAAAGTAGTTGTTTTAGGTGGAGATTTTCGTCAGATACTTCCTGTTGTTCCACGTGGGACTAAAGAAGACATTATCGCTGTAAGTCTTGTAAATTCTTATATTTGGCCATTAGTTTGAAAATTCAAATTGTGCCAAAACATGCGAGCAAAATTAGATCCAAAATTCTCAAATTATTTATTACGAATTGGTAATGGAATAGAGCCAGTTCATACATGCAACATGATTACGCTTTTGCCAAACATTACTATAAATTATGAAAATGATATAGTATCAATTGAGCAACTAATGAACATAGTTTTTCCAAATTTACATGATTATTTTACAAATTTTCATTACATAATTAATCGTAGGGATGGCAAAAAAATCCGAAGGACCCGAAATGACCCGCCCCAAAAATTACCCGCCCCGTCGGGTCCGCGGGGCTGGTTCGGGGCGGGTTTTCCACCCCGTGACCCGGTAAATTTTTTTTTTTTAAATAATGAATTGAGAAACTAAAATAAATTTAATGAAGTCCAGAAGAATTGAACCTTGGTAGAATTTAGGGATATGAGAATATACAACCACTATAACATTATATTGTTTATTGATTTTTTTCTTCAAATATATACATATTATTTTAAAGTTCAAACTTAAAAATTCTAACTAATTCAACGCCTAAATTTTTCACGTAAAATTTCATTACCAATTTAAAAAAAAATTAAATTAAGTTTCGGGTCATTAGCGGGGCGGGGCGGGGCGACCCTGACCCGCCCCAAACCCGACTCATTGCCATCCATAATTAATCGTGTTATATTAACCCCCAAAAATGAAGATGTTGATTACATAAATAGTACTCTTATTGAACGCTTCCCAGGTGATAATCAAATATATTACAGTTATGATGAACCTCTAGATAAAACCAATGAACAAGTACAAGAAGACTTCTTTAATACGCTAACTCCTAATGGAATTCCACCTCATCAGTTAATCTTAAAAATTAATTGCCCTATTATATTACTACGTAGCATTAATCCCGCAGAAGGCCTATGTAATGGAACGAGATTAATATGCAAAAATTTTGAAAAAAATATTATCGATGCAGAAGTAGCAAAAGGTGAATATAAAGGAAAAAGAGTATTTCTATCTAGAATTCCTTTTATTCCTCTAGAAAGTGATAAAAATATATTTCCATTCAAAAGAACTCAATTTCTCGTTAGACCATGTTTTTCCATGACAATAAATAAAGCACAGGGATAAACTTTAGAATTCGTTGGGTTATATCTTCATGAACCTGTATTTTCGCATGGAAAATTGTACGTAGCTTTATCTAGAGCAAGAACTTCAAAATGTATTAAAATTCTTGTAAAACCAATTAACAATAAAAAATCTCATCTTAAATGTACTAAAAATGTTGTCTATCGTGAGATCTTTGATGCAATACAAAAATTATAAACTCTAATACCACTGCCCCAAGTACATTTAGTTTTTTTACTGTACTTCTCAGCATAATTTTTACACGATGATCTCTTCACTATCTGTTATACATTATGGTTGCATGTCTTCACAAGTTCTACAGTTGGAATTTTCGCCTTACCTTTCAGCCTCTTCAAAAGGTATTAAAAAAATTATTTTATTTTGTAATCATAAAGGCTTCAATAAATTAGCTATTCTGTTTACAAAAACTCTATATTTTTACACTTGCTATTTACAAAACCTTATTGTAGAAACATAGCAATTATTAAACTCTTAATTTTACTACAATACTCATATTTTAATTGCAGAACAGTTAGAGGTCCAATCCAAACAAATTTATTGTGTGTTTTAGTAACATATATATATATATATATATATATATATTATAAATCAATCTTTTCTATCTTTGCAACATTCTTTATTTTTGAAATAGAAAAAAACTTTATTTTTTCTTCCATGTGCTTCTGTGGAGTAAATAAGTTTCTTTCATTATGTTAATCTAAAACTTAAGCTTATTTTCTTGGTAGATAGATTTCAAGTGTGGAGCTCATAATTTATGTCTCTCGCTTTGGATTAAGGAACTTCAGAGCAGGTATGTTATTTTCTTTTTCCTATATAATGTTTATCAAACAGGATACTATATAAAGGGAAGTTACGTAAACTTTTCCATCATAAAATAATCACAAATTGCAACACCAGTACAACAAGAATTGTTATATTATTGCAAATTCAATTTGGTCAATGCAACCTCTAATTCACAAAACCAAAAATAAACTGATCAAATATTTGATACAATTACAATTGTTCCCACCATTTCCCAAAACGAGGTACACTTTTAATACAAAATTGTATGGGCATGATTTCCCTTTTTTTGTGGACATTTTTTTATTGGAAACCATTATGTTAGAAACATTTAGGCAATGCAGAAGTGTAAAATAAGAAATGGGTGCGAGTCAGAAGAAACAATGAGTGTGAACAGAACTAATATGAGCCAGTTGTTAATTGCACATACGGAAATATAGATGGTAGATTAATCAACATTTTCCTGATCAAGATTTGTCACTTATCAAATTTTAGTTTTCTATTTTTATGTCTGTTGAACAGAACCTTTAGCTTTCTAGGGGTAAAAAATTTGAATTTTTATGAACTATTCAAAAACTATTTTTTTGTCAGATAATGTCAGTCAAAAAGAGGCTTAGTTATGATTGATTGATAATTTTTTACCTCTTTGATGGAATAAATCTCTCTCAGAAAATGGAATCAATGGTTATATGTCTTCCTCGCTTTGTGACTTGGAACATCTCCTGAAAGTGTGTATATTATTATGATATACAGGTATGTCTTGCCCCTTATATCACCATGCAGAATATGCAACTTTCTTTTCAAGTATTTATTCTCTATCGATTCTACAAATTTTTTACAGAATTTATGACTCAACTTATGATCTGTGCTCTTTTTATTCTCTATAATGTAATAAAACATCGTTCAAAACAATAAAAATTGAGACTTACAAAAAAATTAAATTTACTTGTCTTACCATTCGATAAGTTTCTTAACATTATTTCCATTTCCAAAGCTTCAACATTTATCTCTATCTCACATCTATTATATCTTATGCTACACTAAAAGTTTTCATTATTTTGACATTTATTTGTTAATTGTTTATCTATAGATATGTCTGTTCAAATTAAAATCACTTCATAGTTGCCACCTATATGATTTTTCTGAATTTTACTTTACTTATTCTCAAATAAATCACGTGATTTTATATATATCATAAAAAGATCTGAAAATAATGATGACTTATTACCATAATCTTGTGACTCACCAGGTTCACCATACTTGTACAGGAACAAGTCAAATTACTTGGACAA
Organism: Ligustrum vulgare; assembly: GCA_963555705.1. Taxonomy (NCBI): domain Eukaryota; kingdom Viridiplantae; phylum Streptophyta; class Magnoliopsida; order Lamiales; family Oleaceae; genus Ligustrum; species Ligustrum vulgare. Next base: position 43,813,152 of record OY743187.1, on the reverse strand, counting down.
TACACCAAATCTTTGCACACCCCAAGAATGCAAATCAGTTGTACATTTGTACTAACTTTTTTTTATAAACCATACAGCTATCCACATAATTCTGAAATGCTTTTACACAGCTAAAACTTATATATATATATATATGTGTGTGTGTGTGTGATGACCCGAAAAATTATGACGCCCTTAGTTGTCCATTATGGAGTAATAAAAGTGTTTTCGAATTTATTATAATTATTTTCGAAGTTAAAGAAATAAAAATGAAATTTACAAAAAACATATTTAAACGCCTTTCTTTAGAAGATTCGTTTGAACTCTTCCGACCTCCGATAAATGCATAATTTATATGAAATCCATTCATCATTCCGATTAATGTATAGCTCGTGGAAAATTTTCAAAGTTGACTCCTTGACAGTTCAACCCAGAAAGGCAGTTTCAAAGGGCTAACTTTGAGAAGCTATAACTTTCACCTAAGTTAACCAAATCTTGTGAAACAAATTCCATATGAAAGTGCTCTATGAGTACTTTGAAATGAGACCAAGAACACCCAATTTTGGGTTCATTTGATACCTCGAATCTAACCTCAAACATGGCACCCTGAAACTAGAAAAATCTGGAATTGAAGCATGAGGTGGCATTTTGATCTTCATATCCGGTTTTAGCTCACATGAGTCACCTTCTACATCCTTAGGACACCTCCAGCTTGCATGGGAGCAACATGACACCTCAAGCTTGGCATTAAAATATTGTTTCTTAACCATGAAGGAAAAGCTTCAATCCTATACATCCATCTTTCTTCTTTCAAACCCTAAGTATTGATTTCATGTCAAATTCATGTTTCAATCCGTTATAATCCATTTTTTTTATTGGCAAATAGGTTTTCTCAAAACCCTTTATCAAAACAAATGATTTTGGATCAAAGCAGTCAAGAAATATGGATTTGAAATTATGAAAATACGTTTAGTGTCGACGCCTACTGGTTTGGTGTCGACACCATGTTCATCTGGGCTTAAAACGATGATTCTGACACTTTTGTGTCGACACCAAATCAGGTGGTGTCAACACCAGACGGACTGCCCGGCGACATAACTTCATTCAGTCATAACTTTTGATCTACAACTTCGATTTGCAATCCGTAAAGTACGTTAAACTCCATATTCGATGATCTTTCCAATGATATATTATTCAACTTGTGAAGACTTATGTGCTATGAGTTATGTTCTTATTCCTCCACCTACTCCGTGCTGAGGAAGGCTTCCATTCCAAAAGAAAGCTATCCCAGGAGCTATTCATGGACTAATTCATCCAATAAACTGTGAGTGGGATATGCTACTTGGATTATTTGAATAATATGTAAATTAGATTATATATTTATAAGTGAGTGGATATGTTTATGTGAATATATGATTCACTATATGTGATTTGAATATGATTATTTGAATCATTGGATTAATGAACTGAATATTTGATATGCCTTACTATGTGGTATAATGTGATAACATGATATGATGAAATTACATCCGGTTCATGTTTTGGAAATGAAATGGCATTGGATTGATGATGTTTTGGAAATGCAATGGCATTTGATAGATGATGAATCATGAAAGAAAGTTTATGCATAAAGAAGAGTTTTATGCATGTGGATTATAGATTTGAACTCTAGCCCCCTCGGTAATCAATATAGATATCGATATCGATGTTGATGGTGTCGGGAGCACTTCGCGACTCCGAGGGTTGTGAGGAATGACATGGTGGTCCAATATCTCTGTTGGAGTCGAACAGGGTGAAGGATGACAGGGATGTAGAAGCCCTAAATGATAAAATAATCCTATGTAATCTGTTGTAATATGGCTAATGTTGATGATGTTGGGAGCACCTCGCGACTCTGAGGGTAGTGAGGAACGACATGGTGATCTAATATCTCTGTTGGAGTCGAACAGGGTGAAGGATGACAGGGATTTAGAAGCCCTAGAGGTTGAAATAGTCCTATGTAATCTGGCGTGTTATGGCCATGTTATCGATATCCGAGTTATGGAAATGATAAGCGCTTTGGGGTAGAGGAGATAATATATAATCGGGCCCTGAAAACATGAGTTTTGAAAAGAACATGCATTTACATCAATTGCTTGTAATGTTGAATTATGTTTCAATTTGCAATAATACATGTACATCATATCTTACTCACTGGGCAAGTGTATGCTCATCCCACACCATCTAACCTTTCAGGTTGGCGGGGATCTTCAGATAGCTTGACAGAGAGTGCTGCACTACGTGACGACCTGTGAGTAATGGACTTACCACCGAATAAGAACTTTTGTGTTTGAACTGCCACACTTTTGTTGAACTCATTATTAATGTTTAAAAATTAATATCGTTTCTTCTTAAATAAATGAATTTTATTATTCTTGAAAAAGTTCGAAAATTTTCGGGGTTTTACAATATATATATATATATATCAGAAGAGAAAGAAAAGCAACTCAATTTTATCGATTCTACTCTTCCAGTTTCTGGTCATATACTCTGCAAAATATATCAAGCAACAAAGAATACATTGCATCTTCGTAATTGGTAAGTTGTATTCACAAATTTCTTGTAATTAAGCATGCTTTCAAATACTCAATACAATTATGTTATTGCTTTATTTAATCTTTTCTATTTCTATTCTATTTTCATTAATTAATGTACACATTTATTTGTAACTATACAAAAGGTAAAAGCAACAAATATGAATGAAAACTAGAAACCCATCGTAGATATACTGCCATCCGACCAAAGATGGACAACAAAGGTAGTCGTGATCAAAAAATCAACACCAAGAATATCCGAGAACAAAACAAGATTCCAAAATTTACTACTGGCAGATCTACAGGTTACTATACATTTTTTATACCTAAGCTTCATTATTCCATCTACCATCTATTCTACTACATTCAAAGGTCAGAAAATAAGTTAATCTGTAAAATTACATTCAATTCCTCATATTATCTTATATTATTCTTCCTTTTTCTTTTTCTTTTTTTCAGACCAAGGAAATGAAGTGCACAGCACACTGTATGAAACCACCATCAATGCATTTGAAGACCAATTCGTTGTTGGGAAAACATATTTGGTTTCAAATGCCACTGTGAAACAAACTAAGCCACAATTTCAAAAGGTATTTGGTGATTTCCAGTGGACCATCACAGGAAAAACAAGAGTTCAGCCATTTGATGAAGACAACACTTTGCTACTAAAATCAAAGTATCACTTCATCCCTTTTCACGAACTTCAAAACTATAAGGATTCAAATGTTGACATAGGTATTTGTCTTCACCATTAAACCACTTCTCTGTTCAGTCTTTCCATTCTTTACGACAAAAACTTTAACTCTTATTGTTCATTAATGGTTTTTAATTGCAGATATAATTGCAGTAATACTTGATATTAAGCCAAAACGCTTCATACATAACAAAAAAAGGCACAGACTGTTATGTGCATGACTTGATCCTTGTTAATGAAAGGTTCGTTTTCCTTTTTTCCTCCTTTACCATTTTTGTTACCAAATCCTATATTATTACTAAAAAGCTTAATTTTTAGATCATTTTCTCATCTTAATTATTCTAATTTTTCCTAGATTTGAAACCATCTTAATGACTATGTGGGATGTAATTGTTGATAAAGAATGTGTTTCCATTCATAGTAAAATCACAAGGAAACCCATCATCATTTGTAAACATGTTCGAGTATCATCTTTCCGTGGTAAGTACCTATCAATTATTGTTCATAGTTTTACCCTCATATACTCCATTTTCAATTCATCTAAACTAATTAAATGTTACGGGTCTTTCTGTATCTAGCAAAGTGATAAAATGTATTTTATACAATTATCTGTATGTCAAAATTAGAAGAAATTATTGTCATTTTAGAATATATGCTATTTAATTTGTGTTCATATGTTTACATTTCAGACAAAAGATGAAGAATGAAGCAATTAATTGGAAAAATGCATAATTGGATGCTAATTGGAGCTCAAAAGTAAGTGAGAAGCTTATGACAACAACTGGGAGAAATTCAATGTGCCAAAGTGAATAAATAAGAAGTTGGAGAACCCAATTGAAGGATTTGAGAGCGTAAACGAGTAAATCTAGAAGATTTCAAAGTATGGGGCTAAATTGGTTTAATTTGAAGTTGAAGGATTGAAGAGCAAATTAAACAAGAGGGAACAACTTGCAAATATTCAATGATTGACTTGGATCACAAGAAGATACTTTGAGGATTTTTAGGAGTCAATTGGATGCAAGTAGAAGTAAAAAAGGAATGGAATATGACAAAAATATGACAAGAAAATTGATTCCAACTGCAAAAGATTCTGGACAGATTTCTAGTTGGACTTTGAGACCTAATTTTGGGGCAGTAAACGTTCAAATTGGGAAAATATTATTTCATGAAGAATTGTATTAATTTTAGTTATATTTCTAACGCACTTTGAATCACCTCAATCCGATAAGGAAATAGAAAGATATGATCGAAATACTAAACATTGTGCAAATACCAAAAAAGACTCGCACAGGTTTGACAATTTGCTTTCCTTTTTCGATTCTCCAACTATAAATAAAACCCCTTGGCACGAAACTCAGGACCTTTTCCTCTCCAAAGAACGAGCCACAATTGAGAATTTAACATCAAATTCTTGGGGAATCAAGCATCGCAAAGGAGCGGGAATTAAAGATAGTTGAAGAATCAAAACTTGGTGCAAGCGTTTCTTTATTTAAATTATTTTCAATGAACGTTTATTAATGTTGTTTTTTTTATTTATTCATGATGTGTAACAAAATTCTATGTTGGGATGAACGATGTAGCCTAGTCATATTATTTTAATTCTAAGTTCCATAGTTTTAATGTTTTGTTCCATGCATAAATTTGTTATTGTTCTTAATGCTTAAATTACTTGATCACCAATTCATGATACAGTGAGTTATTTTCATAATCCGAGAGGTGAGTTAATAATTTAAAACGTTGTAATAAATCCGGTAATTGAACGAGAGATAGAGATATACTCTTGTTATTATTGCGGTCATGTGTGAATTCTGGCGTGTTATGCATCTGGATAAGGAATATTCGGACCCTCTGTAGAGATACATGGTTGACTTTTTTAGGTAGAATTGATTTAAACTCGAGAGAGGAATTTCAATATAAATTAGTGAATTCGACCGAGTACATATTTAGGAAATAAAACATGGAATTAGAGTTAATTTAATTGGTTAGGTGAAATCGGGATTTCCATCTACTTTACAATCATCTTTAAAAACAAAAATAATTCTTAATTTTAATTCTTTAATTTAATTATCTAGTTTTAGTTTAAATTCTCGAAATCTTTCGTTTGTTCAAATAAGGACAAGAACTAACATATTTCGATAATTAATAGCAGTCTCTGTGGGAACGATAATTCGTACTTCTAGGCCACTTATTACTTTTCACGATCCTGTACACTTGCATACGTATCTCGCATAGCGAGATATCAGTGAGCACAAAGCAAATAGTTGCTTCATCTTTCATGGTTCCTTTGAGGAATATATTTTACTCAGATCATGGTTAGACTAACAATTTAATAATAACAACTGAATTTTCATTGACATTACAAAATTACAAAAAAATGATAACTATTTCTTTTATTTTTTTCGTCTAATGAAGGTGAATGGTTGTATAGAACTTTGAAAAACTAAATCGAATGGCTGCTAACCAATCTTATGTGACTCTCACACCCTCGAAATCATCTATACCACACACTGATAAGATAACTTTGATCAAGGATATACAAGGACTTTTAGCCGTGGTAAATTACTCTTGCTTCCTTTTCCATATTTTATTAAATGACTTATCATATATGTATGTCTATAAATATTTTCTAACTATGGCACAATAAAGCTTCTTCTGGGTAAAAACAACAGCAACTATTACAACGGCAAGGGAGGCTTTATGGTATATGACATGTCAAAACTGTAACAAAATTTCAAACGCGGATTATGGTGACACATACTACTGTATATATTACAAAATCCCAGAATCAAGACCAGTTCCAAGGTATTATTCTTTAAAAACCAAACTAATGTTATAAATAAACCATCTCTCATTTTTATGCATGCCTACCTTTACTATCTAACCTATAAGGCTTATTATATTTTACATTTTCACTAAACTTTTAGCCATTTCATTTCATTTAGGGCTCGAGCATCAGCTCGCCTCCGAGATGCAACCAGGACATTAAATGTTAGCATAATTGGTGAAACAGCTAAATCTTTCCTTCAGGTTTCCGCAATCCAACTAATGCAGGTATACAATTAATTGTTTTGAATTTCCCTTTTATTTTAAATATCCCAAAACTTTTTCCATTCAATTTTTCTTCCATGTAAACAATCTCTAACAACTTTTTCCTTTACTTTCAATGCTCTGATATAGAACATCTGAAGCAAATCCGAATGTCCATTGATGAAGAATACATATTTTATTTGAAAGTCGATCTAAAACTCCGTGACCCAAACAGTTACTCATATGAAGTTATGTTCATGATGGAAGTCAATGATCATTTCATTACTGAAGATGCTAACATGGTTCTACCCAAAACAGAACAACACGGAAACAACCTTGCTTTGTTCATCATAGATAAACAAGATGATACCAATAAGGCTGGAAGTAGCGGTGTAGCAAAACAAAGTCAGGAAGTTGCCAATAATGATGAACATTGTGGATCTCAAAGCGCGCGCACTGACACTGAATGCAGTAGTTTTTAATAACCTCAAGTATTGTACAAAGTAGCAGCGATATATAACCTAGCATAACCATTTTGTCTTAGTGAAGCATTATCTAAGAATAGTCAGGCTTTCTATGTATTTTATTAACTAAAGTATAGTTAGCAACCAGATTTATTTCTTTTTAACAAAGAACTGAGTTTGGGAAGTTAACTTTAAAATTAGTGATGTTAACATGGTTTTGAAGCCCTGTATGATGTTGCAAATGATGCTTCACACTTGTAAATAGGAATTTCTGTTTCATTTCCTTTTTTTCCTCGTTCTTTGACTTGTTTCAACCTTTAACAATACATCCATTTATATTTCAATCGAATTAACCTTAAGTAACTACCAAATGTTTGAAGAAGGGTTACGCATCAAAGGCTTCAGATAAAGCTTCTTCATAAAGAAATTACTTATGCTTCTTTTGAAATTCTTAAAGTAACTACCGAAGGTTTCGATAAGGCTTACTCATCACAGGCTTCAGATAAGGCTTCTCCACAAAAAAATTACTTATGCTTATTTTCAAATTCTTACAAAAGTATTGAACGTGTTCATAACAGCAACCACTAAGACCATTCATAATAGAAATTGGATTATGAAAACGTTTCAAAATATAAAACAAAAAGCCATTTCCCGATGCTTCTATCTTAGGCAAATTAAAAGGCAATATGCGTGTAACGCACGCTCCAACACTAGTTAAATAAAAAAACTCAAACAACACTTAATTAGAAGATGTTCGTCCCACAACCTCCCCCCACCCTCGCGCCCCACCCACCCCGACAAAGTCACATTTGGTCACATGAAGTCACAATTCGATACAATTACAAAATTTAGTCACAAATTTCACCCCCATCCCCATCAAATTCCACTCGCAAAGTCACAACTTGATCACATAAAATCACAATTCAGTCACAATTACAAATTTAGTCAAAGATTTCACCCCCACCCCCACCCCCATCAAATTCCACCCGCAAAGTCACAATTTGGCCACATAAAGTCAAAATTACAAATTTAGTCGCAAATTTCACCCCGCCCCCATCCACCCACCTCATTCCACCCAAAAAGTCCCGTTGGTTACAAAAAGTCACAGTTCAGTCACAATTACAAATTTAATTGCAGAGTTCACCCCACCCCACCCCACCAGCAAACTCACAAACCGGTCACATATCGTCATAGTTGACACAATTGTATGTCACATCACGTCCTTATCCAATGGTCACACAAATTCAAAGTAAGTCACAATTTCTAATATAATTGGTCACAATCATCCATAATTGGTCATATATTATTTATTTATTCATCACAAGTAGCACAAAGTCACATTTAGTCGTCATTTTGGTTACAAATACATAATAACTTATCACAAATACCTATAATTGGTCACAATCACTATTCAAATCACCCAATACCAACCTCCACCCCAATCCAACCACACCCTACCCTCCACCACAACCCCACACCCATCATATCCCCAATACCACCATCTCATCGTCGTCACCACTAGCCGCCACCACAACCACCACAAAAACCACACTACAATCACAATACCATAAAAACAACCATTATCTAAAACTTGCCACCACCATCGCCATCTCACCCAACCACTGCCTCACTTTCACATCCACACTATTGTCACAATAATACATTACACAATTTCGATTGTTTCAGACTTTGAAAGAAGCACGAGTAATATGCATTAGCTTGCGAACAAAGAAATTGTTGCACAGTCTCAAAATATTGTAGAGTATCGAAATCATTGTTCAGATTTAAGGCTGTGAAAACATGTTTATGGCTCGAGTTCTCTACCTCTCGTTTAACTGAATTAAAAATAACAAAAGGTTGTACATTATTAGATCTCGTCGTAGCATCTATCGATCGTCGCTTGCATTGGCGATGTGCAGAAGCTCCAATTCACCGGTGTGATTCGACATCTTTATTGACGGCCTCCAGTGAGGCTCGCTGCCGCGATCTCGAGAATTGAGAGAGTTGAGAGAGAGACGAGATCTACTGTGAAAGGCAAAATTTGTTAATTGCATTTTGCTGAAACGGATCTACCGTGACATTTGATGATTGCACATTGCCTTTGATATGAATATTTGAGATTTAGAAACATTCAGTAAGTGAATGTTGCTAATACTTGTCTTTTTGAAATGCGTAGTGAATGTTGCAAAAAGTTAACCTTTTGCAACATTCAAAAGATTTGTCTTTTGCAACATTCATTGTCCATTGCAAAAGACTTCAATGCGCGTTGCAAAAGACAACAGTCACTACGCATTGAAGTGCAACAAATGTCGTAAAAAACACTTTCACATTACCTAAAGATAGAGGACTTTAGAATTTACAAAAGTTAAACTTTAAACCTAACCTAAACACCCCATACCGACTTTCTTTTCTTCCTTGCCTTCACCACCGAAGCCACAACTCTCTCTCTCCCTCCCTCTCTAGCGCCTCCACAACCGCTGACCGCCACACAGTAAGTCTCTCTTCCCTTTCTCCCTCTTCCCTTATGCCAACACACACCCAACCGAACCCATACACACACTAACTATATATATGTAAACATTCACGGTTCACACAGACACCATCTAATGGGGATGCGGTTGTGGCTACTCGGTCGAAGACCAAGCTAAAGAATAGGAATGATGGGGAGGACGCGGAAGAAGAACAAACAAGGTGTAGCTGTTGAAGCAAGAAATAGAAGAGGAAGAGAATTATTGAACTTGTTGATGAGCAGGGAGAATGGATAAAAAACTATGAAGATAGGTTTAAAGAGGGCCAATATGAGGATAAAATTTATGTTCCAAATGCAACGAGACTTATATCTAATTTTGATATTGATGTTTATGTAAGGACCAGAAGAGGATGATTTGGTTTGGGTTCCTAAGGTAAGTAGATTTGCATTCAATTTTGACATTATGCAATATATTTAATATTTTGTATAAGTATCGTATTATTTTAAATAGTATCATACTCAGTTACCATTTGTTGTTGTTCGTTTTTTGTGTTTCACTCGGTGCATTTGTGTGGCTAAACTGATGTGAATAGGAAGGACCTAAAGAGGATGAGTACGTGCGTTTCTAAGATAAGTAGACTTGCATTTAATTTTGACATTAAACAATTTGTTTCATAATTTTTTATATGTATCCTATTATTTGAAATAGTATTGTACTATCTTACCTTTTGCAGACCATTACAAACAAGCTTTATCCACAATTGGAGATTTTTAGAGATACTTTATTTGGTCGATATCTCGATGTTGATAACATTTGCTTTCAATGATGGAAGAAAAACCAAGCAAATGAAGCAGATGATTAAATTCAATTCAAAGTTAGATTGAATTTGAGTTTATTAATGGATATTGAGTTCTAACTTAGGTTGTTTTTGGATATTATCTTTTCACTATGGTTTGAAAAGTTATTTTGGTCTTGTATATAAATTTTTTGATGTTGACAAATTTAGATTATATTTGTGATGAAGATGTATCTCTTTAATTGCTTTTGTGTCTCTGTATTGTAATTTTGAACTTGACACTATTTTGGCTTTTATTACTGATTTATGTCTCTGTATTGTAATTTTGAGCTTGATACTATTTTAGCTTTTATTTCTGATGCAACAAAGACTTGAGATCGTGTTATAGAAAGTACCACCTCTTTTAAGAATGAAGTATCATAAAAAATTTGGTGCATGCATCTAAATATGAAGTACCGTGTATTTAAGATTGAATATACTATCACCTTTTTACTTATTGAGATATATAGTATGCATAATTGATCCGTGTATTTAAGATTGACTATACTATCACTTTTTTACTTATTGAGATATATATTATGCATAATTGAGAAGTGTATTATATACACTTATTTATATGCTCAAAAGTTGGATATTATAATGTCATTCAAGAATAAAATTTACTTAATTTGTTTTTATTCGTTTACATTTCTAGAAAAACATCCCAAAAAGATAGAGAATGAAGCATTTGAAGTGATTTAAAGGAAAAAATAGGATAAATGGATGCTTAATTGTGCACATGAGTCAAGGAAGTCAATCAAGACCAAAACGGAGTTAATCAGAAGAATTCAGAAGTTCTGGGACTTATTTGATCAAATTGGAAGATAGAAGACTGAAGGCGCAAATAAAACATGAGAACCAACTTATACAAGTTGGAAGCTGGAAATTGCAAGGATAGAATTAAACCACGCGGCCGCATGAAGAACAACGCTCGGTCTCTCGATGTCTCATAGAATGGGCATAACTGAAATCTCATAACCACACAGCCGCAAGACTTTTGCCTGTGCAGCCGCACAACTTTTCGTCTAGGCCGTAAGTTGTGCTTTTGTGTGCGATTTCAACAGTTTTTCTTCCTTGATCAGCTAAGTTTGTCCCACAACCTATATACAACATGTAAGTCACAATCTAGACCTTTGTATGACCCAAGAACATCCCCAAACGTAGATTTCAACATCAAATTCTTAGGAATTCAAGCAAGGCAAAGGAGCGTGATTTTAAGATTATGAATGAAGGATTGATTCTTGGTGTAAGAGTTCCTATCCCTCTATGTTATTTTCAATGGGTGCATTGTTTTATTGTTTTTGTTCATTTATGATGATGTGTAACTAAATCTCATGTTGGGATGAACGGTGTAGTCTAGTTTAATTATTTTGATTCCAAACTTCATAGTTTTAATTATTCATTGCATGTGTTGATTTTATTTTGTGTTTAATGCATAAATTAATTTGCCACTAATTCATTGATATCGTGGTAGTTTTCATAATTCGAGAGGTGAGTTAACAATCTTGTAATTCACTAGAAGATAGAGATATACTTTTGGTATTACTGCTGTCATAATTGAATTCTTGTGTTCTACACATCTAAATAAGGAATAATTCTGACACTCTGTAGAGTTACACGATTGAATTTATTTATGTAGAATTAATTTAAACTCAATAGATGAATTCAATATACATGAGTGAATTCAACTGAATGCATTACTAGGAAATAAGACTGGAGTTTAGGTTAATTTAATTGGTTTGATGAAATCACAAATCCCAAAGCTTTCAAAATCATTATAAAACAAGGCAATTTCGTATTTTATTTAGTAGTATAATTCTTACTCTAATATTCTCAAAAACTTTCGATTGTTCAAATAAGGTTTAGAACTGACAATTTCGATACTTAATAGCAGTCCTCGAGGGATTGTACACTTTATTATTTTTCTCAATCCGTACACTTGCGGGTATATTTTGCACATTGCAAAATAAAGTGAACAATATTTTTTTTAATCTTATTGCTTTCTCATATTGCTCGACTTCGACCTCGTAGGTATTACGTTATTGCATGTTCTTTGGTTATGCCTGTAATTATTACACTTTCTATATTGATGGGTGTTCATAAATTAGGTAATGAGTGATGGTTTGGGGAAGGGCTTGTGGATAAGAAAGTGGTTTTAAAAATGTGCAAAGTTTTCATAAACGAGTTTGTAGCTTATAAACTAGGTGTCAAACAAGCTCTTAATATCCTCTTTATGTTCTTTTTTTTATAGAATTTATTTATCTTTAGGCCTCCTGAACTTTTGAGTTGGAATATGAGGTAACATCTCTCTCAACATTATGTCATTGGTTCTGTTCAACTAGAAAGATTCCCAAGCTGGAAAAAAGAGTTCATATTAGTACATTTCAAGTTTACTCTAAGATGCCAATTGTAATAATTGAAAAATCTACTATATGATGCTTTTAATGAAAAGTAGCATAACATGATACTTGATATTATTTCATATTTAACACAACAAAACATTAAGAAACAACAAACTATTGGATTAGATTGTTTATATAATAAAAGATTTAAAGCTTGGTGAAACATCCCAAATGGAATAATTAAAAATTCACATGTACAATACTTTCATATTGAAAAGCAACAAAATATGATACTTCATCATATTCACAATTATTAACAAAAAAAAAAAAGATTATATTGTTTATATAATCACAATTTTTTAAGCATACGAGGCATCTCAAATGCAATGACCAAAAAATCAACATGTGTGTACTTTTTTTTGGAAAGTATCACAATATGACTCTTTTTTTTTTTTTTTTTTTTTAAAATAAAAAAGCAGTCCAACGGTACTATAACAAATAATGCACCATGTTAATTTTTGTGCCAAAAATATAATTCAAAGTCCATATGCACAACCTTAGCCAACTGTACAACAACAGTCATCTATTTCTAATGCTACAAGTCAAAAACATATAATATTCAAGATTTTAGTCATAAATGATCCCTTAACACTCAGTTATTATTTTCTTCCTTTTCCTTTGTTTGTTTAATTTTGAGGGCTCAAATAAAGTCATAATAGTAATATCTTAATATCGAAGTGAAGCTTTCACAATATACTTTACTGCATTATTTTCGAATTACTAAACCATGGCAAAAATTATAATCGTTTAAAATGATCTCTTAACACTATATTTTTTATTTCTTTTTTCACGATTCTACTTTTTCTTTGTTTCAACATATGCACTATAGACAAGATCAAATTTTTAATGCACCACTTCGAAAATCCATAAATAACTACAAAATTATATTTTCAAAAACATATCACAACTTTCGGGATAAGGTGATCGCGAATCCAAAAATAACCTCTCACATTTTTAAAATTCTTATTATTATTGACCCTTAAAAATCTATTTTTCAATTCTCCTTTTGATGCAAACCACGTAGCAATTGTAGCTACGCAACCCACAAATTATTGGAATCGACCCAAGAACGCCAAAGAACCACGATTTAGAGATTGATTCAAATTAATTGAACCAAGCAACCAACACAATCAATTGATATGTTGACCTCTTGATCACAAAGAAGATAAATCTCACCCAAGATTTGAACAAACAAGAATTAACTCGCAAGTTCGGATTTTATTCAATAAAGAATAAGAATGTGAAAGCAATTTGCCTCTCAATTAATATATCAAAGTTGGTTATGAATAATGAAAATTAAATCCCTATATATAGGGTCAAAACTAGGTTAAGGAGTTCTAATTAAATAAGAAAACAACTACCTAAAATTAAGGAAATAAAAATAACCTAAAATCACGCGTATGTAATGTTACGGCCGTGACTGAATTCCTTACGGCCGTAACCTTGCTTCTAAGTCACTCTTACGGCCGTGACAATATGACTTACGGCCGTAAGTCCAAAAACGCCCAATTCCAAATTTAAGCAGAAACTCCATTACGACCGTGACACTTGAACTTTACGGCCGTGATTGCTTATGTCTCGCAAATTCAATTTTCAGCAGAAAGTTGGTTACGGCCGTGAGGATTTGTATGTTACGACCGTAACATTGAAATTTCACCACTTTCTTCGACGCAATGAATAAGGTTGATCCACTCATCGTTTTGGCTCGGCCCCAACATGGAACTTGTTTCTTTTGATGACACGAACATCGTTTTGGCCATTGTTTCTTGAACTAACTTGTCCATTGCTTCCTTGGCCTTCTTGGTTTGCAATCGAGTCATCGGTCCTCCTTTGATCTTCAACGGATCTTTGTGCGGGCTTGTATCCGTGGTCTGGATCACATCATCCCCTCCCTCTTCGAAAGGATTCGACCTCGAATCTGTACCTGCATCAAACGGAGATAGATCAGAAACATTAAATGATGCCGAAACATTATACTCACCAGGAAGATCGAGTTTATAGGCATTATTGTTGATCCTTTCGATCACTTGGAATGGACCATCTCCTCGCGGTTGTAACTTTGACTTGCGCTGTTCTGGAAACCGCTCCTTTCTCAAATGTAACCAAACCCAATCACCGGGTTCAAAAATGATGCCCTTTCTTCCTTTGTTAGCCTGCGAAGCATAATGTTCATTTTTCTTTTCAATCGCCAACCTCACCTTGTCGTGGAGTGCTTTAACCATCTCAGCCTTTTTCTTGCCATCTAAACTACTACGTTCATTCACAGGTAAAGGAATTAAATCCAATGGTGTTAGCGGATTAAAACCATAAACAATTTCAAATGGTGAACACGAAGTAGTAGAATGTATAGCCCTATTATATGCAAATTCAATAAATGGCAAACACTCTTCCCAATTTTTCAAATTTTTATTGATTATGGTGCGCAATAATTGAATCATTGTCCTATTTACTACCTCGGTCTGTCCATCGGTCTGTGGGTGACAAGTTGTAGAAAAAAGTAATTTTGTTCCTAATTTGTTCCACAAGACTCTCCAAAAATGACTAAGGAATTTAACATCCCTATCCGAGACAATACTTTTAGGCACCCCATGTAAGCGCACGACTTCCCTAAAGAAAATTTCAGCTATGTTTGTAGCATCGTCAGTTTTGTGGCATGGTATGAAATGTGCCATTTTACTAAAGCGATCTACTACCACAAAAATCGAATCTCGACCCTTCTTAGTCCTAGGCAATCCCAAAACAAAATCCATGGAGATATCGACCCAAGGTTCACTAGGGATGGGTAAAGGCATATATAATCCATGGGGTTTAATCCTAGATTTAGCCTTTTTACAAGTAATGCATCTATTACAAACCTGAACCACATCAATTTTCATTTTAGGCCAATAGAAATGTTCACTTAGGATTTCAATGGTCTTTTTAACCCCAAAATGACCCATTAAGCCTCCACTATGGGCCTCTCTCACAAGTAACTCCCTCATTGAACACCTAGGGACACACAATTTATTTTCTCAAAATAAATAATCATCATGTTTAAAGAACCTATCCACAGCCCCTTTACCACATGAGTCATAAATATTAGAAAAATCCAGGTCATTAGCATACATGTCCTTAATGTATTCAAATCCAAGCAATTTCGAATTTAAAGAATTTAAAAGAACATACCTTCGAGATAATGCATCTGCCACCACATTTTCCTTACCTTGTTTGTACCGGATGACATAGGGAAATGTTTCGATGAACTCTACCCACCTTGCATGTCTCTTACTCAGTTTAGCTTGACCCCTCAAATGCTTCAAGGACTCATGATCAGTGTGTATCACGAACTCCCGTGGCCACAAGTAATGTTGCCATGTTTCCAAAGCGCGCACAAGTGAGTATAACTCCTTGTCATATGTGGGATAATTAAGTGCAGCCCCTTTTAGTTTTTCACTAAAATAGGCGATTGGCCTTTGATCCTGCATTAAAACAGCTCCAATGCCTAGCCCCGAGGCATCATATTCAATCTCAAAAGCCTTGTCAAAGTTAGGAAGTGATAAAACCGGTGCTTTACACAACATATTTTTGATTGTTTCAAATGTATGCTCCTGTTCTATTCCCCATTTAAATCCTACACTTTTTTTGACAATTTCTGTGAGTGGTGTGGCAATCGTGCTAAAATTTTTAACAAAGCGCCTATAAAAACTAGCCAAGCCATGAAAACTCCTAACCTCAGTTATGCTTTTAGGTGTTGGCCACTCTTTAATAGCTTTGATTTTCTCTTCATCTACTTCTATCCCTCTAGCACTAACCACATAACCAAGAAATACAACTTTTTCCATGCAAAAATCACACTTTTTAAAGTTAGCAAAAAGTTGCTCTTGTCTTAAAACCACAAGTACACACCTAACATGCTCCACATGCTCATTCAAAGTTTTACTATATATCAAGATATCATCGAAGTAAACTACAACGAATTTACCTATAAATGCACGTAAAACATGATTCATTAAACGCATAAATGTGCTAGGTGCATTAGTAAGTCCAAAAGGCATTACTAACCATTCATACAAGCCATACTTAGTTTTAAAAGCAGTTTTCCACTCATCTCCTTCTTTCATTCGAATTTGATGATAACCACTCTTAAGGTCAATTTTACTAAATATGCTAGAGCCATGCAATTCATCCAACATATCATCTAACCTAGGAATAGGATGACGATACTTTACCGTTATGTTGTTGATGGCCCTACAATCAACACACATCCTCCACGTTCCATCCTTCTTCGGCACAAGTAACACGGGTACGGCACATGGGCTAATGCTCTCCCTTATGTACCCATTACTCATTAATTCCTCAACTTGCTTTTGAAGCTCCTTCGTCTCCTCGGGATTGCTCCTATAAGCTGGACGGTTTGGAATGACTGCTCCAGGTATAAAATCAATTTGATGCTCAATACCACGAATGGGTGGCAACCCACTAGGTATATCCTCCGGAAATACATCGTCAAATTCCTGCAATAAAGAAATAGCCAAACTAGGGAGGGATTTGTTAGTTTCATCAAAGGCAAGGAATGAATCCTTGTACAATAAAAGGACCATTGGTCGTTTTTCCATAAATGCTTTTTTGATTTCACTCCTTTTTGCGTAGAAACTCATTTTTCTTTCTTTTCTGGCACTCTTCGCTCCCTCTCCTTTTTCTGAGGTATGTACCCCAACACTCTTTTTTTCTCTCGCCTCTCCTTTTCTGGAGTCGTGGCTCCAACTCTCTTTTCCTCTCCTTTTTCTGAGGTCGTGGCCTCAACTCTCTTTCTCTCATTTTCCTTTACTCTTTTTTCTTCATCATTTTTCAGTTTTATTTGATCTTCATACACTTGTGACGGTGTCAATGGTGCAAGTGTAATGGTTTTTCCCCCTTTGGTAAAGCTATACCTATTTTTATACTCATCATGCGTGACCTTCCTATCATACTGCCAAGGTCTACCCAACAAAATGTGCCCGGCATGCATAGGTACCACATCACACATAACTTCATCCACATAGCTACCAATAGAAAAATTCACCAACACCCTCCTATTCACCTTAATTTCTCCACTATCATTTAACCATTGAAGCCTATAAGGTTTAGGATGTTTTAACAAAGGTAATCCTAATTTTTCAACAAGTATAGTACTAGCGACGTTAGTGCAACTACCGCCATCAATAATCATACTACATACCTTGTTATTAATGCGACATCGAGTATGAAATATGTTCTCCCGTTGTTGTTCCAAATCATCCGTGTGGATTTGGGCACTAAGAGCTCGCCTTGCCACTAATAACTCGCCATGCTCCCCGGATAACACATCTTCATCCTCACATATTTCCTCCAACGCTGGCATATCGCTATAATCCTCTTCCTCACTATCACTCTCCATAGTTCCATCCTTTCGCAAAAGTACCACTCGCCTATTAGGACATTGAGACGCCACATGTCCTCTCCCCAAACATTTGAAGTATTGAATGTCTCTACTCCTAGATGGTTGAGGTTCCCCTTTAGGTACGAATTTATTAGCTTGTTCCTCCTTCCCTTTTGGTGCCTCAAACTTCCCTTTTGGTGCTTCAAACTTTCCTTTAGAAACAGCCCCTTCTCCTTTACCTTCCCACTTCGGCTTCCAAGAAGAATTAGTACCCGATTGATACCTTGCTGTCCCCTTCTTCTTCAATTGCTTCTCAACCTTTATAGCCATGTGCAACATATCCTCCATCTCCAAGTAATGTTGTAGTTCAACCACATTAGCTATATCCCTATTCAACCCATTCAAAAATCGAGCCATCGTAGCCTCCCTATCCTCATCTACATTAGCTCTAATCATCAATATCTCCATCTCCTTGTGATAATCCTCCACACTCTTTGATCCTTGGTATAGACCTTGCAACTTTTGATGAAGCTCCCGATGGTAATGACTAGGAACGAACCTCTTTCTCATGATAGCTTTTAATTCATCCCAAGTACTAACGGGTCTCTCGCGATTCCTCCTCCTAGAAGTCACCAACTGATCCCACCAAGTAATAGCGTAATCGGAGAACTCAAGTACAGCTACTTTAACCTTTTTCTCTTCCGAATAAGTGTAGCAATTAAAAATTAATTCCATCTTCTTCTCCCATTCTAAGTATGCTTCCGGATCACTCCTTCCTTTGAATGACGGAATTGTCATCTTGATGTTGTTCATACTACCATCCATTCTATCGCCACCAAGATCTCTATCCCTTCTTCCATGCCTAACTACTCTATCAACAATTGCCCCATCGTCAAAATCACTACCTTCTTCATTCTCATCGATCCCCTCTACTCCACGACCTTGCCCACCTTGCCTACGGACATTAGGCACTTCCCGAGGTTGTTCAAGCCTTTCTAACCTACCTAACACATCCCCGAACAACCGCTCAAACCGTTGTACCATCTCTTCCGTCATGTTGGCTCGATCGTTGTTTTTTGCAGTAGAAGATTGTTCAGACATCCTAACACTAAATATTATATGCCTCACGTGTATTTCGCTCGTGTATCACTCAAATTAGGCTTTTACCCTCTATTGATCTCACCTCTCTGCCTTTTTTCACTCAATAGCTTTCACCCCAATTGCTTCAAAGAACGAATCCGAACTCAAACAAGTTTAAACCCGATTGCTTCAAATCGAATATGAGTGAGAAGTAATGAATTTGTTGGAAAACTCAAAGAAGACCTTTAGAGAATTAAATTTGACTTTATATAGAACTTGACACTTTTAATGGAAACTAGGATTGTTTCAAGAAAATAATTCTTGAAATCAAATATCAAATATTTTAGTTGGACTGAGAATTTTCGTTTTTTTTTTTCTCGAAAACTCAACTACGAGAAAGACGCAACAAACGAAATTTAATTTGGATAACAGATGAAGGAAATAACGACTATTGAATTTTTTTGTAACACTTTTCTGGATTAAAGACTCAAAGACTGGAAGAACACGAAGAACAAGAATAAGAAACTCAAGAAAACAAAAACAAAGATATAACCTTGATTTTTGGAGCCTAATGTGACGGACCTGCCGTCCGGCACCCGAGATGCTCGCAAGCATACGGGTCAGCCTTCCCCAACACACGGGCCAGCAAGCTACAATGCATGTACAGCAGAACTTTAGGAAGGGGCTTATTGATATTACCTGCAATTGCATAGGCCATGTTAGTGCACATCCCGAATAATCCGACAATGTATGATCCTTGCCGTGCCACATGAGTAGGGGAAAAACCAGGCCGTGACAAGCTCCCCCACCCAATCCGCTAGCGTCCTCGCAGCGGTGCGCTTGTCTCGCGTCCACACATGGCCTTTCTCTTCAATCAATCTTCCACCTCAAAGGACTTGCCAAATTCTCCACATTTACGGTACCACCCCCTAGTGAACGAGAGTCCACAGTGCCCCCTGCACCTCGTCTCGTAGTGCCTCTGCACTTACCGCCTTCGACACCAACCTTCACCCTGTGCCCTCTGCACTAGTCCCTCGGTTGGACGGCACTCCTCACGGCCGCAGCTCCTCCGGCATGTCGAAGCATACTCAATGCACTGTCCTCTTTTGGTGGATTCCCCTCAATACACTGCCATGCTCAACGAAACAAACGTGCAACACGACTGCACTAACCATGCCTTTTCCTGCGCCATCCCAAAGTTTTCCTTTCTCAATTATATAGCTTACTGACGCCGTTTCTCCATTTTGCTCTTTGGCAAAGTCACGCATTTCATGGCCCAAAACCGTTGCCGAAGAATGCACGCCATTGGTTTGCCACTCCAACAACGCACATTCCAACGGTCCCGCTCTGATACCACTTGTGACGGACCTGCCGTCCGGCACCCGAGATGCTCGCAAGCATACGGGTCAGCCTTCCCCAACACACGGGCCAGCAAGCTACAATGCATGTACAGCAGAACTTTAGGAAGGGGCTTATTGATATTACCTGCAATTGCATAGGCCATGTTAGTGCACATCCCGAATAATCCGACAATGTATGATCCTTGCCGTGCCACATGAGTAGGGGAAAAACCAGGCCGTGACACTAAGCTCTGATACCAGATGATGCAAACCACGTAGCAATTGTAGCTACGCAACCCACAAATTATTGGAATCGACCCAAGAACGCCAAAGAACCACGATTTAGAGATTGATTCAAATTAATTGAACCAAGCAACCAACACAATCAATTGATATGTTGACCTCTTGATCACAAAGAAGATAAATCTCACCCAAGATTTGAACAAACAAGAATTAACTCGCAAATTCGGATTTTATTCAATAAAGAATAAGAATGTGAAAGCAATTTGCCTCTCAATTAATATATCAAAGTTGGTTATGAATAATGAAAATTACATCCCTATATATAGGGTCAAAACTAGGTTAAGGAGTTCTAATTAAATAAGGAAACAACTACCTAAAATTAAGGAAATAAAAATAACCTAAAATCACGCGTATGTAATGTTACGGCCGTGACTGAATTCCTTACGGCCGTAACCTTGCTTCTGAGTCACTCTTACAGCCTTGACAATATGACTTACGGCCGTAAGTCCAAAAACGCCCAATTCCAAATTTAAGCAGAAACTCCATTACGGCCGTGACACTCGAACTTTACGGCCGTGATTGCTTATGTCTCGCAAATTCAATTTTCAGCAGAAAGTTAATTACGGCCGTGAGGATTTGTATGTTACGGCCGTAACATTGAAATTTCACCACTTTCTTCGACGCAATGAATAAGGTTGATCCACTCATCGTTTTGGCTCGGCCCCAACATGGAACTTGTTTCTTTTGATGACACGAACATCGTTTTGGCCATTGTTTCTTGAACTAACTTGTCCATTGCTTCCTTGGCCTTCTTGGTTTGCAATCGAGTCATCGGTCCTCCTTTGATCTTCAACGGATCTTTGTGCGGGCTTGTATCCGTGGTCTGGATCACATCACCTTTTATGTCGATTTTCAGAATTATCTATTTTGGTTAATGTAGGTCATACAAAGCTTAGCATCCATTTGGGAAACAAAATAAACTGATTTATAAACCAGTGTATAAACTACACAATTTTTCAAACTACTTTTTAATCATACACATTTTCTTTCTCCAATTTTCAACAATTACTTTTTACCTCAATCATAAATAAATTAGTTTATAAACCAAATAGTATTACCAAACACATGCTTAAAAGCTGTTGGACACATGTGGTGTTATAACTTAATGAAGGTCTAGGGACAACAATGTGATGCATTGATCCACAGTAAGCATTATACAAATTTTATATATTTAATTATATGCCATAATTTTTGTCATTAAGAAATAAGAAATGCATGCTATGAATTTCAATTTTTTATAGATGAATTTAATTAACACGTTGTTATCTGATGTGATATCAGTGTGATTTTCATTAAAATTTGAAATCTCGATTAGTTGAATATGTTATCATTGGATTTTACAAATTAAAAATAAAAATAGTGGTAGCATGAGTAAATCTCAAATATCGACACTATTTTATATACAATTCTTGTCGCATCCCGTGTATCGCACGAGTCGCACTAGTAGTGATCAAATAAATCTCAAGTAGTTCTAAACAAGTTATGAATATGCAATTTGTTGGAGCATATACATCTAAATAGGATAATTAATTACTAAAAGAAAATTCACTCAACCTTCTAAATTTTTTTCACTTAACTGTGTTTTCCTTGTTGAGCCTAATTTTTTATTCTTATCCAATATAATTTTTTTTCTCGAGTCTAATATACGTGATCCAATACAAGCTATCAAATGAGTTCAATATCGATATATAAATTCTTACTCCTTCAACATTATATTATTTGACCAAATAATAAAAATGATAACGTCAAGACTTATTTTAAAACAACTCACTAAGAGCATCAACAATGGATGCGTTAACTTTTATATTAGTTAAACACTGTCGCATAGACAATAAATTATATACGTTAAATGTCACATTATGTTGACTTTAACTATTATTTAAGTGTTCCATTGAATGTGCTAAATTTACTCATAAATGACTATTTAATGTTTATCTCACCTGATTTCAACATAAATTATTCTATCAACTGTTAAAATATTTGTTAACTTTAATAAATAAGTTAACAATACATTTAAAAAGATTTCTTTAACAAATAAATTTACATATTTAATATAAGCATAAAATTGATCATTAATTAATATATGATACTGATAAATATTTTAACACATCCTTGTGGGTGCTCTAACATCTCAAAATCATCAAAATGCGCCAAAATGAAATAAATGTAATTTTATTTTCGATCGCTACTCATTGCACAGCCTTTAGGCAAGATTAGAGATAGCAAAAAAATCTGATCCGCCCCCGTCGATCCGTCGACCCGATCCAATCCGATACGAAAAAATCCCGATCCGTGGATCGGCGGATCAAAATTTATGTGATCCACCCCGATCCGAAAATTCATGGAGCGGATTTGGATCGGGGCTGATCCGATCTGCCCCAATCCGCGATCCGACATTTTTTTTAATATAATTTTTTTATCATGTATAAAAATCTAATATGTAAATTTTGTAGCAAACTTTAATTTCTGGGAATAACCTGCAATCTTTGCATTTAAAAGAAAACACATTTTTCATGTTTTTCATTTGAAGAAAGAATTCCAATAAGTGATGGCAAAAAAACTTGATCCGTTGAATCGGACGAATCGGCCTCTATACGTATCGTTTCAATAAAATATAATAAAAAAATAATTTTTTTAAATTTTTTTAAAAATATTTAATTTAAAATATATTTTTAAAAAAATGAAAAAATAATTCGGCGGATCGGTCCACGGATCGGTGGACTGATCCGCCCCGATCCGTCCCGACCCGAAATCTGACGGATTGCGGGGCAGATCCGGATCGGACCAAAAAAATTCGGGGTCCGATCCGCCCCGTTGCCAATACTAGGCAAGATGGGCAAAATTGTCAATTGGTAAACATGAACGTGGGACTCAAATGTAATTATGATCCAATAGTAAGGTGAGATCAGTCAAGAAAATCACTATCTCCATCACTACACACATCTTTTCTTGTTTCTCATCAGATCATGTGCCAGCCGCAGCTCCTTACATAAAATTATTCTTCAGTATCCCTTTTCACATTCTGTCGATCAAAATTTCCATTTTAAGCAACCCAAGAAAATATTAAAGCAATTCTGTATTACTCATTCTTGAGCTGTTGATATCTCTTACATTTTCTTGGATTTTTTTCATTAGTATAGAACTTTCAATCTGTGTAATAGAATTATGTTTGAAATCCAATTTTTCAAGCATTTTTTACCTTTACTATAACAGTAAAAGCCATGTTTTTTTAATCATTGTTGGTGTCTTGCATTGAAATTTTTGAAAGTGGAGTGTGTCTTTTGGGACAATTTTCTGTTTTTATTTAATTAGCCGGACATTAAATTTATGTGCAAATTAAGAATAGTCTTGTACAATAGTTGTAAGACAAAAGGTCTATTTTTTTGTAAATTAGTGATTTTGGGAGAAATAAAACACCTAGGGTGGTGCTGTGCGGTAGTTGATGGAGAGCAGTGGAGGGGATGATCAAGGCTCTGGATGGATGCAAGTCAAAAAGGTATGAATTTTACACTAACTTCTTAGAAGGATCAAAGAATGACGATTCTTTGCTTTTTGAAAAGAAAAAGCATTTACATGTGTATTATCTTGGGAGTTGTTTATATATGATGATGTATTCAATTTTATTTTAAATTTTTGGTTGAAAGATGTGGGCTGATGTTCATCTTGTTTACGAGTTGAAAATTGAAATAGTCTTGAGTTGTTTATATTATTTATGACATGGAATAGCTGAGCTAGAAGAAGATAAACTAATGTCAGTTGAATTTTGATCTTACTCATTCATAATTTACGGGCAAGAAGGAATTCCTTTTTGATATCCCCAGAACATCACTATATAGTTGATGCTCCAACTCTCATGTAATTTCTGACTATGCTTGTTCCTGATTAGTTCTGTCTGGTATTGTGAATATTGGTATCGTGAACCAGTGGTGTCTAAATTCCAGTTGGTATGATCAATGATGGTTTTTTGGTTCGGCCTGTTGAAGAAATTAATGTACTTAATAATTTATCTCATCTTCTATGTTGATTTTCATCTATCCCCATCACCAAATTTATGCTTTCTACACTCTAAAATCCATTTCTTTCTGTTGCTACTCATTTCTGGATTTTTTTTTTTTTTTTTTGATGTTTTCTTTTTAATAACAAAGAAGGAGGTTTTATTTGATCGTTGTTTTAGTTTCACTTGCTTGTTAGAAATTTCATGAACTTATTGTCCAGAAACATAGAAGCAAATCAAAATTCTCACAGCATGGTTTGGCTGGAGGACTCTCTCGAAAACAGAGTTCTACTCATATGAGCACCCAGCTTCCATCGGGTGTAAAACACAACAAAGGCAAGTTTTCTCCTGATGCTGTTAGAGACTGTACTGTTCATGGTCTCAATAGTGCTGCAAATTCCTCTTCTATTTCAAGTGAAGATGAGGTGGTTGTTCATTGCCTCGATAAATGTGTTGTGAGTCAAGATAATGGAAACTCCAAATCACTTCATTTACCAGCTACAGAAATCAAAGATTCTAATTGTGAAGTAGATGTCGATGAAGAATGTATTCAGAAGAATACTGTCTTTCCAAAAATCAAGTGGGGTGATTTGGATGATAGAACATTGATAATACATTATGGTAACACTTCTGAGACTGAAATTAAATTCGGTGGGATCAATAATCAGAATTTGGTCTGTATGAAATCTGATAGTGCTGATGAATATATTTCATGTTCCAAAATTGATAGCAAGGACAACAAATTTGTTGGGGTAATAGTAGATGAAAAACAGGTTCTTCCAGAGTCGCATTCTTTCTCCCCAATGACAATTTCTTTTGCTAAAGACCTTAATGGGGTGAATGCTGAATCTTCAGAAGATGTGAAAGAGCAAATTGATAGTGAGAGAATAGTTAGCCGAAGTACTATTACTTCTAATTTCGAGGTAGATTGTGAACATGTTAAGAGCGTAACTGATGCTTCTTATTTGTCCGTTGAAAATACCCCATGTACTGCCATTGAAGAGGTTGGAATGATGATGAATTCACCTGATTTGGAATCTGAAGCTGGTTGCTCCAAAGATTATGTTGTGC
The DNA here is from genome assembly GCA_963555705.1 of Ligustrum vulgare. Lineage (NCBI taxonomy): Eukaryota > Viridiplantae > Streptophyta > Magnoliopsida > Lamiales > Oleaceae > Ligustrum > Ligustrum vulgare. The sequence continues at coordinate 43,787,542 of OY743187.1, read as the reverse complement.
CACCTGAGAAGAGTGAACATAGAAGTGTGGCAGGGTCTATCCTGACCACTTCTGTGGAAGAGTCTAGGGATCAAAAGTGTGATTCAATTCCTGAGGATCTACTGGAAACCCAAAATTTGAATTCCATTGATTCAGATGACATGTGTGTGAGTAAAGAAAGATTCAGGCAACGCCTTTGGTGCTTTCTCTTTGAGAGCCTTAATAGGGCTGTAGATGAACTCTATCTTCTGTGTGAACTTGAATGTGATAACGAGCAGATGAAAGAGGCCATTCTTGTTCTTGAAGAAGCTGCATCTGATTTTAGAGAACTGAATTCTAGAGTTGAGGAGTTTGAGAAACTGAAAAGGTCCTCTTCTCATGTAACTGATGGGACACCATTGGTCATGCAGTCTGATCATCGCAGACCACATGCCCTCTCATGGGAGGTTAGCATTCTTATTATGCTATTTGATAATTTGCCTAATTTCTTTTTAGCTTCTTCATATTTCATTTATTTAATGCTTATATGCTCAAAGAATTGCACTTCACCAAATATCAATGGAGCTGTAAGACTAATTTTGGTCAGTAAAACACATAATCTTAACAAATATAAAGAATGAAGTCCATTTTTGATAAAGATATTTCACTTGAGATAAGAAGTGACATTTGTGCATTAGTCTCTCTGATGTGCATGTGATCGTGGTTTCCTTTTAATCTCAAAGAGTTTATTTGAATTCATTGTCCATTGTTACATGCTTATCATACCACAAATGGACATATCAAACAAGTAATAAGGTGGATTATGAGTGAAAGTATCATTCCCACGGAGATTGAAATAGATTATTTTCAAGCGTTTAGCCTTAATCGAAACAAGAAATTTCAAGATTGATTTTTGTAAAATAAAATTGCTATAAATGAAATTTAGAACAATAGCAAGTCGTTTTGAATGAAGGTTTTAATTATAGGTGTTTAGTAATGCCAAGACCTAGAATCCACTTTAATTCTAGCTTATTAATTCTGGGTTTATTTGATTGACAACAATCCCTCGATAATAAAGATCAATTTTTCTAATTTGTTTAACAGTCTCTCTCGAGTAGAATTAAACATATTTTTATATGTAACTCGCTTGTATCTCTATAACGGATGCGAACATTCAAGTAAGCATTAACAATTCATGAACAATTAAAAATCACATAAAGCATAACGGTATATTTCTATTCCCTATTAGACTTTATGCTAATTATTATATGTCTAACTAGTTTTCAATCTCTCGAATCTAAAAGCAAGCTATAGCAGTTTATATAATTATCAATGTAGAATAATGAAAATAATATTAATTTCTCAAATAAATCAAGAAATTGTCTTAATGTCAAACAAAAACCATAAATTAGAAGTCTAAAATAAAAGCTTTCATCTTGATTCTAACACAGTAATGTTCTCTTGTTCTTCAATCCCAAATAAGGATCCTTGATGTTCTTCCGTTCTGTTTTTCGTGTCTCTGCCTTTTATAATGTCAAGAAGTCGAGTCCAAAAACAAATAGTAGAGTTCGAGTCGAAAAAGGAAAAAAAAATCTGGGCTCGTTGGTGCCAAGCGGTTGCTTGGTTATACCCAAGGCGTTTGGTTATTTTGTGTATCATTCTGCCTCTTCAAATTTTCCTTGGGCGATCGCTTGATTCTGTTTAGGTGATCGCATGGGGCACTTTGAATTTTAGCCTCCTTGGCCCTTCTAGTTTGCTTGCATGCCAGGTCCTCTTTTGATTGAATGCAATATAGTCCTTCAACTCAAGCTTCGCCTCAATTTAACACTTGGTCAAGTCTCAATTCTTGTCTTTCACTTCCATAGTTTGCAATTGAGTCTAGAATGACTTTAATTTATCCCAATTTACTCCAATTCATCCAAAGTCACCAATTTGGGTTGGTAGCTGAAATAAAATCAATTTACAACGAATTAAGTGGAAAATCTATTAAAATGACTACACAATTGTTTAGTTTTAGAGCCTAAATAAGTGCTCAAAATGTACTTCTCATCCATGCAATGCCTGATATTTGTTTTCATTCTCCATTATCATGTGTCTGCATTGCCTTAAAACCTTAACTGTATTATGTAAGTGCAGGTCCGTCGAATGACATCTTCACCGCGCAGGGCAGATATACTTTCTTCATCTCTTGAGGCTTTTAGGAAAATACAACAAGAGAGAATTGGGGAACATGCTAACAGTGCTGAGAAACGGGGGTCTGATTTTCATAGTCGCCATTTCAGTTCAGGTGATATTTTGAAGAAGTATGCTAAGAGTAGTAATCTAGAAGGTGAGAAGTATGCTAAGAGAAGTAATTTAGAAGGCGATTGTAAAGAATCAACTGCAAACGGAAGGAAGCAAGGTGGATCCACAGATAACTCGCAGAGAACAATCAAAGAAAAGAGAAATTTTGATTCAGGAAAATCTAGTTCTGCTTCATCCAGGTTACTGATCAATAAGGAACTAAATGCTGATTCAGAAGCTGATAGGCCACTTCCTAAGAAAGAAAAAATGTTGGCCGAGCCTAGTGTGAGGAAAAACTCCAAAGTAATTGATTCCCTGAGAAGACAGATTCCTTGTCTTGAGAAAGAAGGGGAAAAGAGAAATGGGAACTCATGGAAATCCATGGATGCCTGGAAAGAGAGGAGGAATTGGGAGGACATACTTGGCACTCCACATCGAGTATCTTCCCGTTTTTCTTATTCACCAGGCATGAGTAGGAAAAGTGCTGATCGTGCACGCCTTTTGCATGATAAACTTATGTCTCCTGAGAAGAAGAAAAAATCAGCTCTTGACCTTAAAAAGGAAGCAGAAGAGAAACATGCACGAGCTACAAGAATCAGAACTCAACTTGAGAATGAGAGACTGCAAAAGCTTCAGCGAACTTCAGATAAACTGAACCGTGTGAATGAGTGGCAGACTGTTCGCAGCAACAAGTTGCGAGAGTCAATGTTTGCTCGCCACCAGCGTAGTGAATCCAGGCACGAAGCATATTTAGCTCAGGTTGTGAGAAGAGCTGGTGATGAAAGCAGTAAAGTTAATGAGGTACGATTCATCACATCATTAAATGAAGAGAATAAAAAACTTATATTGCGGCAGAAACTTCAGGATTCTGAATTGAGAAGGGCTGAAAAACTTCAAGTGATGAAAATTAAACAGAGAGAGGATATGGCTAGGGAAGAAGCTGTTCTAGAACGCAAAAGGCTCATTGAAGCAGAAAAGTTGCAGCGTCTTGCAGAGACACAGCGAAGGAAGGAAGAAGCTCAAGTAAGAAGGGAAGAAGAACGCAAAGCATCAAGTGCAGCACGAGAAGCCAGGACTATGGAACAGATGCGGAGAAAGGAGGTCCGAGCCAAAGCTCAACAGGAGGAAGCTGAACTCCTGGCTCAGAGATTAGCTGAAAGACTCAGTGAAAGTGAACAGCGACGAAAGTTTTATCTTGAACAAATACGCGAAAGAGCATCAATGGATTTTAGGGATCAATCTTCACCTTTACTGCGGCGCTCTTTCAATAAGGATGGTCAATCTCAAGGCAGGTCTACTCCAAATGGTAATGGAGAAGATTATCAGGTAAACAATAGTGGTTGTACTGGAGGCTCAATTATTGCGACTGGCAATGAGTCATTGCATAATTCGTTGAAGCGAAGAATTAAAAAAATTCGACAAAGACTTATGTCACTAAAACATGAATTTTCTGAGCCTTCAATTTGTGTTGAAAAATCTGGGATAGGCTATAGGACTGCTGTGGGAACTGCAAGGGGAAAAATTGCCAGATGGCTTCAGGAACTGCAAAAACTTCGCCAAGCAAGAAAAGAGGGTGCTTCTACTTTTGGACTAATGACGGCTGAAATAATCAAGGTACCGAGTTGGACTTCATCTTAATTTACTTTTCAAGTATAACTTTTCCTTTCAATATAGTCAAATGAAAACACAATTCTTAAGTCAATGAATAATGATCCTACTATAATTTCCTGCTATTGATGTAAACGTTGAAACTTTTTGCATTATGATGTTGATTTTTATTTCTTGATTAAATCATCTCTTTTAGTTCTTTTTCTTCCTATTTAAAAATTGCTTACTCATTGGTTTAGACATACATTTGTCATTAGTTCTTGGAGGGAAGGGATGCTGAGCTGCAGGCTTCTCGCCAAGCTGGTTTAATAGATTTCATTGCTTCTGCTCTACCTGCTTCTCACACATCAAAACCTGAAGCCTGCCAGGTTACAACATATCTTTTAAGACTTCTGAGGGTAGTGCTTGTATTGCCAGCAAACCGGAGTTATTTTCTTGCACAAAATCTCTTGCCCCCAATCATCCCCATGTTAGCAGCAGCGCTTGAGAATTATATTAAAATGGCAGCATCATCAAATATCCGTTGTTCTACCAACTTTATCTTAAGTAAAACATCGGTTGGAAATTTGGAGACTATTTCTGAAATTTTAGATGGTTTTCTATGGTCTGTGGCTTCAATTATTGGTCATGTAAGCAGTGATGTGCGCCAACATCAGATGCAGGAGGGTCTATTAGAGCTTATTATTGCATACCAAATTATCCACCGGCTACGGGATCTTTTTGCACTTTATGATAGGCCACAGGTGGAAGGTTCTCCTTTTCCTTCATCTATTCTCCTAAGTATAAATTTGTTGACAGTTCTGACTTCCAAATTCGGAGATGTGTCCTTAATAGATTGGGAATCTTTTCCAAATGCAACGATGCAAGGAAATACGCCTGGAGAAGCAAAAGTTTTTGAGGCTGCAACCTCAAGATCTTTCACTTCATGCGATTCTATTGGCTATAAAAGTTCACCTTTTCCGCCGACTGGTAGCACGCCTGTAAATTTGCCAGATGTACCAGAAGATAGGCCACTAGACAATATTCCAATACTCATTGACAATAAATCACATAAAATTGAGTGTATTAGCTATATGATCAAGACCATAGAGGTTGTGGATGATTCTCCAAAAATTCCAACAGATGATATACCTGAGGATTCTGTCCATCAGAAAGATGGAAAGAACTCTTCAGGCAGTGCTTCAGAACAAAAAAGTGCACATGACTTTGGCTTAAAGCAGCCCGTAGCCTTTCTTCTCTCAGCAATGTCTGAGACTGGCTTAGTCTGTCTTCCTTCCATGTTAACTGCTGTGCTATTGCAGGCTAATAATCGGTTATCTGCTGAACAGGTACTTTATATCCCTTCATTAATATGCATTTTATGTGCAATAAATTGTTTACTATTTCACCGAAGTTTCTTTTCCTTAATCATTTTGTTAAATAAATCAATACAAGTTTCTGAGCCAGCACTTTGAACCTTGTTCGTCAGTGTATTTTTTTAGTTGAGACAATGCAAATTGTGATAATTAAGATTGTTTCGTATTCTTCTTTCAATTGAAGCATGTATGGAATGGAAAAGACTCTAAATGAGAGCTAACAATTAGAAAGACGTGATCAGCTTCTAGTGATCAGTGTTACATAGTTATCTCTCAAGCATTCTAGACTGTCAATTTTCCTACTTTGGTATTGAATAATTGAAATTGAGTTACTGTTCTTCAGAGTTCGTATGTCCTTCCATCTAATTTTGAGGAAGTGGCGACTGGAGTGCTGAAGGTGTTGAACAATCTGGCGACTATAGATATTTCTTTCATACAGAAAACACTAGTAAGTTGCTATTATCCAACTTTTTATATGGATCTTTTGGTTGGATGGTGACTAACTTCATTGTATCAGCTTCTTCTCTACTTCCATTTTTTCCTTTGAAATTTGAAGTTAATTTATTTACTTGTCATGGAATAATTGCAGGCTCGGCCTGACCTTAAAATGGAGTTCTTTCACTTGATGAGTTTTCTTCTTTCTTATTGCACAAGCAAGTGGGAGATAGCTACTGATAAGGTGATATTGTACTTGTTTCTCTGATGATAAATTAGCTTATGAATGGACATACTAGCTGATCAATACATGCCCTGAAAATCTAGCATAGAAATTTAGAATCTTAATATAATTGCTATACAGGCATAAGGCACACATAGAAAGAATTGTTTGCAAATTGTTAGATAACTAATTTGCTTTTGATGCCATAAATGGGACATTTTGGTTTTACTAGATTTTAAATAATGTTTATATTATGCCTAATTTGTTTAGCTCCATACCAATTACAATCTCAGTTAAATATGATTCAGTTCCCAACAGCCAAGTCACCCAATTAAGCCCCTGTTTGGTACCAGTTATTCAAAATCTCATTTTCAACCACACATTCTACCAATAAAATAATCTATACATAAACCCCAAAAAAATCCCTACTTCTTAACCACATATTCTCCAAAAATTTACTATTACAAACCACATTTTTTGAAATAATGGGTCTCAAACAAGGGCTCATTAAATAAGTAACTCCAAACCAAAGTGCTTAGTGGTGTTGCAGATCAAGATATCAACTGCTTGTCCCTTACTTTATGTTAGCAGACTATCTCTGTCTGTTCTATCATTCACTCTGAAGTTCATAGACAATGATGCTTATTGGTTCATTTCTTACTTTAGTTTGGTGTTCAACTCAGAATTTCCTTTTTTGAGCATTGCTCGGTGCGGGCTGAGTCTTTTGCTTATTTTCACTGGCTATTAAACTTCTGCTCATTTAACTCTCAGACTACTTATGTTATTTTGGGAAAATTAGGCTGAGCTCCCCAACTTTATTATAATGTGACACTATCTCCTAACCTTTAAAAGTGAGTATTGATTCCCCAACCTATTCATCATTGTGAGGTCGGATCCCACATGACTGAATATTACTTTGAACGTTAAAAACTCAAAATTTCTCTGTAAGGACTATTACGTCCTTACTCAAAACTAAATATTTATAGGCAAAAATGTAAAACAAAATTCTGTCAGACGAAGAAAAAACTGAAAAGGAAAGAATTCATTCTTATCCCACATCTGCCCAACTCCCAACACTGTCACCAGCCCCATCTTCCTCCACCACCTGCAATGAAATCGATATATCAAGGTGGCAGCGGCATACTGGTTCTTCAATCTCGCTGGCTCTAACGATTATGGCCATGTGATAAGAATGGACGGGGGAAGAAGCCTGGTTTTTTATTTTTCTATTTAGAAAAATTTCATCAAGCATTAGACATTACAAATCTCAATTCGGAGCCCAAAATCAAAGATTTATTACACTTATCTCCATCTACAAGATATAACCCTAATCCTAGATAAGATCTAAGCCCTTTCACCCCTAATCCTTCTAGCCAACTGAATATCCTTGGGCATATACCCACTTAGCATGAATTGCCCAAATATTAGAATCCACAAAATCCCCCCAGATACCGCTGCCTCCAGAAGAATGGCCATGCCGCAGCCATCTGTGCTGATTTTTCGCTGCATTGGTTTGGTTGTGAGCTGCTTCCTTGGAGCCTTGCCACCAGTGGATTTCCTATCTTCTGTGCATCATGAAACTGAGATTATTTTCCTGTTCCCTTTTATGGTTGTCAATATTATTTTTTGTTTTTTTGTTTTTTTGCTAATATTTAATTCATAGTAAGGGCATAACAGTCATTCCAAAGAAAATTTGACATTCTTAATAGTCAAACTAAGAGCATCTCCAATGGTGGTATAAAATTGAGTGTAAATTGGCATCCTCAAAACCAAGTTTACATCCCTGTGGATCTAAATCCAAATTTTGTTCCAATGGAAAGATTTAAAAAGATTGGATACATTTTCTGCTGAAAAATGCACTTTGCATTTCCTTTGTATCTCTCCATTGGAGAGGTTTTCGGCCACTTGATCTAAATCACTATTTAGATCTAATTTAAAACATCACAGGAGATGCTTTAACTGTTTCCATAATGTGGGATCCAATATCACGTCTGAATAGTTTAGGGAGTCAAAACCTCACTTCTAAAGGTTAGGGCCAATATTACACTATAGCTAAGACTAAGAGGTTGGGGAGCCTAGCCCTAATTTTCTCTTTAATTTTTATACCTATAGCTTCATAAGTTAATTATTTTCTTTTGTATTCTTTGTGTAGTCAACCAAACTCATAGTGATAGTTTCACTTTGATCACCATGTTTTATTTTTTAAAACATTCAATAAATATTCATTTTTGTCTCAATTTAGTCAACTGTCTACCTCCATTTGCTAAATTATCTCAAAAAAAAAAAAAAAAGAAAAGAAAGGGGCAAAACATTTTACCTGTGAATGTCAATTGTTGTTGTATTAATCTACAAAAGTCACGAATAAGTTTCGAGAGATTACATTTTCTATTTTTATACATTTCTCAGATTGGTCTGCTTTTGCTTGAATGTTTGGTTCTTCTCGGATACTTTGCCTTGTTCCATCCTGAGAATCAAGCTGTCCTTCGCTGGGGAAAGGGCCCAACCATCCTTCATAAGGTCAGTGAATTTGTAATGAAACTTCATACTTACATATATGTTCACCTAAGCTTAAAAATATAGTAACTTAAGTTATAATAATTATAAATACTTTTTGTTGGTCTAAGTTACTTATTTTGAAAGTAACTGTACCTTGCTGTCAAAATTTAGTAATTTTTTTCTTACAAGGTGTTTCGAAACAGCATATTATATTACCAAAAAGCAACTTCAGTTCTTTCAAGTTTAGCTAAACATGTATATCGTACATGTCTGAAATATTGGATTAAAGAATCTAATTTTTCTCACTGGTAATACAGGTCTGCGATTTGCCGTTCATGTTCTTTAGTGATCCCGAGTTAATGCCAGTATTAGCCGGCATATTAGTGGCTACCTCATTTGGATGTGAACAGAACAAGGATGTTATTCAGCAGGAACTCAGTGTGGACATGCTACTTTCCTTGCTCAAATCATGCAAAAACAGTCAGTGCAATTTGACCTTAAACAGCACACCTGTAGAAGAGTCTGGTGAATTTAGAAAACTCCCAATTGATGCATCTCAGAAATCATACCCATACCGAAACAATCTAAGAAGCAGTCGAGGAGTTTCCCAGAGAGGGTTTCTCCCAGCCAATAATTTGAGAACAATGAAGGTGCGAAACCTGAAAGACAACAAAGCTGTAAAGCTTTGTGAAGAGACGTGTTTCTGGCCTGGTCAATCTTCATCTGAAACTTCTGCCTTAATGCTGAGATTTCCCGCGAGCTTCATCAATAAAGCTGAGCAGTTTTTTGCAGCTGAAATAACCGAGCTATGCCAAGGAGATTATTGATTTTAAAGCTTATTTGTTTAGAGAGAGAACTGATGAGGACTTCTTACGAACTGCACGAAAATATTTTTCAATTTATTTTCTTGAAAAGGAATTGAGAAACTTTTGTATTAAATAAACCTTATATAGAAATGGCTTATGTCATATAAATTGATTCTCATACAAATGGTAGAAATGAAGCTCAGTTTGTAATACTGTGATTGACGCGAATGGTACCCTGGGTAAAAAGACGAGTTAAAATCTTGAAATTTGAAGCAAAATGAAACATTTTCAATAATTAAAATATTCATTTCCAAATCCAGAACAAAATGGCACGACCCACAATTAAAATCTTGTAACAAAGCAATAATATTTGTACAGATCATAGAACCTGTAAGGAGTCAGCATTAGGCCATATGTAAACTGAATCCATTACCAATTACAACTACAGGTATTACGAGAATGAATGTCAAGTATTGGCTCAAAATCAGTTTTCAAACCAAAACAATTAGTATTTGATACATTGATACATGTATAAGCTACTTTGAGCATAAAACAAAAATGGCTGCAACTTTCTGCAAAAACTATTTGACACATTTGTTGTAACATACTACAAACACTCCAATAGCTTCCAAGACGGAGAATAACCTTTGCATGGTTAACGTTAAACCTGAACGTTGTATGTTCTCAACTTCCTTTGTCATTGTACAGAACTTTCTATGCTTGGCTATCAGCATCGATTGATTCTGCAGGAACATAGGGATCTTCTGGTTCTGGGTTCTTCCTTGTCTCTGCAGGAATGACATTTGAGGCTTCACTATCAAAGCACATAACTTCTGAAGTATTCATGGGCTGAACTTGCTCTTGATTTCTTTCCTCGGTTCTAATAAAATTTGCTCCAGAATATGCACTCCCAGGAACCTGAACTAACAGATCCTCCTCCTCCACTTTCTTTGGTAGAATTTCTGACTGTTTGTAGTCCTGAAATTTGTAACCCTACAAATCCCAAAAAAAAATCTTAGAAGGTAGCCCAAAGAAGTAACATATGAAGCCTATAACAGTGACTTCTTTTAAATGCTTACAGGTTGTGAATTCTACATAATGTATGAATAAGTGGGTACGAGTATCTTCCAAATTATGTGCATAAAAATATGTTTGACCAGCTTAAATTATAAGGCCAAACATGCACTTTTATATTTAAAATATCGAGTTTCATTAATGTTCGAGCCACGCTAAGTTATAGTACACATCTCCACATGACATTATCAAACAAAACCATAACATCGACTGCATATGATCAAATTAACAAATCATTTCTAGTTTTTTATTTTTCAGTCATCAGAACTGAATATAGATCAAATTAACAAATCATTTCTACTTTTTTATTTTTCAGTCATCAGAACTGAATATAGATCTCTGTCTTGACCAGTGCACAATCTATCTGTCCATGTCATTCGGTGAGCTCCAAAACCAGCATAACCCAACTGCACTTTAATAATATTATGAAAACCATGTCCAATGTATATAAACTATATTGTTGATCTCTAAAAGCAAAGAACTATTTGGTGATAAGCACTGCACCTCCAGCACATGATCAATTTGCCTGCCGTTTTCATCATTAATGAGGCCACTTATAACACCTTTGAGTCGTTTTTTAGCCTTATTCCTCGTCTTACATCGATCAGCGTATTGTTCAGCAGTAACATCAGCATGACAAGCAACGCAAAGGGTCCTCATGTTTTCTAGCTTGCATTCACCTGAAGAACTTAAAGAAGAAAGTCAAATCAAGGAATAAAAAGAAAAATTCACCAGATTAATCTCCTAGAGGATTAAGGCTCAGTGACCGTAGTATCACATGGCTCGACCTCCCTTTTCCACAAATTTACGAATCAAATATCCAATCAAAAGCAGTAGTCAAATGGCCAGAAATATTAAGAGGTCTTGAAAGTCTTGAAAGGAAAAGAAAGGCCACTTGGGTCGTAGAAGATGATCATAATGGCGAGACCCACTTTTTTTGCCCTATATCATAATTTTTTGTTATATATCATTTAGAACTCTACATTTATGCACAAGACAAATATACAACACTGACATGAATTCCTTTTTCTCACTAAATCTCAAAGATATGACTATAATGTACCTCCTCCTCGATAGACAGGTATAATGTGGTCTGCGTGCCATGCATTGCCTTCTGTAGGATCACGAACAAGCTTATCCAGCCTGTAAAACCCAAATAAATAATTATGAGGCTCACAAGAGATAAGAAGAAGATCAAAATAGAATTTAGAAGTGAGGGTTAAAGGTAATGACTGCGATTCATATGCCTAGGTTCCAAAAACCCCTATAATCAGTTATTCTGCACGTGGATCAAAGAATAAGATGGATACAAATTTTAGGTGGCAAAGTGTCACCCTCAATGGAAATTTATTTCTATTACTTAAAAAATGTTTAAAAAGGCAAAATCGGGTAATAAGGCATTTTTGTTTGATGAGGTGAGTCATTAGCCCCAAGGCATTTAGAGGCGTAAGCCTTACGGTAAATCAAAAAAATGTCAAAAGATTATTAAAATGTAAAAATAAGTTCATAATACATCATTAAAAAAACTTTAAAATTCATAACTAGAGAATATAAAGTGTGCAAACAAACAAAAGAAAAATCTATAAAGAAATTATTATTTTAATTGGTGAGGTAGAGTTTATTCTCACAACTAGTCAATGAGAAACAACACTTTTTAATGTTTAGTGGAAAACAAACTATCCTTGAGATGAATATATTAGAATTTTTATGTTTTGTGGGTCACAAGACTTCAGGAGGTGCTGTGAAGCATAGGCATTAAAGAACCGCCTAACGATCAGCGCCTTGACCCGTTATTTGCACACACTATGGCCTCAAAATGGGTTTCAATTGGTGCCCCCCGCCCAAAAAAAAAAACCATGGACTTAAAGATTTAAGACTTTAGTAATAGAGAGAGAACTTTCGTCTTCTCATATATTAAAATCTAGAAAGTTGAGCTTGTTTATAAGCTAAAATATAGACCGCAAAACATGTTCGTAGATTTAAGTCAAAAATTTGTTATAATCTCCATAGTATCTTTATAATTGTGCAATCTAAAATTTTATTATCTCTAAGCCTTTTGTTCTTTAACGCAATCATTACAATTTATAAATCAATTTATAAATAATACAATTTCTCAAACCACTTTCACATTTTTTCTCTCCACTTTTCAACCACTCATTTTTCCTCAAAAGCATAAATAAATCAATTTATAATTACTACAGTGTTACCGAACAGAGCTTAAATTTACTTATTTGAGTTATTTGTGTCCAATTCTAGAATAAATTATATTATTATATCTCTTACGTCCATATATTATTCCAAATGGATTACCAATTCTTTAGGGCTTAAAACACTCAAGAAACTATGTTACAAGACCACGATTTCAATCATCTAAATGATGTTTGAATTCGTGATGACTTGGATGATGACAAAGGGGAGTACGAATCCAATTGGCTTGGATGAGTTCAAACAATTATTTAGGGCTTCCAACACTCAAGAAACCACTATGTTATACGACCACGATTTCAATGGACTAATCCAATTGATTTGGATGATGTTGAAGAAGATAATGAAATGGTGACAATTAATTCAAGTAATAAACGACAAAATGATGAACAAACAAAAGGCTAAGTGTTGGGAGCACTTCAAAATAATGGATGTAGGTGCACTAATAAACTGTTAGAGCATGAAGCATTGTATAAATACAAAAATGAGAAATTAGCATGGTAAAAGGACATGAGCACGGCCATCTAAATATACAGTACAAAAGATCTAGCAGCCAAACATGGAGTCTTGGAAAGTAATCAGACAACTCCAATTGGTTCTCCTGATGCAAGTTCTAGCATTGATCTTAATAACTAGGTCTATTCACAAGAAAACAAGCACGAAGGTACAACAATGTTCGTAGCTAGTGGTTAGTTTTCACTTAAACATAGTGGGAAGCGTTCACTTGACCATATTTATACAAAAATATCTCCAACATAAGTTCAAACCCCATTTTAGAAACACTTTTCATTCATATGCGATTAATTTATTTATCTAATAAAAAAAGGAATGGATAATGCATGATTTAAATAAATATACTGGTATTTTATTGTTTACATTCGACTTGTGATCCAATAATAATAAATGTTACATAGTCCCCGTTTGAGCCCCATTTTGATGAAAAATGAGTTTTGTGATGGTGATTTTATTTAAAGAATGTGTTTTTAAAAATGATGAAAAAGTTTTAGGCTTGCGTGCTAAATTACTTTGTTAGGAGAATGTGATTGAAAATGAGTTTTATGGGAGTTTTTAGAAAATGGGGATCAAACATGAGCAAAGTTTATACTGCATGGAATTCTTAGAAAATGAAGATCAAACATGAGCATAGTTTATACTGGGTACTACATAGATTAATTAAAAAAGTTGTATTTAAATTAATTGAATATTCTCGTAGTAGACTAAATAATTTTAATGTTCTAATGAACATTATTAGAGAATTTAGTCGAGAAACTAAAATCGGCAGATTTACTTTCAACAATGCATCAGTCAACACGATATTAATTGAAAAATTAAATAGACAACTTAACCTCGACTTTGTTGGTATACTATTTCATGTATGTTGTATTTGTTATATTTTAAATTTAATTGTCAAAGTTCGGCTATAACTCTTAGAAAGACAAGAAAAATTATGTATGCTCTCAACTTTATTATGATCTACTTTTGGGATAAGAAACTAACTTTTATTAAGAACATTTATAATATATGTAGGTCGTAGATTGGACTCATCTTATCTTATGCTACAATCTTGTGAAGGTTACCAAAATTAGCATATTGCACATTAACTCAATGATCTCCTCTAATCCAAGTATTTGATGATTTATGTGCAAAAAAGTGACTAAAAGCAACAACATTTATCACATATGTAGGTCATAGATGGTACTCAACTTATCTTAACAATCTTGTAAAGGTTAAGAAAATTTTACTGCTTATTAACTCTAATACGATCTTCTCTAATACAAGTATTTGATATTTTATGTACAAAAAATTGACTAAAAGAAAGAACGTTTTATCAAATATATAGGTCATAGATGGGATTCAACTTATCTTATGCTATAATCTTGTGAGGGTTACGAAAACTCTTATTATAACGGTCGACACTTACAGGGCCTAAAATTTGATGTACAAAACTATGATTAGAAAATTCCATTTCACGTGAGAAATTTTTAGGAAGTTTTCTCAATGCAATAAACACATGTTTAGGCGGATATTATTCGACCAGTCCAAGCTACCAGTGATTTTTTATTATAATTTTAATAATTTCAGTAGGCATAAAAAAGGATATATAAAAAGCTAACCAGCTCGAACTGCTTGGGCTAGGACTATAATCCAAGAAGACTCGACTCGTGGCTTTATGACACTAGCCGAGACCAACCCGTGTATCCCGTCGAGCAGCACGGCCCAACCAAAATGGCCTTTAAACAAAAAAATTGAGACAATATGTCCCATTAATGAATAGGTACGCTATCACTGTTTAATAAAGCAGCCAAGATGATGGGAGATTTCACCTCCCATCATTGTTTTTTTAAAAATCCTAAAATAAAAATATCAAGCCAGCATAACTTGTTGAAGCCCAAGCCAAGCTAGAAAAATTTGTCTGTACTTTTGCTCAATTCTGACCATTTTGGCCTGAAAAGAGTTTAACTTGTGTCGAGCTCGATCTGGCTTGTTTACATCCCTAGGCACAAAGCACTTTCTATTTTCTAATATTATGGAACCAATAGAGGTTAAGTTTAGAAAATATTGAGTACATTGTTACTGTTATTGTTATGTCTAAAAGAACAGTAGGAACGTTTGACGACCCTTGTAGCAAAGGTAACTTCGTCCCCACATAACGACAATAATTTATAAAGCTACCTTCTAAGAAGCACCGACACGGATAGAGTGTCGTGTCAAACACGTCGACATGCGATTTTTTGTAAAACGTAAAACATTCGACACAATACATTACCAACACGTTGATTAAAATTTTATATTTTATTTTAATAAATTTATAGTAATAATTTTTTTATACAATCAAAACTTGACATTAAATCCATAAGGTTAAATGGCTACCATCCAAATCCATTATTGTCCTGGCCCAATAACACAAGTTTCAAAAGTAAAATGGTAACAATAATTTTGACCCACTACATTTGAACCAAAAAATAGTATTGTCTTGCCCCAATAACACAAGTCCATAACAGTAGGCATGGCCCAACACATTTGGATAAAAAAGTAGGGTTGTTGCCTCTTTTTTTATCAGATATCTTCCTCAGCCAACTTTCTTCCTCATCCGTCTGTGCACCGTTTCAGCTTTTCCATCTGCCTTTCCTCTTTATCAGGTAACTCTTTCGACTTTTGGCCATTTTTTTCCCGCCATCACGTTAAGCCATGAATTTCTTCATGTCTGACACACCACAAGGCCTCCGACACATGTTGACGATGTGTAGGAGACATACCGGTGTCCAATACATATCGGACACTGATACGCTAGTTCTGACAGGGTGTCGGTGCAGGCTACCTTAGTTTTTGCAAGGGTACTCAACATTCTAGTACCTATTCCCTGACTCGCGCTACGTATATAGGTACGGGTGAAATTAGGGTTGTCAAAAAGCTCGCCGGCCACACTGGCCGGCCCGTGTTGATATTTGTACTACATTTATAGTGTACATTATAAAGTTATGTTTCATATTTGTACTATATTTATTATGTGCATTATATTTTTAACTAAACACAATTCATTTGATACATATATATATGTAAAAAAAAAAAAATACGAGTTAGGCCAGCCCGGGCTCGGCTCGGCTCGGCTCAACTCAAAGAAGCCCGAGCCAAAAGCCCAAGTGGAGCCTAAAAATTTGGACGAGCTTTGATATTCGGTTCGTTGACATCCCTGGGTGAAATAATGTTAGAATTAGCTAGTTATTTGCTAGTGACATTCTTTGTATTTTAGATGAGAAAGAAAGAATTTTTTTGACATACTCTGATGATGGAGAATGAACAACTTCACCATTCTAGTGTATCTAATATAGCACTTGATCTATTAATACCTCCGGTATGTATTGTAGAATCAAACTCTATTATTACTGTAAGTGGTAGAGTTTTGTTCGGTACTAGCAAAACTTAAAGAAAATGTACTAGAAAGTTTAATGTGTTTAAAGAATTGGGAATCCAAGATAAAGCTAAAGATTTTCAAAATCTAACTTCATGATTTGTAAATATTGTTTATATTATTTCTTTAGTTTTCTGGACTTTCTAGAAAAATTGTACAAGTAAATATCTTGTTCATGTATAATTTTAGCTCCGCCGATTTCAAAATTAGTCGAACTCAAGCCCCAAAAAAGGAGGTTCCTCTCGTACCATTTTTCATTTTTCAATGCGTTATTAATTTGTTTTCAGCAAAACGAACTGGGTCATGGACTCATGGACGGAATGAATTCGCCCACGAGCCAAACCAAGACTAGTTGGTTGTCGAGCCAATCTCCAGTGTCTAAGGGTCGAGCAGACTTGACTCGTCCTATTGCCACCTTTTACTGTAGATCTTTTGCAATGAGTGGAAACATACAAGTCTAGCCAATCTCCGACTCTATAGAGTTTATTAGCCTTGACATAATTATTGAGCTTTCAGAATCCCAAGTCTAGAACTTAGGTCAGCTTCTTTAAGTACCTTAGTCGAACCAGTCATGTATTATTATCTTCCTTTCCACGGATGTATACTTCAAATGATTGAGATCAACACAAAAAATTGTCCATTGAGTTTGTGCAATATAATTCATGGATGGATTATCCCAGGTTGGCTGCCTGACTAGCAGTGTTCTGCTCCAACTGCATATGAGGTTCGCAGTTCACACCATCAACAATGATGAGGAAATAAAATCACGGGGACAAATTAGGATATCTGATTTTTAGGACTAGATAAATTTACGTAAGAACATGACCAAAAAAAATTGAAAAAAAAAAAAAAAATTGATTCTAGTGGGGAACCAAAGCCCTGATACCATGAAAGATGCAAAACTTTTAGTGATGTAGAGAGAAAACTTCATCTTTTGTTATATTAAAATGTAGAATACATCAGCGAAAAATAAAGAGTGCACAACATGTTCCTAAATCTAAATTAGCAGAAAAAAATGAAATCTCGGTAATTTCTAAAATTACAGTATTACCTAGCCACCCCTCTCTTGCATCTCAATACATCCTAATAAGTGTATTTTATACACTTATTTATATGTCAAAAATATGATTTTATATGTTCTTTTGAGAATATTTGCTGCTCATTTTGTTATTATTTATTTATATTTCTATATGTTCGTTTGAGAATATTTGTTGCTCATTTTTTTATTATTTGTTTATATTTCAAAAATATCTCAAAATCGAGAAAACAAAGGAATTGAAGCAAAAACAAGTCAATTGGATGATAAAAATGTTAAATTGTGCAAATGAAGAGTTGATGATATCAATCAAGGTGCAAATTAGAAGAAAAATCGAAGAAATAAGCAAAAATGAAGAAATCAAAAGTTCAAGAACTTAACTGCATTAATCAGAAGTAGGACTGAAGAGCAATAAAAGAATTGAGGACCAACTTATAACGATTGAAAGACGAAAATTGCAATCTGGAGGTAATACCGCACAACCGCAACATGTATAGGTGAGCAGTCGCATGCCCCTGTTCGGAATCAAACAGAGTCGAATTTGGTACAACCGCATGAAGCTGTACCGCGCGATCGCACGGTTTGTTGACTAGGCCGCAGCTGGGCTCTGTGGCAATTTTTAGCAACTTTTTCTACCAATGAACCTAGCCTTCGATCAAATATATAAATACCTAACTTGAGGCACTTTTTGGGGGGGTTACGAACTTGTTAAAGATCATCCCGAAGGACTGTCGAATTCTCAAGGAACCAATTGGCTTATGATTAAAGATTATTCTCCGACAAGATGAAAAGGGTGATAAACCCAAATTACTCTTGTTGTAAATCTTTTATCATGCCTTTAGGCTAAGTTTTTATTATTAGAGTTGTGATGATACTTTAATTTCCGGATTTCATGTTTTGAATTATTATTTAATTTAAACTTTTTATGGGTTTAAGCAATTAATTCCATGCTTTATTTTTCTATAATTATTTGATCATTAATTGTATGAATACTTTGATGTTTTCTTATATTCAAAAGATTAGGAATTCATTAGATACGCTTTAATTGCCATAAAGTTCGATATGGGATAGAAATATACTCATATGCTTTAAGTAATCTCAAAAAGTGTTCACTAAACCATAATGATTTTCTATATGTTTGGATTTGTCATAGAAATATAGTCAAATCCCATGTAGAAAAAGATTTTTATTCACCGTTCGAAATGGGATTTTAAAAACATAAGAAATACGGATTTTCAATTTCCCATAAATTGCTATTGAATGTTTCATTCAAAATATGGACGATAGAACAAAGTGGATTCACAATTATAACATGTTTGTTTCATAAGTTTAGTTAAATCAATTTTCTTGTTTTTCTTTTAGTTTAATTTAGTTTATAAAAACTCTCAAGCAATTCCTTATTTCTGGTTAAGGTCAATAATCTAAAATCAAATTTACTCAATTCCTATGGGTACGATAACTGAACTTAAAAATCTATTGTATTACTTGCGCAATCCGTACGATTGCAGTCAGCAACACATCCACACACACACAAAAACAAAGCGAGAGAGAGAGAAGAAGAAGAAGAAGAAGAAGAAGAAGAAACGGTAGCATCATCCTTCAACAGGATTATTTGAATGTTGTAATAGCATGATCCTTCAGATTTAATTTAATGCTGTAATTTTTCTTGGCAGCAGTATTCAGGTAGGGAGAATATTCCTCTGCTTTGATTATTTAGTTTTATTGCATACATTTATGATGACTAACGATACCAAGCCGAGACCACCTGCACAGTGCACAATACCGTCTTCTGCCTCCTACCTAACCCAAACATACCCACCACCAAAACCAAAAACCACCAAACTCTTAACGGGGTTAAGTGTCACGTTATCATCACTTGAAGTACAAATAAGCCCAGTCCTAATCCCCAAATTTAAAATGTCTTCACAGGATCACAAGTACCACCATATACATTCCAAGTCCATAAAGTGACTATTCGTGAAGTACTATAGATGAAGATGATTCATTGTGGTTCACCATATGATGGTGTTATGCATAAGAACGATGTGCTTGTAAATGCATATTAATGGACAAGAGAGCTTTTTCATGTTAGTGGATGAAAACTACATATCATATATATAGATGAAAACTGCATAGGAAAAGCAGGGAAAAATCTTATTGCAGTAATTAATATAAAATTTATGTCCATAGACAACTAAAATCCATAAAGAACTTTACTACAACAGATTTACAATGTAATAATCTGATAATAATGTGTAAGAACTTACAGCTTCTTGCGTTTTGCTATATTGGGAGCCACTTTCTTGATATGGTCTTGTCGTTTCTCTAATGATAAAGGTCTCAAGTGCTCAACGAGATTGTGACAGTCTAAATGGCAATTGGTACAAATACCACGTTCAATTTGGAAAAGCCCCTAAACAACCATCTCACAATGTCAATTCCAGTAATGAGTTCAGAAATGTTTCTCGCCAATAGAGCCTTAAATTTATATTATACAGTTAAAATATAGCATTAAGGCATGATCAAAGTCCAAACCTCACGAAGATATCTATAGCTAGTTCTTAAGCTATATTCTTCATAGCATCCCAAACAACAGAAGAGGTCCTCAAAGTATTGAGGCGTCTTGGCCATATTTTTCCTGCCATTGAGAATAATCATTAATCACAAACTCGTGCCAAGTCTCTCTATAGAAAAAAAGAAGTTAATTAGACATACTTGCAAGGAGTCTGACAGAGCTTGCAGAGTGGTTCATTCATGTCAGACCATCCCTGTAAGTAAAGTGTCTCCTTTTTATTACCCCTATGGAGTTTGACTGTCCTCCAAGCAGCA
This sequence comes from Ligustrum vulgare, assembly GCA_963555705.1. Classification (NCBI taxonomy): domain Eukaryota; kingdom Viridiplantae; phylum Streptophyta; class Magnoliopsida; order Lamiales; family Oleaceae; genus Ligustrum; species Ligustrum vulgare. The sequence continues at coordinate 43,767,324 of OY743187.1, read as the reverse complement.
TTTGATGGCAATGGACGGCTTATCTCAGGCAAAGGTGTTTTGCGCCTCTTGCTTCCCCCCTTCATCAGTCCCTAAGAGAGAACAGTATGATTGTTGGTCAACAAAATTCTTGTAGGATTGGAAGTGTCTCATGAAACAATGGCTGTGGTCAACATTTGACAGATGTATTTGAATATGTTTCAGTGGGTCAGAATTGGCTGGCTACCAATACCTAAAATGGATTAGTTTATATTACACATACACACCTTATTATCATGGTTGATACTTTCATTCAAATAGCACAATTCATTAGACAGTGGAAGTTGTAGAGGCTTGCCAAATAATTTTCTCTTCTCAATAGGCCTCAACTTGTTCCATTCGTAGATGAATTCCATAATGGCAGATCTACATCTTGGATCATCTTTGATATATTTGCAAGTCATTTTCTCATTGTCGCCCACAATAGGATGCGGCTCAACTTCCTCTGGTAGGAAATTCTGAAAAAGTGGCCTTGGTCTTGAATCTAAACCATGAGAGCAAGAATATAAGTGAACCCTTCCAGTGTATTGGCTCACCTGAAATAGAACGTTTTCAGGAAGATATCAATAACTACACAGTTATTCAATTTTGTTTGAAGCTTAAGAGGCACAAATAAACACGTCATTAGTCTTTTATGTATTATATTTTGCAAGGAATACAAGAGCATTCTGAAATTAGAGATCGACAATTGCAAATCCTTCATTTCCTCTTCAGAATCACAAATGCAAAAACAAAAACAATCTCAATACTAATCAAGAACCTTCTCTATCGCTCATCTTTCTCTCTCTTGCTCTCCTTGAAATTTAAATTCTGGTATTCGTGATTCAATTTGGAGCAATGGGAATGGCCACCTCTGACTCAAAGTTTCATGTTCTTCTTGTTAATGATAGCCTAATAGACAGAAGCTCGTTGAAAGGCTACTTAAAACCTTTTCTAAAATAGGTACCTATTTTTCTCCAGTTAAGGAAATAGAATTTGTTTTGAATTTAAGAATCATGTATGTTGTTTTATATTCATGGGATTTTTTTATTTTTTATTTTTTCATTTTTTATTTTAACTTTTAACTTATTTTATGTGGAAATTATGAAGTTATTTTTCCCTCTTTAAATGGTCAAACTTAATTTTTTGGTCAACTAACGGGAAAATGGATGGATTCCTTCTATTTGGGCTTCAGATGCTCTTATTTGAAAGGTTTGGGGTCACAAGTGCAACAACTGAAAGGCTAGGGTAAAACCTGCAAAGTTTTGGAAGGTTTGGGGCATTGGCTGCAATTATCCCAAAATTAAATACAAGATATAGTCCAGTGGATGTTCTCAAGGAATAAAATCTAGAAGATTTCAATGATAATAACCTACTTAACCAAATATGTGTCAATAGTTTACCTCGAAGCGAAGTGTGGTGGATTGGGTACAGCCATTAGCTCCAGATTCAATTAACTTGACAGATCCATCACCATAATCATTTAATTTTGTATCAGGGAATATCTTCTTTACCTAATTCCCCGATGCAAAACCACCAAACATTCAATTTATAAAAGAGAGAAGTTTAAAGAAAGATTGAAAGAAATAAACAATTAAAAAGAAGTTATTGCTTGATCTGTTTGTGTTGGTAAAGCATAAAGATCCATGCCTTACCTTCAGCCATTCATCATCAACATCACTGGCCATTTTTAAACTATGAGAACAAATTCTGGTAGCAGCTTCAGATTGAGCTATGGGAGCAGACTCTTCATTTATTGGAACAGTGTGCTTTCAATTTTCATCCAGATATAACAGAAAACACAGTAAAGCACTAAAGTCAAAAATTATTTCTCAAGAGAAGTAAAAGGAATTATAACACTAAATTCACTGCTTCAAGATGAACCCTATCTCTCTGAGATGATACAATATAGTTTTATTATGTTCCCCATCACTCACCACCACACGTGAGTCGCAAAAATCCTTACAAGGCTGTGAATCTTGATCAGAGTGAGAAGTATGAGGTTGCAGAACCTTTATTTCAGTTACACTAGCATCTTCTGTAATATCTGGCAAAAATTGCTTGCTTTCCTCAAAAAAATATCCAGTAGTTTCTAGATGGGAAACACTGTCAACCTGTGTGACGTAAGAACCCAATATATTAATATCCAGGCATGTAAGAGAAAATAAGATTTTAATTAAAATCTTCAACACAATAGTGAAGGCTAGTCCAGAAGAATAGCAGCAGAGGAGCACACCGACCCATTTAATTGACAAATTTTTGTGACATACAATTTAAAATCTTCAACACAATAGTGAAGGCTAGTCCAGAAGAATAGCAGCAGAAGGAGCACACCGACCCATTTAATTGACAAATTTTTGTGACATACAATTTTAAATTAAGATAGCAAAATTTGAATAGCCACCCTATCGTAGGAAACACAACAACGCCAAATCACTTCAACCTTGAAGTGCCTTCTACCCCCACAAGCAAAACTTCACATAGATTTTTCGGCATGATAATTTAGATATAGCACTAGAAACAAGGTTTCGTATTTATCATGTACCACCAAATACAAATGTGCTCTTATTACAAAGAACTGCTTTGCATGAGTTATACAGATATTGGAGGCATATAATATCAAGACCAAGCGCTAAATTAACTACAAGGGAGAGGCATACAACCAAATAAAAGGCTTCTAGAGGCTTTACTGTTTGAATTATTGAGGGAAGATGTACAAGTTGGTTCTATGGAATTTTCCATTGTGTTTGCATTGTTAATATTGGAATTTAATATGTACATGTAATTAATCTAACAATTTGTATTACTGCAATATATTAATATTTATTAATATTAGGGTGAATAAATTAATAGAAGTCTTGACACTTTTTATTGGTTAGATTTACTTAAAAATTGCTTGTTTTGAGATCAACTCCTCTTACACTCAAAAAGTCACAATAAGAAATTGGGCAAATAATATTAGCAAAAATGCAGCAAGAGCCGCACCACCCACCTTAAGGATAGAGTAATGACTCAAATGTGAGAAACGGTGGAAAATAAATTGGTTTGATCTCCCCAATTGGTTTGGTTATGATGCCCGTACACAGGCAATAAATAAAGGGGAACGACGAAAATAATGGATGATCTAGTTAGATTTGGAGAAGAGGGAAAGCTAAAGGAATTCAGAACTGTCCAGAGATAAGTGGCAGTTTTTTCCTACTGACTAATGTTAAAGTGAACTCTCCAAGGCAGTACCAAACAAAGTTAGGCAGCAAGCAGGTTTATAACTAATTTAAGCTCCCTCGACCACAAATTTAGTGTCTTCAAATTGACTTGGCTCAATTATATAGTTATAGTCGACATTTAAGTGGTAATATTTTAGAAAATTATTCTAAAATGAAAACCTAATTAATTTCTTAAAATAAATCATTAATATGGGAAGAGAGATGAATACATAATAATATTGGGCAAAATTGAAAGAGAAACCATTGGGTTTGTCTTTTTGAAGGTTTTTCTCACAACATAACTGGCATAGGGACCCATTCAAGGACTACTTGGCCAATAACGCTGCTATATGAAGACTAATTTTCTATCTGGTATTAAGATATTTTACTACTGTTATAACTATGTTATGCTAATTGTATAAACCGCTACTTCAAAACTTGTAACTTTGAGGACTAATGCTGAAAACCAGGAGTTCAACAATAGGAACATGGTACAAGGAATTCATTACTAAATCAGAGCTTTTTTATTTCACCTCATAATCACCATAGTACTGTTACAAATACATACTCTCTTATTTGAAAGACCAGAAGATCTTTTGATAAATAGCATTTTATTTTTATTTTATTTTTATTTTGTCTGTCTCTATGATAAGATGAGATTCTCTTGATCTAACAACAATTATGTTCCTTTCCGGTGAAACACCCTTGCTTAAAGTGTTCATTTAACACAAATAGTTGTCCATCTGTGGAAGTAAGCCATAGCTATAAAAATAGGAAACAAGACTGCATGATGCAAAGTGAAGGATTGTTCCTTCCATTGGCGATGTTATAAGCAAGATATTGCAAATGTTACAATAGCTATTGGAAAAAAAAAAAAACTATGTTTACTCTGTGAACCATTTCTACAAAACCAGAGTTAAATAATAGAAGACATGGTATAGGCATTCATAACTTACTTCCAAGGTTTAAAAAAGCGGAAAATGGTACTGATGTGTTTTTCCTTCGTGAGGCGAGGCATAAGCCCCAAGGCACTTTGAGGCGTAAGCCTCACCGTGAACCAAAAAGTTCAGTAAAATTATAAAAAATATATAAAAATAAACACACAATAACATAAACAAAATGTCTCTTCTATCTTCTCCGACAAGATGCTACCGTTTATGGAGTAATGTCTTTTCCGGCAAGGCAAAATCAATAAGCAAGTCAGCAACTAAAAAGAAAAAAGTTGGGGCGGGGCCCTATGCATTTATGAGGCACACACCTCTTAATTAATGAAGTGTGAGCCTTAAGGCTTAAGTTTGCCTCACTGAGCCCGTAAAAAATACGAATACTGAGGCGTTTTTCCAGCACTAAACTTTTTTTAAACAATGAGTCTACTTCTAAGCATTAATATCACCTTAAACACATTATCTCTCACTTAAAAGACCAGAAGCTATTATGACAAACATTTTTTTTTTTTTTTCAGTTGACCCAAGACTCGGTTATTTTATCGAACAACAGTAATGTTTCTTCCCGGGAAGAAAGTCTTGCTTAAAGGGTTTTATTGGCTCAAATAATTGTCATGCCATGGAAGTATGACATAGAACAAAATTAGGTCAAGTTCAATCAATGATTTTTTGCTTCTATTGAAGCTTGTCATTTTCTACACTTCCTAGACGCAAAAGATAATTCATCTAAAAGGATACCTGTATTTCCTTTATTATGTCATACTTGCCATTCACTGTAGATGAAACTTGATGCACACTACTATTCAGCCGTTGCCATCGTAACTCGTCCGAAGTATCCTGAAAGAAGAAAACCAATGTAAAAAAGCTCGACGTGATTTTTGACTCAACACGACTTAGAGGGGAAACAAATACACATACTATAAATAAATGTAAAACAAAAAGTACCTTAGCACAGAAAACATATATGTTGACAGGCTTTTTTTGCCCATGTCTATGAGCTCGACTTTCAGCCTTCAAATGTTCAAGAAACATTTCAACGTCAATTATCATGCAAAACGTTATTCATTATATACATAAAGAGAACTGTAAGCATTATTGGCAGTTTCAGCCTTCACGGGTGTTTCCGAAGAAAATCGACTTTTAAAGGTAATGGAGAGAGAGTGTAGCTGTTAGGCCTAAAGGCAGTGTCAACATAATCATATTGCAGTATCAGAGGTGGATAGAACATATTTCATCAGATGATTCAGATCATAATATGCAATGGATCTTATTTTAGCAGCATCAAACGAGTAATAACTGATTCAGTGTAAAAGCAACTATCTGTTTAAAGGACTGTCCTGTCAGGTAATTTGCAAGGGGAATAAGGATGAGAAGAAGTGGTCATTCAGAATTTTGGAAGTAAAAACCAGAAGTCATCAGACTGAGGCAGAGGCAGAGAAAGAAGAGAGAGGGGCGCTAATTTTGGAGATTCCGGTTAATAGAAAGTCACCATATTCCAAGTCTCGAGTTATATTCATGTACAGTGAAAATGAGTGTACATGTAAAACAATGAACTCAAGAACAATTAAAATCATTACAACAGAAGTACACGTGAAGTGTTACATTATTAACAAGCAAACAGCAAGCTCCTGTCAAAATCTTCTGAAACTTTCCTTTATAGTGAATCAGAATTAACAAATCCACATAAACTCCTCCCTCAAAGAAGGACAAATACATGAAAAAGCTTCAATATTTTACCAAGAAAAACATAACCTTATTCATTCAAAGGTTTGGTTTAAGCTTTAAGCCTCATTTTGTTCGCTGGATAATGTGAATTTTATAATCAACCCACTTGCACCATATGTTGGCCCTTCGAACCTGAATTTATATTCAACGACTAAATTCTACCAGCCAGGTGGCAGACTACATAATCACAGGGAGTAGCAGCAACTAATTGTCACATTGTGGGGAAAATTTAAAACACCAGTATGCAATTATTTCTAAGAAAATCTTACCCTCCACTTTCTATTAAAATCATTTCATCTCCCACCCCTACCCATTTGCATCTTTAGTCCAGAAGTTGCCTCCCATTCTCATCCTACCTGTCCTTCAATATACACTGCCACCGGACCAGCCCCACCCTCCTGCTACCTCCAGTACCGCAACATCACAGCATCTACAACCCCATTTCCTTCAGTAGCCACCCACCAATGACTCCAAGTCAACAACACAACATCACCACAAAATCCCTCCCACTCCATTTAATATACAATTTCTTTTGGCTGAAAGAAAATATTTAGACCATGTTTGGTAGGAATTATAATCTAAGTCAAAGTCAACAATTAATATCAATCACATATTTTATGGAAGCCACATCATTTTAACCACATATTTCATCAATTTTCAAAATCTACCAAAAATCTGATTTTAATCTCCAACAAACAGGGGCTTAGTCTGCTAAACAATAATTTATTCTAAACCCGTCAACAACATTGTATGAATTTTTAAAAATACATGCAATTTTTCCATCTAAAATGCAATATATCATTTGCTAGAGTATATATTTTGCATTGCTTTAAAAGCCCAACTAATCTAGAACAAACTGAGTTCAAGCAACATCAGCAACCAAAAAAAGATAAATATAGAGAAACTACCAACTAGTAGAAATTTCTTTCCAACAAATTGGCATGTAATAAAGTAAATTCTTGAAATAAAGATCAACTTCAAAAGTTCTCACATGTTTGCAAAAATACCCCTCTGCTTTCACGCGAGAACTTTCATAAGACAAGAATATACATTAATAGGTTAAGAGTAACAATCTAACCAGGATAGATACAAGTCCAATAACCTCTACACAATGATCAGAGAGCTTCTGAAATAGATAGACTAAGAAAAAGGTGAAACAAGAACACCTGCTGCATCTCGGATGGCCTCTTGGGTAACTCCAAGAAGACAACATTCTCTGCCGATGTTAAGTTTAGTCCAGAGCCCCCAGCAAGGATGCCAATCAATGCGATTTTAACCTGATAAAAGTTAAATGGGATTGTAATGCCAAGATTTTAGTTTTGTATCTTTAGAGATGAATATTTTATACCCATACTTTTCTAACCTGAAAAACTAATTTCGTTTCTCTAGAGTATGCCGGCAATTGAACATGCTAAAAAATGGAATTAATATTCTAAACTTGCAAAAGCAAAAAATAAGCCACGTTATCAAGTTTGGCTAAGCTTTTATGAATCTTCTTATTGGCTTATTACGGAAAAATGCACGCGCTTACTTACAAAATAAGACGGAAAAAAAAATGAAGAACATCAAATTTCTTTGAAGAAGAAGGTAAGAACATGAGCAAACCTCTCTTGATGATTGGAAAGACTGAATAGCTAACTGCCTATCGCTACCCACAATACGGCTATCAATACGGACAAACTTTATTCCTTTCTCAATTAAAAATTCCTGTCAAGTTTCCGAAGATGTTAAAGGTGCAATTACTGCAAAAATTTAAAGATATTAACAGTAGAGAAATGATATGCCATGCCATGCCATACAAAAGTAAACCATCTCTGCTCCATTTAAGGTTAACATTCTTCTTGGTTCTCCATTTTGAATTGAAGACGAGAAAAAGCACAAGCCAATTTTTTATGCATTACCAAAGTAACACGTCAAGGTATGATAATGAGGATAGTTTATCATATAAAAAGTAGGGACACCGACACCGTCATTACTAATGATGTTGAGTATCCCTCATGCTACTAATAGCCTGAACATGGATCATAATCCACAAATTACTTGGAAGAAATGAAAAGAAAGATATGATCGTCCGAAAGAACTAACACAATATATAACTGTAAGTTGACCTCTCCAGAGAATAACTTGGAGAATTATTTTCCTGTGATGTTCATGAAGGTTGATTATTATTCAAAATCTGGAATGAAAAAATTCAAAATTTTTATCTCCACATTCAATCCTAGCTCACCACAATAGTTTGTTTCACGAGCTTTTCATCTTCTACTTTCAAGTACAACAAGCATCCTATTGGGCATGCTAATGACGTACTGAGGCAAAGTAACCATTTTAATAATATCCATCAAACCTACAATAGAGTGTCTTCCTCAAAACTTGCTTGGTGAGGCAAAATGACCATTTTTACTGAAAAATATGCTTTGCAAATTCCAATGACATACTGAGGCAAAGTGACCACTTAACTAGTATCCAAAGGTCTTCCCAAAAAACTTACTTGGTCCCCAAGATTTGCTGTGGCCAACCTTCTCCTAACCCAACCCCTCTCCCACCTTTCCTACTATTGTTCCCATTTGCATTTTCTTGGTTATACCCTTTGGGAACCAGAAAAAGTATTAGCCAATATTTAGCATCGCCCTCATCACCAGATCTATCTTCTTAGTTTATTTTCTATTTCAAGATGTTCCAAAATCAATTTTCCTTTTGAAATGATCCAATTTTAAACTGTTCCTATTCCAGGACCAATCTTTCGAAGAGACTGAAGACTGATGAGCATTTGATCTTTGTTCAACAATTGTGCAAGAAGAAATACCGGTATACATTGTGGCACTGGGTAATTTATATTGTCTACTCAGTTCCATATGCTGTTAGACTTAGACTTACTGAAGTCACAAATATTCAACATCGCGAGAATGGCAGTGTGACATCCATATCATCAATTTTCCCAGTATTTGAAGTTCTTTATGAAATGACACCATAGGTACAGTGCTTTACGGAAAAACAGCTGATATTGGTTGTATAATAAACTATATATAGCACAAAAATTTAGAAAGTGCAACTGGGACTTGAGAAGAAAGCGGAAACAGGAATATAAATAACAAAAGCGAAAGTTGGAAACAATATCTTCCTCTCAGATTTCTGAGACGGTTAGGAGCATAGACGAAAAAAGAGGTTAAGATAATCCTTTATCATCTTCCTTCTCTTAGAGGCTACACTGGAATTAAGAAGCCCAGATAACGGATACTTCGAAGCCATGCTTGCCCTTGTTCTCACCCCTATTCTCGTCTTTTTCTCCTGTTCCCGCATCCCTTCCCAATGCCTGGGCAATCAAAACCAACATTATGAATTTTCGTATCTTTTGTCTCATGGTAGCCTGCTCCAGTCCCGAGGAACTACTTGTTGACCCGCCCCTCTCCCATTGTCCAAGATTCCCAAGTGTTGAAAGCACATCCAGCATTTGAATAGGGTTGAAGATATCCCCTATTTTATACTCTCCTAAACTTTAACTTTTTAAAACTAGATAGTTTAATTATCAATTAATAGGATAGAACTCAAAAAAAATCCATTTTCTTAATGAATTCAAAAGAAACGAATAAGTTCAAATGATATCACTCTTTAAATTAACGAGTTTTTGTCTCTCGAATATCCACTTAATTGAATTGGGTCCATGAATCTAAGAAATAGTCATAATTCTTGATCCCTCTCCTTAAACTGCTGTTAAGTAAGGTAATATAAAGAGTCTACTTCTTTAGATACAATCTCGTACATACAAGGATCTAATCAATGGCTTAGCTTGTTGAAACACGCAAACGTCAGCTAAATTTGCAGATAAAGATTATTGGTCCTAGCTTAAAAATAAGATGAAATGTGTTTCTCACCTGTACTCCATCAAGAACTTTATGGTGATGAGCAAATATTATCATTTTATGAGACCTGGAGCATAATTCCGTAGTTTCCTCCTCGTCAAACTCTGCTATGATTGGATGTATAGAGAGCCACTCAAGAAACCCAGGAATTTTAGCTATACCAAGGGCTTGATCAGGGACATGCTTTGAAGATTTGTCCTTGTTATCATTCTCTGGAAGGACAGATCATTTATTTGAATTAACTACTGGAACATGTAAAAAACTGCAAGCTTAGAGCTGGTCTTTTACCTGGTTACCCTGTGAAAATTCACTAGATGATACAATACAGAATTTTTAATTAGCTCAAAAAAAATTAGTATCTCTTATGGAGCCAAAAAATAACAATTTCCTTCAAATTAGAAAATATCATTGTTTGACTAGTTCCATGATTCCATTAATTTCAAATCTCATCAAGTTCCAACTTCATGAGCTATTAAGATGAGTATTGAAGTTTCAAGAATCATTTGCCAGCCTTTTGAACACTATAGCTCATGACTAGATATTCGGATGAAGAAATCAAATTTCAAGAAGACACTAATTATGTTATGGTCAGAGCACAACGGTAAAAAGATGGTAATTAAATCCCATACCCAATATGTACAAGTTCATAAATCACGAGTTCACAAAACAAGGAGTCTCTACTTGTTTTGTATCTCCAACAACCAAGCATTCTCAATGCTGCAACTAATAATGACAAAAATAAGCAATCTAATATTTTAATAGTCAGAGATACGAAGCAGGAAATATTGCATTCTGCTTCCTTTGTATAAATAGCGCAAATAGATTTAGTTGCTTCTCTGTAGACGAGGAGTAAAACTTCTAAGCTATGAGACAAGTGTACAGAGAACCTTGGGGACTCAATAGAAAACAGTCCAGTTGTAAGGATAAACTGAAAAGCATCAACAGATTACACATTTCCACACTATTGAAGACATGCAGTGTTTTGGTGTGAAATAGTCCAAAACACAGAATATTATTCAGTCAAAAAGCATCTGGATACCTTGAACTTCATCGGGATCTTCAATAGGCCCATTTTCACCATCGTTGTGTGAGGAAGCATTGTTATTTCTCATTTCTAAAATTTCCTTTGCTGAACTAATATCAGATTTCCTTAATACCAGTCTTATAATTTGCCGACGCATGGGCGGCAACTGCAACAAAACTTGCTCTTTTAACCGCCTAATCTGCAGCATGATATCAAAACAATAAAATAACAGCGTAAAACTTAACATTAGAGAGGAAAACAAAGAGAAACAGAACATTGAAAAGATGAAATCTACATTCCAATTCCCACTAAATAATAATTGATTGTCCTGTCAGTTAACGAAGATTATGAAATTAAGCCACTGTTCGGCGGCTAATTAAATAGGTGAGAGAAGATTTTTTTGTTGTTTTCGAGGTAAAATATGTGGTTGAAAATTGAAAAAAGAAAATGTGTGTGGTTAAAAAGTAATTTGGGAAATTGTGTAATTTAAATTGTAGTTTAAACTATGGTTTAATGAGGTAGCCGAACACTACCTAATTTAGCAGCCATTTCAGTCAGACATTATTGCTATTTCAGAAGATAAGTCAACGACATCAGATATGTTTGTTGCATATATAGACATGATTAGGAATTTGAAGACCCCTCTGAAAATTAATATTAAACTACAGTGCTGGTAGAGCTAAGTTGTTGTGTAATAAAACCATATATTCCTAGAAAACTAAAATCAACTAAGAATAAATCCACTAACAACTTCTTCGAGAACTATAGTCACTTAGACATCTTTTGGCCACAGTAAAAGGTAGCGCATACATTGAATTGTAGCACAAAACAAGCATAGATGGAAGAGTAATAATTAAAACCATACCATAACACTTTGTTTCAATAGAACATTCAACTCCTCTAGACGAATTCCCTTCGAGAAATCCTAGAAAGATGAAATAGTAATGCATTTCAAAAGTAACTAACATTGCCCAATAGAATTCAAGAAAGATTTCAACAACAAAAAATCAAAATTTGCATCAATTAATCATAACCTTGTTTTTTTTTTTTTTTTTTTTTTTTTTGGGGGGGGGAGCTAATATTGAGCTTCTTTTAAAGCTACAACCAAAAATCAGTAATTGAGTGATCAAACATGAGACAAAAGCCAGATTTTGTCTGCGAAAAAACAAAAAGAGAAAACATAATGCAATTGTATATTTACTTCACAGATTCAGTTCAATAAATTTGAAAACTGAGAGCCCCTTTTCAAAATACTTTGCAGTGAGAAGCATCCTACAACTTACCTGAAAGACTTTTCCTTGACAACCCCGGATAAATTTGACAGAACAGTACGATTTCGCAAATTCATATTTGGTGTTCCCTAGCAAACCCGGCCTAGTGTGTAGGAATAAGAACTGTCAGGAAACATAAAAAATTAATCATAACTCAGTATGATAAAAGATAAACTGGTACTTACCACAATATATTTACTTGATGAAAAATGTCATAAGGCCTATTATCTCCTAGGAAAGACAACTGGGATTAGCATGCAATCATATTTAAATACAAACAGGAAAATCAGGGAAAATGCTTAGAGATTAAATCACGTAAGAATTCTGTTCATTAGTAGGTAAAGAAACATTCACATATAAGATGATTTCATCTCAACCTTGACAAAGAGGGAGTCCCTGATAGTAGAATTAGATGCTTGACCTTCATAGAAACATCAAGCACGGCTTTTAGCTGCCAAATAATTGAAGAGATTTTAAAGTAGGCAATCAGTACAATGTTTAAATACAAGTTTCCCATGAAAAGGTAAAATATTGAAGAACATTCAGATGCAAAGAATACACTTTGACATGTTCTGAAAACACGTCGGCATTCTACCAAAATTAAAGTACAACAATAATAATAAATTCTAAGCAATTACCAATAACAAACAGCCACCAACCTTATTCTTTGGTGGCTCTAACTATCGTCACCACATCCGGAATAATTTGAGACCGCAAAATGAAATTGCCACCCATCCTAATACCAACCCTATCCAAATTGATCAAACTTGGTTCAGTCTAGTTAGGGTTGGTCGGTTAGGACTGGAGCCCAATTTAAGTTGAATTCGACTATTTTTTGTTGAATTTGGACAATTTTTTATAGTTTGGAATCAAATGAAAATCTCCATTAGTTTTAACCTATATAAAGAATTCTTTCTAGAAATAATGCAAAAATTAGTTTTCAATTATGTGGCATTATGTGCCCATCACTCCATCAATGGCGCCGAAGATGAAATATAGAGTACCTATATCTTTGTGATTAGTGGTTTTTTTACAAGTTTTTTTTACAAGTTTTTTTTTTTTTTTCAATTTATTCATATCATCATCATCTAGTCCTTGATTTTTAGTTTAATTGTCAAATAATTTTGCATTCTTACATAGTATTCATGCCTGCCTAAATAAGAAAAGGACATTTGTACATTCGAAGTCCTTTTCTTATCTCCTTTATTTTCTATTTAGATTTTTCATTTTAGGTATTAATTTTTCTAATATTTTTTAATCCATCGAGTTAAGTTGGGTTGAATTGAATTTTAATTGATAACTTTTTGACCTAACCCCACCCAACCCAATTGAACTTAAAAATCAACCCAAACCAATCGATTTGGGTTGAGTCGATCGGTTTGATTGGTTGGAATTGATTTTTTCCCAGCTCCACAAAGAAGTGCTAAAAGTTTTCTCTCAACTGGCGGTTCATCTTCCAAATGAAAAAAGAGAAAAATAAAATAAAATAATAAGATAAATGGTTTCCCCTAGGGAATAATTGATCAGCAAATGTTCCTAACAAAATGAATCACTTCAATTGGAAAGTATGTTCGGACTCTCTTCCAACAGACCAACACAAAATGTGCTCGGAAAAAGCTTTTTCCTAAAACTCTTCAGTGTCCCAGATCCTATGATTGCAAAGAAAACCTAGTCTATCGGAGAGAAAAAGTTAAATTATTGGCTCAACATTATTCTCGAGTTTATCCTTTTCCACTTTCTTCTAACCAAAGAGGGTTAGAATTTCACTCGCAGCAAAAAAACTTATTTTTTTCTCAATGCTACCCATATCTTATATTCCATTAAGTTGAGATTTTATCTATTAAAATCTAAGGATTAGTCCATCATCATGCCATAAACATCAACAATATTTACATCATCAACTCTGTCAATTAAAAAACTGACTAATGCAACAATCTGACATACCACTTCAATCTCGGTGATAACATTGTTCAAGAACCAAGATTTGGATGGAACCAAACAAAAATCTATGGGTCGGGTCACACGTTTTACATGTAGATCCAGTTAGATTGAGTTGTCTTATGCAAAAGGACGATGAGCACATCTCTAATAACTCAAACACCTATAGACAAAATTAACTACTCTCATTCATGTTTTATACATCAATTATTATTTTAAAAATATAAAACCATAATTTGAAATTAGGTTCTCTAGAGGCACTTCCAAACTCAATTCATAGCCAAGTCTATATTACAAATGTTTAATTCTACTAAATGCAATGTATGTAGGCATATGCATTCAAGTAGAAGGTTTACTATAGGGATAATTGCACTCAACACTACATTTTTAGGGATAAATGCAAAATTACTTTCTTAAGATTTTTTTTTTGAAAAATACTGCATCTTCCTCACTGCCCACCAACGCCATCGTAGTTGTTATCGCCACCGGTTGCTCATCTTCTTCCCTGACCACCTACCACCACACAACCACCAACTGTTACTCATCTTCTTCCTTGCCTGACTGAAGAATACGTTGCAACCAGTTACAGACCGAATTCCCTGCCTACGGTGCTGTTGCTCTTCTTCTTCTAGCTGGTACTGGTCTTCTTCCTCGACGGCGCTGTCTTCTTCTTCCCGCTGGCATTGGTCTTCTTCATCGGCAGCTCTGTCTTCTTCTTCCCGCTCGCATTGGTCTTCTTCCCGACGATAATCTTCTTCCCGCGGTGTTGTCTTCTTCTTCCCGACGATGATCTTCTTCCCGCTGGCGCTGTTACCTCCACCTTCACTGTTTCCCTCTTCTTCTTCACTGTTGGTTGTGGAGGTTGAAGGTGGATTTGTAGTGCAAGGTTGTGGTAGTGGTGATCTTGGTCAGGCGGAGGTAATGGTGTTGAGAAGGCGACAATGATGGTAGTGTTGAGAAGATGGTTGTCGTGGTGGCGGTCGTGGTGCTGTGGTGATGGTCGGTGGTTGTGGACTGTAAATTCTCAATATTGCACAAAAATTGTTTGATTTTATGTCTGAATCAAAGTATCATACAAAAAGTGTAAAGTTTCAAGTTGTGATACTACAATTTCGCTCACAAAGTATCATAAATATTTGATAAAGTTTCAGATTATGATACCAAAAATTTGAACTATCATGTTGTGATACTTTAAAAGTATCATAAGACTCTTTTAAAGTATCATAATATGATACATAATAAAAGATTATATTTCCAAAAAAAAAAGGAAGTATTTTTCGGTGATTATTTAAAATGAAGTAAGGGTGTGTTTGATGAAAGGTGGAAAAGGAAAAGGAAAATATTTTCCTTTTCCATCTTTTATTTTCTCACCTAAAGCTAAAGAAAATTTTTGGAAGGAAATTGACTAAAACATGCTTCATTTGATTGTACCTAGAAAATCTTTTGCATGGAAAATTTGCCAATCAAACAAGAAAAAAGGAAAATATTTTCTTTGATTGGACATTTTCCATAGAAAATTTAAGCAATCAAACACACCCTAAGTTTCAATTATGTTACTAAAAGTTGGGTATTTTTGCAAACGCCCCCTTTTATGACTACAGCCATCTAGGTTTTATTGAAGACAGTACTTGAATGATATACATATTACTACAAGTCTACAACTAACTACTTAAGCTTTTAGATCAAATGTTCAACATGATATCAAAGCAACAAAGGTCCTAGTTCTAGTCTGACACTACCTATTTAAATAAAATCTTATGCTTTGATGGGGAAAAAATAAATCTCGCCTACATGTAAGGGGGCTTGTTCAAGATTGCATTTAAATAATATACATGTGGTCTTATCGAACAACTTAGACTTTTAGATCAAGTGGTTTAATATGTTCATGTCGTGAACTGAGTTTGATAGCAAAATGAGGAAATTCAATACCTCATCTGGTTCTGATGATTTTTTTGTACAGCGTAGATTATGCGATTCATCAACTATTAAGGTCACCCATTCTTGTTCCAAAATGTATCTCCGCAAACGACGAAGCATCGCATAAGAGATAACCACCACTTTTGGACGTTTCGTCAAATGTGCAGGGTTATCTTGATGACAAAAAACTGAAAGGAGAAAAGTAAAGCGGCATAAGTTCGAGCCAAAAATTCATGGAAACTCAAATGAACTAACAAGCAAGTATATAAACAACTAGCCTGACTACAAGCATAATATGAAGAATAAAAATTACAGATATGTGATGCAATGTAACAAAGTTAGGGAGCTTAGAGATGTGATAACTAAAGATGATTGATTCCAGCCTTGTCCAGTTCTCGCCCATGGTCCCAAATCAACCAACATAAAACTAAAGGTATCGATAACACACATGCTGCAGTTCCTGCCAAGACCATTAACAGCACTCCAGAAAGAAGTTCCAATAAAGAAATACTGTTGATGCTTTCATGTTAGTAAACATTGTTGATACTTTTTATGTGATTGGAATTGGAAAACATACATGTTTTGGAATATTTGTGTCTCAATCATTATATGTCAATTGACCCCATCCAACCAGAACTACAAAAATAGAAACGAAAAAAAAATGGAAAAGAAAGAAGAATAGAAAGAGATATAAGACAAACGAGCAGTTTCTACCTTATAAATTATCATGATGTTATGCAGAAGTATGAAAGCAAAGTTCTATAAAGTGTCATTCACTACAACAAAAATAATTACTCTAACATAAATAAATGATAATAATTAAGAGACAGCAGTTTCACACATTCACTAACCACACAGGCTACATCACTCCCATTTTTTTTAAAAGAGAGAGAGAGAGAGAGAGAGAGAGAGAGAGAGAGAGATGGCAAATGACTGTTAAATTTCAATACCAAGATGGATATCAGAAGGCACAATATTTGGAAACCAACGTTCCAATTCTTCTGCCCATGAATACCGCAAAATAGCTGGGCAAACAATCAGTATGGAACCTTCGTCCAGGAAACACCCAGCAATTGCAATTGCCTGTGAAACAATTTAACACTGTTTTGAGACATTGTTGTGAAACATTTGTACACAATGCAAACATGAGTCAAATCATGTTTTGTGTATTTGATAACCTTTGAAAAAAAGGAGAAAATATGGGACAAGCAAACACACACAAAAACAGAGAGAGAGAGAGAGAGAGAGAGAGAGAGAGAGAGAGAGAGAGAGAGAGAGAGAGAGAGAGACAGTATGATATATATGTTCTACATGCAAGCTAAATATATATAATATTTACTTTGCGTGATAACAAAAATAAAAGTGAGAATTAATTACAGAATGTTCTGCCCCTTGGTTAAATAAGATTCCTCGAATATCAGTGTGAAATTAACATTTAAGCACGTAGCTCGTGAGAGGAATTAATTTCCCACTAAATCCTATAATTGTACATGTTCACTTGTGCATCTATGGAAAAAAAATGATAAATAAAACATCTTGGATGATGAAACGGGTTGGAACATCCCCAACTTGTACTGGCAACTAGTAAAATCTTGGCCAATACCTAGGGAGGATCTTTACAACGCTCTTAAAAAATCCTAAAGAATACTTGCAATTTCTTCTTACGGATCAATTAATATTTTGGATTCCTTTAAAATTCTCCTATGGGCCCATTGTTCAATGACATGAAGGGCCAGAATCACCAACCATTAGTTACCGGTTTGAACTCTAGGATATCCTTTATTGAATATTATGTGTCCTGCAATGTAACATTAACAGCATATTCAACATTTTAAAGAATCTTTTGAGCTCATAGATTTCTCTAACGAAGAGTGTGCTATTCTAAAAAAAAAAATCCTTCAAGATTTCACTATTCTCCAACAACCATAGCTGGTTTGTCACATTATGAAATTAATACGTAATTAAGGTTGTGCTTTCCACATCTTTCATTTAAATGATTACAATATTTCCTACATCTATTTTTTGTGATTTTCCACGTCAAAACTATTGCTTACAACTATCCATAGAACCAACCCTGAATTTCTCAGCAATATTGCTACTGCATCTCTCATTCATGTCACCATAAAATAAATAAAAAAGCTACTTGTTTGGGTAATGGCCCCTCAATCCACTGGTCTTGATTCTTCACAATTCATCATATGTATTACTTATTCATACTGCAAAATGGACATCAATTAGAATAATAAGAAATGAAAAACAATGAAACCAAAATGGAGCTACAATTAATTTTTAGGTTACTACTGTTGTCAATCCTGTGAAAGTTCGATTATTACCTGGAGGGTCTTTCCAAGCCCCATTTCATCAGCAATTAGACATCGACCACCCCTTCGTAGTGCAAAACGAACACCTTCAAGTTGAAAAGGAAAAAGAGCATCCAGCAATGATTTTGGAAGCTCTTCTACCAATTCATTAACTTTTTCATCAGGAAGATGTTCTGGCCTGCACGGTATCCATTGCCCCGCTATGAAAGAATGTGAAAGCCTCTGAACAACATTCAACGTTCCCCATGGTATCTCTTCACATTCAACGCATTTAGAATTCTTTAAAGACCGTAAAACCAACTCATAATCCTGAAGTTTGTAAACGCAGGCTTTTCCACCACCAGTATTTTGGGTGTAGTGTGATGGTACAATCTAAAAAGCAATACATTCTAAAAAAATGATTAAACAGCTACATGAAGACGCCACACTACAATAAATCGATCCGTTACATAATAAACTTCTAAAAAGGAACATATGAAAGAACTAATTTTTAACTGCTTCAATTTTCAAGAATAATGTGATAAAAAAAATACATAGGTTGCATTAGTTAAGAGTAAATGGGACTCGAAACAGAAATTCACACAGATTAGCCCCATTTCACAAAAGAAATTACACTGAAAATTTATTGCACACACTATAGAGAGAAAGGATTCAACTACTATCTTACACTTAAGAGATAATATGCAAGTTTCTCAAAGCAAACAACTTCTCCTGGATACGTAAAACCCTCTACCGGTACCGGTGTGATCGAGAAAGAATCCGGGGAACAAATTTCAAGCCGGGCCCGGAACTTTTCCGGTGGAAGCTCGGGCACAGGAATGGCCCTTGCAGTATTTTCAATTAAGGGTTGCTTGGATGCGGTAAAATTGGCGGGTTCGGGCAAAATTTTACGACATTTGAAGAGCCCCCAATGGTTTCCATTATTGGGTTCTGATAGGATCGCCTTGCGCTTGGCCAAGGCGGAGAGCCGGTTTGCCTCGGCTCGTTTTCTTTGCTCCTCTGTGATTTGCTCATTATCTTGCTCTGTTCGTTCCATTGTTGAGTGGAGTGGGGTGGGATGGGGTGAGGCTTTTTGAAATGGCAGTCGAGAGGGAGGGGGGAAGGGGGTATTTATTGATCAAAATTCGTACTGCGAATCAAGAATGGCGAGCAAGGCTGGGTACATTATTTTAATATATTATTTTAATTTAATTATTTTTGAGACAATATATAGTTTTTATATAAAATATAAAGGGTTAATAACACAAAAGGTCCTAACGTTTGACATGTATTGTTCAAAACGTCCCAACGTTTTGATTTTTGACGCTAAACATCACAACCTTTACAATTTTTGGTAGAAGACATCCTTTCTGTCAGTTTTAACACCATTTCACAAATTGAACAGTAAATGTCAAGGGCATTTTCGTCCAAAAAAAAGCAGCACATTCATACTTGGGTAATTGGCACAAAACGTCCCTACGTTTGACACTTATTGTGGAAAAACGTCCCTACGTTTATTGTTTTGGCGAATAACGTCCCTACCTTTATTTTTTTGGCGAATAACGTCCCTACCTTTAAATTTTCTTGTTCATTAGTCCCCAAAATTGAAAAAACGCTACAAAGGTAGGTCGCTTTGTTGAATCTACTATATTAAAGAAGAATTGTTGGTGGTATTTTCCCCCCAAAATCTCCCTCTCAAATGGCAACATGTGTCTGACTCTGCTGTGGTGTAAAATAATAAAATAAATTGCAACATATCATGAAACTAAGATCGTTTCCTTCATATTCAGAAGACTCTTCCCCTAGAAGCAACCCTCGCCTCGAAACATGTGATTTGAAATTGTTGTATTGAAATTGCTGTATTAATTAAATATACACAGCTTTTTAAAAAAGAAGTTGATTGTGATATGAACTGACACATCAGATCTTCCCCTTCCCCCCAACACGTTAGTTATGTCACTTTAAGAATTTAAGAAAGTCATTTGTATTACCAATCTTCTTTGTTTATGTTAAATCCAGGCCCAAAGAAAGGTACAGTGATCCACCAGCGAAGGCCCAATAGTGGCCCAACGGACCTTGACCCACAACTAAGGCCTAAGATATCACCTTGGGATGAATGCCGAGGTGGTACGTCAAGCAAACCTCTTTAGCCGACCCGGTTAACGCCTAGCCGATGTGCTTTATACTCAGTCAGGGCGCTTTATGGTGTTGACCAAAAGAGAGATGGAGTCAGTGATGGGACACTGCCTTTACCAAGACGTGACAGACGTTCATCCCCTACGAAATGTAACAATGATTACTGTTGAAAAGCAAGGTTGTCATCTCCATGAGCTAGGGTGATGACAAGTGTAAAGCATAACACGTGTCACAATCTGAGAGAATTACTCATTCTATAAATAGAGCACACTTGCCTCCAAGGAAGAGGTTAGCAATTTAATACCTTTATCAATATACATTTCTCTCTCTCTTTTCTCTCTTCTACACATTTATATCTCCCGCACCCAACATATATTTACCTAACCATGAGTACTGACTTTGGCATCGGAATGCAAATGAGAGCCACCTCGGCTCTCTTTGCAAACTGATTGTTTGTCACAGTGCACAGGAGAACCACGTGTTCAAGAGGGAGGAGCTGAGACGTGTTGATCCAAGGTCCAGCCGGATTTTGTGGTCAACATTTTGGCGCCGTCTGTGGGAAGCCATACTGCTAACCACGAAAACACATGATGAAAAGCCACACCTAGAAAGGAAGTCCTGAAAAAAAAGGCGAGTAACCTCTTGCAAAAGAGCGGAGAACCGCAAAGACTTTGAAATATAAGTTTAATACCCTTGAAAAAGGCGTAGAGCTTTGGAATATAAGTTTGATACCCTTGAAAAAGGCGTAGAGCTTTGGAATATAAGTTTAGTAACCTTGAAAAAAGGCGTAGAGCTTTGAAATATAAGTTCGTGGACCTTGAAAAAGGTAAGGAGCTTTGAAACACAAGTTCGTGGACCCTGAAAAAGGCTTAAAACTTTGAAACATAAGTTTAACAACCTTGAAAAAGGCTTGGAGCAGTGAAATAAAAGTCTATCTATCCTCGAAAGGTAAACTAAGATCAGAAATTCCTCTGAAACAGGAATGAAAGCGATGGAGATGTTAACCCCCGTAGGGGAAGAAGTGAACAACACAGTAAGGGGGAGGCTGCTCAAGGACCTCATGAGAACACCAATGAGGGGGGAACACAACCTAACCCACCGCGTCGGCACCGTAACCGCCGCATGATGCGAGACATGACTCGCATGGCGGCCCAAATGCTTGAGATGGAGAGGCAGCAGATAGAACAGACTGCTGCAATGAATGCCTTTATGGCCAGAGGGTATGTTATGAACGAACCTGTGATGCCTCAGCAGTATCCACAGCCACATTATTCACCATCCGAGGCGGCCACCGCCTCGTATTATTACCAAGATCTGCAGGCATATGCCGAGGTGGAATCCGAGCCCACCTACGAGGAAGGCCCGGAGCGTGAAGCACACGAAGAACAAAACTCACTCCCAGCTAGACGCAAGGAGGCTTCTCCCGCAAAATCCGGCAGTGTCTTCAGCCGAATAGGAGGGTTATTCAGGGGCCAGCAACGGGGACAAACAGCCCCAGGTTGGCACAATGCCGCCGAGCCTAGAAATAGGCGGGAGCGATGCGCTGAAGAAGCCTTGTCGCAGGATCAAATGTATAGGGACCAACATGGTGTGAGAGCAGAAAGGTTGGCATCAGCACATGAACCTAGGAATAGGCAGGAAAGAAGAGCCGAAGCAGTTCGGACAAAATCTTGCAATGAGCTACCAACCTACGAGAGGCCAAACTACGGCCGTGTTATGCCACCACAAAGGTAAGAGTACGCTCCGCGGCTCTACGACCAACACCATGATCCGATGTATTCCGGTCACGATGAGAACAGCGAACTGCCCTTTTATGAGTTGGATGATGAGGAGGAAATAAGTCCCTTCACAGAGGGCCTCCGTAGATGCCCCGTACCTCATGACTTCGAAATGCCAGAAATAGTAAAATATTCTGGCCGAGGTGACCCTGACGATCACCTGTTAAATTACCACACCAACATAGAAATAGTCGGGGCCACCCCGACACTGAAATGTAAAGCTTTTGCTTTAACCCTTGAGGAAAGTGCCATACGATGGTATAAAAAACTCCCTCCTGGCAGCATCCACAGTTGGAGGGATATGAAGACTGCTTTTAAAAATGGCTTTGTTTCCTCCAGGCCTGGCCAGCTCCCACTCCAACGCCTTCAGGATCTGAGGCAAGGAAGGGACGAATCTCTGAAAAGTTACCTAGATAGGTTTACTGAAGAGATGCACATCTGCGAAAATATAACAGAAGCGGAGATGTTTTCCGCTTTGAAATGAGGGCTTGATATGACCAGCATGTTCTGGAGGGATGTCCGGAGCAGGAAACCAAGGGATTACAATGCTCTAGTAGACCTGATGAAGGAGGAGATTGTATCGGAAAATATGGCTAGGGCCAGAGATAACCACCCCCAAGGGAGATACAACCTTGGATATTCCAATGAGGCAAACCTCAAGAAAGGGGGAAACAAGGATATGATTGGCGGTAGCCGAGGCGGTGTGCCGCACCCGTTTCCAGGAATAGGATCTAGCTTCGCAGCAGAAATTACAGATGCTATCCCTCACCTGCATTCCAATACTCCTCCCCCAGAATCCCCCCACTGCTCAAGGAAGGATGGAAAGTGGCCGAAGCGGGAAACAACCCATGATTGGGGCTTACTGCGCCTACCACATATATTACGGTCATGCAACAGAGGACTGCAGGGAAATCCACATGTTAGCTGACCAAAAGGCGCAGGGGAGAAGGGGGGTGACTTCTCCCCCAACACAGGAAGAATCCAAAAAACTGGTGGCCCGAAATTCAATCGAGCTGATAGGAGAGCTCCATGGAAAAATTCTACTAAAGAAAGGATTGATAATCGCCAAAGAAACAGGAATAAGGGTCAGGATACCACTTCGGCGCATGATAAAGACACACGTGAGCCACCAGTGCCTGTCGTCGACCTCCCTATCCGCGAAATCGATACGATACTGGGGGCCCCCACCCAGGTGGGAGTACAAATAACTCCCAAAAGAGGTATATTAGAGAGGCCAAGCAGCCCGCCAATGTGAATTACCATATTCATTCACATTCTGTAGGGATCCCCCGGACAGAACCTATCACATTTACTCAAGACGATGCCATTGGAGTGCACTTCCCACACAATGATGCATTGGTTATAAGGGTAGTGGTGGCCCGGAACGGGTTATCGCGGATGATGGTGGATGACGGTGCCTCGGTAAATGTAATTTACGGGGTAACTTTTGACAAAATGGGGATAAACACTTGATGTATTCGCGTGGAAGCATGGTGACATGATTGGAATCAATCCCAAAGAGGCCTGCCACAGGCTCCAGCTGGATCACGGGAGCCCTGGGCATAGGCAAAAGAGAAGGCCCATGAGTTCGGACAAGTATGAGGCATTGAAAGACGAGGTCGCAAAGCTATTGAAAAATGGCTTCATCAGAGAGTCCCGATATCCGAAGTGGGTATCAAATCCTGTTTTGGTACCAAAACACAATAGGAAACTGAGGGGTGCATTGATTTCTCCAACTTGAATCAGGCATGTCCCAAAGACAGATTTCCACTTCCCCGGATCGATCAGTTGGTCGACTCCATGGCAGGACACGAGCTGCTAAGCTTCATGGATGCATACTCCGGTTACAATCAAATTCCCATGTTCGAATCGGATGAAGAGCATACTTCATTTATCACAGATAGAGGACTCTATTGCTACAGAGCTATGTCATTTGGCTTGAAAAATGTGGGAGCTACCTATCAGAGGCTGGTAAACTGCATGTTCTCGAAACAATTGGGAAACACTATGGAGGTGTATGTTGATGACATGCTAGTCAAAAGCATGGTCACCGCGGATCATATCCTCCATTTATCAGAAGCATTCGATGTTTTGAGGAAATATTGGATGAAACTCAACCCAGCAAAGTGTGCTTTTGGGGTAGCATCTGGGAAATTCCTCGGATTCATGGTGAATAAGAGGGGAATCGAAGCCTATCCGGACAAAATCAATGCTTTGCTAAACATTCAATCGCCTCGAAATCCAAAAGAAGTGCAAAGCTTAACGGGAAGAATTGCGGCCTTGAACCGATTCGTCTCAAAATCCACTGACAAATGCTTGCCATTTTTCAAGGTCCTAAAGGTCGAAAGCGATTCCAATGGACATCGGAATACGAGCAGGCGTTTGCCAACCTGAAAGCTTCTTTGGGACGTCCCCCTTTGCTATCAAAGCCGAAGGCTGGCGAGCCTCTTTACTTATATTTGGCTGTATCAAAAGAGGTTGTTAGCTCAGTGTTAGTCAGAGAGGAGGATGGGAATCAATTGTCAGTATATTATGTAAGCACAGCCATGCTGGACGCCGAGACGCGTTACCCAGATATGGAGAAACTTGCTCTCTCGTTAATCACAGCCTCTCGTAAACTTCATCCCTACTTTCAGTCATACTCCATACACGTGCTCACCAACTTTCCCATGAGACAAGTGTTGCAAAAACCGGACGTTTCTGGGAGATTACTGAAGTGGGCAATAGAAATCAGCCAGTTCGACCTACATTATACGCCTCGGACCGCTGTAAAGGGTCAAGCATTGGCGGACTTCGTAGTTGAATTCACACACCCCGCTGAGGTCGAAATGGTAGATAACACTAATGACAGCCAATATGACAGCCAAGAGTGAAAATTGTTCGTTGACGGGTCCTCGGCTGATGGGCGATCTGGCGCAGGAATATTGTTAGTAAGCCCAGAGGGGGTTAAATTACACAGTGCAATCCGCTTTGAATTCAAAGCCTCAAACAATGTTGCTAAATACGAGGCATTATTAGCCAGGCTTAGACTCGCGAAAGCCTTGAAAGTTAAGTCCGTAGTGGCTAACAGCGATTCACAGCTTGTTGTGAGCCAATTCAATGGGCAATTTTCTGCCAAAGAACCTTCTATGGTCGCTTACTTGAAGAAAGTAAGAGATTTGGCTGCACATTTCGGGAAAAATGGAGTTGCAACATATCCCCAGAGCAGAAAATTTCAACGCCGATGCTTTGTCCAAATTAGCAAGTAGCAGCGATTCAGAGTTACACAATCTAATCCCAGTTGAGCGCATGTTGACTTCCTCTATTGAGCCATGACTGGAGATTTTGGCGATTGAAGAAGAGGGATCCTGGATGAACCCCCTGATCGCCTATTTGAAGCATCAGACAGTGCCAAACGAGCCAGAAGCAGCTCGGAAATTGCAGAAATACTCTGCAAATTTTGTACTCTTGGACGACCAACTTTATAAGCGGAGTTACACATCTCCTTTTGCTGAGATGTGTGGGGCTAGAGGAAGGGCAGTATGTGATGAGAGAAATCCATGAGGGCATCTTTGGAAACCATGCCGGGGCTTTATCGCTAGCTCGGAAAGCCCTCAAACAAGGATATTTTTGGCCTACTATGCGAAAGGATTCCCATGACTTCGTGCGCAAATGCAATAAATGCCAAAGACACGCGACCATACCACATCAGCCGCATCACGAGCTAACTGTGGTAACTAGCCCTTGGCCTTTCGCAAAGTGGGGGGTTGACATTATTGGTCCTATGCCTAGAGGTGCTGGTAACAATTGCTTTGCAATAGTAGCAATTGAATACTTCACCAAGTGGGTCGAAGCGGAACCTTTGATGAAGATCACCGAGGCCAACACCACCAAGTTCATTTGGAAAAATATAATATGCCGGTTCGGAATACCACATTCGCTGGTTAGCGACAATGCGAAACAGTTCAAAAACAGAAGCGTCGATGAGTTATGCGACGATTTGGGAATTAAGAAGATGTTCTCATCCCCACATCACCCGCAGGCCAACGGACAGGTCGAAGCTGTGAACAAAACCATAAAAAATACCCTGAAAAGGAAGTTGGAATTCAAAAAGGGCGCATGGGTAGATGAACTCCCACAAGTGTTATGGGCGCTTCGAACCACCTCGCACACCGCTACTGGTGAAACACCTTTCTCGCTGGCATACGGAGCCGAGGCAGTATGCCCCTGTTGAAATTGGAATCCCTTCACTTCGTCAAATTCATTATGACGAAGTTAGGAACGAGGAAGTGCAAAGGGCTGGTTTAGATTTCCTCATGGAAAAGCAGAGTGATTCCCAAGTGGTTATGGCTAAGTACCAGAAAAAGATGACTCGATACTACAACAAAAGAGTGAAGAGTCGACGCTCTAATATTGGGGACTTGGTTCTCAAAAAGGTTCTTCCTTCAACACAGAAGCCAGGAGTAGGGACTTTAGGTCCTAACTGGGAAGGCCCTTACAAGGTCTTTGCCGAGGTGGTACCCGGAACATACATGATTGAGGACCCATCTAGAGTACCTCTATGTAATCCTTGGAACACGCACCACCTTCGCCGTTATTTTCAATAAAACTAAATTCCTCCTCTATGATTGCAACATTACCATATGGCTTCATAAAAATCATGGGCGAGCTGTGTGGAAAATTACGCCAATCTCTATATTAGACAAACATAATGGATAAACGCATGTTCCAAAATTATTTTGGTCATGACACCATACGTCCACGCTATGCATAAAAATTGTTAAAAACAAGGGACTTTTATCAGCCCACACTGTGACCTCTTCGTAAGAAATCGAGCGTGCTGACACCATAGAAAAGGGTTTATACAAATTTGCTTTCATAGGTCCTACAAAATGTGATTCAAGAAACGTTCAAATGGTTGACGAAATCAGATCTAACTGGTAAACAAAAATGCCTCGAACCACTCAGATCTGAGGTAACAAAATTTTTTAAGACATTTGCGATTAGAAACACTCAAATCTAACCAAATGTTGTCATATAAACCAAAATCCTTGGTACGTTAAGTTAGTTCATACATATAGGTCGCCCTCTTGTGCGAAGTGTTAAACGTTTCCGCACAATTATTGATACTCTTATACATACATTCTGACAAAGCGTTCGCAAGACATATGTATACTAAGTACTGTGTGAATAAGTGTAAAAGACAAACGTAAGAATTCTTATATTATTTTGGTTGCAAAAACCATACGCCTCCGCCACACGAATTCATACAAATATGTACAAATTGGTAAATATAAATGTTGCAGGGTATAGGGTAAAACTGCTCAAAAAGTTGGTCAAAATCAAACATAACTAACAAACATGAATGCATTAAGCTAGTTAGATCCGAGGGACTAAATAGTTTGAAACTACAGTTCCCCGCATAATCATCATGCAATTACGAGACAATTACAATCACAAGGCATCCGCACTTGGAAATACTCATGCTTAAGCAGTTTGAAACGTTGTTGCCTTAATACTGGGCAAAATATGAATAAGACACTTCATTCATAAAATTAAGGCATTTACAGGTTGAATGAATGTTACATTCACAGCATCAGGTGCCGGGGCATATATAAAAAAACAACAACTAAACTAACAAAACAATCGACAATGAAGCAAATGCAGAAGAGGATCATTGTGGAGGAGGGACATCTTCTAAGGAGCCCTTGTCAGATGCATCCAGAGAATCCGTAGGAGCATCTTGAGGCTCGGGGTAAAAGGCTTCAATGGAGGACAGGTCCAATGTCGTAAAAGCTTCCTTTAAGTCCCCCAAAGCCATCCTGGCCCCCAAGTTCCCAAAGACCCTCTGCATAGCCTCATACTCTAGGGTATCTTCGAAGGTATCCTTGAAGTTCTGAACTGCCCTCAACACTTCTGCATCCAGAACCTCCTTCACCCTAGCTGCAATGGTACGCTCCAAGGCCTCAGCAATTCTCGAGTCAATATTCTTCTCCAGGGAAGTGTAATCCTCCTCAGCCTTCTTCCTAGCCTCCAGTTCCCTCCCCAGTTTTTCATTGACTGCTGCCACCTCAGACTCCAGCTTCAACTTGGCTGTATTAGCGGCGACTAGAGCCTCAAAGGTGATTGACTGCGCTCGGTTGGAATCGTCTAGTTTTTTGCACAGAGCCGCACGTCTGATTCAGAGGATCGGAGATCATGCTTCAGTTTATCATTGTCCTCCTGGAGGCGCTTCGCATTAGCCCTCTCTTCTGAAGAAGATTTGCGGGCTATGGACAGCTGGGCCTTGAGGTCATTGATCTCCTTGAGCATATTATCAGCATGGCGGAGAGCAGTCTCAGCGTCCCTCTTGTCCCGTTAAGCTACCTCCACGGAGGACTCCACCTCGTCAATGAGGGCCAGAGCTCTGGCGTTCATAGCCTTGGCAGCGAGCGGCTTCCGAGACGGAGTAGCACTGGAGGAGAAGGCGGCCCAACCCTCTGTCCAAAACTGCTCAGTAATTAAGGTCGCCCTGGCTGGAAGGGAACTGGGGGAGTCGAACAATGAAGGGCTGAAAGTGACGTCTCTGGGGAGGATGCTAGTTTTAATATGGTTGAGCTCCTCTGCCCCCTCAGAAGCCACTTCATAATTCAATCCCGGAATGGACACAGATAGCTCGTCCTCCAAGTCTTCAGTCATTGGTAGCGGAGGTGCTGATGTGGACTCCTTGCCTTTACCCCTTTTTAGCCTCTTCAATGGGGCGGGCTCCTCCACAGGGGCATGCTCAGATATGTCCTCTGGCAAGGAAGGTGGCACCGGGGAATCCTTAGCCTCTCTATCCCTCTTGGATCCGCCTCTCTCCGACCTTTTCCCCTTCCCCTTGGCGATACCTCTTCCAGGATCTGCCTCCCTTTCCCTGCTGGGCTGCTGGGGACCCACTGGCAGCAGGTTAGGTGGTGGCAGCAGTGCTGGAAGAGGGCCCTGGAGCTGGGCTGTAGACGCCTCAGACACTTCCTTTGCCACCCTAACCTGAAGATTGGCTAGGACCAATTTCTGCTTTCTTTCGACTTCACTGCCGTGCCGCAGAGCAGGAGGGATCTTTTTAGCCATGAGACCCTTCAGATAAATCTTCGGGAACTCTTTGGAACCTGACCAAAAAGGAGGAGTAAAATGAGGTTATAGACAACGGGGACATTAGATATAAAAGCAGTAACAAAGCAAACTCACCCATGGCTCGCATAAGACCGTGTTTGACGAATAGCTTGTTTTGTTGGATAACCCCCTGAAAGGTGCCCTTGTAAGCGAACGGACGTCTAACAGCCACTAAATCCGCGTCAGGGAGTAGGCGAGCAAAAATGTCCCCTGTCACAAACCGGAAACATGTTAAAAAACCAGCAAAGAAGGGTGACTTGAAAATAAAAACAAGTGACACATGACACTTAAGGACACTAAAGCAAACACAAGACTCACGAGGAAGGGAAAGAGTTCGGGGAACTGAAATTCCTGGACAAGGGTCCACGGGAGAACTCTGCCACTCCCCAGCCACCCGAACCATTGATTCCTCCAGTTCTTTATAGAGTTAGGTTGGCCAGTAATTACAGGAGGATACGAGCCTCTAGGAGACAAATAATACCAGTCTTTCACATCGGCCCTCACGTCCCTCTCCCTTCTCAGTGACTTCTTCAGAGTGTACAAAGTATGAATAATGTATAGTGAGATGGGATGGTCGGGGTTGACCTCTTGCCATGCTAGCCAAGTGCCCACGGCCTGTGTCCAGAAGTTAGGTGCCAACTAGTAGGAGCACAAGTTATAGCTCCTAAGCAAGGCCCTGAAGAAAGGGTGCAGAGGTAACCTCATACCACAGGACAAAGCATCGTAACATATGGCTGCTTGGCCTGAGGGAGGGCTGCAGGGTCGGCAAGAAGGCGTAGGATGCACTAAACGGACACCTTTTGACATCCTGAACTTCGCCGAGGCCCCAGCCAAATCAACTCCTCGGATTTTAGTAGCGACCTCGCTGCTCTCCCACAACTCCGGGTTTGGGTCAGGGTCCACATGATATCCTGATATTTTGTTTACCAGGTCCACCCAACCTTTGACCTGGGCTATCTCCTCCTCTGAGAGCCCCAACTCCTCTCTATGCGCCCGGAAAGGGGCCCTGGTGCCCAAATTAACATCTGTGGGCCAGAAGAAGAACCCGTTGCTCCCTCTCTCCCCATGTCTCTGTCACGTTTGCTTCGGAGTTCTCTTAGCGCGAATTCCTCCTCGGATGACAGATGAGCCATGTAGTTCTGATGTTTTTCTTCTTCGCTGTCAGAATCACTCAAATAAATTATGCCACTGGTTTTCCTATTTCTCCTCTTAATCTGCTCCCTAAAGAAGCGGGAACTAAAAATCGATAAAGAGATGGGGTAGAAACCTCTGACGGGAATCGCCATTACTAACATTTCCTGTGAACCCGTTCCCCCAACTCTTTCCATTTTTTCTTTTGTTTTAAAGGTGGGTCGGACTCAACAAAAGAAAAACAAAGTGCAAAAACAAAATGAGGAACTAAAGATAGATAAGTCTCGCACGTATAGGGACCAGGAGGTTTACCTTCAAAGGACGAACGCTTGAAATTGTGCGCTTGGAATGAAGAACTCGTCAATAAAAACTGTGGAACGTTAAGGGCGGGTGCTGGATGGAGAACCCTTGAAGAAAAGATTCAAAATTCGCAAGGAGAAAAGCTGTACAATTTTTCACGAGAGTGTTGCTGCAAAAAATTCAAAGGAAACGGTAAAAGGGAAATAATGGAACGAAGGAGGATTTATAGAAATCCCAATGATACAGATTCCTTGGTTTTTGTGAGTCGTGTGATTAATATGGTTAACCCATGCTCCTTGGGGAATAGAATAATCAAAACGCCAGTCGTCGAAATGAAGGGGCAAAAAACCATTCAGCTGCCACAGTGAAAACCACGCGCTACAAGACGCCACTCCCATCACCTTTTATATATTTCTTGGGAACCCAAGACGATAGCCCCCTATTTTTCATTAAATACGCCGCCTAAGATACGCGCTAGTGCGTCCTAAACCTTCATTCAGGAGAGAAAAGCCAAAACAGGAGGTCAACTTCACACCAAATCCAAGCCTCCAATAAGGAAGGTCGTTGTTGTTTATCGTGCTGACGTGGATTCAAGTAATTTGGTGCCGAGGTGAATTTGGAGCCGACCTCAACTTTGAGGAAGAGGTGATTTGCAATGACCGAGCTTATAATGTGCCGAGGTAAATTTGGAGCCGACCTCAACTTTGAGGGAGAGGTGATTCGCATTGACCGAGCTGATAAGGTGCCAAGGTGAATTCCAAGCATAGTGAGATTGGCGGCGCTGCTGATTCATCAAATCAGCCGCATTACGTGTCAGTAATTATGATTGTTTGTGAAATATCAGTATAATCATCTGTGACATGTTGTCTGCAATTGCAGTAGTCATTGTCAGTCACATACTGCAGAAGTGATATATTGTAATAATTATGTTTTAACTCTTCAACTACTATAAATAGAAGTGGTAAATGCTCATTAAGGGGCATGTGATATAAAAAAAACCTCAAAACTCTTGTCATTTGGTTTCGTGGATTCGACCTGGCTGTCAGATCGGTATCGAACTGGACGTGAATTTATGTAACTTTAACCTCAGTTCGCTTTCGATCTGTTGCTTTACTCACCTCTTGCAATATTTCAAACTTTATTACAACGTATATAATCCTGCTTGAGAGCTGTATACTTAGACAAATTAAACAAAAATATACAATTCGTTTATCAATTCGAAAGATCCTACAACTTTTATTTGTTGACAAAAAGAGACGTCAACAGTCGTCGTGGGCATCGGGTCTGCGACATCATACAAAAGCCACCATAACAAAGCTAGTGCCTCGAGAGAACAACAAATCCTACACGTCCATGAATAATCACTTCGGATTTGAGGGACTAGTGTTAAATCTGGGCCCAAAGAAAGGTACAGTGATCCACCAGCGAAGGCCCAATAGTGGCCCAACGGACCTTGACCCACAACTAAGGCCTAAGATATCACCTTGGGATGAATTCCGAGGTGGTACGTCAAGCAAACATCTTTAGCCGACCCGGTTAACGTCTAGCCGATGTGCTTTATACTCAGTTGGGGCGCTTTATGGCGTTGACCAAAAGAGAGATGGAGTCAGTGATGGGACAGTGCATTTACCAAGACGTGACAGACGCCCATCCCCTACGAAATGTAGCAATGATTACTGTTGAAAAGCAAGGTTGTCACCTCCATGAGCTAGGGTGATGACAAGTGTAAAGCATAATACGTGTTACAATCTGAGAGAATTACTCATTCTATAAATAGAGCACACTTGCCTCCAAGGAAGATGTTAGCAATTTAATACCTTTATCAATATACATTTCTCTCACTCCCTTTTCTCTCTTCTACACATTTATATCTCCCGCACCCAACATATATTTACCTAACAAAGAGTACTGACTTTGGCATCGGAGTGCAAATGGGAGCCACCTCGGCCCCCTTTGCAAACTGATTGTTTGTCACAGTGCGCAGGAGAACCACGTGTTCAAGAGGGAGGAGCTGAGACGTGTTGGTCCAAGGTCCAGCCGGATTTTGTGGTCAACAGTTTACATTTGAAAAACTGCAGGAAACCTCAATTTCAAAATTGAAAAAACGTTACAAAAGTATGTCGTTTTGTTGAATCTACTATATTAAAGAATAATTGAAGTGCACACAACGTGTTTGTCAAAATGTCTGCGCCAAACTTTTTCTTTGCAAAAGAGAGCTAAAAATAGCTTTGAGATCATTGTTGCACTCATGAGCCTTTGGTCCCTTTATTTTTTAGAACAAGTCGAGAGTTGTGACCAAGACTCCAAATAGAAAGATCTTAGTACAATTCTGACAAATCATTATGATTTATGAGTAATATGCCTAAGGATTACAATCTATTAATTATGAATCTTTGTGAAAATCATGAAAACCTCATAATCTGTTAATATGCTTATTTAATTGATGAAATCCGATTGCAATCTCGTTATTTACACAACCTCAAGTATGATCAAATCAATAATACCCAAGTTAAACTCAATTGCTTGTTGAATTTGAATTTATTTGATCCATTCCCATGATGATTCATTCTATTTTTTCTAAAGTTTATATAATGTGGAAATTAGTTGAGTTAAATAATAAATTATAAAGTGACTCACAAAGTGACCAATTATATAAAACATCATATTTCAATGTGATCACCAATAAAAACACTTAATATACTTTAACATGACCTTTTTCAATACAATACATTGATTAACAAGCTCCAACAATTTTCTTCAATAGCTAATCATGTTAATTGGAAAAAGGTTTGCTTTAAATCAATTAAACTCCCGCTAAAATAAGCTTGGGCTTATTACTCAACATAAGCTCGGCTTATTCTTTGCCTAACATAAGCTCGAGCTCATTAATTAGCATGAACTCAGCTTATCATTCCTTAACATTAACTTAAGCTCATTATTTAAACATTAGTCCGACCTATTATTTCCTAACACAAGCTCGGACTTATGTGCTAACATGAGCTCGGCCTATAACTCCCGCTAAAACAAGCTTAGGCTTATTACTCAACATAAGCTCGGCTTATTCTTTGCCTAAACATAATCTCGGCCTATTGCTTCTTAACACAAGCTAATGATTATTACTTGATATAATCTCGGCTTACTCCTTGCTTAAACATATCAATATGTTCGATTATCTATGCTAACCATATCCCTCGCCAATCTAAGTTTTGCTTCTATACCCTCCAGTCATCGAACAAAAACAACTGTGATAATTGTAGAAAACCTACCATACAATCACGTTGGGAATGGTTTACAAGACCAACCACAAAACATGACTTTGGGTCGGCCTTTAATCTTGCCTGATCGATACAGATTCACGACGTCTTACAATAATTTAGGGGTTCGGAATATAATATATCGGGATTACTTTGATCAATGGGTCGATCACATCTATGACCGAAAACCAAATAAGCACATTGTCGGGCAAGAATTCCCCAGCCATGCATAGATTGGGATTGATGCCCCACCTCATTAGGTTACCAAATTCGTTCACCTACAAGTTGACATGTCTGTCCGAGCTTATCCTGTAACCTAGGTCGGGTATTCCCAGTCTTGTCTTGTTTAATCCTATAGTATTTTATGGAAAATACATCCCGGCCATATTACACCTACAAGTCCAATACAAACGGGTTCAAAGCCTTATTCGTTTATGGGCTTTACCAATGGGCCACCTTCTTAGGCCCTCGAAATAAGACATAACTCATAAGGAAACGTCCTAAAAAAGAAGAAGTACAATTCTTGTAAGATTAGAACTCATTCTAAAAGATAAGTTTATATCAAAAGGACACATTCTTTAATTAAAAAAGGCTATGGGCTTTTCAGCCCTATAAATACATCTCCTTTGATCACACAGTCCTTCTTTAATTAAAAAATGTTATGGGCTTTTCAGCCCTATAAATACATCTCATTTGATCACATATTATTTATTCATAATTCTTTGCATATATTCCAGTTATATATTTTCTACTTCTTTCCAGAATACTAATTCTTACACCGGAGAGGCGACGGGGGCATCCCTCATTGCTTTTTTTTCAGGTTTCTTTGAAGCTTGGATCATCATCCCCAAAAAATATTAGCTCTTCGTTTTGCCACGTCAAGGTTAGAAAAATGACCGAAACATTGAGTATTATATAACTTAAATGATATAATTGTGTTTAACAATTAAAAACACCTTTGTTTTTTTTTTTAATAGAAAAATTAAAAAATGATTTCAAATTGTCTTTTTTTGAATTGGAACAAAGTATTTTTGTTTGACAAAATATTTTTAAACTACTTTTAAATCACACGTATTTTTGTCAACTTTTCAACCAGTCATTTTTACCTCGAAAACATCACATTTTTTTTGGGAACAAATGCATGTGGTGCTCAAAAGTGTAATTCAAATTTACAATCATTACACTTTATAGTTTGGATTGTTCAACCATTACATTTTGAAATGGTTCAAATTCCCATTGCATTTTAATGGGACTTTTTTTTTTTAATTCATTTTCTTTTTTTTTCTTTCCAAATTTAGCAAGTAATTTTCGACGGGAAGGTGTGTATGTGTATTTTTTGTGACAATTACTTTATATATATAATAAAATAATAGTATAAAGTCATTTTATAAATTACACAATTATTAAAATTACTTTTTAACTATACACATTTTCTCTCTCCTATTTTTAATCATTATTTTTTACCTTAAAATCATAAATAAACTAATTTATAAATCAAACAGTGTTACCAAATAGAGGGAGAATTTGTTCACAAAACATTACACATATATTTATAACTAGTTCCAAGTCCATGCGAAGTATAGACATATTACATTAATAAAATGTAATGTATTAAAACATAAAAAATGGAGAAAATCAAAATAACTAACATAAACCTCTGTTTTGCAACACTATAGTGGTTTATAAATTGGTTTATTTATGATTTTGAGGTAAAATGTGTGGTTAAAAATTGGAGAAAGAAAATATATGTGATTAAAAAATAATTTGAAAAATTATATAATTTATAAATTCAGTAGTACAATTATACCCAAAAAAATAACAATTGTACGTCGTTTTTCTCGAACAACAAACGCCTAAAAAAATATGATTGGAATTTTTTTAAATAAATGTTAACTTTATGCGTCGATTGTATATTAAGAACCGATGGATAAAAGTTACGCTAACAAAAGGCGTCGATTCTAACGCAAGAACCGACGCATAAAGTGTTAAAATAGGCTTCCTCAGATAAAATAAATATGGGGTTTTTAGTTAAATGTGTTTGGTATGTAATAAGTTTAGTAAAATAGACCATTCTGTTGAAATGTCAAAATTACCCTTAATGAAAAGGACTGTTTAATTTGCAAGATATATCCCCGAACTTAGTCAGGTTGATTTAATTCAGTACTTCTGGTTATATTTATATTTTTTAATCTTTCAAGTTCTTCTAAAAATGTTCTATATTGTAGTAATTTTTCAATAGTTTTAGGATGATCTTTTTTAGTTATATATCCTAACGTTATTCCTTCTGATACTTCATCTTCTATATCTTCGTATTCTTCTATAATTTTATGAACCGTATTTATATTTTTTGCTGTTTCAACAGAATTAAATTCTATTCTATTTATGATAGTATAGTCAATATCTTCGTATATCTCTTTTAGTTTAGATTGTCCAACAGAATGTATATTTTTAGATTTTTCAATGATAGTTGATAAAAATGAAATTTCTTTATTTTCTAAATATAGTTTATGATCACAGTTATTAGATGTTGATGTTTGTGAAGTATTCATAGATTATTGGGTTGGTAGATTATTATACAAAATTTTCTGGTATAAGTTCATTCTTTGGTGTAGTAAAATACAATAATCTGCAATATTTTGTTCATACTTTTCTCTAAAAGTTTATTATATTCTTCAGATGATATATTTTCATTTTCCATTTAATGTTTAATATCTTCCATCTTATCTTTCAAATTTTCTAAAAGATTATCTAGTCCTTCTATTGTATATCCTGGCATTTAAGTTTGGATTGTATTTATTACTATTTTGTTTTCTAAATCTATTTTATAATCTATAATGTATTGATCGTGATTTTCTAAAAGTATATAATATTGTTCAGATGATTCATTCATATCTATTAATTGAGATATAATGTTATCTATTTTTCTATTACCCTATCTAACAAATTGTCTAATCCTTCAATAGTATATCCAGGCATTATAAACACAAAGATAAATAATTAATAAAATTTCAAGTAGTTTTTCAAACTCTATCAGTGTTTGAGAATTGATAATATCTATATCAGCCATAATATCTATGCTTGGTTCAAATGGTATATTATATTTTGAAATACTTTTCTTTCTCTTTTCTAATTTATCAATTATATCTTGAATATCTTGTATCATTATAGATCTTATAGTGCCTTTAACAAAGTTTTCTATCAAATTTTCTTTAAAACTTTTTAATATCTCTTGTGATGCGTAGAGTTGCTCTTGGTATCCTATTTTATCAATTTCATTTTCATATTCAATACATTTTTAACTTTTGATATGATTTTGAACTTTATATGGACCTCTTTTAGTTCTGGGTTTTTTCATGATATAATTACTATTATTCATGATATTAAGATTTTCAAAAATTGGTAAAGAAAGATTCATCTCTTCCATCACTGTCATAATCTATTACAGGGTCATAATCACTACTAAACACATATCCTAAATATAATTTATTATTTATTTCAGTATTATCACTATCAAGCCAAAAATAAATAATTGATAGATATATTAAGAATACTAACCTCTTTTCCTGTTCTCAGTACCTTTGTATTTTCCTTCTATTGTTAGTGACCTTCAGGCTTATAGGTTTCTGCTCCACACCCTTCAATGACTTCCTGCCTTTACGGGTTATTAGCTAAACCTGGATGCCTTCACTGTATAGCTTTTTAGATGGAAAATGTTTTAGGACAGAGTGTAGGGAGTTTTCTTAATAATATATCTTCTTTTTAGAAATAGGATTTAGAAGACAAGAATTTAGAAACTCCTCATAATTTGATAAGTGGATTCAGATTTTATTGATAATATGAAGATTGAAACAGGATTGGTATGAGGATTTTTTCAAGACGGAAAATTTCTTGGCTTTCTCACAAACTGAGTGCTTCAGTTGGTTCTGTCCTTCAACTAGCCTGGAGGCCTCTATTTATAATACTACATTGGACACAATTACATCACTGCTTATATTATCGACCTAACAATTTTACAGCTTTTTTTTTCCACCTAAGGACACACATGTCCCTCTATTATTTATTACATCACATGGCCCTTACATTATAAGGACGCTTATCCTTCTATTTTTTGGTCTTGACATGGCCCCTACATTGTTCTGCATTGTTGAATTAAAGTAGATCTATTAAACAACTTCCACTTGTCCATCAATTCTGTTGGCATGTAAAGCAGATCCATCAAGTGGCTTCCACCTGTCCATCAATTCCTTTGGCATGTGGGGCAGTTCCTGCTATGCACGCCTCTTGCAAAGTAGCAAAACTTCCATGGATTTGATGAGTATCAAATTTATTGATGTATTCTTGCAAGATTGTTGACTTTTCTTTTCCTCCATTAGTAAGTAGGGTCCATCCATTGTACTGGCATATGCATTTGAATTTTTTATCATACAAGTTTTTGGAAATGTTGTAGAGAACTTTAATTCCCAACACCCTTCGGGATCTAAACCATGATCTTGTAATGTTTGGTACTGGCTTGGTATTTTTTCCAACTTCAATTTGAAAATTTCGAGCAACATACCCAATCGTGATAATATGCTCAGCAGGATAATATATCCTTCCATCAATTTCATGACTGATCTAATAAAATTTTAAATATATGGATCTTCCTTGGGAAAACTTTGAAATTTCTCCTTTTAGTAAATCATCAAAATTTTCGATTTCTTTCAGATATTTTCCTGGATAGATAAGATCCAAGAATCCATAATGAGCTGTTATTTTTGTCATGACGGGATCTCCTCCCTGAGTAACGATCAATCGTGGGTATACATGGTCTCCAGACGAAATGTAATAGCAATCACGTTCTTGAAGTTCATATATAACTTCAACAGTAGTTTTATATTCGTTTTCTTTTGGTAAAAAAGGGGAATCATCTTCCTCTTCAGCACGAATTCTGACTACCCTTGTATGTTCATTTTTGGCATTGATTGTGATTTTTCGAGGACTGGCTTCATTTATAACAACTTTTTTAAGACTTGGTTCATCTCTTTTCATTGTTGGTCCACCACTACTTCCAGAAGATGTACCGTTTGTATTTTTAATATAACATGTTTGGTATCAGCTTGTTTGGTAATCAACGATTCAAACTGAGATTCAATCTCAATTATGTTATCGCTCAATTCTTTAGTATAATTGTGATGAAATGTTGAGATTTCCATCAAATGCTTGAAACTTCCTTGGAGAGTTTCTGCAAGTTGTTCAATTCCAAGCTTTATATCTTTAGCTTCCTCTGTGAGGAAGTCCATTCGCTTTTTGACGTCTATCAAGGATTTTTTGATATTATCCATCTGCAAATTCAATATTTCTGCTTAAAAAGTCCGCAAGATAATTATTGACACCTTTAATATGAACTATATCAAAATTATAAAATGCCAAATAGGCTTGTCATCTATGGAGCCTTCTATATTGAGGTTCTGGTGGTAGCTTATTTTTTACTAAACCTGCAACTTGAGAATTATCAGTTTCAACAATGAATTTCTTAGATAATAAAAACAATGAAAACTTCTTTATTCCTCTGATGATTGCTAATAATTCTTTCTCATGAGTAGTATAATTTATTTATGTCTGGTTAAACGTTCCACTTGAGTATCTACAAATTTCATTAAGATCTGTTTTTAATATTGCTGCCCAATACTTATCCGAGGCATCAGTATTAACTATCAGATTATCTTTTTCATCTGATAATCTTAATTTTGGTAAATTTTTACATTCTTCTTTTAGTGATTTGACAATTTCTGTGTGTTCATCATTCCATCATTTTTTGGTATTTGTCTTTCTGAGTAAAACTTGAATTTTATGTCTCTTTTTTTTTATAAAT
The DNA here is from genome assembly GCA_963555705.1 of Ligustrum vulgare. Classification (NCBI taxonomy): domain Eukaryota; kingdom Viridiplantae; phylum Streptophyta; class Magnoliopsida; order Lamiales; family Oleaceae; genus Ligustrum; species Ligustrum vulgare. The sequence continues at coordinate 43,727,588 of OY743187.1, read as the reverse complement.
TTTCAATAAATCCTTCTGCATAATTTAAACATCATAAAAAAAATTTTATTTGTTCTTTTGATTCTAATTTGTCTTGAAAACTTTCTATCTTCTTAGATATATGAGTTTGTAATTTTATTCCTCTTTTACCTATTGATAATCCAAGAAAATTAATTTCTGGTTTTTCTATTATAGCTTTATTTTTTGAAAGAACAATTCCTTCTTTTTTGCATTCATTTATAAATTTCATTAAATGGTTTCTATGTTCTTCTCTATTATTAGAACATATTAATATATCATCAACACAGACAATTAAAAATTCATTAAATTTTCTAAATATTTTATCCATTCTTTTTTTATATATTTGTGGTGCATTTTTTAAACCAAATGGCATAATCATCCATTCATACTTATCTTGGGGTGTATTAAATGTTGTATATTGAATACTATCTTCTTCCATTTTTACTTGCCAAAATCCTGGCTTGCAATCAAATTTAGAATAATATTGTTTTCCTTTTGCAAAATTTATTAGTACCTCTTTATTTGGTAAAAAGTATCCATCAAATTTAGTATATTTGTTTAATTCTTTATAATTTATTACCATTCTAGCTTTTCCTCTTTTTTGTTCAGAATGTTTCATAACCATGAAAACTGGACTATTATGAGGTCCATTACTAGGTCTGATTAATTTTTGGTTAAGTAATTCTTTTATCTGAGTTTTAAATTCTTGTGTATCTTGTATGGTATACATCATTGGTCTAACTCTTATAATAACATTTTTTGTTAATTCTATTTTAGCTTTTGGATGATGTGGTTTCCAAAATAATAATGGATTCTCTCCACAAATTTTTTCTAGTTGATCAATGATTTTTTTCATGTTTGTTTGTATGTTCATTTTTAAGACTTTTTTATACATTATTCTTTTATTTCTTATTTCATTTTGTATAATTGGTTTTTTTCTCCCATTTATCACCACGCTGTGTTGGCTGAACTCTGTAAAGTCTAAATTCTCTTGATATTTTTAGTAAATGTCCACAAGATATTTGTAACATTATCATGTAATTATTTTGTTTATAATATTGAAATTGTTATATAAAGTCATTTCCTAGTAATATATCACATTCTAATTTGTTATAATTATATATTTTATTTACAACTATTTGTTTACTCCCAAGTATTATATCAATTTTATCAGCACTATTAATTATATGAGTACTTTCTCCTGTTACTCCTGTAATTTTTATTTTTCCATTAGTATTCCATGATTTTATTAAGAAACTTTTGAATATTGTTATATCACTTCTCGTGTCAATTAATGTACAGGTTGTTATATTTGTTTCAACAATTGTAACTTGTATATAAACGGCTAATATAAAACTTATTTAGTTATTCATTTATTCAGCTTTTCTGCATAGTATAGTTTGACCATTATGAGTTATATATAATCCTTCACGTTTTATACTATAATCTTCTAGTCTATCTAGAAAGCTCATTCATAATAATACATGAGGATTTACCATACTACTATCTACATGACATGGTATTAAGAGATTTATTCCTCCTATTTTTATTGGTATTTTTACTTCAAGTTCAGTCATATATACTTGTCCATCAAAATTTATATATCTATATGGATTAGTTCTATGAGATATTAGTCTTTTATTTTTATTTGAAGCTATATGACATTCACTAGCTCCCGTGTCAATTAATATATTTGATCATTTTATATGTTCTATCCCATTGAAATATTCACCTTCAATTTTCATATTTCCAGCATTTCTATTAAGTTTTATTTCTTTTGTATTACTAGTTTCTCCTAATTGTTTTCTATTAGGTAAACTTGTTGATCTTCTAATTAATCTGCCATCTTCAAATGTTATGTTATTATTAGGGTATTCTTCTTCTCTTAACTCTATGATTTATGGTTTATTTTTTTGTTATAGTAAGTTCATAGTTTCTTGGAACTAAACTTATTTGTTTATCTGGTTCCATAGCTTTACCAAAATCTTTGTATTCTTTATGAATTTCAATATATGGTTTTTTAGAATAAATGTTTCCATAATTAGAATTAGTAAACGTGTATAATGCTCTGTATTCTATAGTCATAATTTTATCTCCTGGTTCCATTATGTCATCCTTATGTAATTTAAAATGTAGTCCTAAAACTTCATTAAAGTTTCTATCTTTTAATGATATACAATATTTTGGATAACATGTAAATATTATTTTCTTATATGCTAGATTTCCTTCCAATGTTTCTAAATGATTGTCTTTTAAATTTATTATTCTTCCATCATGTAAACTTACAGTTAAAGGTGAATCTAATCCTTCTCTAAACAAGTATTTAAACATTATTTGGATACCTGCTAAATAAACATATTGGATCTGTTCACTTTGTTTTCTATTGATCTTTGTTAATAATTCTATAACCATATTTTTTGTTAAAATGTTTAATTTGTGTGTTCCTTGGACAGTTCTAACATCTATTGCCTTTTCAATTTTATGGTATTCATTTATTGCTATTTTTTCTCTTTTCCATATTCTTTCTAATATTTCCCATTTTCCTATTTTCAAATCTAAAGATAATTTTTGTATTTTCCTAAACTTATTATTATCAAAAGTTACATTTAATCCATAATCTTCTATTCCTTCATATTCTTGTTTATCTATGTTCTTATTTGTTTCTATTTCTTTATTCTGATTCTGATTCATTATTTTCTGAATCTGTTTCACTTATATAGACTTCTTGATCATAGTATTCTTCAATATTTGATATTTCACTTAGCTCACTTTCTATTTCTAGATATTCTTTTTGTAATATTTTAACTTTCTTTTTGTTACAGTCAGGGCTTATATGTCCCATTTCTCCACAATTTCAACATTTGCATTGGCTTTTATCTTTCTTATAAGTTTTATTTTTCTGTTTTTTATTTAGATTATATATTCTTTTGTAATATATTCTCTTAGGTTTTATATATCTTTTCCTGAAGTTTCTGAATTTTTTAAACTTTCTATTTTTATATTTTCTTTTATAATTTTTTATTCTTTCAGGGTTACATCCCCATTGGGTAGGTTTTTTCATATCTTCACAACATATTCTGGTTAATTTTCCTGATTTCTTTAATAATTGTCTTTGTTGGCATATATATGCTAATTTTTCAAATAAGAATTTTATCCTTGATCGTAATGTTCTAGGTGTTCCAGGGTTATCTCTAATAAATTTTTCAAATTCTATTTTAAAGTATATTCCCCATGAACCTGGTAATTTATTGTAATACATATCTCTATATACTTCTTGGTTTTCATTACTATAGAATTGGACATAATAGTATTCTTTAAATTCACAAGTATATTCTTTAATTTTACACATATCACATATTGTTTAATTTATTAATCTTACTCTTCCACTATATTTTTCTCTTATTGATTCTGCTTCAAAATTACTTATCAAATTTTCTCCTAAATATTCATCCGCAATATAATCTACTAATTTTTCTATTACCTTTCTATCTGATTTTATTAGTTCGATCTGTACATTTCTTCTTATTAATGCTTTTGTATCACTACTTATTCCTTCCCACCAATTTCTAACATGTCCTTCAAAAGATCCTATTAAAAAAGAAAAATACTTGTTGTACCCCCCGCCGTACCGCGGGGGGTACAACAAGCAAGGCCCATTAAAAAATTTATCATTCTATCAGTATTTTCCCATGTATCATCTTTATTGTATAAAAAGAATAGTATCATTGAATCTGCCCAAGTTAATAAGGCTTTTTTAGTATCTATTTTACAATCCAGATCTAATTTTGTTCCTCCATGATTAATATGTTTATCATAATTATTATTTGGTTCAAATCTATCTTTATATTTATTTCCTCTAGGTGGTTGTCTATCTCTGATTCTATCATAATATTGTCGGTGTGGTTTACTATATAAGGGTACATAACTTTTATCTGGATCTGGTAATTCTTGTTTGGAAGTTCCTATTGGAACTGGGTTAGGTGCTCCTCCAGTATTCATTAAAACTTGGTATTCATTAAAATTTTCTATACTTAACTGGTCAAAATTTTCTATCAGCAAATCTAATTTTTCATTCATTTTTGTCTTGTTCTTCTTCAACTTTTTCTTCAGCTTTTAATTTTCTTAAAGTTTTTTCTATAAATTTTTGTAATTCTAATTCTTCTTCTAATATTTTTGGTAATATGTTTCTCCTAAATTCATCATCCATGCATCATGCTTCTATTATAATTTTTTCTTGTTCAAAATGCTTCTTTCATATTCTAAGTATTTCTTTTTCTATGAATTTTTTGTCTATTTTTTTATCTTTGCTTTTTTTATTTTTTTTGAATTCTCTAATCTCTAGTTTTACTATATTTATATCATTTCTTACTTCTTTTAATTCATTTTTTATTTCTTGAACATCATTTATTAATGATTTTATTAATATTTTTAGATTTTCAATATATTCGCTTATTGATATTTTATACTCTTGAATTTTGAGTTTTTTGTACCTTAAATAGTCTGTCATACATATCATCTATTTTTGGTTTTATCTTTTTGATTCTTTCTTCTATTGATATGATTTTTTCATTTTCATTCTTTCTTATTTTCTCATTTAATTTATCAATTTTTTCTATAATTATCCCAATTTTATCTTGATTAATTATTTCTCCTGATTTTCTTTGGAATTCTTTTAAGATTTCTTCATCTATATTTTTAACTTCTCCTATCATTTCTTTTAATTCTTTAAATTGTATTGTTAGTTTATTTTTAATATTTTGTAATTTCTCTTTGACATTCATGTCATGTATATTTAATTGTTGTAATTTTTCAATAGCTAATTTATCTTATAAATTTATATTTTTATATGTTTGCCATAAAAATGCACTTGTCCAATTTAATTGCATATTAAGAAATCTATCGGATTCTCCCCATGAGCTTAATGGTTAAAACATAGTTGTATTAGCTCCTTTTATTTGGTAAGATCCTACTGGTAGATTAATATTTTCTATTATTTGTTTTTCAAATTTTATTTCTGAAAATCCCATTATTAAATCCTTCCCCTAATATGATCAACTTCTAATCTTAGTTCTATATCATATTTTACTTCTTTACATATCATTATATTATATTCACAAAATTTTTCAATTGATCTTAACATTAATTTTCTCTGTTGTGCTCTATAATATTTTATGTAATATTTTATTTCTTCAGTTATCTCATATTTTTTCATATTAATTTTTTCTTTGTTATCTATGATCATAAGTATATTAGATAATTGTTTTAGAATTGTATTAAAATATTTTCTTTTATTTTCTAATGTTTTTAATCTTAAAAATCCTTTTCTTTTTATATTTCTTTCTTCTATCATTTGATCTAATAGATTTCCTCTTTGTTCTATTATTGAATCTAATTTTTCATTTATTTTTATATCTAGGTATTTGATTAATAAGGGTTCTCCTCTACGATAATCCATTTATATAATCTTTGTATAATTCTTCTAGTATATCTTTGTGGATTAAATTTAATATTTCGTTTATGATAAAATCATCGTTTATTATATCGAAATTTATTAGATCACATATTTCTCTTCTTATATCTTTATCCAAATCTTTTAAAGTGTTCAAGATTTCTATTTTATAATTATCGAGTAGTATTAATGCATGCATAATTATAAGTCTTGATGTATATATTATATTTTTATTTTTATTTTTTGTCATATAATATTTATCTTTTCGATCTGCCATATGACTCTGATATCAATTGACGGGTTGCTACTATGAGCGAACAAAAATCATATAAATAAAAATCAACTTTTTATATAAACAAAATTATCTAAGTACTTAAATTGAGTTTTTCTATACTTGAATGACTTTTATTGTAAATCCATGTATGAGGATATTTATGGTGGTTTGAATGGTCAAAAGACATCTTTCAAATATTATGAGGGGTAATTATATTCACACTACACTTTTTTATATCCACACCACATTTTAATTGCAAGAAAGATGTTCATTATTTGTTTACTTTTGCTTTTGTGTCCTCATTTTTTTTAATTGCATTATTATTCATAACATTCAATTAATTAATATATTTTGTTTCTAATCACAATTTTTTGTCAAATATTCTGCTTATTTGCACTAAAAATATGTGCGAATATTTTGTTTAATTTTTGTATTAGTTATTTATATTGATTATTTAAGAGTATGAGAGATAAATAAGTATTTTTCGCACTCATAACAAATATTTTGAACGAAAATGATATCTAAAGACAAAATGTGGAAATTAATAAAAAGTTGTTGATAAAAAAATTATAAAAAAACTTGGCCGGGTAAATGTAAAAATAAAGAAAAATTAGGGATCTTCATTATTACAATTAAAATGTGGTGTCAATATATTTAACCTATTATGATTTCAAAGCTTTTTTCTCAAATTTTTTTTTGTTGATGAGGTTATTTGTGATTATTTCCCAATAAATATCTATCCAAAATATCATGTTCCTCTCTCTCTCTCTCTCAATCAACCGCGCCGCTCCTGATTTCTCTCTTACAATTACAGCTCTCCAATCCCTCCTCCTCGAAACTCCAGCACTGGCCAGTGGCCACCCAGCATTTCTGTCGCCAACCACCCAGCCTCACCGCGCCGACCACCCAGCCTCATCGCGCCGACCACCCAACCAACACAACGTGTATGATGCCTATGGGTCTTTTTGTTTGTGGGTTTTAGTGCTTATTTTGTTTGAGGAATGATGATTATATGCGTTGTGTGCGGAACTTTATTAAGAATAAATGTTGCATATTTAATCGCGTTTTAGTTTGGGTTGTTGCTGAAGAATCTGTACGTATTTTATGTGTTAGATTTATGGGGAATCTGGATCGAAAGAAACTTTCCTTGTTAGCTGAGGCTCTTTAAGTTTTGATGTGTTCGGTTTTTTATTTTCCTTAGAATGTATTGTGCCACCGTGTTTTGCTTTTTACATATAACATATTGTTCAGAAGCAGTAATAGGTCCACTATGATTTACGTGGCTATGCTTAATTCGGAGGATTTACTTCTTTAATCTTATTTGAAGAATATAAATTGAATAGGTACGGTTTAGTTAGTAAACATATTGGGAATTTCATTACTGCACTTTACTAATGTCTAATATAATAAAGTTTTTCAATGATGACATTAATTTATACAGACAGAGTTTCCTATGTGGACATTATTGTTACTTTTTTTCTTTCAAGTACGATCATGTTAACGATTTATTTCATAAAAAATGTATTGTGCCATATAAACTGCAAGTAGGCCAACATGATGAGATAGGATTATAGAAGTGAGACAATATTATTACATTTATTTATGACTATTAGTATATATCCTTTGAATTTTGACCACTCTCTTTCAATACGTTTAGTTGATGTTTGGCTTGGGGTTGTTGATGCTTCTTTATTTTGCATATAATTCCTAGTTTGGCATGGCTTTGATCATCAGATATTATTTAATATTAATTAATACTCTTAAAAGTTGAGAAGATTTGTTTGCATTAGAATTAGGAGATTCTGGTTTTATATCAAGAATGGTAAGAGTTCAAACACATAGAACTTACATGGTTTCTATGTCTAACTTTTGTTTTACAAGTTTTACAAATTACAATCCATGTGCTCGTACAGGGAGGTAGATGTGGAATCTATGGTGACAATTGCTCCAACTGGATTATAAGTATGCAAGTAAGTATTGATCGAAAGTCTTCAATTTTCAATTTAGGTATGCTGATGCAAATTTACATAACTGCAAAGTATTGATCGAAAGTCTTTATTGTTTGTAAAATGGATAGGACAAATTTTGCTGGACGATGTGGACATCAAGACACTGCAGCTGAGATGGTCACACGATCAAATTTGGTTTGGTGAGCACTTTTTTTTAGTAGAATTTTTATTCCCCCACCAGGCTGTTGTAGTGATGACTATTAACCCTTGTTTCGTAGAATATTTTTTTGAGAATAGTTATGTGAAAAGTGGATTTGAGAATAGTTGGTCAATTCCAATTCTGAATGTATGTATTTTTGACTTTTTTATTTATTGATTGACATTTGGATTTGATTAGTATATATTTGCAAGTATAGTATTTGGCTTTCATGATTTGTATTTAGTTGTGGTTTCACCCAGTTTACTGGTGAGGGGGAAAAAATTATACTTTAGGCATCGGTTGTTGGCTAACAAATGACGCCTAAAGTTGACTTTAGACGTCGGTTCAGTTATTGGTCAACAACAGACGCCTAAGTTACTTAGGCGTCTGTTGTTGACCAATAACCGACGCCTAAGTTACTTAGGCGTCTGTTGTTGACCAATAACCGACGCCTAAAGTTGACTTTAGTTGTCGTTTTACAACCGACGCGCAAAGTCAAATGCGTCGCATGTACAATCGACACCTTTTGTCTTTAACAACCGACGCAAATGAGTCTTTTTGTATTAGTGATCGGTTTATAAACCATTTACCAAACACATACAATTCATTGGATATATCTACATAATAATAAGTATTTAGTTTTACAAATTACACGTCTGCTTAACAATCCACATTAGACATATTTAAATTTTGATCATCATGTAAATTTTTTTTATATGTTGTATATCCTAAGTATTTATTAATTTCAATATCTATTTATCTGAAAATGTAATTATTTAGAAATTAAAATTTGCACTCATAGATCGTTGATCATATCGATTAAATTGTTTTGATACTTGGTCACAATTCCAATTTACTATATGTACTACACAACTACAATGATTAAGAATATATTATAATTATTAATAGTATACGATAAGATTTGGAATCTGGATCTAATGCTATATTTTTATCATAATCATGTGATGCCTCTATTCATGGATATATTGTATAATCTTCAAACGTCCATATTAAAACATAGAAAGTAAACATTGAACAACAATTCTATGTATTTTCTCGGTAGACGTATATAACATATGAATATAATTGGATAACAAACAAAATAAATATAGATTGGTTCAATGATTATTGGAAAAACAAAATGATAGAATGTTGACAATAATATAGGTGATTAGATGTTGACAAAATTAATTTAAACTATATGTTTTGGCACTAATCTGCAACTTAAGAGATCCAATAGAAAACTGTAAGTATGCCAGAATAGAAGAGAGGACAATTCACAGCCTCCTTCCTCTTCAGCCACCTTTTCTCTGAGTGTTGTCGGTGGGAATTGGAGTCACATCCTCTGGAAGAAAGATCAAGTAAGTATTACCTTTAAATGTGTAACGACCCGGGTCCCACTTAACGACTGTCCCGGCCGTTAAATGACGGCGTACTGTCCCCACCGTACCAACACGAGTCTTTTCAGCATACTTTGTCCTCACTCACACGCTCCCCGAGAAAGCTTCCCAGGAGGCCACCCATCCCAGAATTTCTCCAAGCCAAGCACGCTTAACTTTGGAGTTTCTAACGATAGACTTCCGGAAAAGAAGGTGCACCTTATTGGTATGAGTAGTACCTATCAATTCTCTTAAGCTTTCTTAGTTGGGGTATTACAATCACTCCCGTTAGACTCGCGACGTCCTCGTCACGCTTAACCCATTTGAGGATTTGTTGTCAGGCGTTGGGATTCTAGAGGTGGCTCCCGCCCTATGGCGTAGCACTTAAGACATCAAGAATAGAGGTTGATGGTAGATACTTGGGAATAGAATTATATGTGTTAGACATGCACGAGTTCGACGTGATTCTTGGTATGGACTGGTTATCAAAGAACCATGCCACAATTCGATGTTTCGAGAAGGAAGTAGTCTTCCAGATTCCAGGAGAGAAGGAACTTCGACTACTAGTAACAAAAAGGAGATCAGTACCATGCATTATCTCAGCTTTGAAAGCTCGACAAATCCTGCGATCGGGAGATGGTATAGGGTTTTTAATGTCAATAGTAGCCCAGGAGGAGAAAACGGGTTTGATGATCGGTGATGTAAATATAGTTAGAGACTTTCCAGAAGTCTTTCCAGATGAGTTGCCTGGAATGCCTCCAGAACGGGAAGTAGAATTTGCTATAGACCTAATTCCCGGGTCTGCACCCATTTCTAAAGCTCCTTACCGAATGGCACCTAAAGAGCTGCAAGAATTAAAGGCACAAATCGAGGAGCTTTTGGATAAGGGTTTCATACGACCTAGTGTGTCGCCTTGGGGTGCACCTGTACTATTTGTCAAGAAGAAAGATGGTTCGATGAGAATGTGCATCGACTATAGAGAATTGAATAGAATCACTATCAAGAACAAGTATCCTCTCCCCAGGATTGAGGACTTGTTTGACCAACTCCGTGGTGCAGTTGTATTTTCCAAGATTGACTTGAGATCGGGTTACCATCAATTGAAATTAAAGCTAGCGACGTCTCAAAGACAGCTTTCAAAACTCGGTATGGCCACTACGAGTTCTTAGTTATGCCATTTGGCCTAACTAACGCTCCTGGAGTTTTTATGGATTTGATGAACCGTGTCTTTCATGAGTTTCTCGATCGCTTTGTGATCGTGTTTATTGATGATATCTTGATCTACTCGAGGAGTCATGAGGAACATAAGGAACACCTAAGGATCATATTAGGAGTCTTAAAGAAGGAGAAGCTCTACGCTAAATTCAAGAAATGTGAGTTTTGGTTGGAACGAGTGATATTTCTTGGACATGTTGTCACATCCAAGGGGATAGAAGTGGATCCAAGCACAGTTGAGGCTGTATCAAATTGGTCAAGGCCAACCAATGTAAGAGAAGTTCGTAGCTTCTGGGGTTAGCGGGATATTATAGGAGGTTCATTGAAGGATTCTCAAAGATATCTGGACCATTGACAGAGTTAACACGTAAGGGTGAAAAGTTTAATTGGACAGAAAAATGTGAACAAAGTTTTCAGGTTTTAAAGCATAAACTGGAAAATGCTCCGGTCTTAACCATACCTGAAGGTGTAGATGGTTTTGTTATCTATAGTGACGCATCGAAGCTAGGTTTGGGTTGTGTGTTGATGCAACAAGGCAAAGTAGTCGCTTATGCATCACGACAATTGAAGACGCACGAGAAGAACTATCCCACACATGATTTGGAGTTAGCTGCAGTTGTTCATGTCTTGAAGATATGGAGACACTATCTTTACGGGGGTAAATGTGACATTTACACCGATCATAAGAGCCTCAAGTATATCTTCACCCAGAAGGAGTTAAATATGAGGCAAAGAAGGTGGCTCGAATTAGTGAAGGATTATGACTGTGAAATACATTATCACCCCGGAAAGGCGAATGTTGTAACAGATGCCTTGAGTCGAAAGGTCCCAAGTCAATTGGCAGCTTTGACTAGGGGTGGGCACCCAACCCAACCCGACCCGATCGGGTTGGGTTGGGTTTTGATGAATATTGGGTTGGGTTGGGTTATAAAAAAAAAATTTGTTTGGGTTGGGTTGGGTTGGGTTGTGGGTTGGATGACAAACCCAATCCAACCCGACCCACCCAACCCAATCAAAATTTTAAAAATATAAGACCATTTAAATTTCAAGAATCTTAAATCCATTTTTAATTTGGATGAAACTCAAATATAATTTGAACATATTTTAGTTTTATTAACAAGTATTTAATTTATTATATTTGAGCTTATTGTATTGTACATAATTTATTTGAGTTAATAATTGATTTATGGACATAATTTTTTAATTTTCTAAGAATTTTATTTAATTGGACCAAAGCCCAAACCACCCAACCCAACCCAATCCGACCGAAATTTGATTGGGTTGGGTTTGAATTCATATTTGGGTTGGGTTGGGTTGATTTTTTTTTCAACCCGACCATAGTGGGTTGGGTTCGGGTTGGGCAAAAAATCGACCCAACCTAACCCAACTCACGCCCACCCTTAGCTTTGACCATGCAGGAACCATTATGGAAGGAATTCGAGAAATTGAGCCTTGAAGTGGTGGCAACACCTCCAAGCGCTGTAGCTCGAATGACAGCTCTTTCAATTCAGCCAACATTCCATGATAGGATCAGGGAACATCAGAAGGCGGATCAGTCATTTGAATTTATCAAAATGGAAATCGATATGGAGAAAAGAAAAGATTTCACCCTGGACAAAGAAAAAACATTGTATTACCAAGGACGGTTGTGCGTACCGGACTTCGAAGATTTGAAAAAGGAGATTCTGGAAGAGGCCCACTCCTCTCCTTATTCAGTACATCCAGGGGGCACAAAGATGTACCGAGACCTCAAGAGAGTGTTTTGGTGGAGAAACATGAAGAAAGAAATCGCCGAATATGTTGAAAAGTGTCTAATATGCCAACAAGTGAAAGCTGAACACCAAAGACCATCTGGGCTGCTTGAACCATTAGAAGTTCCTGAATGGAAGTGGGAACATGTGACGATGGATTTTGTAGTTGGCTTTCCAAAGTCGACAAAAGGTCATGAGGCTATATGGGTCATTGTGGATAGTGTAGCGACCAAGAATTTTTACGCGATTAATAATTATTTTAATAGAAAATCGTGTCGCTACTATTTCACCCATTTTTATTAAGTTAACGCCACGACGTATTCGTATAGCCAAGTCAAGAAATAATCGAGATCGTTCGATTAAATTCCGAATTTCTAAAAATATCTCCATTCTCTTGATTTAAAGTATATTAAGTCTAAGTACTTAATTCAATATTATCCCAATATTTATTTGTACAAAAAAATTACTTTTATTATTTAAATTAAGAAAATATATGCAAGCATGAGAGGTTCCATTATATATAATAATTATGAGAATCTTAATTTAATAAATATGGAAAAGTATATAAATGGTTGATAGATTCCATTATATGTAATCATGAAGAGCATAATATTTGTATAAATATGGAAAAGTATATGAATGAATTATATACTCCATTATATATAATCATGAAGAGCATAATATTTGTATAAATATGGAAAAGTATATGAATGATTGATAAGACTCCTTTATATGTAATCATGAAGAGCATAATATTTGTATAAATATGGAAAAGTATATGAATGAATTATATACTCCATTATATATAATCATGAAGAGCATAATATTTGTATAAATATGGAAAAGTATATGAATGATTGATAAGACTCCATTATATGTAATCATGAAGAGCATAATATTTGTATAAATATGGAAAAGTATATGAATGATTTATATACTCCATTATATATAATCATGAAGAGCATATTATTTGTATAAATATGGAAAAGTATATGAATGGTGCTTTACTTTAAGAAAATGATGTGTTAAAATTAATAGAATTGAATGATTATGTTTACAATATGCCAACTTTATACATCTATTTAAACCCATCTCTTTTACACACAACTCTACACATATACACTTATTTCCAATCTCTTGACAAAATCCACAAGTAAGAGAAATTCAAGGTGGTCAAGAAAGTTTTGGTCCATTTACTACTACACTTCATTTTAATCTTTTAAAAGGTAAGTATATCTTATGTTTTTATGAAAAGTAAGTATGTTTTTATGAAAGGTAAATACACCTTATGTTTTTATGAAAAGTAAGTATGTTTTTATGACAAGTAAGTATATCTTATGTTTTTATGAAAAGTAAGTATGTTTTTATGAAAGGTAAATACACCTTATGTTTTTATGAAAAGTAAGTATGTTTTTATGACAAGTAAGTATATCTTATGTTTTTATGAAAAGTAAGTATGTTTTTATGAAAGGTAAATACACCTTATGTTTTTATGAAAAGTAAGTATGTTTTTATGACAAGTAAGTATATCTTATGTTTTTATGAAAAGTAAGTATGTTTTTATGAAAGGTAAATACACCTTATGTTTTTATGAAAAGTAAGTATGTTTTTATGACAAGTAAGTATATCTTATGTTTTTATAAAAAGTAAGTATGTTTTTATGAAAGGTAAATACACCTTATGTTTTTATGAAAAGTAAGTATGTTTTTATGACAAGTAAGTATATCTTATGTTTTTATGAAAAGTAAGTATGTTTTTATGAAAGGTAAATACACCTTATGTTTTTATGAAAAGTAAGTATGTTTTTATGACAAGTAAGTATATCTTATGTTTTTATGAAAAGTAAGTATGTTTTTATGAAAGGTAAATACACCTTATGTTTTTATGAAAAGTAAGTATGTTTTTATGACAAGTAAGTATATCTTATATTTTTATGAAAAGTAAGTATGTTTTTATGAAAGGTAAATACACCTTATGTTTTTATGAAAAGTAAGTATGTTTTTATGACAAGTAAGTATATCTTATGTTTTTATGAAAAGTAAGTATGTTTTTATGAAAGGTAAATACACCTTATGTTTTTATGAAAAGTAAGTATGTTTTTATGACAAGTAAGTATATCTTATGTTTTTATGAAAAGTAAGTATGTTTTTATGAAAGGTAAATACACCTTATGTTTTTATGAAAAGTAAGTATGTTTTTATGACAAGTAAGTATATCTTATGTTTTTATGAAAATGTTTGGATCATTGCTATGAAATCAATCTCACAAGATTGTTATGGGTTCCATATGATATGTTTATGATTATGCTAAGGGGACCGGAGTTTAGTAGCGCTACACATAAGAATTCTTGCCATTTAAGTTCGGTAAAATTCTTGTGTCTCCCTATGTTTATGAGTATTTCGATCCTATCCTATGTTATGATGAAAATGATCCATATGCTTTCAAAAGAAAATTTATGCTTGGTATACTTACTGGGATTTTATAAATCTCACTCCACGATATTTACCATTTTCAGATAATTGAAGGTTCGAGGCGGTCAACATGGAAGTGGCAAAAGTGGTTAAGATTGATGAGATAATTATGTTGAACTTTATGTAAGAAAATTATGTTCTATTTTTATTCACAAATAAAATTATGGGATTCTAATTATTCTTTTGAATAATTTTACATTACTATTTAAGTATCGATAATATGATATGAGTCATTTTTTGTGGCACTCGAATGGTCTAGAATTCGGGTCGTCACAGATAGGCTCACTAAATCAGCCCACTTCCTACCAGTCTTTCACGATGGACCAATTTGCACAACTATATGTAAACGAAATAGTAAGGTTACATGGGGTTCCAGTCTCAATTGTGTCAGATAGAGATCCAAGGTTCATTTCGAACTTTTGGAAGAGTTTACATCGAGCCTTGGGTACTAAACTGAAGTTTAGCACAGCATTTTACCCTCAAACAGACGGACAAACTGAACGGACCATTCAGACATTGGAGGACATGCTACGAATATGCGTACTAGAGTTTGGAGGACAATGGGAGAAACATTTATCGTTAGTTGAGTTCGCGTACAACAATAGCTATCATACTTCCATTGACATGGCCCCATACGAGGCATTATACGGAAGGAAGTGTAGATCACCATTACACTGGGATGAAGTCGGCGAACACAAGATTTTGGGTCCCAAGATCATCGAACAAAAAGTGCAAGCCATCGAGAAGATTCGTGCCAGCATGAAAACTGCCCAGGATAGGCAGAAGAGTTATGCAGACAGGAGAAGAAAGGACTTGGAGTTTTCAGTAGGAGATAAAGTTTTCCTCAAAGTTGCACCAATGAAAGGGGTATTACGTTTTGGCAAGAAGGGTAAGTTGCGACCAAAGTATATTGGCCCATTTGAAATCTTGCAACGTGTCGGAAATGTTGCATATCAACTGGCCTTATCCCCAGAACTTTCAGCAGTGCATGACGTTTTCCACGTGTCCATGCTTATAAAATATGTCTCTGATCCAAGTCATGTGGTCAACCACCAATCTATCGAGTTACAACGAGGTTTGAGTTATGAAGAAGTACCTTTAAGGATCGTTAACCAAAAATTTCAAGCCCTTCGAAATAAAGTAATTCTACTGGTGAAAGATCAGCGACAAAATCATTCGATTGAAGAGTCCACGTGGGAACGAGAGGTGGAAATGCGAGCCAAGTACCCGCAACTCTTTGATGAGTTCCAAGGTAAATTCCGAGGACGAAATTTATTTTAAGGATGGTAGATTATAACACCCATACTCTTAAGTTAAATTACTTTAAAGTTTAGGGGTCAATTAGATGTTGACCAATAATTAAGGATCATGGGTACAATTAATTTGGACTGCAAAAAAAAAAAAAAAAAAAACCACGTATATTTTTAGGGTTAAAATTCTATGTTATATATATATATATATATATATATATATATATATATATATATATATATATATATATATATAATTGGTATGATGCATGTTATGATATATATTAGAATATTTAATTTTAGTATACTAATTTCAAATCAATAGTTATTACCTTAATAGTGGTAATCAAATTTTGATATATATGTATATATCTCCATATAAGGTAAAATTGAAGATTTGATTTATAGGAAAAATGGTAAGATATATGTACGCATGGAAATTATGAATTATGAAAATAAAAATATTATTTCATATGGAAGTAATATTATTTACTCCAAGACAAATTATATTACTTCCATCTTGGCCAAAATTATGTGTTCAATATAAGGAATGATTTTGATACCAAAACTAGTTAAACTTCACCCTATAAATACCCCCTCACGTCACTTCTCTTTACCACACACAAAATAATCTTTTTCTCTCCCTCTCTCTATCAATCAATCATAACATACATATTACATACGTAGTATATATATATATATATATATATATATATATATATATATATATATATATATATATATATATATATATAATTTAGAAGCAAGAGAATTTTAGCACGCACAAAATTCGAAGCATTTTAAAGTTATATCATTAATTCATCCACGAGACAGTAAGTATATACGTGTAAATTTTAAGTATGCATTTTGAAATAATATGTTATGGTCTATATGTATGTTCTAAGATTCGGACCGGAATTTTAGTAGCGCTACGCATGCAAACTCATACCACCTATGTTCGGTATAGTTTTCATGTCTCCATTACGTATGAATTATGATTTCAAGATTTATGATAACACGTGCATATTTATTGAGATTTCTCACCCCTTCATGTTTCCCTCTTTCCAGATAATTGATTGGTTCGAGAAGGTCAGCGTGGAGATGGCGAGCGATAATGGATCAGAAAATAAATTAGACTTTTATCCATAGTTTTTACTTTTAAAAGTTCTAGACACATTTAATTATTGTTGGCTTCTTTATTAAATCGTTATATTTAATTTAAGTTCTTTCTTATGACGATTTAAATATTAAGAAATTATTTGTTAAATTATTTGTATCCTATGACTTTATGCAAGTTTCGTGACATTCGATTCATTAAGGTTTCGGGTCGTCACAACCAACAATAATTAAATGTGTCTAGAACTTTTAAAAGTAAAAACTATGGATAAAAGTCTAATTTATTTTCTGATCCGTTATCGCTCGACATCTCCACTAGTGTTGGCAACGGGGTCCGATCCGCCCCACGATCCGTCAAATTTCGGGTCGGGGCGGGGCGGATTGGTCTACCGATCCGTGGACCGATCTGCCAAATTATTTTTTAATTTTTAAAAATTTTTTAAAATATATTTTAAATTAAATCTTTAAAAAAAATTTAGAAAAATTATTTCTTTTATTAAATTTTATTTATTTTATTGAAATAAGATGTATAAAGGCCGATTCAACGGATCGAGTTTTTTTGCTATCACTTATTGGAATTCTTTCTTCAAATGAAGAACATGAAAAATGTGTTTTCTTTAAAATATAAAGATTGTAGGTTATTCCTAGAAATTAAAGTTTGCTACAAAATTTACATATTAGATTTTTATACATGATAAAAAAATTATATTAAAAAAAAATGTCGGATCGCTGATCGGGGCTGATCGGATCAGCCCCGATCCAAATCGGCTCCGTGAATTTTCGGATCGGGGCGGATCACATAAATTTTGATCCGTCGATCCACGGATCGGGATTTTTTCGGATCGGATCAGATCGGGTCGACGGATCAACGGGGCGGATCGAATTTTTTTGCCATCTCTAATCTCCACGCTGACATTCTCGAACCAATCAATTATCTGGAAAAGGGGAAACATGAAGGGGTGAGAAATCTCAATAAGTATACACGTGTTTATCATAAATCTTGAAATCATAACTCATACGTAATGAAGACATGAAAACTATACCGAACATAGGTGGTATGAGTTTGCATGCGTAGCGCTACTAAAACTCCGGTCCGAATCTTAGAACATACATATGGACCATAACATATTATTTCAAAATGAATACTTAAAATTTACACGTATATACTTACTGTCTCGTGGATGAATTAATGATATAACTTTAAAATGCTTCGAATTTTGTGCGTGCTAAAATTCTCTTGCTTCGAAATTATATATATATATACACTACGTATGTAATATGTATGTTATAATTGATTGATAGAGAGGGAGAGGGAGAGAGGGAGAGAAAAAGATGATTTTGTGTGTGGTAAAGAGAAGTGACGTGAGGGGGTATTTTTAGGGTGAAGTTTAACTAGTTTTGGTATCAAAATCATTCCTTATATTGAACACATGATTTTGGCCAAAATGGAAGTAATATAATTTGTGTTGGAGTAAATAATATTATTTTCATATGAAATAATATTTTTATTTTTATAATTCATAATTTCCATGCGTACATATATCTTACCATTTTTCCTATAAATCAAATCTCCAATTTTACCTTATATGGAGATATATACATATATATCAAAATTTTATTACCACTATTAAGGTAATAACTATTGATTTGAAATTAGTATACTAAAATTAAATATTCTAATATATATCATAACATGCATCATACCAATTATATATATATATATATATATATATATATTTGAACGATGAAAGGGATTCCAAGAATTGCTTCTTGATCCAAGTGAAGTTTGAACAAAGTCTTCGATTGAAGGAAGAGGAGTAAGAGCAACTTTCTTGCGACAGAGCACTGTTCAATCACTGTTCAATCAAGACTTTTCCAGCTGTAGTTCAATTATTCAATATTCTGATGTACCTTTTTCATTTTTAGTTTTCTATAAATGTAAGGGTTCATTTCAATTGTTAGGCAGAGTTAATTGGGAGAGTTAGAGTTACTCCAAGAGTGTTTGCTACTCTGAGAGTTAATTAGCTTCGTCAATTAATTTCTCCATTTCAAAATATCATTGTAACGTTCATCGTTATAATTTCAATATAAATTTCAATATTTCAAATTGCTGTTCAAGTATTTAATTGTTTCATTACAGTTGAATCTTTTTTCTGCATTTTGATTATTGTTTCTTCAATATATTCCGCACTATCCTTGTTCTATCTAACCTGGGTTCTATTTGGTATCAGAGCCATTTAGGTTCAAGTTATCCTTGGAGAGTGTTGTTATCTGTTCTGAGTTTGTTTTACAGGTTAAGTTCTGTAAGTGGATGGTTCGAAACCTCGGAGGCAGGGCAGAAGAGTGTAAGACCCGGGTAAGACCACGTGGAGGGAGTAGGTAAAAGTCCGACCTTTTGCTTAACCTTGTTTCTCAAACAATTTGCAGGTAGTAATACCTTTCAAGCTTACCTTGTTCCGACAATGTCTTCTTTTTCCAGTTGGTTCAAAGGATCTGGTAGTTCTAGAAATAGAGCTAATATTTTGTCAAACAATTTTCAAAATACTGAAGAATCACTTCAAAATGATTCTGAAACTTTTCAAAATACAAATGAACTTCAAATTCATCAAATTGAACAATTATTGCATAATTGGACAATTCCTAAGGTAGACAAAGGATCTATCTATGAAATTGGTCGATTTGATTTTTCTCAAAATTACATCATCAAAACACATGAGCAAACCTTGCATGTTTTGGGTCAAAATACAGAGCTTGCTCTTCTTTCAAAAAACTCCATACAAGAACATCGTAAGAAATTTCAATTCTTGCATATTGGTCTTGTTCAAATTGCCCTCAAGCCCTTGTTCAGACTTGGACTTGACATTCCTGTCTTGGTTACCCTTCGTGATCAAAGACATTCAAACTTCGAGCATTCGCTCTTGACAGTTCTAGAATCAAATCTAGAATCTGGTCCAATCTTTTCAAACTGCTATCCAAACTTCACAGTCAGTCTTTTTGACAAACATATCTTAAAGACTCTCAAACTTCATGTTCAAACTAAGAATCTTAGTTTGGATGAATCAAATTCATTCGCTGTAATATACAGAGTATATTACAAACTCTTGGGTACGAATCTCAACATTCGTGCTCTTCGTTCGTCTCCAAGAAACGAATCGCTTCTTATGGAGGTGAATGATCTTCATACTAACACCATGATTCCTAAGAGAATTCCATGGAATCTTCAAGCTAGGAGCTTAGAATGGGAAATTCTAAGAGCCTCCAAACCGGAGCCTCCTTCTTCATCTGATACTCCTAATCAGATTCTTTCATTTCCTGATGGAAGTGTTAGGATGATCTTTGGAGAATCATCAAACAACTCTTCAAACATTTCAAGATCTAGTTCATCTAAATCTTTTCAAAATTTTCAAAATTCAAATGTTTTTCCTTCAAGATTCTCAACTTCATCCAGCAGACTCAAAGATGTCAACTTTGAATCTGTTATTCCAAAACCTCAATATACTGAATCTGAACAAGATTCACCTACTGCATCTGATATGCAGCCTCCTTCTGAAGACATTCCTCTTCTGAGAAAGAAACATCACAGAAGAAGTTTATCTTCTCAACTCAACGTCATTTCTTCTAGCATTGATAGAAGATCTGAATTCAAAAAAGATCAGTCTCCTAAGGTCAAGAACCTAAGGAAACTTTTTCGTCAAACTTTTTCAAAAGAAGAAATTGAATCTTACTGGGATGAGTACTTTGCTCAACCAGAAGATATTTCGTTTTTCAAATGGATTAATTTCAAAGTTTTTGGTAAACAAAAGAAGCCTTCAAAATCTTCTTCCAAACCCAAATCCTCTTCGAAACCTAAATCCATTCAAGCTTCATCTTCAAAAGAAAAAACTTGGAAAACTTCTTCCAATCAAACTTTCAAATCGGAATATCCTCCTCTTGAAGAGATCGTTATTCCTCATGGGAATGCAGAAGTTACTGCGTCTCCTTTCAAACAAATTCCTGAAGATAGAACTGATAATGCAGCAGCCAAAACTGTTAATGTCAGAAATCTTCAAATTCAGAACAATTACACAAATATTGTTCTTCAAACTATTGGTAATCAGTTAACCAGAATTGAAGCCAATTCTGAAACTGAAGCCAAATTCAAAATTCCCTCTAATGCTTTTTCTTCCATTAAAGATTCTCCCTCTTCTTCATCTTCCTCGAGTAATCAAAGGTTGCTTTTTAAACCAACCAATCTTACTCCTGATCTAGGTAAGAAATCTTTAGACACTGATTCTGCAGTGATTAAAGAGCTTGCCTCTCAATTTTCAAAAATGTCCGCATCTTCAAAAAATATCAACACAATTGACATTTCAGATGTCGAAAACCAATTTGTTGAAGAAGCACCGCTTCAAGTAAACAGATTGAAATTTCAATCTTCAAAACTTCCAACATTCTATTCTCGTCCTACTCAACCAGATTTACTTTTAGAAGAATCATCTTTTAGAAGGAAAGTCACTGAGACATACTCAGGCGACGAAATCGTTGAATGGAATATTGATGGAATGACGGAATTCCAGATTATTCAAACTATCAATAAAATGTATGTTTGCTTCAATGCTTACAGATGTCAAAAGATTGATGAAGTGAATGCTTGTAATAATCTTATTATTGGCTTCACTGGACAATTAAAGGGATGGTGGTCTAACTACCTTAACGATGCAAGTCGTTTAGAGGTTATTAATGCCACAAAAACCGAAAATGATCAGATTGTTTCTGATACATTGACGACCCTTGTTTTTGCCATTATCAAACATTTTATTGGATCCCCTGAATTCCTCCAGGATAGATCGTCAGAAATTCTGATGAATTTGTCTTGTCCAAAATTGCACGACTTCAGATGGTATAAGGATATCTTCCTTACCAGAGTCATGCTTCGCGACGACTGCAATCAAGAGTTCTGGAAAGAAAGATTTCTATCTGGACTTCCTAAACTTTTTGCAGAGAAAGTTCGCAATTCAATCAAACTTCAATTTAACAATTCAATTCCTTTTGGTGACTTAACTTATGGCGAACTTGTTAGTTACGTCAATAAGGAAGGGTTATCCCTCTGTAATGATATCAAACTCAAAGCCAAACTCAAATCTGAAAGTTTTGGGTCTAAGCATGAGTTGGGTTCATTCTGTGAACAATATGGTTTTGAAAAAATTCTTCCTCCCTCTTCAAATAACAAGAAGAAGTTTCCTTCATTTCTGAGGAAACGAAATTTTCAAAATTCCAAAAGATTTTCTTCAAAATCTCATCCTCAATTTCAAAAATCTTTTCAAAAGAATTCTTTTCAAAAATTTCAATCAAAACCAAAACATTTTCAAAAAACTGGTGATTCAATCAAGATAACTTGCTTCAAGTGTCATCAAACTGGTCATTATTCAAATGAATGTCCCATGAAGAACAAAATTAATAATCTTCAAATTGCTGAAGATATTAAGATTGATCTTCTCAATCTTCTTCATTCATCATCTGATGATGATTCTGAATTAGAAAAAATTTATCAGCATCAAGAAGATTCTGATAATGAATCTAATTCTTCCTCCTCTTCTCATCCTTGCGAAGGTAAAGGTATTTGTGGTTGCAAAACCATTAATGTCCTTACAAAAGAAGAAGAACTTATTCAAGAAATAATTGAGCAGATTGATAATCCTCAATTAAAGAAGAAGTTCTCTTCGCTCCTTCCTTCTTCTTCAAAAACCCATGAATCGTTTAGTATGAAAGAAATACTAAAAAGATTTAATCAAGAATCTACTTCTAAATCTTCATCATCTGATTTGAGATCAGAAGTGAGGGAAATGAAGTCTCAAATTTCCTTTTTGGAACGTCAGGTTAAAGAAATTAAACTTGATGTTACCATTATCAAAAATTCCTCTTCAAATATTCAAAATCAAAATGATTCTGATTCTTCTTCTTCTTCCTCAGAAGAATCCTCTGATTCTCGTATTAATGATTTTAGTCTTCTTCAAACTGATGAAGAACGGATTAATGTTATTAATCGAATTCAACTTCAAAAATGGTATTGTCAAATGACAATCGTCGTTGACAAGTCTTTTCAAATTACCACTAGAGTATTAATTGATTCTGGAGCAGATCAAAACTGCATCAGAGAAGGATTAATACCTTCAAAATACTTTGAGCAAACTACCGAACGTCTCTACGGAGCAGGAGGCAAAAAGCTCAACATTCAAAATAAACTTTCAAAAGCTCATGTTTTCAAATCAAACATTTGTTTCAAAAATGAGTTTCTTTTGGTGAAAGATTTGGATCAAGAAGCAATTCTTGGAATCCCTTTCATCGTTCAAATTACCCCTTTTCAAGCTAACGAAAATGGTCTTCAGACCAATGTTTTCGGTCAAAATTTGATTTTCAAATTCATGCATCATACATCTCCAGCAGATGTTTATGATTTCAAAAGAACATCGATTTCTCAAATTAAGAATATTAATTTAAGAAATTTCAAAAAGAAAGAATCTTCAATTTTCAAAAAAGACAAATTGACAGATCACTTTCCTCAAAATTTCCTTGGATCCATTAATAAAGAATCTTTCTTTATTAATTCCTTTTCAAAAGACAATCACGAGTGTCTCCCACTCCTCAAAATAAACCAAAATTGTCAAAAGTCGTGGGTCCCAGATAACACCTTTGTCACCTTGGTCAAAAGTGTCATTATTGGTATCCTTTTCATTATTGCTTCAAAGACTTTTTCCCATGTCCAAACAGCTGTGTCAGACATAGGATTAGGTGGGATCGGTAAGGGAAACCTACAGTCGATTCCTTTTGAATCAATTCAAAAACAACAGTATTTTTACTATTGCAGTAACAAAAACTGTTTTCAAAATTCATTTTCAAAAAACAAGATTTTTCAAAATAATTTTTGGGATAACTGTTTCACGGAGAAATTTCCCTATAAATTAGAGAGATTCCGAGTGACTGAAAGGCCACCCCAAAAGAGTGTTCAAACAAAAGGTATCAAAATTGATTGGTACAACAAAGTTCTTGAAGACATGGCTTCCTCCATGGCCACTTCCTCAAAAAACAAGAATAAGGGCAAGAAAGTTGCTCTTACTCCTCTTCCTTCAATCGAAGACTTTGTTCAAACTTCCAGCAGAAGTGCTTCTGCTTCAAACATTCCTCAAATTTCCACTTCAAACAACTTTTCTGTTCTTGGCAAAATTCCTCAAACCCCAGAAAAGCCAAGACCTTCAAACTACAAAAAGGCCGTTCTTACTGGTTCAGGAAAACTTCCTGAAATCAATAAAAGCCCTTTTCAATATACCATCAAAAATCCTTTTCTTTCTGTTCTCACATTGGAACCTTCTTGGATTGAAAAATATTCTGATTACAATGATTGTTTATCAAATATTTTTCCTTCAGGTTTCCATTTCATGCCAACATCAATTCAAAAGAACCGTGAGTTTTATGAAAAGATCCTCCTCAAAACAGGATCAGCCATTATTACTCATACTCAAAATAAAGAAAATCCTCAAAATATTGATTTTTCAAAATGTTCAATTGTCAAGGTTTTGTCATATGATGACTGGGGACAGCAACCTTGGATTGAGAAAAAGATGAACCTTGCAAAAGGTGAAACTTTCTCTTCAAAATTCAATTACTTGGATTATCAAGATGCCTGGTTTAATGCCTTTTTGTTTAGACCAGTGAATCATTCTTGGTTCATCCTTTTTCATCAAAATTGCCAAAATAATTTTCCCCAATGGTTTCAAAATTGGTTTAATTATTTTGGACTTGAAGAAAGTATTCTTCCCAGTCTCTCTCTTCAAGGATTCAAACATTTCAAAAATGAGGCTAAAGATTTGCTTAAGTCTCAGGAGAATCTTCTCCTTCAATTTTCCTTCAATTTCAAAGTCTCATGGATTCTTTGTTGGGACTTTTTTCTTCTTCAAAATACTGATTCTTTCAGTCCTCAAAGGATTGTTAGGAGATTTAAAATAAAATGGTGGGCAAAATTTCATGAAACAAATTGTTGTCCCAAGGCAGTTCAATCATGGATTAATCAAAAATCAAATGAAGAACTTCCATCAAAAAAGCTTCAAGATAAACATGCTGATTTTCTTGCCGAAAAGGGTAGATTATTAGCACTTCTTGCAAAATGCACCAGCCCTGAAGAAATGTCAATTTTAGCAGAGAAAATTGCTGCTCTTGCTGAAAATGCTTCTTCAGTTCAAGATTCCTCAGAAACCAGTTCAGAGGCGGATTTCAACGTCGAAGACAGTTTCTATCAAAATGAAGATGATTTTCTCGCAAATGACTACGATGAAAATCTTTCAAATATTCAAACTACCAAATGACTACATGGACGCAGTTTCCTTGATGACCTCAGAGAATATCGCGTTCAAAAATCAAAAGAATTTTCACTCAAAATAATCAAAGTTAAAAATCAATGTCCACTTTATCCAGAGAATCATTTCTTTTCATAAAAGGACAAATGAGATTTTTGCTTTTTCAAACTTTCGGTGGAGTTGGTGGAGTGGTTGGCTAGCTTTTGGAAAAGCTGCAGACAAGTCACTGTTCAATCAACGACTTTCAATCTTCAATCACTGTTCAAGATTCCTACTTTTTGGAAAGTAGTCGACAGAGCACTGTTCAATCACTGTTCAATCAAGACTTTTCCAGCTGTAGTTCAATTATTCAATATTCTGATGTACCTTTTTCATTTTTAGTTTTCTATAAATGTAAGGGTTCATTTCAATTGTTAGGCAGAGTTAATTGGGAGAGTTAGAGTTACTCCAAGAGTGTTTGCTACTCTGAGAGTTAATTAGCTTCGTCAATTAATTTCTCCATTTCAAAATATCATTGTAACGTTCATCGTTATAATTTCAATATAAATTTCAATTTTTCAAATTGCTGTTCAAGTATTTAATTGTTTCATTACAGTTGAATCTTTTTTCTGCATTTTGATTATTGTTTCTTCAATATATTCCGCACTATCCTTGTTCTATCTAACCTGGGTTCTATTTGGTATCAGAGCCATTTAGGTTCAAGTTATCCTTGGAGAGTGTTGTTATCTGTTCTGAGTTTGTTTTACAGGTTAAGTTCTGTAAGTGGATGGTTCGAAACCTCGGAGGCAGGGCAGAAGAGTGTAAGACCCGGGTAAGACCACGTGGAGGGAGTAGGTAAAAGTCCGACCTTTTGCTTAACCTTGTTTCTCAAACAATTTGCAGGTAGTAACCTTGTTCTATCTAACAATTTCTGATCTCAATCACTGTTCAAGATTCCTACTTTTTGGAAAGTAGTCGACAGAGCACTGTTCAATCACTGTTCAATCAAGACTTTATATTGAAATCCACTTACAGAACTTAACCTGTAAAACAAACTCAGAACAGATAACAACACTCTCCAAGGATAACTTGAACCTAAATGGCTCTGATACCAAATAGAACCCAGGTTAGATAGAACAAGGATAGTGCGGAATATATTGAAGAAACAATAATCAAAAATGCAGAAAAAAGATTCAACTGTAATGAAACAATCAAATACTTGAACAGCAATTTGAAAAATTGAAATTTATATTGAAATTATAACGATGAACGTTACAATGATATTTTGAAATGGAGAAATTAATTGACGAAGCTAATTAACTCTCAGAGTAGCAAACACTCTTGGAGTAACTCTAACTCTTCCAATTAACTCTGCCTAACAATTGAAATGAACCCTTACATTTATAGAAAACTAAAAATGAAAAAGGTACATCAGAATATTGAATAATTGAACTACAGCTGGAAAAGTCTTGATTGAACAGTGATTGAACAGTGCTCTGTCGACTACTTTCCAAAAAGTAGGAATCTTGAACAGTGATTGAAGATTGAAAGTCGTTGATTGAACAGTGATTTGTCTGCAGCTTTTCCAAAAGCTAGCCAACCACTCCACCAACTTCACCGAAAGTTTGAAAAAGCAAAAATCTCATTTGTCCTTTTATGAAAAGAAATGATTCTCTGGATAAAGTGGACATTGATTTTTAACTTTGATTATTTTGAAAATTCTTTTGATTTTTGAACGCGATATTCTCTGAGGTCATCAAGGAAACTGCATCCATGTAGTCATTTGGTAGTTTGAATATTTGAAAGATTTTCATCGTAGTCATTTGCGAGAAAATCATCTTCATTTTGATAGAAACTGTCTTCGACGTTGAAATCCGCCTCTGAACTGGTTTCTGAGGAATCTTGAACTGAAGAAGCATTTTCAGCAGCAATTTTCTCTGCTAAATTTGACCTTTCTTCAGGGCTGATGTATTTTGCAAGAAGTGCTAATAATCTACCCTTTTCGGCAAGAAAATCAGCATGTTTATCTTGAAATTTGTTTGATGGAAGTCCTTTATTTTGATTTAATAAAGAAAATTCTTTATTAAAGTAATTTTGAAAGAAGAGAGACTCTTCATCTGAACTTTTGGCAAGTTCATAGCCATTAACGGATTTGAGAATTCTTTACCAGTTACCGTTTGAACTGGAATAGCTACTGACTTCTGAGGCACAGTAGTACCAATTTTTTGAAAACATTAGAATTCATTTGCAAATTCACCAAAAGCATGATGAAAAATTGCAAAATGAAGAACGAACCTGTTAATATTTTCATTGAAATCATTAACAGTTTCAAAGTATTTTTGCCAAATATTGATTCTACAAAATGGAGAACCCCAGTATCTTTGAGACATGATACAGTTTTCATACCATCTTGCGGCTTGATATTGAAAAGTGAAGAGACGGTGTAATACATGGCAAGTATTACAATTGTAATTTGAAGAAGTTTCTTGAGAAAAGAAAATTGCTTCATTATTGACTTTTGAGAGACAATAAGAAGAATTTTGAGAAGATTTTTTGAATTTTGAAGATTTTGGGATCTCCAAAACTGAATCTTGAGGAAAATCTTCCAAACATGAAAATTGATTTGAAAGAGAAAGGGAAAAGGAATTTTGAACTGCCGAAGGGGCAGGATGTTTGAAATTCTTGAAGTTTCTTGAAGAAGCCATACTAATGAAAATTAGTATTTTTTGTTTGATCACTCTTTTGATTTGGACTCACCTTTTCTCTCTTTTGTGTGAGGAATTCTCTTGTGAGGAAATCTGCAAGAATGTTATCCTTTCCTTGAATATATTGAATTTTAAAATCAAAACACGACAAAATGGCTTGCCATCTTGCAAAGATATGTTTTGAAACAAGATTTTTGACGTCCTTTTGCAAAACTTCTTTAGATGCTTTGCAATCAGTTTTCAAAACAAAAGATTTATTGATTAAATCATCTTGAAATTTGGAAACACAAAGGACAATAGAAAGGACTTCTTTTTTGATAGTTGAATAGTTATTTTGAGGACCAGTCCAAACACCAGAATAGTATCTGACCAACTGTTCTTGATTTGACCCTTTTGGAATCTGTTTGAGGACTCCACCATACCCTAATTCTGACGCATCAGTCTCAACAATAAGATTGGCACAAGGATCAATAATTGAAAGGCATGGGATACTCTTAATGGCACTTTTGACCTTTTGAATGGCTAAGGTACACTCAGGGCCCCATGGTTTTGGATTATTTTGAAGTCTTTTGAAAAGTGGGGAACAAAGAATCCTGATATCTTTGACAAAATCAGAAACGTAATTCATGCACCCAAGAAATCTTTGAAGAGAAGTTTTGTCTAGGATTTGATCTGGAAATTTATCAGTAAAATCCAAACTTCTTTGAATTGGTGTAATAGTTCCTTGAAAAATTGTATGTCCAAGAAAACGAATATTCTCTTGACATAAAACAATTTTCTTTGCAGAAACTGCTAAACCATTATTTTTGACAATATTGAAAAAAGTATGCAGATGTTTGAAATGTTGTTCTAAACTTTCAGAATAGAGTAAAACATCATCAATGTAAACAATGAGAAAATTTTGAAAAGGATTAAAAATGTCATTCATAATTTTTTGAAATTCAGAAGGAGCATTTTTAAGTCCAAATGGCATAACATTCCATTCGTATTGTCCAAATGGAACATTGAATGCAGTTTTGTAGCGATCTTCTTCTTTAATTTGAATCTGCCAAAATCCTGACTTCATATCAAATTTTGAAAAGACAACTGCTTTTTGAAGACGATTAAGAAGATCTTTCTTTTGAGGCATTGGATATCTTATCCATTGCAAGGCAGAATTAAGAAGCTTGTAATTGATTACAAGTCTGGGCGCACCCCTCTCAATTTCTGCTTGATTGAGAACATAGAACGCAGAACAACTCCAAGGAGACTTACTAGGACGAATAAGTCCTTTTGCAAGTAGGTCCTTGATTTCTTTAGTACAAAACTCAAGGAGTTCTTTGTTCATTTGAATAGGACGAGATTTTGTTGGAATAGCTGATTCATGAAAATCAACTGAATATGGAAGAGAAACAATATGTTTCTTTCTATCCCAAAAAGCATTAGGAATAGTAGAACATACTTCTGTTTCGAATTTTTTGAGAAATAAAGAAATTCTTTCTTTATTAGCTGAATTTTGAAGCTGATCAGAGATCCGCTGAAATTTGATTTCTTCTTTGAGAAAAGAAATGTGTTGTTTTTTGAAATTGATGTTGTTGATAATTTGAGAAATTGACGCCTGCTTGAGAGCATTAACGTTCTTGAAAGATGGAGGATTGGTAAATTTGAAAAACAAATTTTGACCGAAAATATTGGTTTGAAGACCATTTTCGTTAGCTTGAAAAGGGTAAATTTGAATAATGAAAGGAGTACCAAGAATGACTTCTTGATCCAAATCTTTCACCAAGTAGAAAATATTTTTGAAACAAATGTTTGAATTGCAAACATGAGCTTTTGAAAGCTTATATTGAATGTTGAGTTTTTTACCACTAGCACCGTAAAGACGCTCAGTAGTTTAAAAATTCTTCCTCCCTCTTCAAATAACAAGAAGAAGTTTCCTTCATTTCTGAGGAAACGAAATTTTCAAAATTCCAAAAGATTTTCTTCAAAATCTCATCCTCAATTTCAAAAATCTTTTCAAAAGAATTATATAATATAACATAGAATTTTAATCCTAAAAATATACGTGGTTTTTTTTTTTTTTGCAGTCCAAATTAATTGCACTCATGATCCTTAATTAGTGGTCAACATTTAATTGACCCCTAAACTTTAAAGTAATTTAACTTAAGAGTATGGTTGTTATAAAATGACTCTGTCCATTAACAAAGATGTATAAAGCATTTTATGTAAATAAATAAAAACAAAGCTCAGATTAAAAGATGAATCAATGTTGGGCATTTGAACAGTAAATAATTGTTAGATATCTACTTTTTCTATCCAAAAAGGAGATTGTCATGCAAATGCAAATGTTTGAACAAATTTGCACAATATAGATTTAAAGGATTGATCGCAATGATGGCAAAAAAAAAATAGTTATGATCATAGTTCAAGTCCAACTTAATCTAAAAAAATCTAATACCTATGTGACTTATCTTCATGCCTGAACTACAAGACCTCCACTAGGAGCCAAGGTTTTAGTTTTGTTCCCTCCAGTAGCCCGAAGCTTAATATGTAGAGCATTAATCCCAATTTCCTACAAAAATTGAAGCAGTAAATCAGTTTAAAACCTTGCATCATTGAGAGACATCCTGTGCTACAAGCATAACTGCATATTGGGAAGACTCATCCCTATCAGTCTTCACTTTCATACCACCTGCAATCCCAAGGGAGATAGATGATAGAAAAAAAAATGAAATAAGTGAGATCTTCAATAATTTACGGCACGGGAAGAAAAACATTGTTTCTGATTGCAAAAATACCCATCAACCTTACAACTATATTGCAAATTGATCAAGTACACACTTAATTTGACATAACTAAAAGGGTCTTAATAGCTGTATAAACATCAAAAACCATAGCCCAACTCTTATTCCAAGTCTTAAACAACATCACCCCTAGGATATCACATTTTAAAGGAGATATAATTGAAACTAATAACCATGAAATCTTACAGCCCAAAGTAATTGAAACAAAATATTTAAACAAAAATCATAAATTGTTTGTCCTGTGATACCAACCTTGGTTTCCCTACAAGACAAATCAATCCAGTGTTGCATGCACAAAGCCAATGTGATTAATATGTCATGTCAAATAGTTGTATACTGCTTATTTTCCATTCTCTCGAACTCAATCCTGAAGAAATTTCCTCTATATTTTGTAAAAGAAAAACTGAATACTATGCAGATTAAATAACTATCATGGAAATAGAGATTTAAGAAAGGAAGAATAGCACAAAAGCAAATATCATCATATTTTAAAGTCCCATCTAAAATGCTAACGAAACACAATGATGGATTATAAAATACACTACTTCTCCCTTTAAGGGGGGCAAAAAAGGAATCTACTTTGTCTAAAAAATTACCTTCAATTTCGGGACAAAAGTGCACTCATAAAATTGGAACCTCTATTACGATGTGATGTAATGGCAATCCTTTAACTCACCACTTTCCCCTAAATCTAATATTGTCACTTCCTTTTTTATTTTAGAATGTACATTACCTTCAATCTCTTGTCTGGTTTTGTTCTAAGTTAAACTTAACATTTCCATTGGTTGAGGAAACGGACATGTTCTCGGTATTGCCAAGACTGTTGCGTTCTTTAATATCTAATCCTAGAGCTGTAATTAAATAGTCTTCTTGGACATTAGGGAAGTTGGGAGATTCTAGCTCTGGGGATATGACCAATCTCACATGATCAGCTTAGATAGCTTCCTTCCATCCTGCATCAATTAAAACCAACCAAACTTTTATTGAACAAATCACATGAATATTTGAAGTTTATAAAGTGTAAGAAATACACGGAGCATGTTTGGCTAAGCTTAAGAAAAATGTTTCTTAAAGTAACTTCATATTATCATAAATTATTTGGATTTGTTATTTTTTTTTTTCATTCCATTCAGTTAAAACAGTTACACATGTGAGAGCAACACTTGGCATACAGTCAAAATAAATTACTAATTTTAACTTTATCCGAAATAGTTAATTTAAAACTTTGAGTAAACTATTTAAGCTTATACAGTATTGCTATAAACAGTAAAGTAGAAGACCGAAAGGATAGTTTATATACATACTCTGCACAAGAAACTCTTTTGCATCAGTACTGAAGTTATACAAATTTGATCTTATTTATGAATTTGAATCTTTAAAAATAGGGGTAGGTGTAAGTTCCACTTTTTGGTTTAGGGTTTAGATGGGTCTGGGTCGATTTTGTATATCTATGCTAAGTGTTGTTGGGATGGTTCAATCCTTGGTCGCGGGTCAACTGCGGGTTGCAACCCGCGATTGCACCTATGACATACAGAGTTCACACAGCTGGTTGGTCGTAGGTCTACAAACCCGTTGTCACAATTTTTTGGAACATTGTTATTACCACCTCCTAAAAATTTGTATGTGTAAACATCAATTACTTACGGGACGATGATGACAAAACAAAATTTCAAATTAATAAAAACTCCACTAAAAATTTGGGAAACATTTCCTAAATTCTAATGCAGATCTTGATGCAAACCATATGCAATTAAAATTAAAGAACAAAAGTTTAGAGTATAGAATTCGGTTCACCACCCTTTAGTTCTTGATTTATAGTCTCTAGATAAACTCTTTAAAACTTCCATTATGGTGGCATAAAAGAGGCTCTTATGATTTGCATTACTTACAATTTCACGCTTTGCACATCTTAATCTTTTTCTGCGCTTTTATAAATCCATGATTGGTGATATGAGCGTCCTCTAGTTTTGCATTGTGTTTCAAACTTTTACCACTCTTTTGTACCACTTCTTTCAACTTGAAGTCACTTTCAGGTTGATAGTATTGATTCATTTGTTGAGTAATAATGAGAGTCACTTGTTCATCTTATACTCTTAAGCTCACCTCTCCTTTTTCAACGTTAATCAAAGCTCATCTCGTGGTAAGTAAAGTCAACCAAGTATGAGTAGCATTATACTGTCATCTTCAATATCCAGAATCAAAATGTCCGTCGAAAGAAAATTTTATCCACTTTGATTAAAACGTCGTCTATCATTACATATGTATACTTTATCGATTTGTCAGCCAACTATAGTGTGATAGTGTTGGGTTTGAGTTTCTCCAATCCAAGTTTCATGTGAATAGAAAGAAATATTTTAACATTTTCCTCTAAGTCGCACAAAACTCTATCAAAATTGAATTTCCCAATATTGCAAAGGATAGAGAAATTCCCTGGATCTTTGAGTTTTGGTGGCAGATTGTTTTGTAAAATTGCACTGCACTCTTGAGTTAATGATACCATCTCAGATTCCGCCCGTGTCTTCCTTTTGGATATCATCTATTTCATGAACTTGAGGTAAAATGACATTTAAGCCAGAGTCTCTACAAAAGGTATATTAATGTGCAATTTCTTGAAAATTTCAAGAAATTTAACAAACTGCTTGTGAAACTTGTGTTTCTTCAACTATTGAGGTAAGGAAGTTAGTGGTACATAAGCTTTAACAAGAGGTGGACATTCATCTTTCGATTTTTCAATATTTTCTTGAGATTTTTATGTTGATGTGGCTTTTTCTCAATTTCATTTCCTTCAATTTTCATCTGCTTCTCATTCTTTCTCGGTGTCTTCACGTGTATATTTGGCATTTGAATACCATTTCTGGTAGTTATAACCAATGTTTTAAAACCCGAATCGGACATTGACTCGGGAAAAGGAAAGGGTCAAGGGTAGATGGGTCGAACCGTGGTCGACCCAGTGAATTAAATAAAATTATAAAAAAAAAATAAAAAAATCAGGTAATAGGAATTGGGAGTAATAATTTTTTTTTAATTTAAAATTTTTAATATTATTTTTAAGACATTAAATATATATATATTTTTTTATCTAAAATTAGATTTTTTTAACATAAAAATTAAATAAGCACAAGATATAAAATATTATAACAATAATATTTTTTAATTTTAGAATTACCAATTCGAAGAAAATATAAACTAATTGTTATTGATTATATTTATTATGGTATAATTTATTTCAAAACTTTAAATATTAAAAGTATTTTAACCCATAAAAAATAATTCTAAAATTATTAAACTAACAATGAAATATAAATAGTTGGAGAATTGAATAAATAAAAGAGTATGAAAAGAAAAAACAATTTTGAAAATAAATGGGTTGTCTTTTAAAAAAAAAGGAAGATGATGAAAGACAGTATATCCAATTAATTGAAATTCTTTAATTAATAATTAGACGTTGATGAATGACATGTACACTTTGTGTTTTTGGCTTGACCGAAAGTACTACCTGTTTTGTTAATGCAGCTATTTGAGCATTATTAGTAGTGGCAAGAGCATATGTCTCATGTACCACTGCTACTTTCTTGTGAACTACTCGATCAACTAAGAACATGGTGTGTGTTTTTGCTACAAATTCCAGCAAATCCCAAGCTTGATCGATATTTTTATTGATGATAGACCCATTTACTGATGAGTCTACTATATATTTGTATCGAGTAGTCGGTCCAATATAAAACATTGTACCTGTAAGCCCTTCTTGTACCCATGATATGGACATTTTCGAAGAAACTCTTTGAATTTTCACCATGCTTCATGGAAGTTTTTCCCTTCCTACTATTGAAATATAGAGATCTCTAGCTTCATCTTGGCTACCTTAGTAGATCAAAAATATTTGTTGTAGAATTTCTTAGCCAAGTCGTTCCAAGTGGTGATGCTAGATTCTGGATATAGATAAATCGAAGGACTACAATTATTCTTGAAATATTATTTTGGGTAATTATATTGGCACCACCCATTTTGTTAATCACGCCACACTTTTCATATTTCCTGAATTAACCACAATTAAATTGATTAAAATAACCACCCATTATATTTGGTTTTCTTATTTTACATTCTTATGTACACTACATCTTCGTCGGTCAAGCTTTGAGAGGCATCGCCTAGCTCGAAGCTGGAGCTGCACTCCTCCTCATGGGTTCGGTCGAGTTCTAGAGCAAAAGATGGGTCGACTTCTTCAACCTGGAATCTCAATCTGTTGAGTGGGCTACTCCATGGTCGAGAACTACAGAAAACTTTGCCAATGCAACCGACGAACAAGGCTACCCGGGAGGCAAATTCTTTGATCTTTGGGCTTTGCCGGTACACTCAATAATGGAGTTTATATCCATGATACGGAGAAGCTTGAAAGACTGAAGCTTGCTGAAATTTAAAGGGAAGACACCCTCTGGAGGCTTGGAGCTCTTTGCTATCTATTGAAGTGTTGTCCTCAACTCTCAAGATACTTAACTTGATCATATCATTTGTTAAGAGAGTTTATTCTATTGTAAAAAAAAAAAAAAAATTCTCAAATTGTATTTTGTTAATGGTTTTGAGATCCTTGTGAAAACTTGATTGTAAATGATAGGTGCTCCTTGTTGTAAAGTCACCTAAGGATAAGTGCTCCTTATTTAAGTCACTTAAGGATTCGATACTCCTTGTTGAAAGTTATCAATATAGTGGATTTCGCCTTGCTCATGACGGAGAGCTTGGTAACGGAGGACGTAGATCACATTGGTTGATTGAACCTTCTTAAATCATCGTTTGCACTTTCTTATCCCTTTTACTTACTTCCATTACACTTGTATTTATTTCTTATTTCATATTGTGCAATATCCTTTTATTGTAATATTTGGTAAATTGTCTAAGTTTTTTTATCCATATCTTTTTATCTTGATAAGTTTAGTGCTCCTAATCATTTATTGTTCATAATTGGTTAATTGTATCAAACTTAAGAGTATTTATCCAAAAAGTTTTGTAAAACCAATTCACCTCCCTCTTGGTTACTTTATCTTGGGTTATCAAACCTTGCTTTTAGCATTGCATGCATTCTCTTATTGTCCAAGGGCAGGGCTAGTGGAAAAGAAGGCTGCCTATCCAAGTCAAGTTCATACCATTTAGTCTCAAAGATAAAAGAATATGAGGAAAATGTGAAAATATCTAAAAAAAAGGGGAAAATCTAGTAAGATAATTTCTGGGAATTGTGTGAATCTATCAATCCAAGCCAAGTTCATACCCTTCTTCTAATCTAAAGGGGAACATCTAGTGAGATAACTTCTGGGGATTGTGGACATTGCCACAACATTGAAAAAGTCGGCAAGCCGGATTTGAGAAAATGCACTTTTAATAGATATTTATCGGTCTTATTGTGCACTATGGTGACAAATCAATAAGTCAGGACAAGCATCTGGTTTTGACAGTATGTGAATGATTAAAGGTTGCTCGGATCACATATGCACATTAATCAACCTAATTATGTACGTGGTGGACTGTACACTGTCAGATGTATCTATCTCAACAGATGCCAATAGTGCTCAGACATGTCTTAGGTACCTAGATGCATCTAGTTTTTTCATTCATATACTTTCGATATTTTTTCTGAAAAATCTTTATTTAAGCCAGTATATTGTGGGATAATGTGTGCTAATTTTGTAGAATAAGTCAGTTAATTTTGGGGCTCAATTTTTGGTAATTTATTTGTTACCTAATTCTTGAATTATTCTGTTTCCGTACATATCCTAATTTTTGAAGGAAATGAGACTGGTAGGAAGTAGGATTCTCAAGATATATCTTTCTCTACAAGGAATGCAATTAAAAATCTCTTGAAATTTTAATCACAGTAAAAAGAGAAATGGATCCTGATTTAGTGAATTCATCCCTCTCTAATTTGACTTTCAGCAACTGCCCGTGAATACCAAAAGGTAAGCCGTAAGCCCTTTCATGATTATTCCTTTTTTTGCCCAAATTTATGTAAGCAAGATAGAGAATGTATTTTCGAAATAATGTGCCATTTTAGTTTTAATATTTTAGTGACTCCTTAGAGTTTTGCATGATTACTGCATTCGATCTCCCAAATATTTTCAAAAAGTAAACAATGAAAAGTGACGAATGAGCTTTAATTTTATCCTAGAGTAGTTACTTACCTTAAAAAAATCATATATGTTTTGTTAAGAGATTATCACGGTTAATTTTCTCGAAAACAATTCCTATAATTCTATTTTAATTTTGATTTGGTTATAATGGTATTAGTTAAAAAATTAACATTAACAGATTTTATGACTATGAGAACACAAAGTTTTATGTTTTTTGTTTCGAGATTTTATTAACAAGAAAATGGCGGAGCTTGGAATTCAAAGAGACCCTGAGAAATGTAAAGAAAAATTTGAGAATGTGTACAAGTATCGCAAAAGAACTAGAAGGTCGATCTTCAAAATCAAATGGCAAAACTTATAGTTTTTTGATCAATTACAAGCTCTTGAACGAATGAATGGTTAGAATAATATGTATTAGAAGCATTCAATGCAAATTTTCAATGTTAATATCAACTTTTTGTTACTAATGCATAATAAATAAATTTTTGATAATTTCTTTAATTTTGGAAATAGAATTATATATATATATATATATATATATATATAACACAATCCTATTGTCATTGGCGTTATTGTATTCATTTGTATGGCTATTTTTTTATTAGTTATTCTTTACATTACATCATCTTCATTACTTTATGTTGTAATCGCAATCATAGCTATTAGAAAGAACTAATTCATGAATGTGCTATTGTCAATCAATTGTGACCCCCTTCAACTTTGGAGTATAGACAAAAATAGACACATGGTCTGTAGCAAGTCGAGAAGCTGAGGTATTAGTTAGTTTATATGAGAACTCTGCCTTCTCCTCATCTCGCGGTGCCTTTATGAAAGAAAACAAATCCCCTAAAGGTATCATGTCTATTTCTTTTTCCTACAATTTTCTTTTGATAAGTTAACATTATGTTTTTGGGTGTATTTTGGAGCAGGCATTGAATGTAATTAAAACATCTAGCAAAGCTTCAAATTCATGACTATATTCCACTTTTAAAGGATATTTTGGGTGGTTGTTGTTGCTACATTTCATGTTGATTATTGTATAATTTTTTTGGGTGATATGACTTATTAACATGTGAATGTAATCTATTAGAGTATTGAAATGGGGCGATGGGTACTATAATGGTGACATTAGAACAAGAAAAATGGTTCAAGCTAAAGAATTGAATGCGGATCTTCAAATTTTTTTTTTTGAACATGTGATAATACATTTGGGAAATATTGTGTTTGTGAATCTATTGATTTCAAGAAAAAACCACTAGAGAAATACATTCAGATAGTGACATTTGATGGACATTAGTTTTAGTTTATGGGTTTTGTGAATTTGAAATAATTTTTTATTTTTAATTTAATTTGTATTTCATAAATATTTACAGATCAATAATGAAGAATATTTCGTATTTTAGAATTTAGCCTTTTCTTTTCAAGTTTTAGTTTTTATATTTTACTTCAAATATTTTGTATATATCTAATACCGTGCATCACACGGGTGATAGAACAAGTTGTCTGTATATTATTTATAATATTATTATTCTTTTGCCTGTGTATATATTGTCCCCACATACCTGATTGTGTCCTATCAAAAGTTTCCCCCAGGGCATATCTCCGAGTGGTAAAGGGGAGGGCTAATAACACGCTCAGCACGATCGGGTGCAGGGTTCGAATCCTGAAAATGTATTTGGCTCTGTGGCAAGCGAGAGTTACCACCACTCGTGAGAACCTTCAGTACCTTCCACCCTGACCTCTGGGAGGCATATCCTACGATTTACCACTCGAGCCAATAGCTCAGGGCAGGGTCGGTTCAAGCCCTCACGGTTTGGGTTAAACCTTTTTTTTTTCCTATCAAAAGTTTATTATTTTGTTGAGGCCAGCTCCACTTTTCGTGTTACCTACGCAGCCCATAACCCCTTCCCCAGATGAAATGACTAAACAGAACACACAGCAAATAGAGGTGCGGGTATAGAGGACAGCGTCAAATTTCAATTTTTCTTTTTCCCAAATGACCCAGCCCTTCGATGGCAATGCTAGGGATGTCAAACAAGCTGAGCCGGGCCGGGCCGGGTCGGCCCGTTTGACCATGGCTCGTCCGAGCCCACGAGCCGAACTTGGATCGGCTTCCTGGGAAACGAGCCGTGGGCTCGTCCGTACGAGCCTGACATGCCAGCTCTCTTTTTTTTTTTTTTTTTCAAACGGGTAACGACTGGAATAATTGAAAATATAAAAAATTAAATAAACCCTCCTCCTTTAATCCGGGCTTGGGACCGGCTACATTTAATTTCTCGTAGACGGAGTTAAAATTGTACACGAACAAAATGTTACGTGTACATTTTTTTTTATTTGAAAGAAAGAATTAAAAATACCGAAAAAGAAAAATGCATATATTATTTATAGTATAATTGTAAGGATAATAATTAATAATATAAAATAATTTACTCACCAATACGATTGTTTTTCGAATTCCTCTGCCAGAATTTCACTTATCCTGTTTTGTAACATTTTCTCCACAAACTTCCAATCCTTCAAATACATTAAGGCCTCCAGTATATTTTCTTTAAGTCTTTACCTATATTCAGATAACACTCTTCCACCTACACTAAAAGCAGCCTCCGATGCTACAGTTGATACCGGATGTGCTAGTAGATCTCGTGCAATCATAGAAACAACTGTGTATTGACGCTCGTTTAGTCTCCACCACTTAAGAATGTCAAAATTATTTCTATCGTCCTCGTCTAACATGCTAAGAAGGTCATGTGAAAAATACCTAGTTAACTCACTTGAAATTTCATCTGAACTATTATATGTACTAGAAGAACTAGAACCACTGGCATGTGTACTAGAAGTTCTCTTCATAGTCATAAGGTAAGAAAGTAAATCACTGTCTTAATTTTGTATCACATTACTGGTGGGAGCAGTTCTTCTAACATTTTTGCCTGAATTTTCGGCATTGAGCTCATACATTTGACATAAACATTTTTCTAAATCTGTACGTATTAAGGGAGTCCCAAAAGTTATTTTTTTTGATATTGTATTTATGGTGTGTTTAGTTCCCTCTAAATTTATTCTAGGGTCCATAATCATTACTAATGGAAATAAAGTGGGTACATTTTCCCAATATTTTCTAAACTTAGTCTCCATTACTAAAATTATTTGCTTAAAAATAGGAAATGTTTTGTACTTGTTAAAATTATTAGCAATGCAATAAAAATGCTTCAACACTAAAGGACTAGTGGGATAATAAACACCAGATAATTCATTTGTAGCATCGTAAAAGGGTTTCAAAAAAGTTTTAACATGAAAAACAAGTTCCCAATCATCAGCTCCCAAATCAAAAATTGGGCCATTTGAGTGGCGACCGTTGTAATACTCACATATTTAGTTCTCATAACCTTGACAATGTTCAATCATTAAATAAGTTGAGTTCCATCTATGTCCTACATCTGTAACAAATGATCGTACTAGCATACCATTTTTTGCACAATGTGCATCAAAAGCTTGTTTTCTAGAATGTGCTATCATAATGAAATTGCAAGCACATATAATTTTTTTCAATTGATTTTCTATATGCTTAAGACCATCTTGAACTATTAAATTAAAAATGTGACACACACAACGAACATGAAACAAGACTCCATCAAATTTAGGATTCATGTGGTTAACTAATCTATCTATTACCGCTTTATTAACAGAAGCATTATCTAGTGTAAAATTACAAACTTTACTATCACAGTTAAATTCTCTAAAAATTGCAAGTAGTACATTGAAAATATTTGTTGCATTATGTGGGTAATTAATAATTTTAAATGTCATAATTCTTTTGTTCATTAACCAAGTATCATCAATGTAATGACAAGTAACACCTACGTAACCTCTATGATTATTTTCAGTCCACAAGTCCGAAGTAAATGATAAATTACCATTATATTTATTTAAAGCATCTATAAAATTTTGTTTTCTCTCGAAATATTTATTAATGCAATTAGCTCGTAAAGTATTTCTAGAAAAGGGTTTGTACCTGGGTTGGAGATACTTTTGAATGAATTCCGTAAATTGTGAACTTTCTACAATTGAAAGCGGGAACTCACCACTAGATACGAACATGACCATCCCTTCTCGAAGCGCTAGTTCTTGGTTGAATACCCAATTGGTTAGACTCGATTGACCAAACTGTAGAGTTGATTAGTTTACTTCAACCGAGCCCGATTTTCGACATGCTTTACAGTGTCGGTTGAGGTGTGTTGTGCCCCCACCTTTCTTCCAAGAGAAAAGTCCTCCGTGAGTTTTACATTGTGCTTTAAATACTGGATTCCCATCAGCGTCTTTGGCCGTTGTTCTAATCAAATCAAAGAAATTCCAGCAGTTCGATATTTTCGTCCTTTTTGGATTTCTGCTGGAGCCTGCCATCGTGCTAACGGAGTTGAATCCATATGTAACAACAACATATTCATCAATAATGTCATCCAAATTAAAAGGAGTTCTATTATCTATATCTTCGATCTCATTTTCCAAATCCACCAAATTGTCAGGAATTGGAATATCGTTGAGATTGAAAAATTTATCAACAAATTGGCTAGAAGAATAACCATGAGATTGAGAGTGTGCCATTAGAAATAATGAATTTGGAATTGGATATGAAAATGAAAAATGGAATTTGATACAATATTGTATATGAAAACGAAATATTATAGCACTACAAATTAGAATATAACTAGAAGTAGAAGATTTACAAATTGCAATTGAGAATTGAGAGTTGAGACTTGAAACTTGAGAGAATTGAGATTGGTTTGTGATCCAAATCAAGAAAAAATGGGTATATTTATGGGTAAAAAGAAAAGAATATATATATATATATATATATATATATATATATATATATATATATATATATATATATAGGCCAAACAGTCTTGTGATCGTTTGGGCCTCAAATGGTCACAAGACCGTTTGGCCCGTTCGGCTCGTGAGAATGAGCCTCTCACGAGCTTCGGTTCGTACGGACGAGCCGAAATGGGTCGACTCCCATTTTCGGCCCGTTTAGTTGTTCGTTGGACTAGTCCACGAACTGGTCCAAGAACTTCACGAGCCGAACCCGAACTGTCCAATACCCAAATTTTTTGTCCGGTCCAAGTTCAAGTTCGTTTTTTCACGAGCAGAACCAAACTTTTAACGAATGGAACCGAGCCGAACTCCCGAACTGTCCAACTTGTTTACCACCCCTAGGCAACGCTCAGCCATGGAAACACCGGTGCCCGCGAACCGCCGCACCGTCTTCTTCCATGGAGTGCGTCTGTACAGCAGATCCCAGTGGCGTCTCTGACTGTAGTGTTGTCCGACATTTTTCATCATTTTCTCCCCAATTTGATCGCACCCTACCAATGCCAATGGAGTTATTTTTTTCCCAACGATTGTTTTGCTTCTGTATTATCATACTGATTTCCTGTTGCATTTGGTTTCCCCATATCGACTATTTCTTGCTTAACAGATTTTGCCTTTTATTACATGCCATCTCTTGGCGGGATAATTTGTTGGGATATTTTGTATATAGTGACGCCAAAAGAAATAGAATTTTTTATATATGAAATCTGTGCCGATAAATGGACGGAATAACGACACGGAAAATAAGAAGGAAAAGAAATGGACAAAGTCGAGGCAAGTGTTGAA
Organism: Ligustrum vulgare; assembly: GCA_963555705.1. Taxonomy (NCBI): domain Eukaryota; kingdom Viridiplantae; phylum Streptophyta; class Magnoliopsida; order Lamiales; family Oleaceae; genus Ligustrum; species Ligustrum vulgare. Next base: position 43,684,970 of record OY743187.1, on the reverse strand, counting down.
CACTTTGTCCTTAAGTTGGATTTGCCCCGAAAAGGTGCCAACGTGTTATGGCAATCGACTCCCAAGATATAACAAATTGAACTTGTGTTTGTAGCACTCCAAAACACAAGTACAACGAACCAGAATTTTGACTTATGTACTCCAAGATGAAATGAACAAGAAAAATCAAAATAATGCAACAAAAATACAAGAATTTGATTGAAGAGGAGAGGAGATAATAGTAATTTTATTGCATATCATTGGTGTGGTTTTGGGACACCCCAAGGGTCCTTTTTATAGAATATGAAAGGTTGTGGACGAAGTGGTAGGAGCCAAACTATGCAACATTTTCAAATAATGCAACTCTTCAAAAAGACATACCTTTTCCTGAATAACCGTACGATCGCACGCTTATTTTCAAATCATGCAACTCTTCAAAATTTGTTGCTAATTAATTTTTCGGCATTTATTTTTATTTTGGTTCATGCTCCAGCGAAGAAAATTATGTTTACGCCTTGGTTTTATTAATTTGAGTTCTGTAGCTGGCTCACTATAGTGTGACGTCAATTCTGATATGTTTGATAGCTTCGCCATGGTTTTAATAATCTTGGGTTCTATAATTGGCCCATTATAGTGTCACCATGATTCCTATATATTTGATAGTTTCAATACCTAGTCTTTCAATTAGGTAGTCTGTTAGCCTTTATTCTATGAGGACTGAATTATTGCTCAACTTTGGGATACAAATATTTAACGGGTCCAAAGATTCAGTTACCATTTAATTTTTGTAGGGAAGTTGTTACTTAATGACGAATATTTTAAATAAAGTATTAAGAAACTAAATCCATTGGTTTGGTTTTTTTTTTTTCTTCTATTTCTCTTTTAGTTATTTGTTCTTAAAACTTAACAAGTTTAACATTGTTATTTATTAGATTTAAATCAAATCATTACAATGTCTTTGCCATAGGAGTATCTTTTTTAAGAAGCCGAGCATAAAGAAAAAAAAAAGATCAATGCATAAAATATAATCCAAGAATAAAGAATAATTTACCTCACTTCACGTGCATCATTATTTATACGAGCAATCTCCTTGGTCAGTTTATTTCTTGAACCATATGGGACAGAGCATGAAAAGGATGTTAGTAATATTTATCCGACATCACGCTGTGATTTTATATTAATTTTGTGTAGACAATGTTGCTTATATGTCGACTGTATTATTCTTCTTTGTTACATTTTTTTTTCTTCATTTTTTCCTAATTCCGTGCAGAGAATTTTTACCCAGATTTACAAAGGTTAAGTAGCATATCCACTGTTGAAATAATCGTTGGGTCCTTGATACGCCTCCTAGCTCAGTAAGCTCTCCAAATCGACACCCCGACTTCACCCTCGATCCAACAACAATCACACCTTCGTTGCTACGACGTGAGAAGAACAAGAACAAGAACAACAATTGAGGACTACCAAGCTAGAACTCCAAGAACGGTTGCTCTCTCTTTTCCCTCTTCCTCAATTCAAATTCTCAGCTTCTTGACAAAGGCAAGGGGTTGGGTAGGTTATATTTAGGTTGGGCTAGGGCACCATTAAAATGGGCCAAACAACCAAGACCCAAGTCCAATACATATAACCACATACAATGGCCTAACAAGCAACAAGTCCAAATACCATGTCCATAACCACCACAATTGGACCTTCTAAGTGGGTCACGAGCAACTACCAATTAAGTCGCTTCAAATTATCTCGAGTCGTTATCGAGCTGAACTATCCATCGAGGTGTCGATATATTATTCCCACATCTGTTTTATATCATTACCCGAATTTATTGGGTTTCAAAAAACACAACAAATCTCCACCTTGATACCCAATCAACCTACAAGAAAAACAACACAATGTTTATACTTGCCTAATCAAGGTAATCCAATAAAAATTGGAATCACGGACCTTACCTCGTGTCTCGCACTTGAAACACACACCATACTTACTCCATTTACTCACTAGGACTAAGGTCAATAAATCCAAGCATAAGACATATAATTACAGTAAACAATCAAGAACATACAACACATGCGATGACAAATATAACCATAAGATAATAAAGAAATCTTTTCAAACACTAACACAAAGTTAATCAAATAAAACGGCCAACACATATACACCACAATGCATAAATGACCTCATGAAAAGACCTCACACAATTATCTTATCCCATTCCGTGTATCTCCCTCCTCGAGAACACATATCACACACACCGCCACCTATGCTCACTAGATTGGTCACCACACATGCCTAACTAGCAAACAAAAATAGATCCTAAATCTATGGGATGCTCCTCTTTCAACACCACACTTCTCTCAACCTAAGGGGATAATGGGTCTCCACCTAATAGAAGTGATCTAAGTGTCTCAAACACTCCACCCGGCCAGGATTTTTAGATAGAACATTTATAGGACATTCAAATGACATACTCACCCCCCCGTACATCTCATCAATGCACTATCAGGCATCTACTCCACACATTACCGAAAGACATACTCACACTCACTGCTAATGCATCACAAACCCACCATGCATGCCAACACATTACACGAAGTAAAATCTGATTACACACAAATTCATGCAAGTAACACATATCAAACAAATTGACACGTTACACGAAAAAATGCATCGAATTAAGTAATCACACACATGCAGAAAGGATCACACAGACGTACATACAGCTACATCGAGCACTTATCCCCAATAAGCCTCGCTCAGATCTTTCCTAGATCCAGTGGCACCGTTCACCTCACCTATCTCCCAACACCATCCACTTAATCACATTTTACTACCGCACTAACTAGACCCAAAACCTTGCCATATCACGCTCTAGCAAACCAGATCACCATGCCATCAAGAAAGCCCAAGTGGTATCATCTTACCAAAAAAATGCACAAACACGACATATAACAAATGCAATGACCACAAGCAAAGTATAAGCACGCATCATATAGAATCCAGCCAATTATACTTCCTAAGGTCACAGACATATCTAACTGGCAACAGAACATCTAAAGCATATATATTAAATCGATACAGAAATTAATATATCAAATTTACATAGAATGTATGACACGAATTAAACAAATAATTCCTAGGTCTATCAATAGGCAATGGTTACCAAGTAATGGCAACCCCAATCCTAACGATCACCACACACGATGATCTGCTAGTGCGATAAATAAAAGTTTCAGCCAATTTACCAGAGCGAACTTTTCTAATTTCGTAAATTAGGAGATACGCGAACATCACCGCTTCAGGGACATCACCATACACCCTAAATCCTCCACCGAAATCGTCCAACTTTCAGTACAAAACTCCTAACTAAAATCCATCAGCGCCAACAGCTCCACCTCGACGAGAGTAACAGACTGTCTTCAGACGTCGTCGACGGAATCCTCCCCACGCGCCGCCTCTGGCGTCCCACACTCGGCCGCCCACCGGCTGACGGTCGAAAAAATCAATTTTCACCAGATTGTTCGACTTGACCTCCCAAGTCCGTCGGTGGTCTAAATTTCTCCAGCAGATCAACCATTTGGCCGGAATCAGCATTTTTCAGTCCGCCACCTCTTCTTCTCCGATCAATAACTTCTGTTTCAACCCTCGGATCGGCGTCAAATTTTAGTCGAGTCTTCTCCTCGACAAGCCCTTTCTATGGAGTTGGCTGATCATCAATCAGAGTTCTGGATCGTCCGGGATCTACGTTTCAATTTTCGGTCAGATTTTGATATTTTTTTTTTTTTTTTTGCAGTTTTTCAGCATTCTTCTTCGGCTCCATTTCTGGTCCAATTATCAGCACATTTCCAACCCAAAAGCACGCCCAACGCTTTGATACCATGTTGAAATAATCCTTAGGTCCTCGATACGCCTCCGGGCTCAGTAAGCTCTCCAAATCGATACCTCGACTTCACCCTCGACCCAACAACAATCACACCTTCGTTGCTCCAGCTTGAGAAGAACAAGAACAACAATGGAGGACTACCAAGCTAGAACTCCAAGAACGGTTGCTCTCTCTTTTCCCTATTCCCCAATTCAAATTCTCAGCTTCTTGACAAAGGCAAGGGGTTGGGTAGGTTATATTTAGGTTGGGCTAGGGCACCATTAAAATGGGCCAAACAACCAAGACCCAAGTCCAATACATATAAACCACATACAATGGCCCAACAAGCAACAAGTCCAAATATCATGTCCATAACCACCACAATTGGGCCTTCCAAGTGGGTCACGAGCAACTATCAATTAAGTCGCTTCAAATGATCCCGAGTCGTTATCTAGCCCAATTATCTATGAGGTGTCGATATATTATTCCCATATTTGTTTTACATCATCTCTCGGATTTACGGGTATCAAAAAATCCAAGAAACATCATACAAGGAAAGAAGTGATTAAGCAACATCACAAATGGTAACAGTAAACATTTATATAATTTATATATTTATTTATTTGTGTAATGTTATATTGTTCATATTTCAGTACAAAATTTTAATTCAATTTATGATTTATGATTTAGATGTGCCCATATTGGAGTCATCCTACCCAGACATAAATACTCCTACACAAAGTAATTGAATAGAAAGTAGTAGTACATTATGTAAGTCAAGATATAGAAATTAACCTCATGTTTAGGAGAAGTCCCCAAAAAAATATTACAAATGGTATTTATTTTTACTATATATAATTTTCTTAAATGACACAAAATTTGCCAATCGTTTTGTTGAATGACTTTTGTGAATTGAATTGTTTTTGCAGTCATCCCAAATTTAGACTCATCCCATGCTAATGAAGAAGGCATATCCTCTGTAACACAATTTCCCACAGTCAACAAAAACTTTGCTATACGTAGTGCAAGTTGTATGGTTACACCATCTTTGAATCAAATAAATAGGTCAATTATGCCTGATGGGTCAAGTTCTTCCGGTATTGCCTAAAATGAAGATATTTTAACTGAGTCTTTGTTATTTATTCTGTGTTCATTCCATGAATGCAATTAATATCAGTGCAGCACAAAATTTGTTAAAATCACTTTTTTTCACAGAATCAACGTAACCGATGCCAGTGTATTTGATAGTGGTGGACCTGGTGGTGAGCATTCGTTTATCTTCACAATTTGCCAGTTTATTTCTCTAGCATTTATTGTACAAACACACTCCAATTTTTTTTTCTTTTTTTTAACCGTTAGATGGGACTGTTAAGCAGTTAAGTTTATTCTCCACGTCGTTAATAGTTTATTATTCAAATATTGGATGTGTATTTTCCTTTAATAATCTATTTATTGTCAATGAGTTCTGTTCTTATATCCTAAATGCTTAACATTGGTCTATGTAAGCGTTTTATGTTCTCTATTTTAGGATAAATTTTACAATTTTACGTAATGTTAGTGTTTGTTTTGCTATTATAAAGGGTAATAAGCACAAATGGTCCCCAACCTTTAGATTTCTTGCGAAAATGGTCCCCAACGTTTAGACTTTTGCATTTATACCCTCAGAATCACCAAACGTTGCGAAAATGGTCCCTACCGTTAGATTCCGTTAGTTTTTTCCGTTAAAAACGTGTAAATTGCACAGATGGTCCCTAACCTTAGAGTTTTTTACGATAATAGTCTCTAACATAATAAAGTCACGTTTGGCATTTTTAGTTTGTAACCTCCGAACGTTTGACGTATTTAGTCCCTAACATATTAAGTCTTATACGTTTGGCATATTCAGTCCCTAACATATTAAGTCCCTATTTGAAACCAATTATTTCAAATAATATGATTTGTAATTATAATTTTTTGAAGAATTTGTTGGTAAAAAAATTGAATTTATTTGTAAATTATTTTATTGATAGAATGTGTGGTTAAAAACTAGTTTAAAAAAATAAAATTTATTCCGAATTTCTAAAATGCACAATAAAATATTTAACAAAAATTCACCGCATCAACCTATTGGAAAAAAAATTAATGAATCCATGGAACATAAACAAACAAATACATTGGACATTATTTTAGAAATTGAATAAAAAATATGTTTTTACCAATTCTATTTTCGATTTTGAGAACTGATCAATATCAATTTTCGAAATTTCATTTTTTTTAAAAAACTCATTTTCTTCCACACGTTCTATTAATTTTTTTTTAATTTATAATTAAATTAAAAAAATTATGTTTTAACCAAAATTCTCCAAACTTACTTTTCAAATCGATCGATTATCAAAATCGAAAATCAAAATCGAAAGTAGAATTCATAAAAACATACTTGTTATTCAATTTCTAAAATAATGTCCAATGTATTTGTTTGTTTATATTCCATAAATTTATTATTTTTTCTTATCAATAAGTTGAAATATTAATGCGGTGAATTTTTGTTAAATATTTTCCTGTGCACTTTAAAAATCTTGAATGGACTTTATTTTTAAAATTCGTTTTCAACACACATTCTATCAATAAAATAATTTATAAATAAATTCAATTTTTTTATTTTACTTTTTAACCACAAATTCTTTAAAAATTAAAATTACAAACCACATTATTTAAAACGTAATTTTTTTTTAATTTATGCATAAATTAAAAAAATATTAATAGAACGTGTGGAAGAAAATGAGTTTTGAAAAAAAATGAAATTTCGAAAATCGATATTGATCAGTTCTCAAAATTGAAAATAGAATTGATAAAAATATATTTTTTATTCAATTTCTAAAATAATGTCCAATGTATTTGTTTGTTTATGTTCCATGGATTCATTATTTTTTTTCCAATAGGTTGAAGCGGTGAATTTTTGTTATATATTTTATTGTGCATTTTAGAAATTCAGAATAAATTTTATTTTTTAAAACTTGTTTTTAACCACACATTCTATCAATAAAATATTTTACAAATAAATTCAATTTTTTTAACAACAAATTCTTCAAAAAATTACAATTACAAATCATATTATTTGAAATAATTGGTTTCAAATAGGGGCTTAATATGTTAGGGACTGAATATGCCAAACGTATAAGACTTAATATGTTAGGGACTAAATATGCCAAACGTTCGGAAGTTACCAACTAAAAATGCCAAACGTGACTTTATTATGTTAGGGACTATTATCGTAAAAAACTCAAAGGTTAGGGACTATTTGTGCTATTTACACGTTTTTAACGGAAAAAATTAAGGAATCTAACGGTAGGGACCATTTTCGCAACGTTTGGTGATTCTAATGATATAAATGCAAAAATCTAAACGTTGGGGACCATTTTCGCAAGAAACCTAAAGGTTGGGGACCATTTGTGCTTATTACCCTATTATAAATAAGTGTGAAGGTTGTACTTGCTTCTACTAATTATCCTAAATAGTGATAAATTATTTAGTGATTTTTGCTCAAGGAGTTTTAATATTTTTCTTATTAAGTATTTAATATATGTGGGTAATGAAGTATTTTTCTTATATTTAGTATTGAATGTCTGGGGTAATGAGGAAGAGAAGATGAAGTGTATAAGGGGTTGAATTTTCGTCGCAAGATATTTCTCTCGTCGCACAAAGTGTATAAGGGGTTGAATTTTCGCTCAGCTCTCTGCATGGATAAATCAGTACCACAGATGGCCTAACTATCATAACCGGAGCCAACAATAACACAAGTGCAAATCGAAGGTCTTTATTTGGTTGTAGCGGGGCTTCGGGTCAGGTAGGATAAAAGGATATATTTAGGCTGAGTCGAGAAGGAATTTCGAAAACTAAGTCAATTCAAAATACATGACTTCCTTCACTCTTAATATGAACTTTATTGTTCCCCGCTACCCAACTTTATTCACACTTGAATCTCTTCTTTTCTTTTCTCTCTCTTTTTTTTTTTCACAAGTTGAGTGTTTGACATCCTCAACTACTAATTTTCATGACAAACTTCCTTTTCATTGCTTTTTCTCTTTCGATTTTTTTTTTTTTTTTTCAAATAAAGGATTCAACTTTTTCTCAATCACAAGATAGATTTTCAATCCCTTGAATTTAGTCAATTACACGGCCATCGACCAACACAAGATAATCATTTTCAACTTCTTAGACTTAGACCATAGCACAATCCTCAATCAACAAAAGCTTGCGAATCCCCTCTCCATGGGTTCAAAACAGAGACTATGCGAAAGAAAGGGTATTCATGGCTTGTAATGTGGCATAAAAATTCAAAGAAAGGCTAATGCTCAAACGGGCTTCTAATGGTCCATGTAGCAAGGTAGGCTCTTTTAGCAAGTCAAATTTGGCTTAACCTATTGCCTTTGCTATAATTTGCACTTGAATCAAGAAGCTATAACGGTATGCACAAGAAAGCACATCCAAGCATAACCCAACCATGCAGGACACACATCAAAGAATTACGAGCTCATAAGTATTAAAAACAGCTCTTAGGTTCAAAAGCTCACAAATTATGGTTTTCATGTGTTTTTCCCATCCAATTATGAGTTATAGGTCATTGCTTGATCTTCATTCCAAATCTAAGTCCATTGGTCGAGGATAACGGTTAAAAGTATTCAAACCATGACTACTCACAAAAGTATAATCATTTCTGATGGAATTGGGACGCTCAGGGTCATATATGAAGGGATAATACGTTTATTCCTGTTTGGGTTGACTATGTTGTAGACATCTGACAATTTTTCTTTTCATTTTCAACCTATTGTGCAGTTTTGGGCGAGATCATCTCTATGTGCTCAATTAATATCCAATTATGCAATGATTTTTTTTTCAAAAAAAATAAACCAAAAGTGGGGTTGCTTCCTATCAAAGTATGGTTTAGGACCTAAGTAGCATAGATAGGTGGCAAAAGTAGATAACAAGATTAAAATGGGTGCTCACTCAACATGAATTTAATGTTTCGACTACAGAAAGAGGATAAAGACATTAAGCTCACAATCAATTCCCCCCCACACTTAGACAAAACAATGTCCTCATTGTAAAGCAAAACAATAAAAGGGAAAAAAAATATCATACCTTGAAAACCTTGTGAAGAGGGATGGGTGTGATGGTGGAGAAAAAAAAAATGAGCCGTTTAACGTTTTTGAAATAGGACAGACTTACGGTCGTGAAGGTGTTACTTACGGCCGTAAAAATGTAATCACGGCCGTAATTAGGCCTCTGGATAAAACACTGGGATTGAGTTACGGCCGTAAAAATGTAATTTACGGCTGTAACAAGGCCACTGGAATTTTTTTTTTTTTTTTAAGTGAAAGAAATGACTAAAAATGAACCAAAATGAAAATATGAAAATAAAGAGTCGAGGAGATAAAGAAACTCCCCTCTCGGGTTGCCTCCCGAGCAGCGCCTTTGTTTACTGTCGTTGGCTCGACAGGTTGTTTCCTCCTTCAACCGGGATTAGGTGGATTACCAAAGCTCAATTTCCTCTTCATGCTCTTCGTTAGTGCCTGCAAAGTAGGGGGAAACTTCTCATCAGCTACTGGTAGGGCGGTACAAAAGTTTTCACCTTGTTGTGATGGCTTTGGACAATCATTAAGCTCAGCAACAGTTTCCTGAAATGGAGAATAACTCACAACAGTAGAATGAACTTTGTTAGCATCATTAATGTGTTTCATGGAGTCATAAATATTGAACTTAACAATTTCATTATCAAACTCCATGGTAAGTATACCATCACTAACATCTATCTTAGTTTTCGATGTTTTTAGGAATGGTCTGCCTAACAAAATAGGAGTGGGGTTTGGAGAGTGATCATCATTCATGTCTAACACATAAAAATCTGCTGGAAACACTAAACCCCCTACTTGTACTAAAACATCTTCAACTACCCCATCCGGATATGCATTGGAACGGTCGGCTAGTTGAATGATAACACTAGTTTCAGTCATTTTAGCGAGTTTCAATGAAGTGTACGTAGATCTAGGCATTACATTTATAGATGCTCCTAAGTCTATCAAAGCACGATCTATCCTAGTGTTACCTATTTGACAGGGTATGGTGAACATACCTGGATCCTTGCACTTTGGAGGCAATTTTCTTTGAAATAGTGCAGACACGGATTCACCCATTCTTACCATCTCATTTACATTTAGCTTTCTCTTATTGGTGCACAGATCCTTCAAAAACTTTGCATATCGGGGAACTTGTTTGATGGCATCTAATAGTGGAATGTTGATTTCCACTTTCCTGAACATCTCCAGTATATCCTTTTCCTTGCCCTCCTTAGTCGCTTTTGCTAACCTGCCAGGAAAAGAAGGTGGAGTCAATTTAGCAATTAAGTTAAAGTTGGATTTTACCTGCGGGTTTTGCGAAGTGCTGTTTTTCTTTCCAACCCCTTCCTTTTCATCTTCATCCATTTCAGGTGCAGCCGGTTCCAATTGCGGACCCTCAATTTCCTTTCCGCTCCGGAGAGTTATAGTGCTCACGTTTTTGGGATTCACCTCGGGCTGTGATGGTAGCTTCCCTCCAGATTGTGCCTCCAATCTATTTATGGCAATGACCATTTGACTCATTTGATTTTCCAGATTTTGAATGCTTGACTTGGTATCCTGTTGGAATTGCATCGTGTTAGTAGCCAACGTCTTAACCACATCTTCAAGAGACATACCTGCATTTTGAGGTTTTTGTTGATATTGCCCCTGCGGTTGGAAAGTCCCTTGCTGCTGGAATTGTCCTTGTGACGTGTTTGGAGCAAAACCTGGGGGTTTGTTATTTCCGTAACTCAGGTTGGGGTGATCTCTCCACCCGGGGTTGTACGTGTTTGAATATGGGTTGTACTGTTGCCTTTGAAATGGAAACCCTTCTGCGGCCTTTACCTGTTCATTGTTTTCTTCTTGCAATACCGGACATGTATCCGTTGGATGTCCAAAGTTCGAACAGATTCCACAGGCTTTGGCTTGCTTCGAATTCCCTACAGCAAGCTGCTTAACAAGATTCGTCAGTTCATGTAATTGACCTTCAATATTGGAACTATGTACCTCGTTCACTCGGCGGACTTGGGAATCTCGGGTTGAATTGAATTGCTGAGTATTTTCTGCCATATTAGAGATTAAAGCTCGCGCTTGTTCCGGCGTCTTGTCCATCAGTTCTCCTCCACTTGCGGCATCTATTATGTTTCTATCCATCGGTGCTAAGCCTTCGTAGAAATACTGCACCAGGAGTTGCTCACTGATTTGGTGGTGGGGGCAGCTCGAAATGAGTTTCTTGAAGCGTTCTCAGTACTCATATAATGTCTCGCCGTTTCTTTGGCGAACCCCGCAAATCTCCCTCCGAATTGTCCCAGCCCTAGATGCAGGGAAGTACTTCTCTAAAAACAACCTCTCATATCATTCCATGTGGTGACTGATCCAGATGGTAGACAGTACAACCAGTCTGTAGCGGCATCCTTCAATGAGAATGGGAAAGCCCTCATCTTGATTTGCTCCTCGGTAATACCCGTGGGTCTCATGCTATCACATACCAGGTGGAATTCCTTGAGATGTCTATATGGATCTTCACCGGCATGTCCCCGAAAAGTAGGTAGAAGGTGGATCAACCCTGATTTTAGCTCAAAGGTTCGTCCTTCCTCCACCGTCGGAAATGTGACGCACAATGGTTGTTGAACGACATCCGGAGTGGCTAGCTGCTTAAGAGTCAAATTGTTGTTGTTAGCTGCCATTGTTTGTTGTGCTGCTCTCCTTTGCTGTCGAAAAGTCCTCTCAATTTCTGGGTCAAGATAAAAAATTTCACAATTAGTTGATCGAGTTTTAAGCATATAAGCAAAGAAGCACAAATAATTATTAAATGAAATATATATATATTTTTTGAAAAGTTATATAAATAAAGTGAAAATAAAATAAATGCAGAAAAATAAAATTCTAATCGATTAAACACTAAATTGGTTAACCGTTCCCCGGCAACGGCGCCAAAAATTTGATGCCTGTCGCAATGCACCAAAATAATAATTAAATTCCTTGTTCACTATTACTAAGAATATAGCAGTGGAAGCAAGGGTCGATCCCACGAGGAACGGGAACTAACTTAGTGTCATGTCAATTAGAATCGTAAAGGGGGTTTTTGTTTTGAATTGTTTGTAAATGATTTAACTAATAAAATAAAGCAATTAAAATGATTGAAATAAATATCAAATGTTGACGAGTCCTAGTTCTCAGGTTCAGTTGTATTCTGTCACAATGTTATCACTTTCCAAGTAACGCGAGTTCAATTTCTTCTTTGATTTATCACCCGTAAATAGTTAATTAGCTCTAACTATTCCGATTCTCCCTTAATTGCATTTAATTAGAATAAGCTCTCTAATCAAACATTAGCCATTGAATAACCTAAAACAAGCTCTTTAGATTTAAGACAACAACTATATAATGGTTGAGAAGAATTAGGGTGAATTAGGTTATCAATCACACAAGCTCGTGACAATTAACCTAAGTTGGAATTCTCTATGAAAATTATTAAATTTCCACTTGCTACTATGATTTGAACAACAAGACGATTACGGATCCAATCATTCAAAATAGCAAATCTCAATACAACAAATTAAATGATAAGGCCTTAATCAAATAAAGAATTGCATTGATTGACTAAAAAACGCATAAGAATCCAACAAATCAAAGTAAAGAATTTAGAACTACGTTAGTAGTTTGGAAAAGCAATAACAAATTGATATGAAATACAACTTCCCCTTCGAACTAGGTATGGAGCTTAGCCACTCAAAGCCATGAAAAATTCTGGAAGTTTCTTTTCTTGATTCGCCTTCTCGAGTCGCTTAATTTTTCTTCCAATCTCCAAGCAAGCCGCTCCCTCTTTCAATAATTATTTCCCACTTTTTTCTGTCATGAGAACCCCTTTTTATAGCCTCAATTTCGTGCCCTAGCTTTGGGACCAAGAAATCCAAAATTATGGAAATAATTGAAATATGGAAATTTTTGACTAGAATAGTTACGGCCGTAACTTTCCATTTACGGCCGTAATTGGGTTTCTGCGTATTTTTCACAAAGTGAGGTTACGGCCGTAACTTCTTATTTACGGCCGTAATTTGGGTTCTGCTGATTTTCTACTTTTGAGGTTTACGGCCGTAAGGATATGTCTCACGGCCGTGAAGGCGTTTATGCTGATTTTTGCACAACGATATGAAAACGTTTACGGCCGTAACTATATGTATCACGGCCGTAACGTATTTGCACCCAAGGTCCTCAATTTTCGATTTTAAGCGCATTTTGGTCATTTTTCCTTCTTTTCTCTTCCTTTGTGATCCTATACAATATAAAACATAAAATGCATTAATAATACTTAGATAGAATCACATTATGGCATTTTCAAGGATATAAGTGTATAAAATAAACGTTAATATAGCACTTATCATGTGGCTTTTGTAAATCTTGCAAGACTCTAAGGTTGAAGTTTGAAGTTTACTAAAGTTTTTGTAATTCAATAGGAAATTGTGATTGAGAGCTCAACTTTCTTAAGATTATTAATCCAGTAATTTATTTTGACATTCAATTTCAGACATGCTTATCTCTTCTAGAGGGGATTGCTTCTATGGTTGGGTTGATTCCTATGATGATTGATCATTACAGAAATTTGGTAAGACCTTTTTAGTCTAATAGCAGACTGTACATTTATGCTGCAAAATTCATGTTAAGAAGTGCTCAAAGCCTTAATTTTTTTTCATAAAAACTGAATTTGGTTGATGAAGAAACTAATAAACAGAATTTGATGACAAATGCCCTATTTAATAGGCCAACCTATAGCAAACATAATCTAGGATTAGGTTGCCACCATATTTCTTTATGTCACACTTCGTATGTATGCTTCGATTTCATTAGTTCTTGCAAATATGGTCTTGGAAATGGAATGCATAAGACTTCATTATATATGCTTCGATTTCATTGTGATTTTACAGTGGCCCTCCCCATGTATCCCTCCGTACATACTCTTCTTTTCACCCAACACACCCTATTGGCTTAAGGAAACTAGATCTGATTATTTTCTTGATTCGGCTAAGTACCTAACTAGAGCTATAGAAAGGAGGTGAATATAGTCGACTTAATTGAAAATGGGAATGAAGGGATTTTGATGAAATCTATAGATTTGAATAGCTTTTTGTGGAGTAAAAGTATTGGAAGGGAAACAGTGGCAATAGTGGAGTTTTGTTGTATTTTTATCCTGTATTTTGGTATGTATGTTGAATCGTCTTCCTCAGTAAATATGAAAAAATGGTTTGCTGATAGGGAGGAAACCGTGTTGGGAATTAGGACGCAACTAATCCCGCCCAGGATCGATGTGACACAAATAAATTGGACTGAGAAAATATAAATACGCAAAAATAAAATGCAAATACGAAACACAAAGATTTACGTGGTTCAGCAATTTGCCTACGTCCACGGACCCACACCAATATATTTCACTAACTCGGAAAAATGAGGAGTACAAAAATACTACACTGTATTTTTATCTGCCTATGCAAAGGCTATTCTCTCCAACTCACTTTTCTCTCTATTTTGTGAACACCTCTTGATTGTGTTACTCTTCTACACAAGAAGACTTTATGTTGTGGTGGTGTATTACAAGTGAATTTTAGCCTTCTATTTATAGGCAAAATTCACAAGCATGCATGACAAATTTTCAACAAAATTAGGCCACATTTTAGCTCCATGTCTTTTGTCAAAAGTTGGCTCCTTTTGACTAGCTTTTGTCTTCCAATTTCAACAAAATTAGGCCACATTTTAGCCCCATTTTTCAACAATCTCCCACTTGGGGACAAATGTGGCTTCCCCTGAGATATCTCCTTCTTGCAACTCCTTGTGAAATATGGTGTGAGTCATTTCCTTTGTCTTCACTTCAGAAGACCAATTGAAGCTGAGCACAGCTCCAATTTTTCCTTTGTTACTGTCTTGGTCATCATGTCGGCTGGGTTCTTGCTACCCTGGATCTTCTCTAGTGTTAATACTTCATCCTCTAGAAGAGACCTGATGAAGTGATAACGGAGTCCAATGTGCTTGGTTCTAGAATGAAATGCTGAATTCTTTGCCAGATGTATCGCACTCTGACTATCACTGTGCAAAACATTCTTCTCCTGACTGAATCCCAATTCTGCCAACAAACCCTGTAACCAGATCATTTCTTTGCTAGCCTCGGTTACTGCCACGTACTCTGCTTCTGTAGTGGATAGAGCAACAATCTTCTGTATCTGCGAAATCCAGCTAACTGCAGTAGTACCTACTGTGAAAACATAACCAGTAGTACTTCTCCTGCGATCTACTTCGCCAGCAAAATCTGCATCTACAAAGCCTTGTAGAGTCACATCGCCTCGTCCAAAGCATAAGCATCTATCAGTAGTTCCCCGTAGATATCTTAATATCCACTTTACTGCTTCCCAATGCTGCTTTCCTGGATTTGCCATAAACCTGCTCACAACTCCCACTGCATGAGCAATATCTGGTCTGGTACAAAC
Organism: Ligustrum vulgare; assembly: GCA_963555705.1. Taxonomy (NCBI): domain Eukaryota; kingdom Viridiplantae; phylum Streptophyta; class Magnoliopsida; order Lamiales; family Oleaceae; genus Ligustrum; species Ligustrum vulgare. Next base: position 43,669,587 of record OY743187.1, on the reverse strand, counting down.
CATGGCATACATCAAACTTCCAATGGCTGAGGCATATGGTATTTTAGCCATGAAGTTTATCTCGTCCTCTGTCTTAGGACTCTGATCACTAGATAGACGGAAGTGATTAGCTAGTGGCGTGCTAACAGCCTTCGCACTGCACATGTTAAATCTCTGCAGAACTTGACTAATGTACTTGGCCTGAGATAACTGCAAGATACCCTTCTGCTTATCTCTGAAAATCCTCATTCTGAGAATCTGCTTCGCTGCACCCAAGTCCTTCATTTCGAATTCTGCTGACAGCTGCATCTTTAACTTCTTGATTTCGTCCATATCTGAGCCTGCTACTAACATATCATCGACATAAAGTAGCAAAATTATATAACTGGACTCGAATCTCCTGAAGTAGCAACAATGGTCAGCATTACATTTGAAGTAGCCATTTTTCTGCATAAATCCGTCGAACTTCTTGTACCACTGTCTCGGGGCTTGCTTTAAGCCATACAGGCTCTTCTTCAATTTGCAAACGAGCTTCTCCTTTCCTTTGACTGAGAAGCCTTCTGGCTGCTGCATATATATTTCCTCCTCAAGGTCACCATGGAGGAAAGCAGTTTTTACATCTAACTGCTCCAAGTGCAAACCCTCTGCTGCAACAATACTCAAGACTGATCTGATTGTTGTCAGCTTCACAACTGGCGAAAATATTTCCGTGTAGTCAATTCCTTCTTTCTGCTGGAAACCTTTGACCACCAACCTCGCCTTGTATCTCTTTGATCCATCATGTTCCTCCTTGATTCTGTACACCCACTTATTGTGTAGAGCTCTCTTTCCTGTAGGTAACTCGGCTAGTTCCCACGTCTGGTTAGAGATGAGAGACTTTATCTCATCTTTCATTGCAAGCTCCCACTTGCCAGAATCACCGACCTGACATGCCTCATGATAGCATTCAGGTTCACCTGCATCAGTAAGTAACATGTAGCTCATGTACTTTCTATTTGGAACATGAGGTCTGGTTGACCTTCTAAGAACAGGGACTGGAGACTGTGATGCATCAGTCTCTAGAACAGGCTCCTGTAACTGCAGATCCTCCTCTGTCTGCTGCGACGTACTACTTTCTGGAGCATCATCCAACTCAACATATGTTGGACCATCATGTAATGTGTCATCGGACTGCACTGCATTTCTGTCCTTGTACATAACCTTCTCGTTGAATATGACATCCCTGCTTCTGATGACCTTTCTGTTCTGGTCATCCCATAAGCGGTAGCCGAACTCATCTCCGCCATATCCAATGAATGTGCACTTTAGTGATTTGGAGTCTAGCTTGCCCCTTGCCTGATCACTAATATGTGCATATGCGACACATCCAAAAACTTTCATGTGGGAAAGTTTTATTTCTTTTCCGCTCCATACTTCCTCCGGTATCCTGTACTCCAACGGTACCGAGGGTCCTCGATTGATCAGGTACACCGCTGTGTTGACTGCTTCTGCCCAAAACTGTTTGGGCAAGCCTGCATGTAACCTCATGCTTCTGGCTCTCTCCGTTAATGTCCGGTTCATACGTTCTGCAACTCCATTTTGCTGTGGAGTCCCTGGCAACGTCCTCTCCATTTTGATGCCATTCTGGTAACAGAACTTCTTGAACGCCATATCCGTATATTCTCCTCCGTTATCGGACCTCAGCTTCTTTACTCGCAATCCTGTTTCATTTTCCACCATGGCTTTCCACTTCTTGAACACATCGAATACTTCGGACTTGTGTCTCAAGAAATAAACCCACACTTTTCTCGAGTGGTCATCAATGAAAGTCACAAAGTATGACTTTCCGCCAATGGATGAAACTGCGGTTGGTCCCCAAACGTCTGTGTGGACTAACTCAAGTTTCTCTTGCTTCCGAGTTCTGCCACTAATGTTGAAACTCACCCTGGTCTGCTTCCCAAAGATGCAACTCTCGCATAAGTCTATATCAGTAGACTGAAGCTCTGGTAGTTTCCCCTTTGCATGCATATACTTGAGTCCCTTCTGACTCATATGCCCAAGTCTCTGGTGCCACAAGTTTGGGCCCTCCTTGCTTTTAGCAACTGCAATTGTCACACAAGCATCCACCGTTGTGTAGAGGGTGCCAGTATCCTTGCCTCGAGCGATAATCATGGCGCCCTTGGTGATCTTCCAGTTATCACCAGAGAAGGTGGTGACATGTCCTTCTCCCGACAATTGCTTGACGGAGATCAAGTTCTTCCTCAATTCTGGAATATGTCTCACGTCCTTCAGCTTCCACACAGATCCATTGATCTTGATCTGTACATCACCCTTTCCGACCACGTCACACGGTTGATCATTACCGAGATAGACTCTACCAAAATCACCCCGCGTATAGTTTACAAAAAACTCCTTGTTTGAGGTAGCATGAAAAGATGCTCCGGAATCAATCACCCAGTATTCCGTTTTTCTCTCCAAAGAGCATATCAAAGCATCGTCCGCTTCCTCTTCCACAACATTGACTTCTGTCCTGTCCTCCTTTTCTTTTGGAGGTGTTGTGCACTGATTTTTGTAATGACCGGTCTTGCCACACTTCCAACATTCCACAACCTTTGTCTTGTTGGAATTGTTTGGATTTCTGGACCTCGATCTGCCACTTCTGAATTTACCGTTACCCCGCCCATTTCCTCTGTTGGAACTTCTGCCTCTGCTTTCCACGTTCAACGCCGATCCTGAAGTTGAGGCACCTTCTGATTGTCGTCTGATCTCCTCCGTTAAGATCATGCTTACGACATCATCGAACTTCAATTTTGACTTTCCGGCAGAGCCACTAATTGCTGTGACTGTACCATTCCAGCTGTCTGGCAACTGCCCAAGAATTAACAGAGCTCGAACTTCATCACTAAAAGTGATTTCGACTGTGTTTAGCTGGTCCGTCACTTCATTGAATTCATTTAGGTGCTCCCCAAATCTTCCGCCTTCGGCCATCTTCATATTGAACAGCTTTTTAATTAAGTGGACTTTATTTGCTGCAGATGGCTGTTCGTACATGCTAGAAAGGGCTGCCATGAGAGACTCTGTCGTCTTCTCATTTTTTATGTTGAAGGCCACTGACTTTGACAACGTCAGCCTGATTGTGCCGAGTGCTTTTCGATCAAGCAACTCCCAATCCCCCTGGCTTATATCTTCTAGCTTTTCTTTTAGTGGCTTGTATAGATCCTTCTGGTACAGATAGTCCTCCATTTGCATTTTCCAAAATCCAAAATTTGAACCATCAAATTTGTCAATTTTGGATATTTTCTCATCTGTCGACATTGCTCCCACTCGATCACAAAACAGTCTAAAGAAATCTTTTCTGATGTGGAAGATCAGTCAAAGCTGCAACCACAGAGCATACTAAGAATTTCAAAAGATTTTAATGAGCCAAAGCTCTGATACCAATTGTTGGGAATTAGGACGCAACTAATCCCGCCCAGGATCGATGTGACACAAATAAATTGGACTGAGAAAATATAAATACGCAAAAATAAAATGCAAATACGAAACACAAAGATTTACGTGGTTCAGCAATTTGCCTACGTCCACGGACCCACACCAATATATTTCACTAACTCGGAAAAATGAGGAGTACAAAAATACTACACTGTATTTTTATCTGCCTATGCAAAGGCTATTCTCTCCAACTCACTTTTCTCTCTATTTTGTGAACACCTCTTGATTGTGTTACTCTTCTACACAAGAAGACTTTATGTTGTGGTGGTGTATTACAAGTGAATTTTAGCCTTCTATTTATAGGCAAAATTCACAAGCATGCATGACAAATTTTCAACAAAATTAGGCCACATTTTAGCTCCATGTCTTTTGTCAAAAGTTGGCTCCTTTTGACTAGCTTTTGTCTTCCAATTTCAACAAAATTAGGCCACATTTTAGCCCCATTTTTCAACAAACCGGACTGTGACTTTTGCTAGAGGTAAATCTTATACATGTTGGTTCTACAGTATACATTTAAACTCTATTATGTTCAACATGTTAATCTATTGTGGATCCAACCAATATTCTATATTGATTTCATATTAGCTGTTGGAAATTACGGGAGAACAATTTGATTTTGGAGATGACATTTGTGGAGCAGTTGTTAACGTTAGAGGGAGGTAGGAAAAAAAAATTGCTTTGTGGACCAAGTGCTGCCAAAGAAGTTGCTCAGGTAATTTGTTTTGAACACATAATTGAAGCTTTTCTTATTGGATTTCGTGATAGACCATTTATCTTTCCATTGATGAAGCTCTTTCATTTATCCAGACGTAGTATGCAAGGCATGCATGGAATAACTTATGTCAACGTGCACATGCAAACAACAAATATATTTAAATTTAAACTAATTTTCACATCTATTATCAGAATCTAGGAAATTGTTCAATTATTATTTTATTATATATATATGCTAATTTTATAAAAAGGGCCTGGAAATTATGGCTGTGATTTCTTTGTTATTGGAAGTCCAAAATACATGAACCATAATTGGAGTGAGGACGGCTGGATCTTCTTTGTTGGAATTCAAAAAGATTTGAACCATATCAAGTACTCCCCTTATTTTATTATTATATTATTTATCACGAGCCTTATATTTGTTTCATATAATCTTGGATTTATGGGATTTCCTCTGTATGCAGCATGTGGTCGTATATCTGGTGTTTTTATGGGATTTCCTCAAGTAGTCCCCTTCTGGTGTTTTTCAAAGATATGGACATTTTTCACGCGTTACGCTGTCCAATTTGTCGCAAATTATATAATCACGTTCCCAGTACATGTAGACTATAAAACTTCTTGCTTTTGAAATTATATCTTTTTTTTTTTTTGAAATTATATCCTTTAGCATATAAAAAGGGTTGCGTGTTTGAGAAATAATGTTTTGAATTTTTTTTCATTTTTTGCTCGATTTTGGGTTCAATTTTTTTTCTTTTCGTTTTTAACTGTCAATCTATGCTGAGGAGAAGTTGTTTGAACTAGAACTAGAAAATGCCTTGATTCACACTTCAGTTAAAGAGACCATTAAATTGCCTAGAAACATTCATAACAATTACATTTTATAACATGACGTCCTTTATCTTCAAATTCTTTTCAAAACATGAGTATGTACAAATAGTGAGGGAAAATCGAGTAAAATTCTTAATGGCACGTGCTTAGAATCTGGCCTTGAATTGTTATTGAAAGAATCGAATATGCTCTCAATGAAAGGTTTTGTGGTTGTGGCAATTGTGCATACTGAAGCATTGTTGGTTCATATAATTCAAGGACTATTTTTGTTTGACAATTCTAGAAGAGATGAGTACTCACCCAATGTCATGAAGACAAGTGCAAACTTTCTTTTGGTGTTCCCTATATATATATATATATATATGACTGTTTTTGTTTGACAATTCTAGAAGAGATGAGTACTCACCCAATGTCATGAAGACAAGTGCAAACTTTCTTTTGGTGTTCCCTATATATATATATATATATATATATATATATATATATATATATATATATATATGTTGTGGTAGAGAACATTGTCTTCCTAAGCTTGATTAAAAGGACATTAGAAAAAAAAAATTCATTTAATCAATAAGTTATAGATAAAGATTATGAGGGCATATTTGTATTGTCAACTAATTGTAAAGTGATGAATAGATAAAAATAATATTAAATAAAATGTCACATGAAAAATGAAGTATTAAAACATCTATCTTTCAGTAACTACTATATATAATTGTATACAATAATTTTTGTGCATAGCACGGGTGAAATACTAATATAATTTAAAAGGCAATAGTTTTATTTGTGTACTTTTTCCATAAACAAAATAAAGAAAAAAGGGCAAAATACATAACTACAACCCTTTAAGTTTCACTTTTCAAAACTAACAAACTTAACATTTTTCTTTCAAAAATCAGGTATTTCATAATTAAAAATAAATATAATATTACATATAATATAAAGGGTAATAAGCACAAATGGTCCCCAACCTTTAGGTTTCTTGCGAAAATGGTCCCCAACGTTTAGATTTTTGCATTTATATCCTTAGAATCATCAAACGTTGCGAAAATGGTCCCTACCGTTAGATTCCGTTAATTTTTTCCGTTAAAAACCTGTAAATAGCACAAATTGTCCCTAACCTTTGAGTTTTTTACGATAATAGTCCCTAACATAATAAAGTCACGTTTGGCATTTTTAGTTTGTAACTTCCGAACGTTTGACATATTTAGTCCCTAACATATTAAGTCTTATACGTTTGGCATATTCAGTCCCTAACATATTAAACCCCTATTTGAAACCAATTATTTCAAATAATATGATTTGTAATTGTAATTTTTTGAAGAATTTGTTGTTAAAAAAATTGAATTTATTTGTAAATTATTTTATTGATAGAATGTGTGGTTAAAAACGAGTTTTAAAAAATAAAATTTATTCTGAATTTCTAAAATGCACAATAAAATATATAATAAAAATTCACCGCTTCAACCTATTGGAAAAAAAATTATAATTACAAATCATATTATTTGAAATGATTGGTTTCAAATAGGGACTTAATATGTTAGGGACTGAATATGCCAAACGTACATGACTTAATATGTTAGGGACTAAATACGTCAAACGTTCGGAGGTTACAAACTAAAAATGTCAAACGTGACCTTAATATGTTAGGGACTATTATCGTAAAAAAACTCTAAGGTTGGGACCATCTGTGCAATTTACACGTTTTTAACGGAAAAAACTAACGAAATCTAACGGTAGGGGCCATTTTCGCAACGTTTGGTGATTCTGAGGGTATAAATGCAAAAATCTAAACGTTGGAGACCATTTTCGCAAGAAACCTAAAGGTTGGGGACCATTTGTGCTTATTACCCTAATATAAACACAATTATTTATTAAATATTATATTAAAACTAATACAATATTAAATCAAAAACTCAAATCTTCATGTCACAACATCCCTCATCCCCCATCATCTGACAACCCCACCCCACCCCACCCACCAGACCCACCCCACCCCACCTACCCCGCCCCAAAATATTTTTTATTTTATTTTTTTTCTGCTCGATATTTTCCTACCCATCCCACATCATCGCAAAGTGATAAATTGATCTCGCCAAAGCCACAACCCCCTCACCCCAAAAATTATTTTACCCACCCCATCCCACCCTACCCACTCACCGACCCCACCCACCTATCCTACGCTACCCCAAATTTTTTTTTTAATTTTTTTTCTGCTCGATATTTTCCTACCATTTCCCACCACACTCCACCTCATCGCAAAGTGACAAATTAATCTCGCCAAAGCCACACCCCCTCACCCCAAAATTATTTAACCCACCCCAACCCCAACCCCAACCCCACCGGACCCGACCCAACCCATCCAACCCACCCACCTCAACCCCACTCGACCCTACCCCACCTCATCACAACGTGACAAATTCATCTCACCCCAGCCACAGACCCCGACCCACGCCACCCCCACCCCCAAAATAATTTTTCTTCTATTTGTTCACACTTTACCCCAACCACCCAATCCCACCCACCCCGACATCACCCCACCCCACCCCACCAACCATGACTCCACCCCTCCCAAAAAATGATTAATTATAATTAATTGAGATTTTTAAAGTACACATTTTCAAAATTAAGAAAATGTTTTATTTCAAAAATCAGGTCTTAATTAATTATATATTTTACTGTTTATGATCACAAGTCACAATTTTTTAGGTCACAAGTTACAAATTAGATCATAAGTTTATGGTTACAGTCACAATTTTTTAGGTCACAATTTATTTCTCTGTCACAAATTTCGAATTTCGTAGGTCACGATTTTTTCGGTCGCAAATCTAGAGTCAATTGGTCACAAATCACAAATTTCATTGGTCACTATTTTTTCTCGAATACAAATCAAGATTTCTTTAGGTCACAATTTTCACAAATCACTAGTTTTCTTGGTCACATATCATAAATTTTATTGGTCACAATTTATAAAATTATTTGGATGACTTTTAGGGTCACAGCTTATTATGGTCGCAAGTCACAATTTTTTAGGTTACAAGTCACAAATCAGATCATAAGTTTATGGTCACAGTCAAAATTTTTTAGGTCACAATTTATTTCTCGGTCACAAATTTTGAATTTCGTAGGTCACGATTTTTTTCTGTCACAAATATAGAGTCAATTGGTCACAAATAGAAAATTTCATTTGTCACAATTTTTTCTCGAATACAAATCAAGATTTTTTTAAGTCACAATTTTCACAAATCACTAATTTTCTTGGTCACATATCATAAATTTTGTGGGTCACAATTTATAAAATTGTTTGGATGACTTTTAAGGTCACAGCTTATTATGGTCACAAGTCACAATTTTTATGTCACAAGTAACAAATGTGGCCACAATCTATTTCTTAGTCACAAACCACAAATTTATAAGTCACAAATTATGATCATAGTAATTAATTGGTCACAACTTTTTTTTTGGTCACAAATATCAAAATATTATGTCACACTAATTCAATTAAAGGTCAAAAACTATCAAATTAATTGGTCACAATTATCAAAATATTAGATCACAATCAAATCACATTTTTAGGTCAAAACTTTTTTCTCAGTCACAAATCTCAATTTTATGAGTCACAATTTTTACAATTTGTGATAACAATTTATTTTTTGGTCACAATTTACAAATTTCGTAAGTCACAACTTATTTATAGGTCACAACTTTATCTCAATCGCAAATTTCAAATTAATTGGTTACAACTTATCTATTAATCAGTCACAAATCATCTATAATTAGTCACAAATTTATAATTAATTGGTCACAATTAATTTTTTAGGTCACAACAATTCATCCACCCCCATCCTACCCTACCCTACGCTACCCTAATCCCACTCACTGTAGCCGCTGCCAACACTTACTACACCACCACCGTCGGCACATCTAACCGACTACACACCACCACCACAAAATGTCAAAATCGCAAACACCACCAAAACCAACAACGACCACTGCCATCGCCGCATACAAACGATAACCACCACCACAACGACCACTGCCATCATTGCAAGCGCAACCACACCACAGCCATTGCAAATGCAAACCACACCGACCACCACCGCATCAATAGGCAACCAGTCCACACCACTGACAGTTCGACACCGCACCACCACTCAAAAATTCACTCAAACAGCAGAAATAGAAAACAAAAGAAGAAAACACATCGTCCACCGCTGCAAGGCGCCGAAACGTGGGCCTCAACGCTGTACCGTGTGGTCACGCCGCTGCGCACAACCACTCCACTGCTGCAACGGGTAATATCGGCCATGGACCAGACCACCTTCACACAGGCACAATCGTCGATTTGTTCCACCGTCGTCGACCGCCACAGTCCGCTGAGAGAGAGAGAGAGAGTCAGGTTCAGGCGAAAATCAGGAGGTTGTGGGTAGGTTTACAGGGATTGGGTTAAAATTAATTTGATTTATTTATATTATTAATATTTTCAATTCCACCTGATTTTTTAACAAATGAGATGTAAATCTTATTTATGAATTGGAAACTTAAAATGCATGTCTGGGTGTAATTTGCCCAAGAAAAAATTCGGAACTGGGTGTGAAAGGCCCATGTGATCGCATGGGCCAAGTGAAATGGCCACCTATGAGGAAATTACACCCTAACTTGATTTTTAACTTCACATTTCAAAAAACAAGTTTGCACCTTCAAAATTCAGGGCATAGTTTTTTTTTTAAATATTAAAGAATAATTATCATAATTCAACCCACATAACCCTACACAAAATGTTCCCCCTCATTCAAACCTTGATTTAACCCCAACTAGTTCTTCCACCTGTGCGATGCAGGGGAATAGTAATTCATGGAAGTGATCTAAAAAAGCAAATTTATTGATGGTAACATCTGAATAATTCTGACCAGCAACTATAAGATGAGTTTTGGGAAAATGTTTAATTATGAAAAATTGATGCATGTTAACATCATGCAAAAAAGGTACTCTCTTCTATCAAAAACCAACATAAAAATGAAGAATTTGAATATTTCAATCAACTTTATTTTTATTTATTTCCTATCTTCAAACTATATGATATAATAAGAAATCTAATCATTTAAGTTGTAAAACCATATAAGGACGTTAACTCAAATTAGAAGAACTTCATGAAGAAGCCAACTCGGCTCGACCTCCTCCAAAAATCTTCTACTTGGACAAAAAAAACTCAAAAAATTATCCAAATAGGTCAATAGCAACTTTTAGCTCATCAAAAGCCATGCCAACACACTATAAATATGCTTGCAAGATGTGCAAATGAAAATAAAATAAACTTGCAGATTGCAAAAATAACCAAAGAATAAAAATCCAAATAGATCCGCATTGAAATGATGCAAGAACCATGGATATGGAAAAATGTTTAATGCCAACATATTATTATTGCACAAGTAGTTCGCAAAAATCTAGTTGATAATAGGGCATTTAAATAATATCTAACAAAAATCAATAGCACCCAATCTAGATTAAGAATAATCATTTGCAGTTAATGATATCAAAAAATCAGTTTTTTAGCAATCCTAATCCTTTTTGCAGCAAGCAACAATTTGTTTGGGTCACCTGCAAGTACTGGAGTTTATGAGTTCAAACAATCAATATAACATATAATAAAAAGTTGAAGACGTGAATTGAGAATATTGCTCATTAAGCAGTGAAGAGAAGATTACACTGTGTGTATATGCCATAAACATTTGTACCACATGAAATTTAACAGTTCTTATATCGCATAAACATTGGGCATCAAAAAGCTTCTTTGTTAGTTAAATGAATCTCAAAACTATAGATTCTATTCAGAGAAGTCAATAACAGACTTTTTGAGCATAAATTCCAAACAATTGAAGTCAATGAAAATTAAGAGAGCACAAATTCATTTACCAGGGCTCAATCCAAGAAACAATTAGTACATTGACGTAGTCCTTTCCCTTTTGATAAAGCATTGAATGGGAGAATTTCTTGGACCCAGCTAAAACATATTTTCAAGACTCAAAAAGAAAATCACAATTTATCTAAGTAATCTCAAGAAACCTAATTAAAGGTATAAAATCAAATTTATTTACCTGCTTCAGTGACATGGAAATAGTAACATAATTCCAATATTATTCAAGAGTCTTTACAACTACCTTTGCAACTTCTCTCCATGACCTGCAAACCCGAGCACAAGCAACCACAACCTTCCGGGCTGGCCATGTGGTCTCATTTTCCTCCACTCTACCGTAAATATCAAGAAGCAACTCGTAAGGCAAATTTCCCCACAGGCTTTCTTGTACCACCGAGGATTGAGATGGAAATGACCCCTCAATAGTAATGTGTGATTTTGTATGACCTTGCAAACCCCCCCCCCCCCCAATATGAGCATCAATCATCCAAAACATAAAAATAGCGATATAATTAGGTCACGTCAAACAACTAAAACGATCAAAACCGCTAAGGAAAAGTAGTTAACAATAAAAACACAAGTAACTCAAGTTTCAAAATGACAAATAAAGCAACAAAATATTATAAGAGGCAATCACTTGGGCAAAGATGAAAAAGGTTTTTAGAATGAGTATAGATTACTCATGTTCTTGCTTAATCGCCTCATGTTTAGATCACCCTACATTTTAATTCTGATTGCTACATATCATAAAGAGAACGAAACAGGAAATAAAATTCAGGAGGTCTGTGTTTTGCATTTTTTTAAAATTATACTTCATATGTTTTGTTCAATGAGTTTAGTAATTGGAAACACATTGACATGAGTTCCTAGTTTCACCTCATCATTCATTTTTTTGGTTTGCTGGCAGTCTACTGCCCTTATTATTCTTTATTGGCATTCTTAACTTAGATTGACAATGAAAATCCCAAAAAAAAAATCATATTGTTCAATGATTCATACTATGGAAATGGTAGACACGAAGTTGCATGAGAACCATTTATGTTAATTCTAAATATATTCTGTTCATGAACTTCATAAAGTGTATAATAAATAAATCATGGGTTCATGGCATGTTTGTTTATATTGCACCATATTTCTTATGAAGAATGGGAATGACTTTCAAGCACACACTACATCACTTACATTTATTTCTCTCCAACCCCATGAGCAGACATTCTGTACAGTCAGTGTAGGAAGCAATCTGAGGCTCCATCTCATGTCCATAAGCTGACATTATGCACAGTCAGTGTAGGCAGCAAATTGAGGGTCCATATTATTCATCCAAAAATTCGATCAACTCCCTTCTTGATATTAGAAGGTTCACCTGTATCAAAGCTCCATTAGTGTAACAAACATAGAAAGATTAAACTTATTATCAAACTTGAACGTAAATACTCAAAGAGAGCTTCAAATTCTAGAAAAATATATGCTAATAATTTCACGAAAGCTATTTGAAATTTGATATATTCAAAGAAAAATGTCAATTTCTAGTAGATTATTCATAGTGATGTCAATAGTGAAATGATATTAAATTATTAAAAAGATGAATTAACATGACCTGCATTTGATGCAATTTGAAAGCATTGTTTTTACGTAACTGGTCCTACCTCTTGTTTTCAAGGAATAGAAACTTCTGTGAAGCAGGAGGTCTCATCAAAGGAATTAGAGATTGGTCATATTTCGTGTGCCAAAGTAGTTGGTATCAATACTTTTCAGAAAATTCTACAAAAATATCCGAGTCAGCACTGAAGTTAACTCATGCATTGTTTACCTAGAAGTTGGCAGATAACCAGAGAAAATTGTTAAGGATCAATAACCCTTGCAGCTATATTAGCTTAAGCATAGATGGTATCACATATTTCTCGAAGGTGATTGAGACTAAGATGAACATTTAAAACTTGGATCTTTCTCTGGAGAATCTCTTAGAACAAAAGAAATGACTCCATCCTATCAAAAGTTGATCAAACATATCCAATTGAAGAAACAATATTTTTCGAAAACCAAACACAAAAGGGGACATTTAATCACAGAACAAAAGAGAGACTTTTTCTTCTTTTTATATTAGAAGCAATTCAAAGTTAAAATCAATTTCATATTGAATTAGATTGAGTAGCAACAAAATCGACCAAATAAATCCAAATTACACGAAAATATGACCAATGTAAAAAAAAAAAGCTTTAATGAAAGACATGTGAACAAAACAAAGTTTCTTAGTCTCCATCAAAATGCTGCATGAAAATAAAGGGGAAAATCAACACAACAAACTTCACACTGCTAGAGAAAAGAAAGACACAACTCCTTACGTGGAGACAGACCACATGGGGTTCCAACTCTCGGGATGGTCTGAAATAAACATCACAATCGTAAGTGGGAGGGGGAAAAAAGGAAAGATAAAAACAAAAAGACTTATGATAAAAATAATTAACACGTCAATGTAACTTCATCATAACTTACAATCACTCATAGAAAGGCAAAGCTTCTTTTGTGGTTTGAAGCACCCACTGGGAGCAACATATGGATGCTGAAAATTGTGAAACCAACCAACAATCTTCAAGCGTAAATAAATTTGAGATGCAAATTTTGATGGGATATATTACCTGATTTTTTTGTTTTCCAACTAACAAAGAAAGATGCCTATCAAATAGGAGTTTTCTCAAAGCAGTTGGCAGCTGATTGTCAAAAACTCCATAAATTCAATCACCCCTGGTCAACTGAAATAATAAACCACATGATTAGAGCAAAATCATATGAGGACTATGGTACATGAAGTAGCAGCTAGAAAGCAACAAACAACGAAGTATGATCAAGCAACAATTGGGAAAAACAACACTTTCTTTCAATCAAAGCATGTTATATTATACGTTAACCCAAGTTTTCTGTTCAATTAAATCCTGTTATATAACATAATTCCACTTCAAGGTTCCCAAACATAATTTTTATAGCAAAAAGCATGAAGTAAATAATAAAACAACAAAAAAGAATATAAATCTAACAGATCTTGAAATAAAGAGAGCAAAACCACAAAATGAATACTACAAATGAGGGGGAAATAGCATTTTACATCATAAACTGCTACATATGGATGCCCAAAATTGTGAACCCAACCATCTTCAAGCGTAAATAAATTCAAGATGCAAATTTTGATGGGATCTATTACCTGCTTTTTTTGTTTTCCAACTAACAAAGAAAGATGCCTATCAAACGGGAGTTTTCTCAAAACAGCAATGAGGAAACTGTATTCTTCTACCGAAGTTTGTATGTTTGTGACCTTGAGAAGATTTGTAAAGTGAAATCTCTCTGATAAGTGGTCACATCAAAGATTATTGCAAACATCTCAGATTGTGTTCAATAAAGTAATTATAAATTCATTTATAAATTGCACAATTTTCAAAATTACTTTATAACCACATACATTTTTCAAATCACTTTTCAACTATATATTTTACCTCGAAAACGTCAATAATCCATTTATAAACACTATTTGAGCTTGCGAAAAACTAAAACCAATTTTGAACATGCCAAGACTCAAACAATTAATTGTTATTAAGAAAGTGAAAATTTTGTGAAGAGTATAGCAATTGCCACAGATCAAAACGATGAACACTTAAGTAACATAATTCCAACATCAATGCGGATTGCCAAGGATCGAAACCATAAACACTTAGAGAGTAACTAAAGATGCCCAAAATGCTAAAGCAAGTACTACAGGTTCATCACCTTTTGAATCTTCATCACCTTTTGTAGGAACCAACAATTCAGAAGTTATCAAAATGAGAATAAATCTGCAGTGAAGATAACCCCAGTTGTAAGATATACTCATGAATACTTTAGTATTTCAAATAATAGGGGTGGAGAAGAATGAAGTACCACTGACCACTTCAAAAATTCCTCATTTCAATACCCAAATAATAGGAGAAATAAAGAATCAAACCAACCCCCACTACCTTACCACCGATCGCCTCCTGTTGTGGCCGAAAAATCACAAACTAGTTCAAATCCCAAGCTCGATTTTGCACAAAAATTGAGCCCCAACCTCTTTTTCGCCTCCCCTACCGCTGTTCGTCGCCCCATCCACTAAATGGCTGCGTCGTTTCCAGCAAAACACCGATGAAAATGGCGCCTGCAAACCACCCTACTCAACACTGATAAAATCGCAGCTCTATATTGAAGAGAGAAAAACTTGAACCCTAGTGCCCCGACGCTGTGAAGAAAAGAAGCAGAGAGAAGGGATAGTAGCGATACTAGGTGTTGTCTTTGGACGAAGCTTTTGGGGGAAGCTTTGACGCAATTTCATTTTAAACCAACATCTGATATGATCTGATGATATTTTTCAATTGCAGAAAAGAACTTATGCAGGGCCAGGCTTGACTGACTGAATTCAAAATTCAAAAATACATTGGGGCCGGATTTATCTGTTTTTTTTTATATGATAATAACATTTTTGGGGGGAAACTTGGGAGGGAAAACTTTGAGGACCATCCTCCTTTAATATAGTATTACAATTAGAATTAGATTAGATAGATAGATTCACATTTCAAACCCATTTTCCACAACTTTCTTCACACATCCCCAAACTCCCAAGCGTTGACAACGATACTCTGTTAGACTGCAACTCCGGCACTGTAGGCATAATCTCAGCGTCATCTTCGACCGCTAGATGTGCTGTAGTCACTGTCGTTGCAGCGATACTTTGGTGTCTGAGTCGTGGTTTGTATGCTATGGTGTTTGTGCCTGGTGCTATTGTGTGTGAAGGTGCGGGGTGAAGTGGTGGTTTGTGTGCGGTACAGTGGTGGTGGTTTGTACGGCGCAGTGGTGGCAGTGTGCTCGCGGTGGTGTGCAGTGTGTGCACCTGAACAATGGTTTGTGGTAATGATTTGGGACAATTTGGGCGAATCTGTATATGGTGATGGTGGTTCCGGTGGGGTGCAACAACATGTTGGCGGTTCTTGCATGGTATTGGAGCAACTCAACATGTTGTGTGATTGGTGTGCAATGGTGGTGGTCGTGTTTCCCGTTATCATGGGGGTGGTGGTGGCAGTAAGTGGTGCTATGATGCTGGAAAGTGGTGACTGTGGTGATTGTGGCGTGCACGTGGTGGTGTTGTGGGCGGAGGTGATAGTGGTACAAGTGGTTGGTGGTGGTGTAGGTGCTGGCGGTGAGGTGAGCGGCGGTGGCAGCTTGAGTAGGAATTAGGGAAGAGACTGAGTTTTGGTTGGAAAAGGTGTGGGGTATGGTAGGTGGGGTGAGGTGAGGTGGGGACGGGGCGGGTAACTTGTTTGTGACCAATTGTTGGTGATTGTGACTGATTAATAGATAAATTATGACCAATTAACTTGAAATTTGCGATCGAGATAAAATTGTGACCTACAAAATTCAAAATTTGTGACTTATAAATAAGTTGTAACTTAAGAAATTTGTAAATTGTGACTGAAAAATAAGTTGTGACCACAAATTGTAAAAATTGTGACTCATAAAATCAAGATTTGTGACCTAGAAAATTCGAGATTTGGGATTGATAAATAAGTTGTGCCCTAAATTTTCCGAATTTGTGAACTAGAAAGATGTCGTGACTGATAAAATTTGTGAATTGTAATCGATAAGAAATTCGTAATCGATTAATTTGATAATTTATGATTGAAAAATAAGTTGTGACCTATAAGATTTGTAATTTGTGATTGAGAAATAAACCGTGACTAATATAATTTGTGACCTTTAAAATTTGTGACTTGTGACCTGTGACCATAAATTGCATAATTGTGACCTTAATTATTTAATTAATAATTTAATTATATATTTTTTTAACAAAAACTTGATTTTTGAACTAAAAGAACAAGTTTCTTAAATATTAAATGTTATCTTAAAATCCCTTACTTTTGTATTTTGCCCAATGGCTATTGTCCGGCTTATGCACTGAGCACGATCGTATGCCCACTGAAATATTTTCAGTGCATGTCCTCCATCTTTCTGAATTGTTACAATTAATTCCTCATACTTTTGATTTCTTTCAACTAGACCCTCAGACATCAAAATTGTTCCTCTTAGCTCAATTCTCTTCTATCTTGTCCATTTCCTTTCTAATTCACTTAATTTATCAATTAAAATGTCTATTTAAGAACTAAAATTAGTTTGTAAAGCACACTTATCACTAGAGATGATGAAGGAGGAGAGGTACTTGAGATTTTTTTTCCTATAGCCTTGCCAATCCTCTCCGATTAAGTATAAGTCACTTGAATATAAAAACAACAATCAATTTATAATAAGTGATTTGGCTACTCCAACATAATTGACCTATTAAATGGTAACTCAAAACTCTGTATTATATCAAAGTTCAAAAAAACTCGAGACAAATAATTAATTTGTCTAATGCCCAAAATATCACTCAAAATCTAAGTTTGATTTTTTCTATGGAGCTTACATCTTGTAAGAATTTGTTATTCATAAAATCTCACATCAAGGCTATGACCTACTTATCTTAAAAGGGAGCTCAAATATGCTTCTCCATCGTGTTTTCCTTCCAAATATTTTTGACACTTGAACTCATTACTGATGGTCAAAAAATGTTGGAAAGCCAACAAGTTCGAGGACAATAGGTCTCCACTGATCGGCATATTGATATGGAATTTAACAATTAGTGCTCTATTAATTAATACAACTTTAATTTTAACCACAAATACAAATTCTATGGTACACAATACTTTCATCAAAATTTAAATCTCATAATTCATCAATTTTTATCAAATTCTCCACCTTTAGTATTGAACACAATCATGCATGTTTATAAGTGATAATTAAGGAAGGAAGGAATTTTTAATGAGTACACTTCTATATGATAATTAAATTATGAGTTTTGCTTTTTACACAGTATAATGAGGCCTCGTTAGAAACAGCAGCAGCTGATAGGAGCCTTTCCAATTAATTTCATTTTTCTTGCCTTTTCTTTCACTATTGAATCTTCATATTTTCTTTTCTCCTCCAATTGCGCTTTTGCTCCAGTAGAAATATTATCAATCCTTGCTAGCTTGTTTTGGTAATGTTTCAAGTTTCTTGACTTTCTCACTTCCAGTTCATTCTGCATGGAATTTTCAATGAATTTTTACTTGTAAGAAAATTTGTCCAACGTTCAAATTAAGTAGCTAGATGGAAAAAAAAAAAAAGTGAAAATTAATTTACCTTGTAACTTTCCATTTGTTGCTTTGCTCTCAGTTTCTTCTCTTTCTCCCAAGCAAGAATATTCGAATGCCTCTTGTGGTATCTGAGAAGACTCACAAAAATTAATATATATGTAAGAATAACTTCGTGTTACTCGATAGTACCTTTTGTGAATCTTTTCCAATTGAGATCTTTCCCAAGCTTCTGCTTTAGTCCCCACATTTCGACGTCCCCTTAAAGTTCCTATTTTTCTTTGGCTCTCTACGACGGGAGGAGAAGGTCGCTGGAACGATGTAGTTCTAGTATCTTGTCGAGAGGACCTCTCTGTGGAACCTTCAAAGTATATCCAAAATATCTTCAACGTTAATATTATTAATTGTCCAATCCAACGTAACAAACATGCCCTTATCATGAGATAATGAGTCGAGTAGATGTATGTACCTGGTTGAGGTGGCCTAAAGGGCTCGTCTATTCTGTTACTTACATTTTTGAGGTACCGTTTGGTGCCGGCTTCTTCAAGGTAGTGTATGGCATGAGCAGAAGCAGCGATTGCAGTTGCAAATTCGCCATCGTCTAAGTAATAATTGTGCCTCATGATCAACGTATGTACAACCTTGTATCGACTCTTTTATTTATAAGAAAATATCGAGAAAATGTCGCAGAAAATGTTATTATGGTGATGGAAATTGGAAGCCAAGAAGAGGAGAAATTCGAGGGCTTCTTATGAACAGTGAAAAGGGGACTTTACAAATAAAAATTGAATGAAAGAAGTGTCGATTCCTTGCCAGCACGAGACGTGTAACCTCAAGAGGGAATGAACTTTCAATGGATGCATGCTTGTGAACGCTGCACATTCTGATTCCTTGTTATAATATTCCTAATTCCTTTGAGTGCATGCCAGGAAATATGTCTTAAGAGTAATACAAGAACACTGAACAATTTGCGTATGTGCCGAGCCGAGGTCATACACCACGACTAAAAAAATAAACTTAAGCCGGTTTTTATATATTTATTTATTTTAACGAATATTGGAAGAAATATGAGTTTGTTTGGGAGATTTTTTTTTTTTTTTTTTTTGAAGAATATGTGATTAAAAATGTATGGAAAAAAAATTTATTCCAAAAAATATGTAATTTTAAAAATGAATTTAGAGAAAATAATTTTAAAAAGAATCTCACCAATAAATTTTCTCCATTTATTTTATCTATATTTGACTTCGGTGACTTTGCAAATTTAAGACTTCGTTCGCTACTTATTGCTTTGAGCTTGCTTCTTTGGTTCATTATCCAACTTCAAGATGTTTATAGCTTACTTTTCTTTGGTTTCTTCTTTCAATATTATATTATATAGTGTTGAAGAAAGGCATCAAAATTGAGATTTTTTTTTTTTTTTTTAATAAGATATTTGAAAGAAACAATTTAATTATATCTTCTTAATTTTCTCAAAATATTACGCGTCTTCACTGATGCCAACTTCTTATTACATCGATAATTAAGACTTGGCATAATTTTTAGGAAAATAGCATATAAAATAAAAAGAATAATGAAAAAGAAAGATAAATCTCAAGAAAATGTATGGATAATAATTTTGAATGTATGATTGAAATCAATATTTAGCTTCAGTTTATATGCATCATAATGAAACCTAAACAAGTGCTAAACTATAACAAATGAATTGCGGTTGGTCAACAATTTATAAATAGTTATATTTTGTCAAAACCTATGAACATCAATTTAAGCTTATGGTAAAGATTTTTTATTTATAAATAAAAAATGTGATATTTTCAAGATAAAATGTGAAGTTGAAAAGTAATTTGGAGAAATATGTGTGGTTGAAAAAAAAAATCACATTCTTTGTTTATATAAATGAAAAATACTTACCAAACAGAGGAATTTTAAAGTTTAGTTAAATAGTAATAAATTTTTAACATTACTTTTTATCTATCACTCTGTATCCTTTTATTTGGAAATCGACGATTTTGATGACGTGATAAACTACATTTGTTAAATTTCAATTGAGTGGAGTGACATGAAAAACTATTTAAATTACAGTGACTTCTAGAAAATAACTTTAAAAGAACTTTTTAAATTTGAAATTTTTTTACTAAAAAATAGTATATTGAATATTTTAGCAATTATCATTTTACGTGTATCAACAATTGCATTGGCATCCGTATATAATGCTATTAATAACATCAAAATGTTATTTTTCTATATTATTATTCTTTTAATAATTATTTTATTATTTTGAAATCAAAAAATATGTAATATGGGTATTAAATTAAAGATCAAGTTGAAAAATTTAATGCAAGCTAACAAGTGAGAGCAAATTGTAAATATATTGTCCATAAAATCATATAAAAAATTAAAGGTAAAATTTTATTTTATATTTTATATTTTTCCAATATCTAAATCATTTTAAATTATATTATTTAAGTCCTATATTATTATCTATAATTAGTTAACTAAATTCATTTTAGTCATAGAAGATTAATTTCTGTTCTGATTTTTCTCATCAAATTAAAATAAATAATAACCATATAAATTTTTAAGGTATATCCAATTAAATTGGATTAATCTTACAAACTTAAGATTTCTTCAATTCATTTATCATTTTCACATTATTTTTATTTATTTACCGATTCTGTTCATTTTTCTATTTTTCATTATAAGTTTAAATAACTAAAATGTGCAAAATTATATTACAGATTTAAACAATTAGTTCATATAATTTCTATTAAACAATTGATCGATCAGTAATTTTTATTAAAATAATAATGCAACAATATGAATAAAAAATTGTCAATATGAAGAAAGAAGAATCAATTAATGTAACAATATTTATTATTATTAATGATTATTTTTTTAGAAAAACACTTAAAATTAATAATTAATAGTTAAAAAATCAAACTATACCAAAAAAGACTATCCTACACCTCTTTTTGGGAAGAATATGATGAAGAACAATATATGAAAAGAAAAGTCTATCTTACACCTCTTTTTGGGAAGAATTTGATGAAGAACAATATATATAAGTTGAGTTTTGCATATGTATTGTATGAGCTTAATTTTGTAGTTCAAAAGTTTTTTTAAAAAAAAAAAATCATTTATTGAACGTTAATTCCAGAAATGGAGTTGATATATTTACTGTACAATCTCTAAAATACTTAATTCTATAAAACATTTATTTGAAAAATTGCATTATTTAATTTAAATTTGAGCAATTGTTTAAATATGTTTTGTTTATAACAATTTTCGTGTATCACACGGGTGTGAACAACTACAAACTGTATAAACAATATATTATTTAAAGATGTTTTCCAAAATTGATGAGAACTGTAATTTATTTATATTTTGATAATTCGTTGACATTCTATATCATTAATCAAAGTAAATTGTGTGTTCAATTTTTTTCGATTTTGTAATAATATTTACAGTAAAATCATTTCATATTGTTCTTTCGTGCAACGCATGTGTGCGATACTAGTTGAGATAAACGGGGTTTAGTGCAGAGTGAATGTTAATGATAATTAATTTCATTAGTTATTGTAACAGTAGATTTAGGAATGTTATTACTTTCAAATTATTTTAATTTAATAACTATGGCCGTTAGAATTACTTCCAAAAATACTACTAAAAAATGAAACCTTTAAATTAGTTGAATAATTATGACATTTACAATTATTAAATTAGTTTAATAATCGGGGAAGTCATCTTCTAGATCGAATGTGAAATTACAGTGTCTCTAATATCATCTTATGTTATAGCCTCAAACATGTTCAGTAAATCGTAATATTAAATTACCTGTAATATCGTCGTATTTTATTGCCTACAACATGTATATTAATGTCATCATAAAATAACAGTGTCAGTAATAACAACTTAATTCATAAATTTGAAGTGATTACTGAGCATTACGGATGTAGTAATTGATAAGTACATTTTTATACTTATATTGACCTTGAATTTAGACAATTGTGATTATTTTAGAGTTTAGTTTTGCTTAATTGTGTATTTATTTGATAATTTTAGGTAAAACTCAAATGTGGACGCGTTTAGAGACTAAACGGAGAGAAAAATACCAAAAATGTGTAAAATTGACAAAGTGGGGACCAAATTGTAAATATCCATTAGTTGATTAGGACCACAAAATAATGATTGATGAATATGGAATCAATTGAATGATATTGAAAACCAAAATATCAAAGTTGCATTTGAAAATGACTTGTGGCAAAAACGGAGTCACAAAAGTTATGTTCCAGATTTTCAGTTGGACTTTGAGACTTATTTTTCGAATAGTTAAAGTTTGAATTGGAAAATAATAGGATAATTATATTAATACCACTAATTTTGTTAATCACACAACATTATATATACACATTTATTAAAACATAAATTTTATAATTACACCACAATCCTTTTACTAACCTACCCTTCACTAAATCTACGAAAAAAGAGCACGGTACAGTGGTACACCACAACTTCCATCTTCATCTTCGTCTTTAGACTACCTCCAAATAATACTAGTTAAGTATGAAGAGAGATATACACGTCAATATAAGTGTTTGGTAATGAAGAACTCAATCAAAGATCAAGAATAAAATGAGAGTAATAAGTTTTCTTCAAAATAGAATTCTTGATAAAGATATAAAAAGTTTTTGATCAATCAAGAAATTCTTTGCAATAAATGAAATATTATGTAAAACAAAGTAAGCTCAATGATTTTCAAGTAAATATGCTCTTTTAATTGCTCTTGTGGTTGTTAGAATTGAATGCAAGAGAAATGACTATTTATAAATCAGGAAAATGAGCTGCAGGAACTTTAGGTCGATCATTTCAACACTTTCGGTTGACCGGAAGTTCAAAACTAGCCGTTATACTATTTGAGCAGTTAGACTTTCGATTGAGCAAACAATTTCGGTCGATCATATTTTTTGTCGATCAACGGACTTTCGGTCGACCGAAATAGCTCAATTTGGAATTTTTAATTTTACATCAAAAAGTTCATTTTTCCAAAAACTATTTCATATTACGATTTGAAAAATCATTTTTATGCAAGAAATGATTTTAAAAATATTTTTGAGCTTTATGAACTTGCTAAAAATTGATGAGTTGATACCTTTACAAATAAGTTGAAATTTTTCAACATAAATCTTCTAAAACTTTAATCTTCGGTCTTCAACGATCTTGTTCACTTTAAATCTCTTTTTGATTGATTTGTACTTCAATGGATGACGATTTTGATCTCGGAATATTCAAATGACATATATATGATAAAACTCAAGAATCGAAACCATTAGTAATATAAGAGATCTTGTTTGTTATAATCAAAACAATATACACATGAATAATCATAGGTCAACAAGATTTAGATCATAGGTCTACAAACAGAATATAAGTAATCAACCAGACAACTCTGACAGTAGTGACATATTCCTTGAATTGCCTAGATTTAAGTGCTAGTTGGATTCATGTGGAGACATGTTAACTGACATCAGCCAGAAGTATCTGTCTCGTTACTAATCTCAAGCACTCAGATATATCTGCAAGCAAAAACATGATCTACACTTAGTATAAGAATAGAATAAGCCAACCTAAATGCATGCAATAAAAGAAAAAAATGCAATCTTTTTTTTTTAAATATGCATGTTCCTATTCAAGAGGAGGTGAAACTCCAATTTGTTTCCTAAGATTTTCAAATTTGATAGTATCGAGGGCCTTAGTGAACAAATTGCAAGCTGTAGATCAGTCTGTATGTGCTCCAGATTGATAATCTTTTGTTCCACCAATTCTCTAATGAGGTGGTGTCTGATATCAATGTGCTTTGTTCTGGAGTGATGGACAGGGTTTTTTGAGATGTTGATGGCACTGGTAATATCATAATACATAGTAGCTTGTTCTGTACAGATCTCATAATCTTCCAAAATTTGTTTCATCCAAAGGAGTTGTGTATAGCAACTTTCGGCTGCAATATACTCTGCTTCAGCCTGGAGAGGGATATTGAGTTTTGTTTTCTTCTTAGCTAAGCCACCAAGTTTTTTCCAACGTAAAAACAACCACTGGATGTACTCTTCTGATCATCAACATTCCCAACCCAGTTTGCATCTGAATAACCTGCAAGATATGCAATGATATCTCTTGTAAGCCAAATTTCATAACTTGATGTACCACTTACATAACCGATGATTCTTTTCACAGCAGCAACATGAGACTCTTTAGTTTTAGCCTGATATCTTGCACACGCTCTAACATTGAAGGATATGTCTGGTCTACTAGCAGTCAGATACAGATGACTTCCAATCATGCTTCTGTAGAGAGATGGGTCTACGTCCTTGCCAGAGTCATCCTTTGAAAGTTTCGGTGTAGTTGCCATGTGAGTTCTCATAGCCTTTGCATCTTCAAGTCCAAATTTCTTCCCCAGATTTTTAGCATACTTTGCTTGTGATATGAATATGCCAGATTCATCATGTTGTACCTGCAAGCTAAGAAAGAACGTTAGTTCACTGACCATACTCATTTCAAATTCTCTTTTCATTGTATTTATAAATTCATCAATTTTGGACTTTGAGGTAGACCCAAATACAATGTCATCAACATATATTTGAGCTACCGTTAGTCCAGGATTCAGATGCTTAATGAAAAGAGTTTTATCAGTTCCTCCCCTTTTGTATCCTTTGCTTAGCAAGAATGATGTGAGCATTTCATATCAAGCTCTGGGAGCTTGTTTCAATCTATATAAAGCCTTTTTGAGTCTAAAGACATAGTTCGGGTGAGATGGATCTGTGAATCCTTGGGGTTGTTCCACATACACTTCCTCATTGAGTACACCGTTTAGGAACGCACTTTTGACATCCATCTGGTATAGTCTGAAATTGATGTAGCAGGACACAGCTGGTAATAGTCTGATGGATTCCAGTCTGGCTACCGGAGCAAATGTTTCGTCAAAGTCTGTCCCTTCAATTTGGGTATAGCCTTGAGCAACAAGTATGACTTTATTTCTAACAACATTTCCTTGTTCATCTTTTTTTTTCTTGAAGATCCATTTGGTTCCAAATACATTGCCTTCCTTAGGACGTCGTACCAGTTCCCAGACGTTGTTTCTTTCAAATTGATTGAGTTCCTCCTGCATAGCATGTACCCAATTTTCATCTGTCAAAGATTCTTTGACATTTTTTGGTCCAATATGTGACATATGACAGATGTTTCCCATATCAGCAGCAAATTTTCTTCTGGTTACATTTCTTTTAGACAAATCAATGAGAATATTATCAAGTGGATGAGCCTTTTGAATTCTAGCAGATGGTTTTTTCGACACTTCTGGTTTTGCAGTATCAAGTATATCTGGATAGTCAGATGCGTTTGGATATGCAGATGCTACTGGGTGCCCAGATTCATCCTGGTCGCATTCTTCAGTATTATTCAAACTTTCTGCTTGGTGTTGTTTCTCTTCTGACTTTTCAGTTTCGGCTTGCTCTTTTGGTGGAATCTCCAATTGATCAGCATCTGCTTCCTGTTTGTCAGCCTTTTCATTACTCAATTTCTTAAAAAGATTAGCAAAATTGTCAAAGGCATCAGATTTATCATGATTAAACATAACCCTGGTATATCTAGAAAAATCTTCACGACATACGCAGATGTATCTCTTACCACCAATACTTTCCTTTTGAATAGAACCCATCAGATCCATGTGAGTAAGTTTAAGTATATGAGAGGTGTTATGAGATGTACCTGGCCTGTGTTGAAGTTTGATTTGCTTGCCCTTTTGAAAATCAGTATAGACTCCATCTGGAATGTTCTTGATATTGGGTAGGCCTCTCACGGCTTGTAGTTTAGCCATCTTTATGGGATCATGGTAGTTTAGATGTCTTAACCGGTTGTGCCATAATTCCTCGATTTTGGCCTTTACAGAATTGCAAGTTATGTGACTTTCAAGTATATAGCATTTATCCTTGGATCTAATTCCCTTAAACATGACATTTTTCAATGGATTTAAGTTCCTGTCACAACTCAATATCTTGCAATAATATTTAGAAAATTGGACAAGCAGGTTATCATCACATAATTGACCTACACTAATTAGTTTAGCCTTAAGCCCAACAACATACAATACATTGGTTAATGTAGGCAATCCTTTAATATTAATGATACCCGATCCATCAATCTTACCTTTTTATCCATCACCAAAAGTAACAACACCTGTTTCACCATTTTCAAACTGTGACAATAGAGAAAGATCACCTGCCATGTGTCTAGAACATCCACTATCAAAATACGAGGTGTTAGGAATCAAGGCACTAAATGATAATTGAACTACATAAGCATTAGTTCTAATTCTCTTTTCTTGCTTAGTTACAAGTCTTCTTTTGTTTGAGTTGATTAATTCCAAGTAATCATAAAACCTAAATACATCATGACCAGGTTTGGCACAAAAATTATAGAATACCTGGAAGACAGATGTATCTTGTCGATTCTGACAAGGTTGAAATTTTCTGCATGTCTGACTAACAGATTCATCTTGCTTGTACAGATTCGGTTGAAACTTTCTAGCTGTATGGTACTTGGCTGGATGTGAGTGCTGAGTTCCAGCAGCATTGAATTGATGATGGTAGGAAGTAGATTCATCTGACCAAAATTTGTTTTGCTCCTTCTTCCCGTATCCCATTTCTTTCACAAAGACCATCTTGTTTTCATGAGTTTTACCCTTACCTTCATATCCAAATCCACTTTTTATGCTAGCAGGTCTCCCATGGTTTAGAATCTCATCAAGCTGAACAGATCCAAGTACCAATTTCTTGATCATGTCTTGAGCTTTAGCAAATTCAGTACTAAACCTACTTACCTCATCATTTTCATCATCTGGGAATATAGATGCATCAGGATTACTTTCCCTGTTGTTTTCAACCACAGCTTGCAACAATTGTATCCTCTTTTCTGCCTTTTGAAGTTCCATCTTCAAATTTTCAGCGTATGATCCAGATTCATCCGAGCTGGTACCTATATAAGATGAATTTCCAGATTTAGTACCAGATAAATGTAAAGCAGTAAGGTAATTACCTGTTTTCAGAATTGCTTTTTATCCGAATCCGATTCAAATTCATATGTGTCTCCATCACTCCATGTATCATTCATGGCTTTCCTTCCTTTAGTCTTCTTTAGAGTGTTGGGACATTCTGCTGCGATGTGTGCATATCCTTCACATTCTCTGCACTAAATACGGTTCTTAGGCTTCACTTCAAATGAATTAGCATTGTTCCTGGGATGGAAATTGTTTTTTCTCCATTGTTTTTGTTGTTTTTTATTCTGGCCTTGAAGATTTGTAGATCTTTCTTTCTGTTTACCTTTGAGGAATTTTTTAAATTATTTGGAGAGAAGTGTGAAGCTTTCATCTTCATCTGTCTCGCTAGATTCGTCTGGCTCTTCACTACTTCCTTTGAAAGCAATTCTTGATTTCTTGTATTTCTTTCTTTGGGCCAGATTTAACTCATAGGTCATTAATGACCCTACAAGTTCCTCTATTCGCATGGTCGAAAGATCCTTGTTTTCTTCAATACCTGTTACTTTTGCATGAAATCTATATGGTAAAGATCTAAGGATTTTTTTTTACAATCTGCTCATTTGAGTAGGTTTTCTCAAGGGCTTCAACTGAGTTTGTGAGATCACTCAATCTGGCATAGAAACTTTTGAAGTCTTCTCGCTCATCCATAGATAGTTGTTCAAACTCAATAATGATCATCTGCAGCTTGGAGCTTTTGACAGTATTGATTCCTTCATTTGCTACCCTCAAAGCATCTCAGGCTTCCTTGGCAGTTCTTAAGGACGAAATTAACATGAATTGACCTGGATCAACCAAAGAAATAATAGCGTTAAGTGATTTTGAATTCCAATTTGAGTTAGCTAATTCATCAGCAGTATAAACACTTCTAGATACAGCTGTGACAACACCTCCAACAGTGACAGTGAATGTTGTGTAACCATCAAGGACAGATGTCCAACAACGTTCATCAATAGACTGAATAAAAATTTTCATACTAATTTTTCAATATGCATAATTATTATCAGTCAACAAATGACCTAAGATGCAGAATATTCCATTTTAGACAACCGAATCTCACTTTCTAGAAGTGAACACGCTCTGATACCAATTGAAAATTTAAACTGGTCTAAATTTTATGTTTAAACGAATAGACTGTCACAGATATGTCTGGATAGTTATAAATAAACAGTGAATCGTTAAGATTAGTTTTAGCGCAAGACCAGACGAATCTTGCTGATGCTGATTCATCTGAATTATAAAACGTAAACAGATAGTATAAAAAATACAGAACTATAAAGTGACAAGAACACAATATTTGAGCTTAACGTGGGAAAAACCCTAACAGGGAAAACCCACGTGCTCACACCATGCGGACAAAAATCAATCAGTATTTTAAGAAAAGTTTTTTCTTCTCTAAGTGATTGATATTCTCCTCCTGGAGAACCGAAGACACAACAACGTAGAGAGTGTGTATTTTTATGCACCACACGAATTTTTTTGCTTTTTACATGTCTAGGGAAACCATCCAAGCTTCCCTTATTTATGTTCAATCGGATTGCTTGTCCATCAAGAATTCTACTTGCACCAAATTTTGATTTCCTGCAATTAATTCAAGAATAATCAGAGATATGGTAAGATAGTGACAGAATCTTACCATAAATGACGATAAGGTAAGATAATCAAGGTTGTTTACAAATCTTACCGTAAGTGATGCTAAGGTAAGATAATCAAGGTTGTTTACAAATCTTACCATAAGTGATAAACTTGGACATCAAGAATGGAATCATGATCTTCGGCCATCAATACACTCATCAATCAAAGTATTATCACAATATTTCTTGATCATTATCATAAAAAAAATTATCTCCAATATTAAATGATTATCACAACCATAAAGAAGATAAAATCAATATTACGTCCGAGAAATAATTAAATAATTTAATTAAAGTTAATAAATTACTACATACACGTATTTAGTAATTAAATTAAATTTACTTAAATTACAAACTTGTAGAAAAATAGAAAATGTCAACTTTACTAAGTTAACATTATCTTTAAACAACAATCAGGAATAGAAAACTATACAGCTGGACATATGCTACCATCCCTAAGTTCTACCATGTCTTCCTAAAAAAGAGCTCCTGAGAAGCATTTATTAAAAGGCTACTTCACAAAAGCAAATAGAACATAAATTTTGCAACCCACAATCAGACAAAAGCAAAGTTGAATTACATTTGACCAATTTTAAGAAGTAAAAAACAATGAACTTATTTTGATTTTTCATATATGTTTCAGGTTTGAACTTATCCAAGCGTCATGTTCTCAAATAGACCCCAGATGATATTGTTTAGGTGCCAAGTGTGGTTTTTCCTACCTTTTGATAATATAAGGCACAAATAAATCTGTTTGACATAAAGATTAAAATAAATATCTGGCAATTACCTGCAAATTCAAGAGCGTACTCTTCAGATGGAATCTCATTCTTGGGAAAAAAAGATGTTGAGTACTTGCCATATATATATATGAAATATAAAATTAAGGGGTATGGGAATTCAAGAACCACAGTAGCTGGAAAGCCTCCAAATCCACAATTCAGACAAGTGCTGGCATTTTTGAGTTAACAAGCTTCACATGCAATAACTATACTAAAACACCAGTACTGATACCAACAAGCCAATCAATGGTTTAACGCAGTTTTGTCAGGTAGTTTTATCTTTGATACCACTGACAATCTGAAAAATGAGCTAAACAATTAGCTAGAATGCCCTTATCTTCTAATTTATTCTTCACCTACTTCACTATCACTCAAATCTTGGAATTAAGTCTTTTTAGCATATTATTCGTATCCTTACTATGGACCCCACTCTCTCATCCCTTGAAACCCAACTCCAAGGAGCTGTGGATAGAAGAGCATATAACTCAATGTTGATTTTATAAAAAATCCAAGAAATTCATAGAAAATGTGTAGCAAGAGGCAGTATCAAAAGATGTACATATTTAAATGAGGGAGTTCCTTAAAACACCTTCACTTTAGAAAGAGAGGGGATAAAGAGCTGTTAATACATGTTCCTAAAATCAAATGACAATGAGTGGACATGCTATAAAACCTTATGTCGAGATCATTCAGCTCCTCAACGCGTACAGTAACTTTCTAAACTTCAACACTCACGGTAACTTTCTCACTATTAACTTCTAAGCTATCATGAGCAGTATCTTCCATGCTAACACCTAGGACTGCAGCACTCTGATTCAACACAGAAGCATCTCTGCTGCAATCATTTTCTTTGTTTAGTTAGAAGAATAGGTACAAACAGTAGCAAATACCCAACAACTACTCTCATTAGCAATAACAGTAGCTATTTCTAACAGTAATATTTTATTCAAATTATCAGTAATTAAAGGAGAAAATCTAAAACTTATACACTTTGACATTAATATTTCATCCAACTTATGAGTAAGTAAGAGAAAACAGAGACATACCTGACTTGGATTGTGCCACCAGTCAATGCCTTTATTCGAAGACTGCACATTTTATAGGGATACATTCTCTACAAATTCAAATAAGAAAATAAGACAAATTTCAACATAATCTGCAGAAAAAGTAATGCTATCATATTTGGGAAGTCTGCAAATATTCTGCTATTTCAATGTTAAGGTTAACAAAAATCAACATTGACACAAATTAAACACTCATTAAACAGATTTAAGCTAAATTAAAACCGATGAAAGCAATATTGTGAACTTTTGACCTTATTAATTTCAAAATAAAGAGACATTTTAGCTTGATGTGTTATATGAAAGTAATAACTATAGATCAAATTGAAATATTATATTGTAAAATTTTGTGCATTTTCTAAACAACTACAAATCACATTAACAAATAAAAATCCCAAAAATTGAAATATGACAAAAGAGAAATAATAAGTTAAGTTAATATCTGGCACAAATCTTCTTCTTGCTTCATCAACTCCATATAGCTTAGCTTCACAGACAAAGCACCATATCGACTCTCCAGTATAATTTGGATTTTGTGCAACATCTGATCTAAGTTTCTCCGCGCCTTCTTCAAACCTAAAGAAATGAACTCGTAGATCAATTGCTTTTATGTAAAAGAGAGAAAAAAATTAAAATTAAAAAATAGTAAAACAGAATCACTAATTACCTATCAAAGGAAAAATGGGGAAATCACAAAATTTCTGCAACGTATGCAGAAGGCTAAGAGAAGGCTGGTAAAAAAAAGACAGTAATTATTCAATTCTACCATAGTTTGTTCTGTATTTGTTTTTTTTTTTCAAGAGGATAACCAAATTCCAAGAGGCTTATTGAGAAAACAAAATGTATTAACAAATTTATCTTTGTTTTTTTTTTTTAAATGGGATGCACAATTTACTATGACTGTGGTGCTAAGAGGCAACACCTGCAAGAGTTGTGAGGCCATGTTCCATGTTTCAACTAACAAAATTAACCTCATCTGGTACCGAATTTTTAATGTCTGCTCTTCGTTCTGCGAAGTATGAAACAGAGAATAATGTCATGTCAGAGAAATTATTAAAAATAACAAAATTTTATTTTATTAAGAAAGGAAACCTAAAAACTGAAATAGCAACATGCATAAAAAATAAAGAAATGCACACATGAAAAAAAAATTCATGAAGGACTGGAAGTCGAAACCAAGAGTTAATCAAAGTTAATAATTTAACATATTCCAACATTTTTATGCACACAAAAAAGAAGAACAGGAAAAAATAAATCGTGAAGGAAAGGAAATGGAGATCGGAATCCAGATTGATTCATCTGAGCTCGGAATCGGAGGCGATGGGGTGCAGGTTCTGATTCTACATCTGCAGTGAGAGAGGGTCGGTGCGTTGTGCGATGGGTCGGAGTTCAATTGCCGTTGTTGATTTTGAAAACAGGAAGAACGTCGGTTGTGCTAAGTTTGATTTCAAAAAGTAAAGGAAAAATGTCTGATTTCAAAAAAGTAATGAGAAAAAGTTTTTACTTTTTTCATTGGGAACTGAAAACACTGCTTATTTTTTTTTTTCTCCAGATATACCAATAAAAATGTCTTGGGCGGGAAAATAAGGTCAGATTTTTCATCTATTTAATATATAAAAGTAAGAGAATCAGTCCAATTCTCCCGCCCAAGAAATCTCGCCTGAAGAATACAACGTCGTTCTGATAAAATAAAAAAAATTGTACTAGCTTTCTTCCAAAACGTCTGCATCCCTTCATCTCTCTCCAAAACAAACCCTAGCTCCGCTTCAGTGTTCTCTTCCAACAGAGCTTTTCGAAAAGGCTCTGTCACCGACTTTGGGACCTGGACCAGAGACATCTCCCTCTCCTGCTCCCGCGGTTGAAGCTCCAAGCCCTTCTCCAAAATCTGTCATCGCTCCTTTGTCATTGTTATCTCCACCCTGCTCTTCTGATGAGCTCTTCTGTCTGATCTCCTTCTGAAATCCCCATCGACGAGGATCAGGAAAGGTTTATTGAGGATTTCTGTGTAATCGGTACCTGGGTTTCGAAATCATGTTCTGGGTATTTTGAAGCTGATGTTTGTGGTGGATGTGCGTTGGACAGTTACAATACGGTAGTGAAAATGGGTTCTACGTTTTTTAATGTGGTCATCTTCTTCCTCGCGGTTGATGAAGATGGGTTCTTTATCCCATTTTAAGTTTTGGATCTTATTTGGTTGTCCATGAAGGTGTAAGGTGTCTGGCCAATATCTGAATTTTGAAAATGGACCCTCTCATGAGGTTTCAATACGAAATATTTTTGAGCTGGTGAGTTTTATTAAAATCTTTTTTACTTTTTACGAATGCTGAATTTAGTGTTTCTCTTGATTCCTCTACAAGTGCACGTTTGCCAACTTGCTTTTGAAGTAAATTTCTGAAATCTTCTTGATAAAGGATCTATTGGTATTTCCAAATTTAGGAATTTGGACATCATAATGGATATTTGAAACCATGTTATAAACAATGAAATTTTTTTATTTAATTATTTTTCTATTAACTAAAGTATCTTGACTTATCTTTCATTAGATTATTTGTAATTTTCTTTGTGAGTGTGAATACAAGAGAATATTATTGGACTATGTTCAGATCATTGGACAAGTCAATTTCGATGCTTCAAATGGTGTTGGCAGCCAACGGGAGCGTTCAAGGAAGGGGAGGATCGAGGGGTCATCTGTAACATCTAAGGAGGGGGCTCCAAGGAAGAATGCATTTATATTAATATGAATTAATACAACTTTCATTAGTAGGAAGAGACGGGATTCCGCTTGAAAGACTTGGATGCCTCAAGGTGATACTGTGTTCTTTGTTAAGTATGGCTCTCCAGAGAAGTAGATACTTCTTCTTATGCATGAAATATAATGATCTATTTGTGTGATTTGATCAGGGGAACAACTTCTCAAGTTAGAGAAGGAGAAGGGGATCATCATCCACTTTATGATTGGACATAGGTAATGTTGAATGTGACGAGATTTTCTGTTATTTGATTTCCTTGATTGATTGTTTGCTCTTCTGTAGCTTTACCAAATTCTGCAATTTTCATTCGGTTTTGTTAAGCTAAAAACGATATTAAATAGATAAATGCACACAAATTTAATTGAATGCGTATAATATTCAAGAAAGATATTGATTTTATTGCTAATACTACAAGAAAATGTTATACATCTAAATTTTGAATTTTGAAGCTATGTTAAGATGTATCTGGTTTTATCACTTCTCTGCAAATTTTAGTTTAGCATTTATCAATTTTTATGGTTGGTTTGGAGTCAATTTTATGTTAAATTTTCTTGTGATCCCTTTTGAGTATTGATTGTGATTTGATGGTAATGAAGATTAAGGTGTTGAGGTCCTACAAGACTAATTCTTCCAACTTTAGTGATAATGGTTTCCAATGTGGTTCAATTCTGTTCCCGTCCTATTTAAAATTTAAAAAATATACATAAAAGAATGTGAAAATGATTGGTCTTTTGAATACTGTCAATGCTACTGTGAATGCTTGGGCTATTTGAGAACTTTTTTCTGGGCCCTGTTTGCTGTCATTGATTTTTACTTTTTACAAGTTAAATTAATTAAGCATGGATTTATTAATTAATGTATAAATTTCCCATTTGGTGCAGAATGGAGCAGAGGCCCAACAAATACTGAGGAAAAGGTGTTCGAAATTTTGAACAATTCAAATATGGATGAAACAACGGAGTACAAGATTTGAAAGTCGGCATCTGAGAAGCTAGGGATCGATCTTTCCATCCTACTTGGAAGAAGTTCGTTAGGCAGGTAGTGGTACCTTCAGCAACAACAGACAGCAGAACAACATGAAGAGGAAGAGGAAGAGGAA
Source organism: Ligustrum vulgare (assembly GCA_963555705.1). Taxonomy (NCBI): domain Eukaryota; kingdom Viridiplantae; phylum Streptophyta; class Magnoliopsida; order Lamiales; family Oleaceae; genus Ligustrum; species Ligustrum vulgare. The sequence continues at coordinate 43,635,113 of OY743187.1, read as the reverse complement.
AATAATAGAAAAAGAGGCGGAAAAGAGTATGATGATCAGGGTGGCCTGATTATTTGCCGATTATCTGATAAGAGAAAGGTGACAATATCCGATTACCGGATTATTTGCTGATTATTTGACAACATCAAAGAGCTTCTAGAGAGATCCGACTGAATGTAGTTCTGGGAGTCTGAATGACGAGATAGCCCTTCATTTCACTATATTTTTACAGTTGGAACCATTAAGAGAACTGAAGATACCAAAGGTAGAGGTTACAGAGGTATTTCATATTTCCTTTTCTATAGAGGTAGTGCATATTTTACGTATTATCCCTATATCTTATTTGATCTCCTTAGATGTGAAATTCCAATTTATTGATTTTAAAGGAATGACCTATACTCTAGCTAGATGTGAATTTATAATCCACATACGTTGGATTTATTGCTGCATAGTGAATTGGGTGTTTTGTAAATTTATTGCTGTATAGTGATTTTATTTTAGTGGTGATTTTACTGGAAACAATAAGTGAAGAATTTATCCATGTAAAGATGTCTGAATTGTTGCATTGGGTATTGTATTGTGGTTCCTACTTATGTTTTGTTGAGATCTATTACTTGAATGTTATCTTTTTGCTATTCGATGGAAGCATACCGACGCTGCTTGATTGTCAATCCAATTTGCCTCTCTGTTACCACTATGCCCAGTTTAATTAATAAAAATGTATTTAAATGAGATGCTTAGTCACCGAGGAGCATCATACTCAATTTGAATTTTCTTCACTTCTTTTGGATTTTTCCAAGGCAGAGTCTATAGCTTAGTAGTAGCCAGGGTCTTAGCTTTCCTAGCTGAAAATACTGATGGCTGACTCGCTGAGTTAGTTCCATCAACAAGGAAACCATCACGAACCCTACACAAACCGCTGCATGACTTTTGCATTGAGTGGAGACCAGAGAAGTTGCCTGCCAGCAAGTTATTACTGAGCTTTCAAGAAAAGTGCTGGATGTTCACTCAATTGGATTTGTCATTATGATGCGTTAAATTTGTCTTTTAACAAAATCTCTTTACTTATCAATATTTTGTTTTTCTTTATGGATATTATCAATCTAATTGAATTAGTTTTCCGATCATTGTTTTTTTTCTCAGTCAATTGTGTATATGGTTGAAGGTGAATGGTCCATCAAGTTGATGCAAGCGATGGAGGTATAAGTAAATGTATATATTATCCTTTCATATTATCATCTCTGTCTATTTCCCTTCCTCCTCCTCTTTGTTGTTTACCCAGTCAAGAATTTTCTTTTGCCTTAGTGGAAAACTCAAATTTCTAGGGTTTTGGAAAGTCAGTATAGGAGAAGTCTTTTTCTTCTTGAAGTCTCATTTCACCAGTTTCAAAAGTAAATTTTGAATTGGGAACGTGATTTTTCAAAAGCAAAAGTTTATATATGTGATTTGATTAAATTCTGTAGAAATTATCTTCGAGTTATAAGTTGTCTTCGATTTGCTTAAATTCGGGTGATTTTGGAATTTCTTTGGGGTGAGGAAATTCAGTTTTCATTTGCATTTGAGCTTCATATTTGGATCTAATTTAATTTTCCAGTTCGTCAAACCTCAATTTGAAGCATTTTTTTAATCACTATTGTTGTTTCATTTACTTTTGTAGGAGATTCTTAAGAAGACATCTGGAGCGGCGGGAGGCTCTTTGCAGGGAGTACAAAGAGAGGGAAAGTTGAAGTTGGAAAACAGCAAATCTATGAAAAATGTCCAATCTGTCTCACCAAGTTTCCCTGTAGGAGTGGCCAAGGTTCTGAAGGATAATTCCAAGGTTTGAACTACTAGAATTTACTTATTTTTGCTTTTTCATGACTAGCTATCTTTTGAAGAATTAGTTGACTCTGAAGCAAATGTATCATGAATTAGGTGCCTATTAAGGTTGATATGGGGTCATAATTTCAATAACTAACTGAAAACATATAAGTCTTTGGCCCTTTTAAGCAATTTCTTGATGCTACTTTCTCGCATTTAGAAATTGGGTTCAGTATGAACTCTACAAAATTTATAACATAACTATGAGCAATTTTTTGTTATTTGTCCGGAAAATATTTAAACCGTCAAGATGTTTGTTTTTTAATGGTAGATTTAGGGACAAAAATAGAATTATTATTTGTCCATCGTATAATTTGGGTTATCTCCTATAAAGCTACTTATTTAAGTTCTAAAGAGGTTTATTTTTGAATCGTAGATATAGTGATGTGATCCAGACCACGAGTACAAGCCCGCGCAAAGATCCGTTGATAATCAAAGGAGGACCGATGACTCGATTGCAAACGAGGAGGATCAACAAAGCAATGGACAAGCTAGTACAAGAAACAGTGGCCAAAATAATGTTCATGTCACCAAAAGAAGCAAGTTCCATGTTGGGACCTAGCCAAGACGACGAGTGGATCAACCTCATTCAAGCCGTCGAAGGAAGTTGTGAAGTTTCGGAGATTACGGCCGTAACCTATAATTCTTACGGCCGTAACGAGTCCACTGCTGAAAACTGAATTTGTGGAAACTTGGACTTACGGCTGTAACTCACACGTGTCACGGTCGTAATGTGGCATCGGGTTAAAAATAAGATTTTCAGAAAAAATGACTTACGGCCGTAAATTAAGTCTCACGGTCGTAACTGTTAAACAGTAAGCTACTTACGGCCGTAAGGAAGGAAGTTACGACCGTAAATGCCAATACGCGTAAATTTTAATATTTTTTATTTCTTTCCATATTTTAGCAATTTGATTCCTTGTTTAATTAGGGCTCTTAAATCAGTCTTGACCCTATTTAAGGGAGATTTATTTTTCATTATTAGGGTAGATTATTATTGACATTATTGTGAGGCAAATTTGCTTTTAAACTCTATTCTTCATTGAATACAATTCGAACTTGCGAGTTAATCTTGTTTGTTCAAATATCGGTGATAATTAATATTGCTTGTGATCAAGAGGTCAATATATCCCTATGATTGTATTGGTTGCTTGGTTCAATTAATTTTAATTGGATCCATAAATTATGGTTCTTTGGCGTTCTTGGGTCGATTCAATATTTTGTGGGTTGTGTAGCTACAATTGCTACATGGTTTGCATTATTTGGTATCAGAGCTTAGGCTCCAAAAATCAAGGTTATATCTTTATTTTGTTTTCTTGAGTTTTCTTAATTTTGTTCTTCGTGCTCTTCAAGTTCTTGAGTCTTTGATCCAAAAAGTGTCACAAAAAAATTCAAAAGTTGTTATTTCCTTCGTTTGGTATTCAAATAAAATTTCGTTTGTTTCCTTATTCTCGTAGTTGAATTTTCGAGGAAAAAAAAAAGAAAATTTCAACAGCAAAGAAAAAAATTGTTATTTGATTTCAAGAATTACCTTCTTGAATCAATCTTATTTCCCATAAAAGTGTTAAGTCCTTTATAGAGTCAGATTCCATTCTCTCAAGGTCCTCTTCGGGTTTTTCCAACAAGTTGATAACTTCTCACTCATTTTCGGTTTGAATCATTTGAGTTTAAACTTGTTTGAGTTCGAATTCATTCTTTGAAGCAATTGGGGTGAAATCCATTGAGTGAAAAAATGCTAGAGGGGTGAGATCAATAGAGAGTAAAAGCCAAAAAAATTGAGTGATACACGAGCGAAATACACGTGAGGCATATATTACTTAGTATAGGATGTCTGAACAATCTTCTACTACAAAAAATAACGATCGAGCCAACATGATGGAGAAGATGGTACAACGGTTTGAGCGGTTGTTTGGGGATGTGTTAGACAGGTTAGAAAGACTTGAACAACCTCGGGAATTGCCTAATGTCGGTAGGCAAGGTAGGAGAGGTCGTAGAGTAGATGGGGTTGATGAAAATGAAGAAGATAGTGATTTTGACGATGGGGCAATTGTGGATAGAGGAGTTAGACATGGAAGGAGGGATAGAGATCTTGTTTGGGGATAGAATGGATGGTAGTATGAGCAACATCAAAATGATAATTCCGTCATTCAAGGGTAAGAGTGATCCGGAAGCATACTTGGAGTGGGAAAAGAAGATGGAGTTGATTTTAAATTGCTACACTTATCAATTGGTAACTTCTAGGAGGAGGAATCGCGAGAGGCCCATTAATACTTGGGAAGAATTAAAAGCTATCATGAGAAAGAGGTTCATGCCTAGTCATTACCATCGGGAGCTTCATCAAAAATTACAAAGTCTATACCAAGGATCTAAGAGTGTGGAGGATTATCATAAGGAGATGGAGATGTTGATGAACAACGGGAGAACATATTCCATACACGGTGTCGCATTAATAACAAGGTATGTAGTATGATTATTGATGGTGGTAGTTGTACTAATGTTGCTAGTACTACACTTGTTGAAAAATTAGGATTACCCCTGTTAAAACATCCTAAGCCTTATAGGCTTCAATGGTTAAATGACAGTGGAGAAATTAAGGTGAATAGGAGAGTGTTGGTGAGTTTTTCTATTGATAGTTATGTGGATGATGTTATGTGTGATGTGATTCCTATGCATGTCGGGCACATTTTGTTGGGTAGACATTGGCAATATGATAAGAAGGTGATGCATGATGGATATAAAAATAGGTATAGTTTTACCAAAGGGGGGAAAACCATTACACTTGCACCATTGACGCCATCACAAGTGTATGAAAATCAAATAAAATTGAAAAATGATGAAGAAAAAAGAATGAGGGAAAATGAGACAAAGAGAGTTGAGGCCACGACTTCAGAAAAAAGAGAGGAAAAGAGAGTTGGAGTCACGACTCCAGAAAAAGGAGAGGCAAGAGAAAAAAAGAGTGTTGGGGTACATACCTCAGAAAAAGGAGAGGGAGCGAAGAGTTCCAGAAAAGAAAAAAAATGAGTTTCTACGCAAAAACAAGTGAAATCAAGAAAGCCTTCGTGGAAGAGCGACCAATGGTCCTTTTATTGTACAAGGAATCATTCATTGCATTTGATGAAACTAACAAATCCCTCCCTAGTTTGGCTATTTCTTTATTGCAGGAATTCGCGGATGTGTTTCCAGATGACATACATAGTGGGTTACCACCCATCGAGGTATTGATTATCAAATTGATTTCGTACCTGGAGCAGTCATTCCAAACCGCCCCGTTTATCGAAGTAATCTCGAGGAGACGAAGGAGCTTCAAAGGCAAGTGGAGGATTTGTTGCGCACCATAATCAATAAAAATCTGAAAACTTGGGAAGACTGTTTACCATTTATTGAATTTGCATATAATACGGCTATACATTCTACTCTTCTTGTTCACCATTTGAAATTGTTTATGATTTTAATTCGCTAACACCATTGGATTTAGTTCCTTTACCTGTGAATAAACGTAGTAGTTTGGATGGAAAGAAAAATGCTGAGATGGTTAAATCACTCCACGATAATGTGAGGTTGGAAATTGAAAAGAAAAATGAACATTATGCATCGCAGGCTAACAAAGGAAGAAAAAGCGTCATCTTTGAACCCGGTGATTGGGTTTGGGTACATTTGAGGAAGGAGCGGTTTCCGGAACAACGTAAATCAAAGTTACAACCGCGTGGAGATGGTCCATTCCAAGTGATTGAAAGGATCAACAACAATGCCTATAAGCTAGATCTTCCCGGTGAGTATAATGTTTCGGCTACGTTTAATGTTTCTGATCTATCTCCGTTTGATGCAGGTGCTGATTCGAGGTCGAATCCTTTCGAGGAGGGAGGGGATGATGTGATCCGGACCACGAGTACAAGCCCGCGCAAAGATCCGTTGATGATCAAAGGAGGACAGATGACTCGATTGCAAATGAGGAGGACCAACGAAGGAATGGACAAGCTAGTACAAGAAACAGTGGCCAAAACAATGTTCGTGTCATCAAAAGAAGCAAGTTTCATGTTTGGACCTAGCCAAGACGACGAGTGGATCAACCTCATTCAAGCCATCGAAGGAAGTTGTGAAGTTTCGGAGATTATGGCTGTAACCTATAATTCTTACGGCCGTAACGAGTCCACTGCTGAAAACTAAAGTTGTGGAAAGTTGGACTTACATCCGTAACTCACACGTGTCACGGCCGTAATGTGGCCTCGGGTTAAAAATAAGATTTTCAGAAGAAAAAAAATGACTTAAAGCCATAAATTAAGTCTCACGGCCGTAACTGTTAAACAATAAGCTACTTACGGTCGTAAGGAAGGAAGTTATGGGCCCATGGCCGTAACTGCCAATACGCGTAAATTTTAATATTTTTTATTTCTTTCCATATTTTGGCAATTTGATTCCTTGTTTAATTAGGACTCTTAAATCAGTTTTGACCTTATTTAAGGGAGATGTATTTTTCATTATTAGGGTATATTATTATTGACATTATTGTGAGGCAAATTTGCTTTCAAACTCTATTCTTCATTGAATACAATTCGAACTTGCGAGTTAATCTTGTTTGTTCAAATCTCGATGAGAATTAATATTGCTTGTGATCAAGAGGTCAATATATTCCTGTGATTGAATTGGTTGCTTGGTTCAATTAATTTTAATTGTATTCATAAATCGTGGTTCTTTGGCGTTCTTGGGTCGATTCAATATTTTGTGGGTTGGGTAGCTACAATTGCTACGTGGTTTGCATCATATAGGGACTAAAATAGAATTATTTTTTGCCACTCTCATACTTTGGTTATCTCTATTAAAGCTACTCATCTGAATCATATGTCTATTTTATTTTCTTGAACTTTGAAAATTTGTTGGCAGGAAAGAGAAGTCGCTGCAGAGACATCCATGGAGGTTGAAAACAACAACCTGAGAACCCACACATCTGATATGGACATTGGTTTGGGGACTGTGAAGGTTTATTCTGAGATCCTTGCTTACACAAGCTTTACTTAAAGTGTGTATCCTGTGTAAACGTTATTGGCTTACCCGAGTGAAAAACAATTCAAACTAATTTACTGGAGTTACACATGGCTAAATTTCAACAATTAACTAAATATGCATTGCTGTGGAAAGACATGAATTCACGATTCAATGACCATCATACAAAATTTAGACAAGTTTTAAGAATTTCTATAGCATGTCCCACTTGAGGCTCAACGTTCCTTTTGATAGAAGTTATTTTTTGAACTCTATGTTTTGCTTAGACTCTGTTTAATAGCCCTGTCTCTGATCAATACTAAAAAATTGATAGCATTCTTTTACTCTGGACAATATCATTACATTTTCTTCAGATTATATTGAATTTTGTTGTGATTTTCTTATTTGAATTTGCAGAGAATGTATCCCTATAAAATGTGCAGTCATCGAATAAAGGCATTGACTGGTGTAATTTTAGTTTTACACGTTGAAGGAATTCGTGTAATTTATAGAAGTTTGTGTATTAAATATTTTTACAATTATATTTTGAAGGAAGATCTATGGAAACTGGTTCTTCCAGTTGACATGGAGGTTAGAATTTAATAATTTCTCAAATTTTTAGTAGCCATGAAGATTTCAATGTTTGATTTTGTCAATCTATCAAATTTAAATATTGATTATCTATATCCGATGTTATTTTTGCATGTTCATTACATGATTATGCCACTTTGTTCATTAATACTTCTCATTACAAACAAAACATAACAATCATCAGTGCATCGCAAGGTTGATGTTGAACTTTATTTGAAAAGACCAGTATTCAGTTATGAACAACTATATGTAGCAGTGTCTCGGATTACTAATCGTGATATATTGAAGATACTAATTTTTTTCTAAGAATGGGCACCCAACAAGTTCCACTACAATTGCTTTTAAAGAAGTTTTCTAAAACTTTGTTTGGTTTTGTCAACAAACCAAATTTGAATATTGATTATCAATATCCAATTATATTTCTTTGTGTTTATACAAATGTTTTTAAAGAAGTTTTCCAAAACTGTTTGATTTTGTTAACCAACCAAATTTGAATATTGATTATGAATATCCAATTATATTTCTTTGTGTTTATTACTTTATAAAGTCACTTTGTTCATTAACAATTCTCACTGCAAATAAATATAATGATAATGTCATCCGTACATCGCACGAGTATATACTAGTTTTAAAACAAAGTAAAAAATTGTTGTAGACATTTTGGGGGGAAATTTAGGAGGGAAAACTAAAAGCTACTATCCTTCTTTTATAAAATTATTATTATTATTATTATTATTATTATTATTATTATTATTATTATTATTATTATTATTATTATTGGGGGGAAATTTAGGAAGGAAAACTAAAAGCTACTATCCTTCTTTTATAACATTATTATTATTATTATTATTATTATTATTATTATAAGATTAAAATTAAAATTAAAATTAAGAAGAAGAAGAAGAAGAAGATAGATTAGATATAGGCAAAACAATTGGGCAGGAAAGGCAGTCAAAGCATGGTCAGGACTTTGGCATTTTAAAATATAGATTTAGATATAGATTATATAATATAATATAATATAAAAATAATTATCTAATTGTCTCTTATTTTAAAATAATATTAATATAATTTTAAGTGTAAAATTTCAAACAACCACATACACCAACCCAATCCGTCTTATCCCAACCCCACCTGAACCCCCAACACCACCACCCACCAACCCCCACCCAACTCACAAAGTCACAATTGACCACATAAAGTTTGATCACAATTTTAAATTCAGCCGTAATTTTTACCCCACCCTATCCATCAACAAAATCACAATTAGTCACACAAAGTCACAATTCAATTACAATTACAAATTTAGTAGCAAATTTCACCGCAACCCCACCCCACCTAGGCCTGGGCAAAAGAACCAGAACCAACATGTTTTTTTTTAAATATAAATTTAAAAAATAAAAAAAATCACCAATTCTTAATCTTAATGCATTTATCCGGTCCATTAGTAAATATCAATTACCTAACAACTATTAACTCATTCAACATTATAATACCTATAAGTAAAACAAGTAAAAAACAAAAAATCATAGATAAAAATCATTTTTCTTTCACTGGTTCTTTCGTTCAGCATCAAACCTTCAGCCATCAAGCCTTCAGCGGTTGGTTCTTCAAGAATCAAAAACAATAAATCTTTACTTTTCATCTTACAATTAATTGTTATTTTGTTTTTAAGGATTTGCTGGACTTGTGCGACTGTTCCCTGAAAAGGTGGATAATTACGAGCAGAAATTGAAGGGTTTTAGAAGGAGCACATATATGCAGATGAAGATATATGTTACTGTCTAAAAGGAAGTGAATATTTTGATGTCAAGAATTTTAAGTGTTGTATTCGCATTTTGATCAAGGTCGATAACCTTACGATTCTTACCAGCCGGAATCTATCATGACTTCATCGCTTAAGTTTGAAATTTTTACTTTAGAAAATCGAAACCAGAACCAAAAGAACTGAATGGTTCGGTTCTGGTTTGGTTCTTCTCTTGCAAAAAGAACCATCAATTCTTAGTTCGGTCTGATTCCCTAGGAACTAGAATCATATAGAATCACGCCCACGCCTAACCTCACCCATCAGCAAAGTCACAATTGGATCACAAATACAAATTTAGTTGTAAAATTCACCCCACTCACAAAGCCACAGTTAGTCACACAAAGTCACAATTCGATCACACAAGATCGCAATTCGATCACACAAGGTCACAATTCAATCACACGAGGTTACAGTTCGATCACATAATGTCACAGTTCGATCACACAAGGTCACAGTTCACTCATACATAGTCATATTTGACACAACTGTAGATCACATAACGTTCTCGTCCAATGATCACAAAAAGTCGCAGTTGATCATGATCTCTAATATAATTGGTCGCACGTTATTTATTTATTGGCCACAACTTACTCGTTTCTTGGCCATAATTAGTCAATATTTTGGTTAAAATTACCTAATAATTGGTCAAAGAATCCATAACTGATCACATATTATTTATTAGTTACAAATTATTCGTTTTTATGGTCACGATTAGTCAATATTTTTTGTTACAATTACCTAATAATTGATCATATTCTGTACTCGTAAAAAATCGCACAAATTCACATTTAGTCAACATTCTAATCACAGTTATTTAATAATTTGTCATAGTTACCTATAATTGGTCACAATCATTACCAAGTCACCGAGCCTCAACCCCGACCCATATCCCCGGCCCCAACACCTTCCAAACTAAATTAATTACTTTCCACCGTCTACAAACGTCCTGCAATCGTGACCGCTGCCGATGCTGCCTTGACGGACCACCAGCACGTTCACCACCCCTTCACCCTTTGCGTTTAGAAACCAAGACAATAATATAAAATTCATAGCCGCATAAAGTAGATTTGAATTTATGTATAATTCAGTTTTTATAATAAATATTTCGTTAATTGATTTTAATTGGGTAATTAATACTTGATTTTTAAAAATATAAATTCATCCTCTTATTGCTACAAAGTGATCTTCAAATTTCGCTCTCTATGTAATTTTCCCTTTGTTTATTTTTGCTTAAGGCCTTGTTTGGTTCACTTTTTAAGGGCATTGTTAGGTCCGATTTTTGGACTATTTAAACTTCCGCTTCTTCCCTTTCAACACAATCCCAAATTCTTGAGCAAAACCTTAGCCTCATTAGATAGATTTTCTTTGTTTTTTCTCTCTTTCTTTTTGCCTTCTTTCTTTTTATTATTTCCTTTTTGTATTTTGGGGAAAAACCAAAGAGGACAAGGAGGGGCAAATAAAGAATTTGGCAAAACGTTGAAGACATCAAGAACAACTTCATCTTCGAAAAATCCAACAGAAAGAGTTTTATCTGTAACCTTGTATTTTCTCAATTATTTTGTCAAACTTGTAATGTATTGTATAAAATATTTTCCTTTATTGTGTTGGTCTGATTGATGTAGCTTAACTTAATTTAAATAATTTTAATATTTGCTTATTGATTTTAAATGCCTATTTTCATGTGTGTTTGTTATTGAGATTATTTCATGTGTTTGATTGATCACCAAATAAATGATTTGTGATGTATATAATAATCGAAAGATATTGTGCATTTTAAACTAAATAATAAATGCCTTAAGCTATAATGAGGAGATAGAGATATACTCTTAATCCTATATGATTCATTGAGCTGTTTTCACAAAGAATTAATGCTTTTGATTGGTTTTTAATTGACATGTATATGCAACAGATTAAACCAATGGACCATGAACAATTTTACTCGGGAGAGACTATTAGTTAAATAGAAAAATCGAGTCTAACATTGTAAAAAAATAATTGTTAATTTGCGTGTTGAAAAATTAATTAAGTGACGATTAAGTGAAATTATGAATCTCAACTATTTATTCTTTCATTTTCCTTATTTTTGTTGAAATTAAAGTTATTTTCTTTATTTTTGAACTTACAAAATTAATCTTTTTTATCACGTGTTTTCTTTGTTAAAATTAAATTAACTAGGGTTTAATTGAGTATACATTTTTCATGAGATCGACAATCAAAACTCAAAAAAATCACTTTATTACTTGAACGCGATCCGTGTGCTTGTTGTACACATTTGCAGAACATAATAAATCTCATATCAAATAAAAATATAAATATAAATCCACACAAAAGGACTTGATGTACTCTCGTAATTGGCATTTTAATATCAAACACAAGTTTTAATACAACTCGGTCAAGTGAATTTAACTTGAGCAGAAATCATCCGACCATGCAACAAGGATCTGGAATACAATTGGAGCTTTCTTTCATTGACTTATTCAAACGCAATATTACAAAATATTTGTTGTCCATGCTAATGCGCGTGGACTTCTTCAATTCAACTACATTTTTTGTATGTTGCAACTATCTCATTAGAGAGCAAATTTCTGAAAAAAATAATAAATAAATAATACTAGTTGCATTATTAAATCATCAGTTGACAATTTTAATATGATACAACGTGTTCGTGCCCTTACTCAATGTTGAACCAAAGGGAGATGGGCTGCTTATTTAAGAACTTCTTGCAAGGAAGACCCCTTTTTGTCTATGGATATAATTGCTACTTCTTGCAATTTGTCATTGAAATTTTCTCTGAGGAATTCCACAGCCATGAAAGTAAGAGCTGATGCTGGAATGTACCACATAATTCTGGGGACGCTACCTCTAAAGATCCCTCTCACCCCTTCAGTCAACCATATCTTATGAACCGCATCCAACCATCCATTGTACCTGGAAAAATATTTAGGTTATCGAGGAATTCGCATCATAGTCTACCGTATTTTTGCAAAAGGCGTAAAAGATTACAATCTTAATTACTAATGTAACTGTACTGAGCAAAATCCAAGCATAATAAACAAACTGAGGGTATTAAACCGGCAACCAATCAGTCAAGATGGAACTGTTCTGACACATTAACCTGTCTCAGTTATCCCAGGATCGGAAGTTAATGAACAGTCCGGTAAGTGGGATCTCAGCTAATATACAAAATGAAAACCAAGTCCTAGGCACCTTAATGAAGCAGAGCAAAACATTTCAAAAAAATATTCCAGAATAAGAACAAAATATATATAGCATTTGGGAATGAAGTTCAAATGGTGATAATACCTCACAGTCGTTCCTTGTACCTGCAATCTTGTTTTGACAACATCCAGAGGAGTGGTGAGGTATGCACTCAAACCTGTAACAATTGAAGGAGACTATAAGAACATGACTTTTGAAAAATTAATGTCAGCTGTCATTGCCAACAAAACACCATAAGGAAAATATAGAATGGTACAAAACAAGCAAGATACATACCACCAGCTAATCCCCCTAACAGAAGTCCCTCGAGAGAACTATTAGCTTGAAAATTTGAGTTGGGAAACCAATTTCGCTTCCCATACTGTGCCATGCTTTTAAAAGCCTCATAAAAAGTAACCTGTCAAGAGTAAGCCCATATTTTCAATACAAAACCTAGTAAAGACATTAAAAACAGAAAAACTATTAACTATGAACTTCAATTGAGTTTATCACAAAATTGATTGTGGCTCCCACACACAGACAGAGAGAGTACTAGATGCTTTAGATAGACGAACTAATTGCCAATTTACACCATATATTCAAATTAAAGATGAACTTTCTTCTCCATCTGTGTAATAATGACAATAACTGGAGTGAAGGCACATTTTTATCAGCAATTAAAATCATTAGGAAAGCAAAATTACTTTTTAAGGATATCATTTAAAAAAATTAGAACCTAACTGAGACATCCTCTGATCATAATTTTCAGTTGGGATCCGTAATTTCCATGGATAAGTTTGTGGTGAAGATTGGATGCACAAAATTCCTTGAGGAAATACAATTTGGCAATGGAAAATGCTGCAATGGAATCCCTTGATCCAGTATAGAGTCAAGTAAGGAAGGTTACTGATCAAAATCTTAACTATTGCAGCAATACAACTTGGCACGGAAATGTCATATTCTATTTCATAAACAGAAAAACAAATGCTTCTTTTTTCCTCAAAAGCAGTATTGACCTTACGAATTGATTTCTGAAAGCAGAAATTCAAGAATGATTCTATCCATCAAGTGGAAGCAGTAAAAACAGAGAACAAAATTGGCAAGTTTCGGTTGTCTCCGAAATTTCGTTCCGAGATTTAAATCTAATTATGCAAAAATACTATAACCATTGTATTTAAAAAATCATTTGAATCCCATTATAGAATTTGATACCATGAGGCCAGCAAATGGAACATCCCTTAAAAGCGTGGACCCGTATCTGCAAAATAATGGGAAGATATCATGAATGCAACATATAAACAAGAAAAAGGAAAAGAGAAATGCCATATTTTGTTATGGGTGAGCAAAAACATAATAATGAATATACTAGACTTTAAAGTTGAAGAAAACTACTCTAAACTTAAAAGCAGAGAATAACTGAATAAAACTTCATAAAAGCTTCTGATGAGAACTAGCTAGTTTGCAGAGCCCAATGATTTACGTAAGAAAATCATTAGATAACGATCATAAAGAAGATAGGCATACAATCACTTTTCTGCACTCTCCCTTGTATACTTTTATATTGAGGGTAGTTCTGTACTGATGCTATGAAACAAATGAAAGCGAGTTGCTAATCATGTTTAGGATAATTAGTTAACCACGCCAGAGTCCTCATAATTAGATAATGGACAATTAATAATGGAACAGATTGATTCATGAGGACTGAACAACTTTACTAGTTCCCCCAGTTCTCACTACACTAACGTATAGATAAGTTATCAATCAAACATGTATGGTTAGGCATTGACATAAAAAAGCAATACCCTGCATACAATCCTTTCAGGCCTTGCTCCTTCCATATTGAACATCCAGCTTGAAACATCCCAGAATAGTAGCCATATAAGTGGGTGCCATGTTTGACATTAGAACTGTCTTTAGCTATAACAGATGTCCAATACTTCCTTGAGCCCTGAATCTGCATACGTTGTTTTATCACTTCACATGGAACATAAATAACTGAGCCAAGCGTATCTCCTGAAAGGCATATAGAAAAGTAGAAGTGATTTGTGAGTTAGATAAGCCAAGTTCACATTCAAATTGTCTGGGAGAAGATATGCATTCTGCCATCTGAATCCTTGGTTCCATATAATACAGAAACAACCTAAATTGTATTCCTTACAAACTTGGAGTTAGCTACCATATAGTTTCAAATTAGGACAGAAAAAAGGCAGATTGAATTAGAAGTTTACCAATAGCTCCAGCAATAAAATGTGCCCAGTGGCCAGCAAGGCTAGGATGTGACTCGTCTATCCATTTCTTGGTGGATTCTATCACTCCAAAGTAAGTAGCTCCAGTCGCAAGTGATCCAGTGACTCCTGGTGCTATTCCTCTGTAAAAGCCTAATAAACAATCATCGATAAAGATCACAAATATGACTAACTGTGCTCAATACATATAGCATTAAAAAAAAAAAAAGATCCAATAGCATAGAGTGCAGAACATATCAATGTATCATACTCAGTACGCATGTCAGCATGCAAAATTACAGAATATAGGTTAAAGAATCTGATAAAAATAGACAACAAAATATCAGCAAAAGTAGGAATATATACCCGCTAAACCATCTGTTGCCCAAACTGTCCGAACCATTTGTAATATGCTTTTTTGGTTCTAAAAGTAACAAAACAGCAAACCCTTTATTACCAAAGCATGAAACTTCATTCATAAATATAAATAAAGTAGTAACTACACAATATTGTTCATTTTCAGAAAGGAATACATTCGCTAATTTCGTTATTATTAAACAACCTGGCGTCTACTGAGAATAACTTGGCTTTGTATCCGCGTCTTAATTGTATCAACAGGATGCATCATTCCTTCACCAAATGCTCCTGCGATTCCGCCCCATAAGAATTCACTCCAAACTACACGCACAAATGCAAGTAAAATCAGTAAAAACTTTCAAATGCTTCAAAATTAAAGAGGTCATGATGAGTTTAACCTAAGAACTGGTTTTGATTTGATATGCTGAGACTGGGTGATTTTGATTGTTGATGAGAAGACGATTCTGTGACCGCCATGGATGCTTACAGGTGGAAGCTTGGCTAGGGCTCTGGTCCTGGGCTTACGAAGAAGGCGGGACTTATTGATCTTGAGGACCACTTGAAATCGTGTGGCCAGGTGTGGGTTCATACGCTGAAACCCTATATTAACACTCAATAAATTAATAACTTCTTTTCTTTAAAATAATATTGCTTTTTTCTATCTAGTCAAATTGTTGAATTAATAATTTAGATAAATTAATAAGATAATAATTTTTTAAATGATCCTTTTATAAATCTATGGTCCGTCAGTATCATAAATTAATAATTATCTAAAATTACAAACATAATTAGGACAATGTAGTAAAATATGAGTCTATTGTTATTTATTTTATCTTGAAATTTAATCTAGTTGGATTTCATCTCTAAATTTTCTAATTATATCCAAAACGGTAATACGTTCTCGAATTGCAACAAAAACTTGTAAAAACTTTTTGACGCTATGAGTGCATCTTTCCACGTAATTTGTTCTTGGTGTACTACTTCATCCTCAAAAGGATTTTCAATGGTCGTAGTCACAATTTCTTCTAATTTTTGAACCTCTGAACATGCATCATTTTCACCGGATAATCAAATAGGTGGTTGAAATCCATTTTATTTTGGAACTGAGATTATTAATCATTGTCTCAAGTTCATAAATAACTTCTTCAATAGTTGCTTCAGTTAAATTCCTTGAGATTACTACATTCCCGAAACGAATTTTGCAATGTCAAAAACAATTTGCTATTGTCTCTTGATAAATATCTATCGTTCAAGCTGAGGCTGGAAGATTGATGGCATCTGAAACATTATGAGATTGTTCTCTTTGTACTTCAATTTTGAGTTTTGAGTTTTTGATAATTCAAATTGTTCATGTTGACATTCTTGAAGAAACGTGGCTTAGTGAACTTTCCAACGATACATAGAGAAATTTTCTCTAAACTATCATCATTGTAACAAATAACAATTGTAAGCATTTATTTGTCATGTTTTCTTCCTTCAAGCTATTTCATTGCAAGAGAATGATCAGCTTGTAACCTGTAAAACAAACCAATTTCGTCCATATTAAAACATCTTTCATGGGGAACTAGTTTATTTTTTCCCTTCTAGATAGGGGTGGGCTTGGATTGGGTCTTGGTCCAACCCGAATTCAACCCAACTTGATCGGGTTGATGTAAATTTAACCCAACCCAACCTAATTGCAGATTTCAACTCAACTCAACCCAATCAAGTGTAGGATGGGTTGGATGGGTTGGGCGGGATGGGCTTGGCCCAAATTGACAAAATATTAAAAAAAATAGTCCATCAATTCAATTTTTGTTGTCCCAATTAAATCTTAAGTTTACAACATGTAAAGTCACTTAAAATTTAAATTATTGACTCCATTAAACAACATATCTAATAACTTAAAATAATAACTAATTACAGTTCTTCAATTATTAATATCAATGATATGTAAAAGCGTATGAAATTAGTTCTAAACTAACAATAAACATTAACAAACTAATTAATCAGTAACTAATTAACTACTAATCAGAGTTACACAATACTCAACTAACTGATATTGAGTAGAAACTAGAAATCACGATATTCTCTCAATTAGTAGAAACAGAATATTAACATGGTGGAAAAATTAAAGATGGAGAAAAATAAAATTACAAAATATCAAAGATTTCCACTATACGAAAAAATATTAGAATAAAAAATGTAAACCCAAGCATATACTTCAATAATATTGATAAAATCTAAAAGAAAATGAAACAACTAAAATCAAACACAAAATACCGAACAAGAACAAGTGTTTACTGGTGACAAGGCGAACACGGAGTTAGGGAAGGCGGAAGAGGCGTGGTTCAGTGGCGGAAGGTGCATGGAGCAGTGACGGAATAGTCGGCTTTGTAGGGGTGTGGAGGTGGAGCAGTGGCAGAAGAGAGTGAGAGCAAGACATCGTCGTCAGCGGCGAGAGTTTAGCCCTTAGGGTTTGAAAATTGAATGAATATATGATCTCATTTGTTTTTAATTTTACGCCTTTTTATTTTTTAAAAATTCGAGTTGGGTTGGGTTGGGTTAACCGGGTTTAGAGTATCAACCCGCAACCTGACCCGACTCCTTGACTCTTAAACCGAACCAGTCACAATTTTGGCAAAAAACGTTTGGACGGTTTGATCGGGTTGGTTTGGATTTTTCCCACAACTCCTACTTCTAGACTCCAATTTCATCTCCGCGTCCTATGTGTCAACCAAACCACTCTATCTGAAACAACGAAATGACTTGATACCATGTCTTAGCTTGAACTTCTCAAGCCAACCTTGAGAAATGTTGTGCTCAAACGGCTGTTGAGGATATAAAAGTTTCATCGTCTCTCTTGCCTTCTCCAAATGGTATTGGAGAAACCACTCAAATAGAGATGGCAAACGGGCCGAGCCGCTCGTCGGCTCGTTGGCTCGGCTCGTGAAAACACAAGCCGAGAGCGACTCGGCTCGTCAAACGGACGAGCTCTTAGGCGAGCCAAAAAAGAGCGGCTCGTTGGCAGGAGCCACGAGCTCGTGCCAACGAGCCGGCGAGCCGACTCGTGTAAAAAAAAATTAAACGTCGTTTTTTCACGTTGAAAACTAAAAATTAAATTATTAATAATTTATTTAATACATAACTTATTACTTATTAATATTATACTTATTAGTATTCAAGATTTCAAATATTTTAGCTATCAAAGATTGTCGACTAAATAAATAAACTTAAGACGGTAAGACAAGAGAGTTTTTTTTATTAAAAAAAAAACGGTAAGAGAGGTTTATTAAAAAAAAAAAAACAAACTAAACGAGTCAGTTTGACGAGTCGAGCATTGCGAGCCATGGGCCGAGCCGGCTCGGCCCATTGCCACCTCTACACTCCAACAACATTCTCCATGTCTAAAAATTTTGTTGGTTTGTGTCGCTTTGTATCCCCTACTTTTTCTAAGTTAGCCGAAAGGTACTTAGATGATCACTTGAGTGTGTTTGATATTGTACCTTGACTAATTTTAAAACGAATTTTTTCATCAAGCCACTGCTGCAAATCTCTTTTAGTGCATGTAGAGTGATCTCTTTTATACTCACATAATGATTTACATATTTGATATGTCACGGTTAATTTATGGACACCTTTTAGATGAGAAGCCATTATTGGGTATGGTTTTAAATTTTTTATGTTGTTTATATAGTAGTTCCTTTCATCATCATATATTGAATGCATTTAGTTCTAGTACAATGATATATGCAAGTGACTTGAACTCACATTATATGGTGAACATTACTTGATTAGTCAATACAATGAATATATTATTTAATTATAAAAACAATAAATATCATTTAATTATTTTCATAAATATATATTTACAATGGATTTTATTTTTTATATTAATAATTCAAGAATTATGATACACGATGATTTTTATGTAATTAAATTTATGTTTGTTGAATAGGAAAAGCACTATTTAAATTAATAAATTATTAATTTATCGATTAATTAATACCCCTCTAAGCTAATAAAATTTCAGGGACTCAACATTATTAATTTATAGAGGTTTTACTGTATTTATTTAGAGGAAATTATGTGGATGGTCATCTAACTTCTATGTTTGTTTCGCCTTGGTCACTAAACTTCAAAATGCTAAAAAGTTAAGGTGGCGTTCTGTTTGTATTTTATTTTGTATTTTCATTTTCGAAAATATTTTGTGTTTTGTGTTTTCATTTTTGTTTTCAAATTTGCTGAAAACGCGTTTGGTTTGTCATTTCTGAAAACTGTTTTTGAAAATGAAAAACTGGAAAACACGTTCTGTTTAAAATTTTGCAGAACACTATTTAAATTATTTTTAATTAATTTGCTTACAGAATACTACTAACTCCAACTCAAATTTCCTTTCACAATACACTAAAAATATGGTTACATGAAACACACTAATGTGAGCATTAAGAGTCTATATTAACACAGCTTGGTCAAGTTCGGGGCTTGAGAAAGCTCTACTTCTATTAAAATTCAGAAAATGCAAGTTCTTTCAAAATCACCAGAGTCCATTTATCATTGCATTTTTTGAAATATAACAATAAGAAGTCTCATTTAATTTTTTTTTGTAATGTTGATATTGAATTAAATAAAACTTTATTTAAACTAAGTTTCAAGTTAGGATAATTCTCAAAAAAAAAAAAAAAAAAAATTCTTTATTTAGGCTAGTTCCAAGCTAGGATAATTCTAAAAAAAATAATAAAAAAATAAAAAATAAATAAAAACTTTATATTAAGTTTAGTTTTAAGTTAAGATAATTCTATAAAATAAAAAATAAAAAATAAAAAATCCCCAAAACGCGTTTTCCGCGTTTTGGACATTTTTTATCGAAATACACACAAAACGCTCAAAACGATGTTTCGGGCGTTTTCCGTTTTGTGTACAAATTTTTTTTTTGTTTTCCAAAATACGTTTTCGAAAATGGTAAAGAGAACGCGTTTTTAACGTTTTCTAAAATAAAAACAGAAAACGACCTCAAAACAGCAAAGAGAACAGGGGCTTAAAACTCTATACTTATATTTATGTTTATATACATCACCAACTTGCAACATAGCTCAACTTTTAGTTAATTTATCATGCTAGAAAATTTGCGTGTCCATTTAAAAGCGTGAAACGAAATATGAAAAATAACTATTCAAAAATCTACTTTCTCTTGAAAATGAGCATAAAATAGGGGCTATATAATTTCAAAAAAAAAAGGTCAATGTATTGATACATGAGGTGACTGCAAGAGATTATCTTTTAAATAAGTTAATGAACGATAATAAGATTTATTCAAGATATCCAATAATAATTGTTAGCGATGATAATTTTTTATATTAAACAAGCTATTTCTTTTATATTAAATAAGCGGATAAATAAGTGTTAACGTTAATATTATGTTAATGAGGTTAATCTCTGTTAATCATAATTTTGGCTTTAACAAATTAAATTACCATTAACGTTAGGATATGTTTAGC
The DNA here is from genome assembly GCA_963555705.1 of Ligustrum vulgare. Taxonomy (NCBI): domain Eukaryota; kingdom Viridiplantae; phylum Streptophyta; class Magnoliopsida; order Lamiales; family Oleaceae; genus Ligustrum; species Ligustrum vulgare. The sequence continues at coordinate 43,614,642 of OY743187.1, read as the reverse complement.
GATCACAATACTGAGATTAAATATGAAACGCTTATAACGAGATCATATAAAACTTAATTATATCAAGTAGTCAAATAAATATTTCCAACATATATCAAATAATGAAATAAACATATCCCACTTACCTCAATCCAAAAGTGCCTAAAACGAAGTTCTGTACTTTCTGCTTATTTTTGTATCGATATTTCATGAACATGTATCAATACATGCAATCGGTTCAGTACTCAACTGGATTTTTGAAATTTCCTTCATGGTTTAACTACATTTTGATAGCGTAAAATATACTTAAGACATGCCCCCAGGGCACATCTCCAAGTGGCAAAGGGGATGGGTGGTAAGTGCTCAGCGCAGCTGTGTGCTTGGTTCGATTCCCCGCAAGGTGGAATTGGCCTTGTGGCAAGCGGGAGTTATTGAGCGTTTCTCATGCTTACCATAAGCCCTTCCACCCTGGCTCCTTGGAGGCATAACCTGGATTTACCTTCCCGAACCAATGGCCTTGGGCGTGGTCGGTTCGGGCCCTCAGGGTGTGGGCTACACCTTTTTTTTAAATATACTTAAGACATCAAGAATATATTATTATATTAACAAGTCTTGATCATAACAAAGGATTTAAACATAAATCCTAATTTTGACATTCTATAACTTTGGAGAAATGAAACCACTTTCTCTCTATCATTTCTTGGATTTCTTTCGGTGTGTGATCTTATTTAGAATGCTTTGGTATTTATAGGATAATTTGGGTGCATGAAGATGGAAGGAGAACTTCCCCGCATGTGATTTCAATATTTGCTTCTTGATTAAGGAAGGTCTAGGATTTTATGTACCAAAAGCAGGACGTGGAAAGTCTTATTCATGCAAGCAGGTACTATCAATTACAAATTGGATGACTAATTAAAGCTATAAGGTCAGTAGTGCAGCCTAGGACAGACTTGTCATTTGTAACAATGCAAAATTTCCAATTTCGTGATGAAGTGTTTGGACTCATTTTCAAGATATCAAATGAGATCAAAATCTAGAGTTCTTGATACCATTGTACTTTCATGCACAATTCATGGCACAAGAAATAAATAACCGAAGAGGAAGTTATGGTGTTCCAAATTAGGCCATTCAAACTATTTTCGAGTCAATTGTTTTTATTATCCTAATTTTAAAAATTCACCGAGTGTTATCCATTGGTCAGAATGACAAACTACTTTCATATTCTCGAAGTTCACTCCGAGAACTTGCATGTACATATATTACGATCAAATAAGGCCTGGAGTGCTTAGAAAAAGGCTCGAGAAAATGTACGCTTAAATACCTTTTTGACGAAACTTTTCTTTAGGAAAAAATAAGAGGAGGCAGAGTTACAATTAGATATACACCTTACTCAAGATGTTGCTCATGCCAAAATGGTCAAAGATTCAAGTAGAGAGGTTGTTAATAATCAAAACATGAATTCTGACCTGAGTTCCACCTATTTTATTACTATCTATTTCATCCTTTTATATAGGCATCCAAGTTTCTTTGGTAGTATACTTCTTTGTTTATTTCATCATTCATAGGCATACTTGTTTATTTCCATAGTCTAATAATGTTTGTTATGTCATGTGGATGAAGCAATATACAAATTTGATGAATGTGCTCCGCCTATGGCCAAGAAAGCAGTGAGAAAAAACAAATAAGTTGCCAACAAGGCATCACTGGTTGCCCGAAATTTAGTGAAAGAAGCTTGGGTTGCTGGTCTGTGCTGCCATTTTCCGCGCCGGTACAATGTTCAGGCATTTTTCCATTACCCAATTGGCGTATGGTACAAAGTAAAATTGAAGCAAAGCAAGACATGAAATGGAATTAAAATGATGTGTGAACATAGGGGGATAAATTGGGACTCCAGAGTTTAATCATGCGGCCGTACGGTTCAACTACTGTGTGTTGGCTAAAATTAGTGTGTACTGTAAGTGCACGGGTCACGTACAAGTAATAAATTGGACTTTTTGAGTCTGGATTGTCGATCCAACGAGGAATATATACTCTATTATACTCTAATTAATTTAATCTTAACAAATGAAACACACAATTAAAAGTTGATTTTGGAAAATTCTAAATTAAAGAAAGTAACTTTAAACCAAAGTAAAATAAGGAAAATGGAAGATAAAATAGTTGGGATTCTTGATTTCACTTAACTCTCGCTTAAGTAATTTCTCAACACATGCAAATTAATAAATTACTCATTTACAATGTTAGACCCGATTTTTCAAGTTTAGTTAATTACATCTCTCGAGTAAAATTAACACTAATCAATTTGTTTAACCTACTAGATCTCTATGTCGATTAAAACTCAACTAATTGCATTAATTTTTGTGAAAATAACTCAATATCATCTAGGGATTAAGGTATATCTCTATCCTTAATAAGAACTTAAAGCATTTGTTATTTGGTCTAAAATGCACAATATTTCTCGATTATCATACACTTCACAAAACATATATTTGGTGATCAATCAAACACATAGAATAATCTCAATAACAAACACACGTGAAATAAGCTCAAAATTAATAAACAAACATTAAAATTACTTAAACTAAGTTAAGCTACACAAATCATCACAACATAAAACAACTAACCCATTCTATAAATATTTCACAAAAGATAAGATTTATGAAAATATATCACAAAGTATATAAATTAAAGATAAAAATACAAGATTAATGAAATACAACACTTCCTTTGATTTTTGCTCCAAGAATTCTTTATACTTTGCTTTATATTTCCACTTTACTTATTGCTTCTTTGATCCAATGGATGCTAGCAACTTGAAATCAAAAACTAACCTACAAACTAAATTGCAAACTAAAGCAATAACAAAAAATAAATAAATAAATAAATAAGAAGAAAATGGAGAAGAGACTAGGGTTTTTGAAGAGAAAAATTGTGTTTGTGAAGTGAAGAAGTGGGAGTATAAATACTCCCAAACATTAGACCTAAAACGGTCCCAAAAACGAGTTTAAACCGAGTCAAACGCGACCGAAGGCAAAAATAATAAAATTAGAAATTAAAACCCGATTGACAAAAATTTTACCCAAGCGATCGCGTGAGAGACAGATAATTAATATGTCCAAATAAGCTGGGCGCCTAGCAAAGTATAAGGCATGGGCGTAAAGCCCACGCCACATATATAAATTATAATATATATATATATATATATATATATTTTCTTTTTCTTTTTCCTTCTTTTTTTTTTCTTTCTTTTAACTATTGAAAATGGCATGTCAAGTCCCTCATTTTGATTTTTATTACAAATATGTTCCTCAAGTATTTGCATCTCTAGTCCTCCAGCTTTCTGAGATGTTGCAATTTAGTCCCCAAACTTTTGATTCTTTCAATTAGGTCCTGGACATCAAATTAGCTCATTTTTTCGCTCAATTGCTCTCCAATCTTGTCTATTTTCTTTCCAATTGAGATTGTACATAATTGTACAAGATAAACACAAGTTATAAGTAGAAATTGGCTCAATTTGTCAACTAAATTGTCGATTTAAAAGCAAAATAAGTGTGTAAAGCACACTTATCACTGTGCAACCGCAAGGTGTTACTGAACAGTGGCACCATTTTTTTTCACTTTTTGATCCCGTTTTTCGACCCCTAAATGTCTAATGCATGCAACCAACTTAAATAACTATAAAGTAATAAAATAACTCAAAAGCAATAAATAAAATAACTAAAGAAAAATGTTTGAAATGTTGGGTTGCCTCCCAACAAGCGCTTCATTTAAATTCTAGAGCTAGACTTTTTGGCAAACTTTTCAAGGTAGTTTTAGATTGGACGGTGAAGCCTATTCTTCTCCTCTCACATTGTACTCATACCTTTCCCAGCATCTAATGATCATTTCCCCATCGATCCTGGAACAGTTTTCAAGCTATGGACCTTGGGTGTTAAATTGCATCATTGTGAAGGTCACCTCTTGATTTTCAATACGTAGCACTACATCTCCTTTCTCTACATCAATCAGTGCTCTTGCGATGGTTAGAAATGGTCGGCCAAGTATCAAGAGAACTTTTTCATCTTCTTCCATATCTAAGATGACAAAGTCAGTAGAGAATATGAACTTGTGAACTTTCACCAACACATCATTCACAACTCCATATGGGTAACAAATTGATCGATCAACCAATTGCAATATGATAATGCTACCCTGTAGGTAACCCAATCCCAACTTTTTGTACACAGACAGGGGCATCAAGTTTATACTTGCATCTAGATCACATAAGACTTTGTTGAATTGTAAATCCCCTATGATGCAAGGTATAGAAAAGCTACTTGGATCTTTGAGCTTAGGTGGCAGCTTGTTTTGCAGGATTGTGCTACATTCTTCATTCAAAGTCACCTCCTCAAGTTCTTCCAGCTTCTTCTTGCTATACATCATTTTCTTTAGAAGCTTGGAATAACTTGGAATTTGTGTGATGACCTCAAAGAAAGGGATATTTATGTACAGTTTTCTAAGCATATTGACAAATTTGTTGAACTGCTTATCCTCTTTTGCCTTTTTCAGCCTTTTTGAGAATGGAATAGGGAACTTATGAGGCTTAATTGTTAATTTCACCTCAAGTTCGTCTTCCCTTTCAACCCTTTTTTCTACAACCTCCCCAACCTTTTCGAGAACTCCAGCTGGCCTTTTGAGTTGAATTTCAAGAAATTGCACACCACTACGTGTAGTGATTGCATTTATCCCATTATGCACTACATTAATAACCAAGCCATAAGGTGTTCCCTTGGGTTACCTCTGTGTTTGCAGGTAATGTACCCGAGGCTCTGTATGTGATCAGCTATGCTATTTTCCCTACTTGGTTTTCCATGTTTTTGATTGATGCTTGCTGATTTTGAATCTTGGTTTCAGTTTTTCCCATAAACTGATCTGTTTTGACCATGAATTGTTCTATCTTCTCCACAAATTCTCCAATCATCTCTTCCAGTGTAGGCTTCCGTTGTTCAGTGTGGTATTGGGGAGCAATGTGTCCATTTGAGTGATCTTTCCAAGAAAAGTTAAGATGATTGCATCAACCTGGATTATAGGGGTTTGAGTATGGATTATTCTGGAGTTGACCCCCTTGCACGTAGTCAACCTTCTCCAATGTGCAAGGCAGAATAGGGTAATCTGTAGTGGCGTGGTTTGCACCACATTCTTCACAAGTCACTTTAGCACTTTTTGATGATTGACTCACCAATGCTATGCCCTCTATTTTTGTAGCCAATGAGTCAATTTTTGCTGATATGGCAGTGTAAGCATCCAATTCATAGATTCCTGATGACTTCTTTAGGACCACTCTGTCCGACCCTCACATGGCATTTGTGTTGGCAATTCTTTCAAAAAGTTCCAATGTCTGTCCAATGGTCTTTGTGGTCAAAGCACCATTTGATGATGAGTCAAACCATGATTTTAGAGTGTGGAAATAATCCTTCATAGAAAAACTTCACTTGATCACCTATGTTGATCCCATGGTTTGGACACTTCCTCAGCATGCCCTTAAATATATTCCACGTATCATTAAAAGATTCAGCATCTTGTTGCTGGAAAAACATGGTGATATCATGTCTGAGTTTAACAATCTTTGTTGGTGGCAGGAACTTAGTGCAAACTTCTGAAACAAGCCGTTCCAGGTAGTTATACTCGTAGCTAGGTGAGAATCTAACCAATCAACTTCTCTATCTCTTAGAGTGTAAGGGAATAACCTAAGTCTGATCACGTAGTCAGACACACCCTGATGCTGAAAGTGTTGACACATGTCTAAAAATTTAGAAACGTGTGTGTGTGGATTTTCATCAGGTCTTTCAAGGAATTGTTGTCTATTTTGGAACATATTGATGACATTATTTTTCAATTGGAAGTTTGTCTGTCCAAATGGTGGATATACTATGCTGGATTGACTTTGAACCACATGAGGTGTCTTGAAGTCACCAACCAGCATGTCATCCTCATTGATTGGATCAGCAGGTGCAATAGATTGTTGTTGTTTTCCATTTAATTTTTTTTGTTTTTGGATTTATCTAGCACTCTAGCTCCCCTTAACTTAAGGTGTAACGTACATTCTAGTTCCGGGATTACTTCGAAAAGATCCCCGTTTTCGAACACAACATACACAACTACAAGAAAAGTAAAGGAACTAGTAACTAAACTAAAACTAAAAGTTAAAATCCCAAACAAAAATAGAAAATAAAAATAAAGCAAGTAAAAAGTCCGAATTAGTGAAAGCAGTCTAAATATAAATTTAAACTACAATCTCCGGCAACAACGCCAAAAACTTGTTCGCTACCCGTAAGTGTACGGATAGCATAAGTAATAAAGTGGACGTGAGTCCAAGTATCGATCCCATAGAGATTGGGAAAATTGTATTTTAGATTACGATTTTTTAACAAGAACTAAGAAAAGTTTGGATTTGAGAATTTTGGATTAAAAACTAAATTAACAATTAAACTAAAAATGACGAGAAAATTTGATTTAAAATTATGAAAAACAGACGCGTTAGAATTATGAATTCATTTTGACTCTATAATCCATATTTTAACCAAAACATTTAAATACAATTCATGGGTTTTGAAAACTCATATTCCAAATATTGTTAAAACTCCCTTTCGGAAGAAAATTAACACATTTTCCTATATACGACCTGAGTATATTTCTATGAAGAATCAGAACGTAAAGAAAAGCATTACAAGATTTGTGAATACTATTGTAGATAACGCAAAGTATATGGGTATATTTCTATCCCCTATCGGACATTGTGGCAATTGAAACAAGTCTAATGAAATCCTAATATTTCGAACTTAAGAAATCATCACATCAATCATATAATAGTTGGCCAGAAAATCATATGATAATAAAACCACGAATTAATTGCTCAAAACCATAAAGTGCATGAAATAAATAATAGATTAAAACATAAATTCAAGAATTCAAAACTTCATCACAATTTTAACACTATGAACATAGCCTAAAAACATGATAGAGAATAAATAACAAGAGGTATGAAAAGATATAACCCTATTCATCTCCTTGCAATTATATCTTCAATCTTGATCTTGGCGTGTCATGGATCCCCTAGTAATTAGACAGTTTTTTGGCATGAATTATGATAATTGGGAACCTCTAATTTCGTGTCCCAAGTCATGTATTTATAGGTATGCTCGAAACTTAGGTTACTTTGGGGAAAAGAATGTCGAAATCCACACAAAAGCCCACCAGATGGGTCTAGAATTCAATCGTACGACCAGACGGTACAAAAGTATGCGGTCACACGGTTTTGAAGTTTTAGCCTCAGTTCCCTACAGATGACTCCATGCGACCGCGTGCTTTTGTTTGGTGCGGGTTGCGCGCCTTTGCAATTGCTGTGCAATTTCTATCTTTGCAATTACTATAAGTTGGTCCTCCTAATTTAATTGCAAAGAAGGTCCTCCATCTTTCGATTGTTGCAATTTAGCCTATAAACTTATGATTTCTTTCAAATTTGATTTCTTCTTTGAATTTTCTTCCAATTGGGCATTTGATCTACTTCATCCATTCTTTACTTGCACACTTTTATCATCCAATTGCTTGATTTTGGCTTCAATTCCATTGTTTTCTCAACTTTGGGTTATTCTCGAATTATAAACAAATACTAACAAAATAAATAACAAATATTCTTAAACAAACAAATAAAATCCTACTTTTAAGATAGAAATAAGTGTATAAAATACACTTATCAACTTTCGTAAGGAATTGGTGACGTGGTAGACGTAGTGTACAAGTGGCATTACATCACGTTTAATCAACCAATCACAAAACACCAAATTGCAACGTATGTAATTTTTAAAAACTTCTTCCATTGTTCATTAATCTTTAAGGTGATCAAGTTTTGATCACTGAACTTGTACAAGTGACATGACTGGCCTGAAATGTTATAAATGTACTTTCAAATTATCAGTTGTATACAACAACAACAACAACAACAATCGAAGATATTTTTAAAAGTTTAGCGATCAGATAAAGCCATTTTTTTAAATTTCACACAAAGCAATTTGGTGTGTCGTCATTGGTTGGTTATTCATCTATCACATCATCAATTTCATTACAAAAGTTAAGTCAATAACTAACGTTCAACATTTTGATAAATTTAGTAATCAAAACTCAACACTTTAAACTTCAGTCATCAGTTGAAGATATCTATCTATACATATATAATAATAGGATAACTGTCACCATTTTACGTACATAGTTCCAGCATATTTTCATATATCATTTTAGGAAATTTCTTATTTTTATCAATTTATTTTAATACATGAATTAGAAATTTCAATTAATGCACGTAATAAATGATTTATGGATTTGGGAAAAAAATATCTATAAAAAGTCAAATTATAGATTTTTTTTTTCTTTTGATAATTATTGCATTATTTTGAAGTCGGAAAATATGCAATATAGGTATCAAATCCAAGATATCAACGAGAAGTTTAATACAAACTAAGAAATGAGAGCAAAATCTAAACATACTATTCGTAAAATCGTTTTAAATACTAAATGTAAAAGTTTTACTTATACTTTTTACTTTTCCCAACATCCAATCTTTTTTTAATTTATCTCATTTAAGTCCTAAAATGATACCTATAATTTCTTACCTAAATTCAATTTGACCTAAATGATTAATTTTGAATCTTTTTCTTATCAAATTGAAGGAAATAATAAATATTCGATCCTTGTAAATAAATTCAATTAAATCATTTAATTTTCTATAACATTAGATTCCGATAAACTCATCGGTTCAATTTGTAAAATAGAAGGTGTTAAAAAAATCATTCTATTTAAAAATAGAATATGGCTAATACGTTTATTTAGCATGCCCAAAAATAGTATGTACAATTATGAAAAATGAGTTTTGAAGAATGTGTGGTTGAGAAAGAACATTGAAAAAAATTATTTCTGAAGAATCAATTCTATACGAATATGTGATAAAGTCTTATGTCTTATGAATTAAACTCCCATTTATAAATTGAGGTGCATAGATGATTTTTTGTATATAAAGTTAATTATAATTGTAATATTCATTCAATAAAATTTAATTAAATTTTGTATTTCATAGTATTTATTTGTTACATGTATTTAAATATAGGACTGCGTATAAGTTTGTTACATGTAAGTTTAGATTTGAGCAATTTTTTATTTTAAAATGTATTTATTTTTTTACATGTAATGAAATATTTGTTTAATATATTTAAATATCAATTATTGTATTAAGATAGTTAGTAAAAATTCTTATAGTGCTATACAGGGAGTCGATGAATTAATTCTGTAATGTCTATCAGTCTCTTTATTTTATTTTACGATTTGAAAATTATAAACATTTCAACTTTTGGAAATCAAAAAATCGTAAGCTCAACTTTAGTCATCAAATCAAAATTGTAAAGTACAGAATAAGTCACATGTCTATATCTTACTTCGTCTAAATAAATTAAGAAAACTAGAGAATGAACAATTAGCTGTTAGAAGAAATATGCAAGTCGTAATTTTATATTTTACTTTTTTGAGTGTTTTTTATTATATAAGAATACACAATTTATGTCAGGTATTGTACTTTTACAACTAATTAAATAAATAATTGTCAATTATATCTTCCCTGCATCGCAGGGTGCGATTACTAGTACATATAGATATACATATATGTGTGTGTGTGTGTGTGTATAATAGGATAATATACATATTATATATTATTATTATTTTTATTTATATTTATATCTTTATTTAATATATAAAAGTAAGGTAGTTCCTAAAAATAATTTCCCTCCCATTTTTCTATTTCTATAAATAGTAAGGTCCTATATAATTAAATAGTGTAAATGAAAAGTGGATTAGTGTAAATGCAAATCTGGATAAATGTGAATGCATTTATTGCATTATATATATATATATATATATATATATTATCGTAAATACTAAATTCAATTTTAATTTTATTATTAACACTAATATTGAATGAGTTCAATTAATATATTTAGTTATCAGTATTAAAATTATCATTTAATTATTATATTTATTTATTTGTTGTTCTTAATATTATAAATTTTATGTATAGCCATCAATATAAAAATTTTGTTTTAATTATTAATGGCCAAATCATTCGTTATCTTTAATATTAAAAATCATATTTTCTGAAATATATATATAGTTGAAAAATGCGCTACTTATAAATAATTTATAGAAAAAGTTATTGAACGAAAAATAATATTGAATAATTAATGCTTTGGTTTATTTTTAGTTAATAATATCAATAGAATGATTAATATTTTTAATCATTCTTAATTTTAATAAATTTTTAAAGATTATAGGGTATAAGATTATTTGTATAATTTCGTGATCTTCAAATTTAATCAGTTGTCGTATCAAGATAATTGCGAGATTTTAAAATTATTATTTTGACTTTGATTTTTTTATAATTGTTTTTGTGAAATAGTGATTTTTTTAGAATGTATAGTTAAAAAGTAGTATGAAAAATTGTAAAATATAATTTTTTAAAATTTGTGTGATTGAAAATTAATGTTCAGAAAAATCGATTCTTGAAAAATTAATTCCATATGAGTAAGTGATAAAGTATTATATCATGTGTGTTAAACAACCGTGCCGTTTTTACGAATCGAGATGCATAGATAATTTCTTAGTAAATAAAGTTAAATATATTTACGATACACATTCGTTAAAATTTAATCAAAACTAACATTTTTTGATGCTTAATTTGCTACATTTATTTAAATATATGACCACATTTGTTTAATTTGTAATATTAAAGTAAATATGAAATGAAATATTTGTTTAATAACTTTAAATATCAAATATTGTAATAAGATAGTTAATACCAATTCTAATAGAACTATTCGGATAGTGATAAATTATTTGTGATAATATAGAAATTATATTTTGAAAATATTAATTACATTAATAATCATTAAAATTGAATAGTTATGCAAATGGTCATTGAAGTATTTTTTTTTTTTTTTAAGTAGTAAGTTACTTAAGTTCCTAAGTATTGTAGCAACTTTAAAAAAAAAAAAAAAAAAAGCCCTTGTAATTTACATATAATTTTAAAAAAAATATACTTTTTAACAGCTAATTGTACCAAACAGGTGCTTAAGTATACATTATCCACAAAATCATTATTAATAAACTCATTTTGTAGATAATGAGGGCTCAAACAAGGACTAAATATACCCACGAAAGAAAAACGTAATATATAAAAAGAGGGCACTTCCCAAAAACAGATATTGGCCCATTTTCCTTTCTAAAACACATTTTCTAAAATGATAATTATTTATCTGCAATTTTCAGGTCCCGAGGTTTCTTGGTCCGTCTTCCCCTCTTGAAAATCAATTACATTTTTTTTAAATTCGTAAAAAAAAAAAAACTTTCTCAATATCACATAAATATTTTTATTTAAAAATATAAAATGAAAGATAATGAAATAAAAACGTTCATTCATCTATTTTCCTTTTTCTTTTCATTTTCATTTTAATAAAATTCTAAGCTTATATCACAGATATATCTATTTTTTCTACTTCTTACAAATTCTATTTAAATGTAAATTTTCTTTTCCATTTGAAGTTTTAAATCAATTCAAATTGCAATATTTAAAGAAATTCCTGGAACGATACAAATTCGAACAATAAAAAAAGTAAAAAATAATTAAGGTATGTGTAATGTACCTTTATAATTAATTGTCGTCATTCATTTCTCATTTTTAATAAAATATTCATTTCATATGTTAAAATATAAATTTGATATATATAGGTAACAAATGATCGTGCATCGCATGAGTGTAACACTAGTATATATAATAATATGATAACTGTCACAATTTTACACACATAGTTTTCCGCCCATTTTCATATGCCATTTTAGGAAATTTCTTATTTTTATCAATTTATTTTATTGCATGAATTAGGAAAATTCAATTAATGCATGAAATAAATGATTTATGAATTTGTAAAAAAAAAATATCTATAAAAAGTCAAATTGTAGATTTTTTTTCTTTCGATAATTATTGCATAATTTTGAAGTCGAAAAATATGCAATATGGGTATCAAATTCAATATCTCAACGAGAAGTTTAATACAAACTAAGAAATAAGAGTAAACTTTAAACATACATTTGTAAAATCGTTTTAAATACTAAATGTAAAAAATTTATTTATACTTTTTAATTTTTCTAACATCTAGTCTTTTTAATTTATCTCATTTAAGTCCTAAAATGATACCTATAATTTCTTACCTAAATTCAATTTGACCTAAATGATTATTTTTGAATATTTTTCTTATCAAATTGAAAGAAATAAAAAATATTCGATCTTTCTAAATAAATTCAATTAAATCATTTAATTTTCTACAAGTTTAGGTTCCAATAAACTCATTAGTTCAATTTGTAAAATAGAATGTGTTAGCAAAATCATTCTATTCAAAAATAGAATATAATCAACACGTTTATTTAGCATGCACAAAAATAGTATGTGCAATTATGAAAAATAAGTTTTAAAGAATGTGTGGTTGAGAATGAACATTGAAAAAAATTATTTTCGAAGAATCAATTCTATATGAATAAGTGATAAAGTCTTATGTCTTGTAAATTAATCTCCCATTTATAAATTGAGATGTATAGATGATTTTTTGTATATAAAGATAATTATATTTGTAATATTCATTCAATCAAATTTAATTAAAATTTGTATTTCATATTATTTATTTGCTACATTCATTTAAATATAGGATTGTGTATAAGTTTGTCACGTGTAAATTTAACAAATTGTAACATATAATTTAAGTTTGAGGAATTTTTTATTTTTGAAAAATGTTTGGTAAATTTTATTCGTAATGTATTTTCTTTTTTACATATAATGAAATGAAAGATTTGTTTAATATATTTAAATATCAATTATTGCATTATGATAGTTAGTAAAAATTCTTATAGTGCTATACGAGGAGTCGATAAATTAATTCTGTAAATGTCTATTAGCCTATTTATTTCATTTTACAATTTGAAAATTGTAAACATTTCAACTTTTAGAAATAAAAAAAATCGTAAGTTTGACTTCAATCATCAAATCAAAATTGTAAAGTACAGAATGAGTTACACGTCCATACTTTACTTCACCTAAATAGACTAAGAAGACTAGATAATGAACAATTAGCTGTTAAAAAATATGCAAGTCGCAATTTTATATTTTACCTTTTTTTAATACTTTTCATTATATATGAATGCAAATTTATGTCGGACATTGTATTTTTACAACTTATTTAATAAATAATTGTCAATTATATCTTCCGTGCATCGCACGTGTGCGATTACTATTAAACATAACTTTGATTATTGTTCAAACAATTAATTCATAAGTTTATTGATCAAAACTTAATACTTTAAACTTTAGCAATGAATCGAAAACATAGACATATATTTAGTGACTAAAATTCGACACTTTAAACTTTAGTGAATAGTTGAAAATATTGACATAAGTTCACTGATTAATGATTCAATTAACTCTGACATTTGATAGTTCAAAATGTGAAAAGTAATCAATCTACAACAAAGTTAGGTGAAAGAAGAAAAAAGGGGAAGTTGTCCCCAGGGCACATCTTTTAGTGACGAAAGGGAAGGTTGGTAAGTGTTCAGCGCGTCCGTGTGCAGTGTTCGAATTCTGAAATATTGAATTTGTTCATTGTGTAAAGCGGGAGTTATTGAGAATTGCTTATACTTACTCAATCCTCCACCCTGGTCCCTGGGAGGAATAACCTGGATTTACAATCTCGAATTTATGGCATTGGACGTGGTCGGTTTGAGCTCTCGGGATGTGAGATACACTTTTTTTTTTTTTCTTTTTTAATAGAAAAAAGGGGAAGTTTAAAAAATTTTAAAAATAAATAAATAAATAAATAATTCGAGTAGATAATAGAGGAAAGGGTACAAAAAAATTTGTGATTTCCAAAGAAAACTCAAATGCGCCCTCCTGCTACAATCTACATTCTACATCATTTCTTCTTCGAATCTTTGCCCTCGCTTGATATGCCTTATCCACTGAAACAAAGGTGAATCCCTTTTCTTCTTGTGAAAAAAGTAAACATTTATTGGTCGGACCGATTCTTTACAATTACTTTCTCCTTTACATATAGTCCATCAACTGTAGATATCTGGGTTTGTTAGGTTTTTGTTGAAGAACTCAAAAACTGGAGGTTTTTTTTTGGAAATGGGTTCTTTTTGTCTATGGATTTAGCAGCATAGAATTTCTGTTTAATGGGTATGCATTGGGTTTTCTTGATGTTTTCTGTAGTTCATCTGAAAGTTTAAAAGAATTGACAAAGTCTCCATTCTGGGTTCTGACTTCGATACTGATATAAGGCTACTTTTGTTTTTTTAAGGGATTCTAAAGCTTTTTGTCTCTTTTTGATTGGTTGAGGTTAATGGCTTAAGAAATTTTTTATAGTTGGAAATTATTTTAGCAGAGGAGGTGGTTTATTTTTTTTGATTTGAATACTGAGGTATTGTTTCTTGATATAGACAGTATAAACGATCTTTTAGGTCCCGACTTCACCTCGACGGTTATTCTACGATGCCCTTAAATTGACTGCAATGGGGATTCTTATGTGAGGAATATTCTTATGTGATGGATAGGAACAAAGTGCATACATTTTGGTGATTTCTCGTTCTTACATATCACTTTCTCTTTCTCCAATTTAATCTGCATTTTTTCCCGGACATTGGTTTTACTGGCTGTGTTTCTCGTTTACCCGATTAATGGAAATTCTTTTGGGGGTTACGGTGATATGAATTGAAAGCGAACGGATTTTTTTTTTTTATTTGAGGTTGCTTGAAAATGGATGTTTGGATTGTTGCTGCAGCAGCTGGTGCTGGGTATATAGCTCAGCATTTGAAGAATCTTACTCGGGGTAAACATTATTTTTCAGATTTATCTTCAGCTAATGCTGATTTTTATAGACCCGAATCCTCACCAAATATACAGGAGGTTCAAGACAAGAGCTGCCCCTTCCGCAGTGTTTTAGCGAAAAAGAAATTAGTAAAAGATGATTATAGAGAAGAAACTAAGGCTTCTCAAGAGGCTTCTTCAGCAGAAATGGCATCTACGAGTGGGTTTGGAGGTGAAAATAAGGGAGCATTGGATAACTTAATGATTTCCAGTACATCTTGCAATTCAAATTTATTACTTGGGTTTTTGAACAATGAAGATGTGCTAGAGAATTGGGAAGGCAGAGGACAGAACATTGATGTGGTTCATAGTGATATATCTCCGCAACAATCTGCAACGGAAATGGGTTTTTCTTATGGTGTTGAGAAAAATAGAAGTAGATTTAGAACTAGACAAACTAGCAGGCAATTCATAAAACCCTTAACATCTCTTGATAGTTGTCTGATGGCTCAGTTATACAAGGAACATTCAGAAATTGAAGAATACACCTTTAGTTCAATCCATTCACCACACACACCAACTACTAGACCATTTGTAGTTACTGATGGAAGCAAAATAATCAGTGGACTGGCTTGTGAATCTTTTAGTTCTCCGACTGGAACAAGGAATTATAAGTTGAACAAAAGTACTTATTCACAAAATGGAGAGGTTGTACTTGGAGTTCCCAGACTACCTAAAGTTGCCTCTGTGGAGAGCCATAATAAAGCTAAAACTGGAAAGGAGAAGGTTACAAGATCGAGCAATTCTAGTAGAATGGTCAATGGAAATTCCAATAATTCTCCTGAAGGTACTAATCTAGCTCATATTTCTTTCTTTCATTTTGACGTGTCCTCATGAAACATATATGCCAATCAAAATTTGTGTTATTTTGAGATAATGGCCATCTAAGTTGCACGGACACCGACACACGATACGACACGACATGATACGGACACGTCGACACGTGATTTTTTAAAAAAGTAAGGACACGACACGTTGGAGACACGCAAATTAATTTTTTTAATTTATTATTATTTTAATCTTTTTACAAAAAACACGTTGTACATTTATTGAATCAAAATGGGAATATCAAATAAAAATAAACTTGTAAGTTAGATTTATCATTTTTTTAATTGCATGCATTTCGTCCCTTCCCCTTTTTCATTTTGATGTATATGGGATAGCTTCGACACGTGTCGGAGAATGTCGGTGTCGGACACGACGTGCTGGCTCCCAACAGAGTGTCGGTGCAACATAGATGGCCATTGCTCTTAAAATTATTAAAATTAGTTTTCCTTTATAATGTGCCACTAGGGGAAAGTAAATAAGGCAACATTTTGTTTCATCAAGAGTTTCTATAATATTTTCTAGACTCTACTGCTAATCCATCTTGATTTTATGTTCATAGTGTTAAAAGAAATAAAAGTTTGCAGCATGTGGTCCTCGGAGTTGAACTTGAGGATTCCTAAATAAAAAGGACCCCAAAAAAAAAAAAAATGTAATGATGATGAAGATGATGATATGCAATAATGTGTCATGGGTTCTTCAGCTACTGAAAGAATGCTGAATATAGTCTCTGCCGAATTCAGTACATAACAAAAATATAATATTAATTAATATTTCATAAGAACTATTTAAACTGAATCATAGTAAACTCTCCTCCTTATGTAAGGTTTAAGAGTCCAGGTTAAATGTGGATTTCCTTTTATTAACCATGACATGAACTTTTACAAACATGATTTGGTTTGAAAGGAATTTAATTGCTGAATCTTAAAAATGTTAAGGAAGAGAGTTATGTCAATGGCAGTCGTCTGATGGACTGTTTATTTTGTGTCGGGTGCTATTAAATTGACTTCTTATTTTTTCGCATGTCTGACTGATTTCTGTAATTTTATACATTACGCCACTATTGTTATCATTTTTTATTTTTCTTGTTGAACATTTTGCTTTTGCCACTGTGTCATCAGACAAGACTTGCTTGCATATCATGCTGCTAAAATGTCTCTTGCCTAACATCTTCTCTTTGATTAGGGTCATCTGGTGGAGCTCTTAATTTCTACCTTGGATTCTCTATTGGCATACTATCTTCTTTCATGGCACATAAAAGGGAAATAAAAAAACTGAATACCTTGTTAAGGCAGACTGAGAACCTGGTACAAGATCTGCAGGACGAACTTGAGATGAAAGATGCATTGACAATGAAAGAGCTTGCTGTAGAAAATTATGAATCACAGGATATAAACCACGACTCTTACTACAAAGAGACTGTGGATGCTTTTTCCCCTGAACAGAAACTGAACAACTCAACAGAGTATTGTCATGAAGAATATGATGACCAGAAGGTGGAGGACATATCTTTTAGTAACATTGAAGCGGAACTTGAAGCTGAGCTGGAGAGGTTGGAATTGAATATGAGTTCATCTAAGTTGGAAAAGAAAATATCTAAATTAGCTGAGGTGAGCACGTCGTATGCCATCTTATGTTTGCATGTGCATTACCTTCCTCATATAAATGCATTTGATCTGGATGCCTTGATTTGATCGCATGCCTTTGGCTTTCAGCTTCCAGCAATTGCCGTTGAGCTAAATGATGATTTCCAGTTACATCGTTTATCTATTGATGCTTACTGAATGTAATTTAATGTGATCGATTCATTTTGCTATAACCGATGGTATCCGACACCTATGGTTTCAGAAGGATTCTTTAGTCATTTTTCCTGTTCTTTTTTCAATGTTCTAGAATCTTATCTTTTGTCCAATAATTCTAGGGAGACATTTTTTGGAGACATTTTTAAATGACATTGTGACATGTCACATATTCATTGGTTGATGAAAATGTAAATGGTGGGGTAGTTATTTTCACCACCCAATGAATGTGTGACATATCATAATATCACTTGAAAATGTCCCCAAAAAAATGTATCCCTAGAATTACTCATTTCTGTAAAATAGCTACCGCTTGCAAAATGTTGTGCTAAAATCAAAATTAAGGCTTTCTTGATGATTATTGCTGCTAAAACATTCTCCAACTAAGTAATCCATATACATTTGCCCATTATGGTCTTGTCATTGTCAAATAGGGAATAGATCACTTATCTTTGCATTTTCATGTGAGCATTTGTTGATAGGGGACACATGCATTTATATTTTTATATCATTCATATCTTTTCTGAATTCTTTTCTTTTCCCCATTCCCCTTTTACTTCTATTACTATAGTTTAAATATTTTCGGTGCTTGCTTGTGAATTCAAGAAAATGTGGTTTCTGATTGGGTAGTAATTAAGACTCTAGAGTAGGTTAACAAATCGAGCTTCAATTTAAGTTTCTTAAGGTTTAGTTTTTTTTATCAGAATGTCTACATTATTGAATTTAGGCTCTCACAATGTGACACGCATGTCGGGGTTGTGCGTGGAGGAGGATAAAATTGATTGCTTGTTGTATTGAAGTTTATATTTGACGTTGCAAAAATATCTTTTATTTTTTCTCCACCTGCTGCTTGTGGAGTTTTTATTTCTTTCCTTTATTTTTTATTTGTGGGTGGGGGATTGGGAATGGGGTTGATGCAAGTATTAATCTAAAGCTTCTGTGGATTCTCCATTTATTTCCGTGTCACAGAAGTACTCTGCATGGTGGTTTTGAATTGAAGAATCTATTCGTTTGTCTGATTATTTTGCACCCGCCCCTTGGTTAAGTTTTACTGGTTTTACTTTCAAAATCCATGCTTATTATGTCTACTTCGGGTCACTCGTGTGTTTACAATAGTACTGCCTTTGCAATTCCTTTACTGAAATGATCTATATTTGATTCGTGACTCGTTTAAAATACATTTTATGAATCTTGACTAAAAGAAGGAAAGCATGTGATATCATTTTGCTGCCGTCAATGTTACCGACTCGCATTAGTACCTATTTGACAATGAAAGTTGAATCTCATTATTTCATTTCTATAGTTTACCGTTGGTTGGAAGGAAAAATCTGTTTGGTGCCATATTATTGATGGAAAATACAGCATGGTAAACGTTTCATGATTTTATTTCACGAGTTAATTCACATTGCAGGTTAACAAAGATTTCATAGCGGATGTTGCTGAGGGGGAGTTGAGAGCCAACTTGTTTGACAAACCTTATGTTGATCGGGATGGAAGTGGTTGCTTGACCCCCTGCTCAGTCCATTATGCAGTCTCCCCGAGAGAGCTGAGTTTACGGTTACATGAAGTTATTCAGTCCCAACTAGAAGAAAGAGTCAAGGAGCTCGAGACTGCACTTGAAAAGAGTCAGAGGAAGATCATATCCGCGGAATCCAAGCATATACCTTACTGGAGTGAGTTTTCATACGGCGGAGCAGGATCATATGAAGACGAGCCTGTGATCATCAATTTATCAGGGGAAGCTCTAGCTGCATATGATGAGGCTTATGACGAGTTTGCGAAGGTAAATGAATCGGATGAAGAGGACACACCATCTGGGCTCGAGGAGAGCAATGATCAAGAATTCTTTCAGGAAGGGCAGCAGGTTCTTAATGGGGGCTCACATCATTCATTTGTCAATGGAAGCCCACCGTCGTTATCGAATAATCAAAACGAGATCGTATGTTGCAGCACAGACAATAATGGTGATAGTGAGGAAGAGAAGGAGAGGCTGTTGATAAGGCAAATTGTAGAGAAAGCTAGGAAAGGCTCCCCTGTAATTTTAAACGCTCAAAGAGCATTGTTTTCAACTGATGAATGTCATGTCATTGAACTAAACGAACAAAAGAAACAGAATTTGCTGATATAGACTTGGGAAGAAATTTCTTGCCTTCACTCAATTTTTCTCAACTTTTAAGATGTATACATGTACATTCGTTCATACAATTACGACATATAGGTGTACTTCCTAATAACTGCTTTCTTTTGCAACTAAGCAACGTGTTACCATCTGAATTCTATGAAAAAGACCCTCAAAAGAAGCTTGTTAAGTTGTAACACTGAATTCTATGAAAAAGACCCTCAAAAGAAGCTTGTTAAGTTTTTCTTATACTCGATAAATCTAGATGATATTAAAATGTTGTCGACTTATATCGACATCAAATAAATAGCTCAATTAAACAATGATGAAAGCAACTTAATTTGATAATTGCTCGTGATTCGCTTAAAGGAACCCAACAATATTGGCCCAAATTATGTGATCTTGTGTTTTGTGTCTTGCCTTTTGATTGTTTGTTGGGCCAACTTAGGCTGGTTTGGGTATTTAGGCTTGGCAATTTTGGGTAGTTAATCGGCCCAACTAGCTGACCTAGCTCAAGATCAATAGCCATTTTTAACTTATTCAAAATGTTCAAAGATTGGTAAGATTTTAGACTACAACTTAGAAGCAACAATAACATCCCATCATTACTTAGTTTAAAATCAATGACCAATAAATATGATTCACGATATTGTTGCGCATTTCCACAAATGCATGCATTTGATTGACGATACGAGACTAACTACACATTATTATGGTACGAAACACCAGAATAAACATGCATGTTGTCCATAAAGCAATCAAAGTATCCATGCAGTTCAAGGGGACTTCAAGATGAACAAAATAGTCTAGAAATAGTAGAACATCATTTCTCATTTCAAATGCATTAGTAGGGATGCAAATGAGTACTAGCTCCTTCTATCAGCATAATTATTAGGGGTATCATCGTCATCTCTATAGTTTCCTTCCACGGGCTCATCTTGGCTATAACTGTCAGCGGCACCTTCTGTGCTTTTGCTTTCTTCAGCATCAAACTTAAACTGACCCACTTCGCTGCTTACAAAACTGTTGTCAGCGCCCCCACCACCTCCAGCAACACCAAAATTCTGACCATCACTGCCAGGAAGATCCCCACCACCATAACTCGAATTGGTTGCATAGCTGCCACCACTACCACCTACAGTACCTCCAAAATTCTGACCACCACTATGACTTAGATTCCCACCACCAGTGTAGCCATCTTCACCACCTGCAGCATTGTCAAAGTTGCCCCCATAGCCCGCTCCACCCCTGCTGCCACTACCAAAATTCCCACCGTAGCCACCACCGCCACGACTTCCATAGTTCCCTCCATAGCCACCACCACCATAGTTCCCTCCAAAGCCCCCATCATTACCATAATTCCCACCATATCCACCACTTCCCAAACCTCCACCACCTCCATATCCACGAGTCCTTTCATTTGCATAAGCCACCCTTACTCTACGACCATGAAGATCCTAAAGGAATGTCGCAATAAAATATAATCAAAATGTATGACCAAACAAAAAGAAAGCCAAACCCACAAGAACATCTAGCATACAACATTCGATACCTGTAGATCCAAGGCCTGGATGGCAGCGGATGCATCCTCGACAGTAGAAAATGTAACAAAGCCAAATCCTCGAGATCTGCCAGTATCACGATCAACAATAACCTTTGCTACAAGAGATATCAAGTTTGTAAGCACTAAGCATTATCTTAATGAAGTTTCAGGCTTGCTATTCTACTTTACTCCAAAAGCAAGATAATGGCCAAATAATCAATCCCAGATAAAAATTGGCCAGTAAAGAAATATATTTTACAGATTCTCCAACTCGTTTAGAATAATTGCTGCAACAAACAAATTCACAATTCAGGCCAACATCCTAGTTCTATAACCAACAAAGTTACCTTTACCTTTCCTATTACAAGTCTTGAGAATAATTTTACATAGGGTTAATTGCAGATTTAGTCCCCAACCTTTTAAAAAAATTACGAATATATTCAAACCTTTGATTTTTGGCAACATACATCCCAACGTATCATTTATTAGCAATATTAGTCCAATTTTGACAAAAGTGAAAGGTCACGTCACATAAAAATCCAGGAAAAAGAATGATTAATTGCAAATTTAGTCCTCAACCTTAGATTTTTAGCGTCATCCTTTTTTAACCTTTCGTTTATTAGCAAATTACATCCAGTTTGAAAGAATCTGTCAACTTTGACTTGCATTGTATGATTGTGGAGTACGTTGAAACTGACTATGGAGAAACTATGCAAATTATATCCATATATAAGAAACTACGCAATATTCAAGATTACGAACTAATGAAAAGAACAATTTAACTATACATCTCAGTAATAAACCTTTATAAGAACTGTTTGACTTTGTTCAAAGATTTCACAGTGCTTACATTTCATTCAATTGTCCATCCAAAAGACAAGCAAGTACGCAGCATTAAACATTAAGAAGGTTCAATTATTCTTTTAATTCATTTTCTTCAATAAATTGCGACGTGAATGGCACAAATTATATCAAACTATCACACCATCATCAATAACAAGCTGGGTATGCTTATAAGTACCGTCGGCAACTTCTCCATATTTACTGAAAGCCTCTCTTAGCCCCGAGTCATCTGTGCTGTATGAGAGTCCTGTAAAACTCACAAAATGCTGAATGTTAATAATAATCTGATACCCAAAAATAATCATATTTTCAAAAGAAGATATACAAACAGAATATTATACCTCCAATAAAGAGTTTTGAGGTTGACATGCATCTTATTGCTTGAAAGATGGAGGGGCTTTGGGATGAGGAGATTTCCTGATTGATGTGATTACTCACAGTCCGGCTTAGTATATTACCAGCTTTTCTAAAGAAGGCCATTGCTCTGACCTAAAACATGGGACGGGTGTTAATATTTCCTGAAAATCAATACATAGAGGATCCTTGCAAACCAGCTTTAGATTCAGACTCAGGGACAAAAACTATGTCAGTTATGTCCTATCAAAATAATCAACTACCATGAAGATTAGGAATATAGCAAGAAGAGCACGATGATTAACATAACAGGCACACTCAATCTCACAGAAGAACATATACAGGAGATCTTTTTCACCTTATTAACATATAATTCCTTAAAAGAGCATTCTTTTATTTTAATTTAGAAAAAAGAAATTGTTCACAAAACTATTTTCATCTACTTGCATTTTATGTACAACTGCTAAATCCTTAATCAATCCACAGTCACGCAAGCGCATACAATAAAAATTTACCCTTGGTTTCAAATTTCCATACTACAAGGTCTTGAAAAGAATATCTTTCGCTAAAAGTTTCACAAATTCTCAGGTGCAAGCAAATATATAATATTGTCACACCAATGTCACAAAAACAAGCACATACCAGTATGTTGATTTTGATTTATTTTCTCTTTTTCTTAGATATTGAAAGACTCGATTCATAATAAAATTATTAATATAAAGATTAATCACCACTAATCAAACCGAAGATAGTCACTGGAAAACCACTAAATAGAACAAATCCAAACTCATAAAAATTAAAATTTATACATCATAGTAATAATCAAGAAGAATTAGTGAAAATCTTACCTTTTGATGGGCTGTGACTAAAACCCTAGAGAGTGTTCGAGGGTTTATCGTATCTCGGGGAGAAAGAAAAATGGAAATTAGGGTTGGAATGACAGACGCACATATAAGAATGAAATGAATGAATATCCACCGTTGATCTTACATCGAGAAATGTGAGCCGTTGATGAGTGCCTTGTTGATAATTTTTAGGACAAATTGCAGCAACGGTCCAAAACTTTCACTTTTTTACAGACTTTATCCTAACAAATAAATAAAAAATAAATGATTAAATATTAGTCTTAATACTGATAATTCAAAATATTGATAGAACACATTTAATATTAATGTTAATTGTTACGACCATGACTAATTGGACATGACACGTCATCTATATGGGCCCACCAGGGGAGCCACAAAACATCTAGTCACCTAATCATGACCTAAAGGCCAAAACTGTAGATACCAATTTGGCTGGATTCTTTTATGCCGAGGTGACCATATACCGAGGTGATGCTATGCCGAGGTAACCTATGCCGGGGTGATATTGAGCCGAGGTAACCTATGCTGGGGTGATGCTGTGCCGAGGTACCCTTATGCCGAGGTACTCCTAATCCGAGGGGAGTACCCTGAAAAGGTGACAAGACAGCTTGATGTGACAACATCTTTAAATAGATTTGATGGTTGCTTTAACCCATGCCATGTAGTAATGATTATAACCAAAGAAATGGTTTACCTCATGAAGGGTTAGGATCTTACCATATGTAAAGCATAACACATGTCACAATCTAAGATGATTACACCTTCTATAAATAGAGCACACTTGCCTCCAAGGAAAGGGTTAGCATTTTCTCACTCTTAACAATATACTTCTCTCACTCCCTTTTCTCTCTTTTACACACTTATATCTCCCGCACCCAATATATTTATATTTGCCCAAAATGAGTACTGACTTAGGCATCGGAGTGCAAACAGGGGCCACCTCGGCCCCCTTTGCAAACTGATTGTTTGTCACAGTGCGCAGGAAGTCCACGTGTTCAAGAGGGAGGAGCTGAGACGTGTTGGTCCAAGGTCCATTCGGATTTTGTGGTCAACATTAATAATAAAAATAATTATTATTATAATCAAGATATACAAATAATAATAACATCATATTAATTATTTACTATAATACTAAACTATCAAGAATTTGAGAAGGGTTAATAGCACAAAACGTTCTTACCTTTAACATATATTGTGCAAAACATCACAACGTTGTGATTTTTGACGCTGAACGTCCCAACCTTTACATTTTCTTGTTGGATATGTCATTTTCGTTATATTTAACCTTATTTCAAAGTTAAATGAGGGACATTTTTGTCTAATTCCATTTTTAATTCATTTTTTAAGGATAATTGGCACAAAACGTCCCTACGTTTGACACTCATTGTGGAAAAACGTCCATACGTTCATTTTTTTACGAATAACGTCCTTACCTTTAGATTTTCTTGCAGATTAGTCACCAAAATTTACTTTTCTTTCAATTTAGTCATTCCGTATTTGATTTAAAGGTCATTGTCTTCAAACGTGTATAACTTTTGATCTACAACTCCGAATTGCACTCTATTTTTTTGCGTTGAACTCCAAATTTAATCATCTTTCTTATGATATATTATGTACTCATTTATTATGTAGCGACCGATAAAATTCTATTATTATAAAGGTTAAATTTATTAGTAAATGTCGCTACAATTTCATCCATTTTTTTAAGAAAAATGTGTTCGTCTAGCCAATTAAATTATTTTAAGATTTCAAGAAAGAAATTAAATCCGTTTAAATCTTTAAGTCCGATTTGTGATTTTAAATTTGTCCGAAATTATTATTTCATTTTAAATCGAATTATTTATTTAAATCCAATATCCAAATTTTCTTTATTTTGATATTATTATCTTAAAACTCAATCCATACAGATTTCGTAACCCCAGCCAAATCCATCCTTTCCACATTCTGTAACATTCAAATCTTTATTCAATAGCAGAATATTCCACCATCATTCACAGCCTTCAGTTTTTTTTTTTTTTTTATCTTTTCAAGTTTTGGAAACTGAAAATGCCTAAAATAAATCTATACGTTACACTCATCACATTCAACCATATATAAATCATCCTCTCCCTTTCTGCATTTCTCCTCCCCACATCTCTCGCTATCTCCTCTCTTGGTTATAAAAAGAGAGAGGAATTTTGTTATATAATCAAAAATTGATTTTCCAAAATTTCCCCTAAGCCCCTCATGTTTCAAAAGTGTTTTAGTTCAACCCCTTTTATTTTTAAAGTATTAATCTTCAGCCCTAAGTCTTAGGCAGTTGTTATTTAAGCCCTGTAGTTTTAAAATATCCGAGTCAGTCTCCTATTATTCTGAAAATTTTATTTAAGTCCTAATTCTTTAAGTTTTAATCTTATTAAAAACGTCAAAGTTAGTTCACAATATTTTATTTTGTGTAAAACACTCAAATTTATTTCAAATTTCTAATTTAAATTTATTTCCTTTGGCTAGATGACGCGAACGGAAAGTTAGAGATTTGAAGTTTCCCATGCTCGACTCGAATTCATTAGCTTTTGAGGTAGACTCATACCTAATAATTTATTTAGCTATGATTTGCATGTGAATGTGAAATTATGTAAATCATAATTGATGTTATGAGAAAAGTGATGTTATGATCATGTAATTAGCCATAAGAGGTAAGATGGGTCAAGACTCTCCCGAAAATGGCTTGTGAAAAAAAAAATAAAAAATTATAAGCGCTATAACTCTCATGCACATTTGCATGTTAAAAAAAAGACAAGACGAGGCTACCTTCCGCACTTATGTGTTATATATTTATGATTTTATGCAAAAGATATGTTTAACATGATTACATGTTTATGTCAAATTTATGGAATAAATGAATTATTTCGTTATGAGTTTACTGAGTATTTCTTTGAAATACTCATCCCGTTATAACAATTTTTGCAGACTTCGGGAGCGGTGGCGAGTGATGGACACAAGTGGCAAGGAAATAAATAAATGTTTTATTTGAAAGTTCAACTTTATAATTTAACGTTCATATGAATTTTTATTTTATCGATTGTTGAAAAACTTGAACTTATTTTGGTTGGAGGATTTTAATAATATTTCATGCAAAGTTTAAATATCCGCTATTTTTCGCTAAATTTATTATTTATAAAAAATGAGTTTGAAGGAAAGTAGTGGCGTTCCGAGTATTTAGAACTCGGGGCGCTACATATTAAACATTTCTTTTTTACTTTTGTATTGTAAATACTTATTTTGTTAGGGCATCATTGATTAACGTAAATTGATTTCTGTAAATTTTATTGAAACAATGAAATTTTAATGTTAGTGTGTGTTCGACGGTCAGCGTAATTTATAAATTGGATTTATTTGACTTTTTGTTTTTATTTTTTTAAGGTAAAATATTTGGTTAAAAATTGGTATGTTTAGCCCCTGTTTGAGCCAAATTATAATCTCAAATAACTTTTTAAACAACACACAATTTCTTTCTCCAATTTTCAAAAAGTGATTTGAGATTATAATATGGCTCAAACAGGGGTTAAACATACCAATTTTTAAACAATCATTTTACCTTAAAAAAATAAAAAAAGTCAAATAAATCCAATTTATAAATTCCGCTGGCCGTCGAACACACACTAAAATTAAAATTTCACTGTTTCAATAAAATTTAAAAAAATCAATTTATGTTAATCAATGATGCCCTAACAAAATAAGTATATGGAATACAAAAGTCAAAACGAAATGTTTAATAAATGAGCACATGATACATCATAAGAAAAATGATTGAATTTGGAGTTCAACGCAAAAAAAGAGTGCAATTCGGAGTTGTAGGTCAAACGTTATACACGTTTGAAGACAATGACCTTTAAATCAAATACGGAATGACTAAATTGAAAGAAAAGTAAACTTTGGGGACTAATCTGCAAGAAAATCTAAAGGTAGGGACGTTATTCGCCAAAAATGAAACCATAATGAGTGTCAAATGTAGGGACGTTTTGTACCAATTACCCATAAGAAATGAATTAAAAATGGAATTGGACAAAAATGTCCCTCATTTAACATTGAAATATTGTTAAATATAACGAAAAGGACGTCTCCAACAAAAAAATGTAAAGGTTGGGACGTTCAGCGTCAAAAATCACAACGTTGAGATGTTTTGCGCAATACATGTCAAAGGTATGGACGTTCTTTTCTATTAACCCATTTAAGAATTAAAAAATTCTACCAAACTATCCTACTTTTTATCACTATTATTTATAAGATCCACTTAGAATTTCACTATTCATAAGGACCAAACACCCCTTTCACCATATAACAAAAACGCTTTCAGCAGAAAAATTACACTAGCGTTTTTCTGTCTATTACCTCTTACTCTTCCATCTGTTTCACTAGAGTCGCCTAGAACCTTATCCGTTCTCTCTCGCGTTATCGTCATTGGTCCTGCTCTTCATCCCCGTCTTTTTGTCGTCAAGATGCCTTCTTCCCACCTATTTCCGACCCAGACAAACAAGTAAAGGTGACGCTTCTTCTCCTCTATGCACTTTGACGCCGCGTTCGTATCTCGGTTCTCGATTAGGGTTTACTCAGATTTTTTTGAACGATTTGTTGATTGCTTTTACTTCCAGTATTTTGTGCTCTAATTTTTCTCTGTTGATTGTATTAGTGTTTTGACATGAGTTCTTTGTGGAGATCGGAGTTTTTTATTTTTATTTATTTTTTTTTTTAGTTTTTGCTTCCATCTTCCGGTCATCTCCTTCGCATCTCTTTTCTATTCAAAAAATTCAAGGTTACACTTCCTCTTCCCACTTTGATGCTGTGTTTATATCTCGATTAGGGTTTATGGCAATATTTTGGTTAACGATCTCTTTGAATTTCTCAACATTTTCAAAAATTCATTTTTTGTGTGTTCTTCATCTGCTCTGTCTTAAGTTAATGCATTTTTGGTGTTTTCTCAACTTTCTAATTTCCTTCTAAATTGATGACTAATATTCATCTTCAGGCCTGCTTTGAAGTACTTGTTAGAATTGTGTTCTTTGCTCGATACTTGAAACCATTAGAGATATATGTTGCATATGTTTTTAGCTGCTGCTTCGAGACAGAGACACCAATTTTTATTACTGCATCTTTCATGCCTAATATCATTCTCAATCTTGATTTGAAGTGCTAACTAAATCAATCTTTGGAGATGTAAAGAGATTTACACTTGTGTCGTTTTCCCTCTATTTGCTACTTTGTAGCTAATTTACTGGTTTATAATTTTCAAGTGGTGAATTGCAAGCACATGAAGGCTACTTTTTAAATTGGGTTATTGAATCTTTCAGCTTATGAGGTTTTATTTGACCTTCCCATCAGAATGACATTTTCTATACATAGAATCTTACTTCTCATTCTTATGTATGATTTTGTGGACTCTCTTGTTCATGATTTCCTTTTTTTTGTTAAAAACATATGATTCAAATGAGCTGAGACCTATATTGATCGCATTGAAAAATATGTGGAGAATTTGAAGAGTTTAATCAAAGGGTATTTCTTCTTGTTACATTGTTTAAAATATTTTTACTTTGTTAGGACACTCAAATTTTAAAAATTCACTGACATCTAACGAATACTCCAAAATAATGTACACAACGAGAGAATTCTTGAAGAGGAATACCTCAATTATGAAGCTCAGGTAAAAACAAATAACTTATGCTTGCAGGATATGAGTTCGCTTTTCTGTTGCAATATATTTCATAAGTTGTCTAAAGTTTTACATATGTTAATGTGCAAACGAGCTTTCCCTAATTAGTTGTAGACAAATTGATGTCCCTCTGTTCACCCTGTCTCCTCTAAAAAATATAGGTAATCAATTATTTTGGTCAATTTTCCTTTATTTTTCATATTATCAATTCTGACTACATGAGCGCACTGCAAGGATCCTGGCATGTTTTCATACACAAAAGAAAATAAGATTGTTAACAATTTTCCATTTGTTTCTATATTTTCATTGTTTATATAATCATATACTTGTGGTGCATTTGAATGAATTTGAAGGATCATTTTTATTGATTTTGTTCTTTTGAGTGATGATCAATATTTGGTTTCATTGAATTTGTTTCTGTGGGTTAACCGTTCTTTGATAGTATGTTTATGGTTCAATTTCCATTTGACTCATGGTTATTTTAGAAATTGCATTCTTATAGTTCTTTCTGATTCTATAATTTTACAAAAGGAACATTTATCGGAGTTTTTTCTATTGTTAAGAGTGTGGTCATTTAATATTCTTTGAGGATGGCTTATTTTGAAATGAAAATTAGCTTAGGAAAGATAACCTAAAATGAAATGAATGTCATTGCTCTTGTTCAGAGTAGCAGTTATCTTATTTATGATGGTAAGTTGAGTGAGATAACAATTCTATTTGAGTTTAATTATTTTAAGCAAAAATTAGTTTATTTCAATAATAATCAATAAAAAAGTAAAAGATCTTGTTGTGAAGTATGCAGTAGTTGTAAGGTTAGAGTAGCAGATTTCTTATTCATGATCGGAAGTTAAATGAGGATAATGATTTTGTATGGCCTAAAAATTCTAAGTAATTACTTTGAAATTGATATATAGATGTTACTTGAAGCTGAATGATTCTCGTTCAAAGTTGGCTATAGAAGAAGATTAAATGTTGAAGTTGCCTCCTTTCCAAAAGAAGAAACTTATTTAAAAACAGAGGACACTGGAGGCCTAAGCCAATAAAGTGATTGAGCTTGTAGCTTTTCAACAAAAAATTACTAAAAAATGAGATAATAGATAATAAATTTTGCTTTGTTTAGGAGGCTAAAGTGATAGAAAAAAGATATTACTGCAATATCAAAATCTAGAAAATGCCTGGTGAAACCAGTAGATCCATGTCAAAGCGGAGGAAGGTAATAATGGTATTTTGGCCATCTGCACATTGGATTCATGGGCTTATAGATCTTTTAGTTGATAGTCAGTTGATAGTCCAACTATTTCCTTACTTTAGAATTTCTTAAATCCTGTCCTAATTCATATGTTCAATTACCGTTGCCTTTTGGTTTTATTAATAAAATCTTAGCTGATCAAAACATGATTGATTTTGTAAAAATAGCTACATTTTTCACCTGTAATATGCTGTGGTTGGATGCCAACACCCTTATTCGCATCATTGTTTGGTATGATTCGATAGTGATCTGGTGCATTCGTTCTTAGAGATTTTATTACTTATATATAATTTTGACATGAATAATATAATTGAATGTGTGTAACGTGTCTGAAGTACCAATTCTTAGTTGTCTAAAAGTACCTTCATTGTTCAATTGTTCAATTTTTTTGTAGATAAAAGTTCTTCTCTAAAGTGAGATCCATGCTTGCTCCAGTGATTGATGCTAAGAAAATGTAAAGTTAAAACTTTTAGGGTGTAAGCTTTTCAAGGAAATTGAAGTTAAGTGTCATGTAACTCTCAGTGAGCATTTTTAAATGTAAATTTGTAACTCTTTTGGTTTTTGATGAAAGTAATTGAATCAATTTTTGTGTTTTTTTAGTAGAGTCTGTATATTGTAAAGACTAATTTGATTTATTACTCCATTTTCAGGCATTGTGTAGTTCATGGCTGATTTTGAGAAGGATCCAAATTCTACAGATAAATAAGCAAATGGGATTATGTTCATATATCTTTCCAGTGCTGTGTTTGGCCTGGTAAGTGATTAAATTTCATCAAGTATATGAAGAAATAATGGTTGTAAGTATTTCTTTTCATGTATATGTGTATATAAGTTGCTTTAAAAATGTTTTCCATAATTTAGTACTTTCAAAATTATTTCTTACTCTAATTTATCTACATTCTTTATAGATGTTGACTTATTTTGATGAGATCTTTATAGTCCATCGATTTATCTCAGTCCCATTACAGAGAAGTCCCATTTTATTACTTGTTTCGAATAAGACATATAAGTTATTGTTACTTTAATATGTATTTAAACATCTGAACATCGCAAACGAGTTAGAATTGGAAATACATTCAAATGTCATTTGTATAAATTGGTGCATAAAAAGTGAATTTTTTTGAAGTTCATAAAAATTGATGGATGTGTAAGTTGCACTACTCATGCTTAATTTAATTCATTGTAACAATCTTTTTAATGTAAGATTGCTTAACTAGAATCAAGACCCATATCCATGTAGTGTTTGGCTTCACTGTATTTAGTCATTTTCAAACTTTTGACGAATGACTTCTTAAAATAATGGTATTGTTACTATTTTAATGGGTGAACCAGGATATATAACCTCTACATTTGTGAATGGAGCATCATTTTTGAAAGGATGGAAATAGAATTTTTCGTATGAAAATAGAGCATGCACCAGATGGTATGAAGATGGTTCTTGCTCATAAAGAGCTCTTGTTTCAGTGTCTTCATTATAAGATACCATTTCTTAAGTTGTGTAGCTTTTAACGTACTTCTTAGATCATTTAATTAAGACCATGTTGTACCTGTTTTTTACATAAAAATTTGAGTCACAAAACTATCAAGGTGTTTTATAGTCCATTTACCAGAAATTATGTTTTTTTCCTTGGCTCAAGTTTTGTTGTATTTTGTAAGCAAAGTTGAATGGACTTTTGTTGCCACTTTCCTGCCCAAATTTTTGATTGATCAGATTACGAGGGTGACTAATCTTTACTTCCTTGTAATTGGGATCTTATCCTTCACATATTTTTCGTTTTATTCTGCTATAAGTGGAATTATTCCTCTAATTTTTTACTTAAAGCAAGTTGAAGCAAATCTCAATGCCACAAACGAGGCAACATTTGCAGATTGTTGGCAAGAGTTCTTGTATTCTACCGACTAGAGATATTTTGACTTTTCCTGTTCACTTTTCAAGGTTCAAGTTGAATTTTGGTACACGATAAGTTACAAAATATTATTATAATAATTTCTTTGATATATATGTTGGGTAGAAAAGTTACTTGTAATGCCTAATTAGAATTACACATCCAATTTGCTAGAAATTATTAAGTAAAAGAATTTAAGTGTTGGTTGTTGTTCTATAGATCAAGCTACTGGTGTTTTTATGCTCACTTTGAACTGAGTGTATAATCTATATTGAAAGTTCCCTTATATTTACTATGCAGCTTTTTGATTTCCTTTGGAACCTTGTGAAGAAGTATATTTTCATTGAAATCTATTTTGTTCATGGGGGAAGAAATTAATGTGCTTAACTATACAACGTGTCATTCCCTCTTAAGTTTTTGCATTTACAATTTATCTTTCATTTTCACCAATTTTCCACCTCTAATAAGACCTCGTTAGCTAATGGATTCTAGGTTTAGTTCTGATAAGGGATAAGAGTAAATGGAAAGACATATTTGATGCATAATGTTACAAAACTAGATGTAATATAAACTTTTTCATGTTAATTATTTTTTTTTTATATTTTTCCTCTGCATCATACTGAACTATCAGATTATTGACATATTTATTATTACTATCATTGATTCATTCTCATTTTACATCAATTTTTCATGCTAATGTATATGAAACAAAAACAAGAGCACGTGCATTGTTTTGAGCTCATTTACCAAAGGTTATGTTATTACAACTTGCGATAAAATTTCTTGTCTTTTTTTTTTCTCCTTCTGTGTTTCACCCCCCTTTCAAATTATAGTATTGTTTCTTCTTTCTTTCAACTTATTGATTGTAGGAAACTCTTTTTATGCGGAGATGTCACTAGGCAAGAAAGTTTTATTGGTTTTTCACTTTTTCTGAAAATCTTCTACAAGCCTTATATGCAGTGTATTTTGTTTATTTAGCAAGTCTTCTGAGGTTTGAAATCATTTTATTGAATTATCTGTAATTTCTCCGTGATGATCAATAACAACTTTCAAAATCTTGAAATATGGCTACTGAACAATTCATGTTGAAGGAAGAAAACTATTTTTTGGATCTTTTGAGAAGATATTATGATTTAAGATATTTCAGTGGTGCAGAAATTTACTTGCAACCAAATGTCGATCAATGAACACTAATGATCTATATTGTGCTTTGCAGATGCATGGTGTTACTGCTAACTCATTGTGTTCTGACATCATATCAAATACTTCTTAGGTTACCCCTTGCATTAGATGTTTTGGTTTTATGACTGGTGTTAGAAGTTACGAGTAGGTAAGTTATGGATATAATGAACTTGACTAATTTCAAGTTTTATGTCGTGGCTAATTATAAGTCGAGAGTGTTTTCTTTCCCTCTTTCCCCTTCCATGTTGGTATCCTTTCTTTGTCGAAGTTTCCAGCACTTCATAAATATGCTCGACAGTAGAAGCAGATGTAAAGATGATTATAAACTCTTCTCTTGGTTAAATAGAACTTACATTTATGCTAGCTTAATGCTTTCATTTTAAATTGTCATTTATTTTTTCTATTACATTAGAACAAACATATCAATTTCAATATCATGAATATTATTATGTTTCTATCAATCTAATTATCTAATATTAATAGTCAATTCTACATTAAAATAACATTTTCTCATTTCCCTAAAAATCTCCGTATGAATATAAAGTCTCAAATGGTTTTCTAAGTAAAATTGTATGATTAGGTAAAATTACTTACTCTTAACGTTAATCGTTTATATTCTTATAACATTTTTTTTCTGTTACAATGTCACGCGAATCATCCCAAATATAAATGGTCACGTGCAACGCACGTTTTCGTTTACTAGTATATAAATAATATATAGTATATATTTTCACCGGTGTGATGAACTGAAATTGCTATCCGCAATATAGATAAGCGTTCATAAAATTTAATGATTATCATAATCAACACAAATACAAAAGATATAAAAATAATTTTTTATTACAACAATTATTAAAATTTAAAAACAATATAAATAATCCAAATTATCGAAAACTTTATTGAATGATAAATGCAAATTGTGTAGTTTTTTAATTGTATATCATGTTAGATGTAATATTATGAGTACTGTTGAGATCGCACCTAAAATATGGCACATTGGGCCGCCAGTGAGGGCCCAACAAGGGTCCATTGGACTTTAGCCCACGATCAAAGTTTTAGATATCGCCCTGAACTAATGGTCGAGGTAGAAAGGCACAGGAACTCCCGCGGCCGAACTGGTTTGTATTTAGCAGAGACACTTTACGCTTAGCCGAGGTGTTCACGGTAGCACATCGGATGTAAGGATGGGACAAGGCATGAAGTCAGAGATGTGACACTGCCTTTACCAAGATGTGACAGGCGCTCATCCCCTACAAAATGTAGCAATGATTACAGTCAAAAAGCAAGGTTGTCACCTCCAAGAGCTAGGGTGAAGACAAGTATAAAGTATGCCACGTGTCATGATCCGAGACAACGAGTTCCTTTATAAATACGGCACTCCTCCCACATGGTAAGGGGTTAGCAATTTCATACTCTTAACAAAATATATATATTTCTCTCATTCCCTTTTCTCTCTTTTACACATTTGTATCTCCCGCACCCAACATATATTCACCTAAAATGAGTACTGACTTTGGCATCGGAGTGCAAACGGTAGCCACCTCGGCCCCCTTTACAAACTGATTGATTGTCACAGTGCGCAGGAGATCCACGTGTTCAAGAGGGAGGAGCTGAGACGTGTTGGTTCAAGGTCCAGCTGGATTTTGTGGTCAACATTTTGGCGTCTTCTGTGGGAAACCATACTGCTAACCACGAAAACACATGATGAAAAGCCACACATAGAAAGGAAGTCCTGAAAAAGGGCGAGTAACCTCTTGCAAAAGAGCGGAGAACTGCAAGGACTTTGAAATATAAGTTTAGTACCCTTGAAAAGGTGTAGAGCTTTGAAATATAAGTTTAGTACCCTTGAAAAAGGCTTAAAACTTTGAAATACAAGTTTGGTAACCTTGAAAAAGGCTCGGAGCATTGAGATAGAAGTCTATCTATACTTGAAAGATAAACTAAAACCAAGAAATCTATCTGAAACATGAACGAAAGCGATGGCGATGTTAACCCCCGTAGGGGTAGAAATGGTCAGCACAGCGAGGAGGAGGTTCCTCAAGGGCCTCATGAGGACGCCAATGAGGGGGCTGCACAACCTAACCCACCACGCCGGCACCGTAATCGTCGTATGTTGCGAGATATGAGTCGCGTGGCAGCCCAAATGCTGGAAATACAGAAGCAACAGATAGAACAGACTGTCGCAATGAATGCCTACATGGCCAGAGGGTATGTCGGGAACGAGCCCATGATGCCTCCACAATACCCCCAGCCACATTACTCACAATCCGAGGCGGCCACTGCCTCGTATTATTATCAAGATCCACAGGCATATGCCGAGGTGGAATTCGATCCCTTCTACGAGGAAGGCCCGAAGCATGAAGCATATGTAGAGCAAGACCAGCTCCCGGCTAGACATAGGGTGTAGCGCCCCGAGTTCCGTATACCCGATTCACTACGTCATTTTCTGTCTAAATTTTTTTTCGAATAATATTTTTGCGGAAAAAATAATTGAAATTCATTTTTGGCAACATTAAATAAACTGTAATGGCCGATAAAATTGAAAACATTTATGAAACCATTTGAAATAGTAAATCGAACCATTAATTTTGTAAAGAAATTGACAATGTCATAATTTCTCAAATAAATGAACTTCTCTAAATTATTCGATGTTTGGAAAATACGGAAATCATTAACGTCAAACTTTCAACCTTTTAACGATTATTGCCACCATCATTCATCGCTCACCACCGTCTCCGAAATCTGCAAAACTGTTAAAAAGTAGGGTGAGTATTTCATGGGGGAAATACTCAGTAGACTCATCGCAAATTAATTTAATTTATAAGATGATTAAACACATAAATCCCGGCTCTTTATAAAACGGGCATTGATAGAGCTTCTTTATAAAACGGCTCTTGATAAAACTCATATTGTGCATTACAGCACGAGACATATTGTGAAAATAATAGGCTCTTTGAAAAACATCTCTTTGAAAATAGCTCTTTGAAAACAGCTCTTTAAAAACATCTCTTTGAAAACAGCTCTTTGAAAATAGCACTTTGAAAACAGCACTTTGAAAACATCTCTTTGAAAACAGCTCTTTGAAAATAGCTCTTTGAAAACAGCTCTTTGAAAACAACTCTTTGAAAACATCTCTTTGAAAATAGTTCTTTGAAAACAGCTCTTTGAAAACAACTCTTTGAAAACATCTCTTTGAAAATAGCTCTTTGAAAACCATATACTTATAAAATACATTTTAATTATGCCAAGCATAATTTTCTTTTGAAAGCATAGGGATCCTTTTCATCATAACATAGGATAAGATCGAAATCCTCATAAACATAAGAATTTTACCGAACTTCGGTGGCAAGAATTCTTATGCAGTAAGTATACCAAGCATAATTTTTGAAATTCATAGGGATCAATTGCATCATAACATAAGATAGGATCGAAATCCTCATAAACATATGCGACAGGAATTTTACCGAACTTAGGTGGCAAATCCTCATAAACATATGGAAACATAGGAATTTTACCGAACTTCGTGGCAAATCCTCATAAACATAGGAGACACAAGAATGTTACCGAACTTCGTGGCAAGAATTCTTATGTGTAGCGCTACTAAAACTCCGGTCCCCTTAACATATCATAACTTATCATATGGGACCCATAACAATCTTGGTAGATTGATTTCATAGCAATGATCCAAAAAAACATTTTCGTGAAGCATAGGGTATACTTACTTTTCGTAAAAACATAAAGTATATTTTCTTTTCATAAAAACATACTTACTTTTCATAAAAACATAAGGTATATTTACCTTTCATAAAAACATACTTGCTTTTCTTAAAAATTGACTTTCACAAGTCACATGACATTCATATGAAATCATAATTTAAATCAATTAATAAGTGCGAGTCTACCTCAAATCCGACGAGTGCAAAGTTGAGCGGGAATGACTTCAATTTCTTTAAATTCTCCGTACGCTTCGTCTTAGCCAATAAGTCACTTTAGTCTATCGAATATATAGTTCAAAATGATAAATTATAATTTGAGGACTAAAATTGATGTTTTGAAAGTTGAGGGACTAAAATGAATACTTTTGAAAACTTGGGCTTAAAATCAAATTAATAAAATCAGCAGGGACTGAAATGATAAGTTTGAAGCTAAAAGGGCTGGAAAAACTCATTTAAAACTTAGGGGCTGATTTTGATGATTTGAAACCAAAAGGGACTGAATTGGATTGTTTTAAAACCATAGGGACTGATTTGAAAGGCTTCAAAAGTTAGGGACCGAAATGAAAATTTTCGAAAGTTAAATATTAAAATCAAACTTTACTCTCTATATTTCATTATTCAGATCTGTTTTCTCTCTCTATCAAAAGACTCAGGCGACGGAGGTGCGAACCGAGGCATATAACGAGGCTCAAAATCTGATCGTGTCTGCGATTTGAAAAACTAAGGCAGAGAGGGAGAAAGGCGAGACACCGGCGAAGAAGAAGAAGATCCGTGGTTACTGTCGGTGATTTAGGCTAGGTTTGGTGCGAAAGATGGGGGAAATAAATGATTAAACCGAGGTTGATGATTGCGGTTTCCGACGATAATCCGGCGGAAAAACAATCAGCAGCTGAGGTAAGTACTTGGGTTAACTTATTTCTTGTTTTGATTTTGAATTTGGGGCTGGGCAGTGGAGGCGATGGGGTTGAATCATGGTGGTTTAGGGGAGGCTGAGTGGCGACTTGTTGATGGAGATGGTCATGGTTGCTGTTCTATTTCTTGATTCTCGTGGATGATGGTTAGGCTGATTCGAAATTGGTAGTAGTTGGCTGCAAATTAGAGATCCAAGTTTGTGGCTTGGACGAAAAATACTTTTCTGTGAATCTGTTGAATTGGTAATGAGATGATTGATGATGTTGGGTGTTTGAAGATGACGGTGTTGCAGGTAGTTGGGTGGTGATCGATCTTGATGATGATGGGGTTGCTGGAAGAAACTGCAAGATTGATTGAAGATGTCGATGAATTGTGTGTTTGAATATGGTGATGATAGCTAAGTTGATAGCTGGAGATGGAGATGAATTTATTGTGTTTCATGTCTTGACTTGGTACTTGTTAGGAATTAAAGAAGAAAGTAGTGGAGAATTTGGTAGGTTTGTGGTCTCCAGGTGCATGTGCTGAGTGGAATCTGATGATGGAAAATTGGTGCTGTAAAGGAATTTGTGGGGATATGAATGATAATGAAGAAGATGCTTTGTGTTGGGTGGAAAAAAGCGTGGGGATGTAATCAACTAAAAATTAGACTAACTTTGATCAAGAAACGTTTTTCAAACAGATATATTTTGGATCGAAAATAAATTTGAGAATAAATAAATTTTGAGATAAAAATTGAATTGCATATTTTTGGACTTAAAATAATTTAATAAGGAAATTTGGAATTTAAAATGATTTTGAAAATAATACTTTAAATAAATAATTAAAATAACATAATTTTAGAAATTCGGATTTTAATTTAAAATCGAACAAATTCGATATTTCTTGACTTGGCTAGACGAACACGTCGCGGCGTTAACTTCAAAATAATGGGTGAAATAGTAGCGACACAATTTT
Organism: Ligustrum vulgare; assembly: GCA_963555705.1. Classification (NCBI taxonomy): domain Eukaryota; kingdom Viridiplantae; phylum Streptophyta; class Magnoliopsida; order Lamiales; family Oleaceae; genus Ligustrum; species Ligustrum vulgare. Next base: position 43,575,746 of record OY743187.1, on the reverse strand, counting down.
CTAAATATTAAAATAATTATTAATTGCGTAAAAATTTTGGTCGCTACAATCTTACCCCCCTTAAAATAATTTCGTCCTCGAAATTAAACTTACTTGATCTTATGATTTCTGAATACTTAATCAGAATCTCTTCTTCTTCTTCTCTTATGTAGCATCATCGCTACCATGTTTAACCCAACCATATTTAACCCACTGGACTTTGACTAAATGCATCACTTTGTTTTCTTAAGAACATTGACTTTTCTATCAATAATAGACATATGTGTCTACTCATAAATTCTTCTGAATCAAAATGAAAATTCCCAATCGTATGTAAAATTTCATCAAATCTTGTAGTATTCATGTAACTTGTCACTTATCATCGTATCATGTGACATCAAATATTCGTATATATCTCTAAAATTTCAACAATTCTTTACTGATATATCATATCATAATAATTTTTCCTTTCTTCTTATCATCGAATATTCCCAAAATAATCAAAGAATTACCTGAATATTCTCTCTACGTAATAGACCCAAACATATCAACATAATATCATCAACTTATCTTTCCAATATTTGTAACCCAAAAATTCAGTAAACAAATATCTCCCAAATAACTAAGATTCTTTACTTAAATGTCATCACATTTCCTGCAAAGTATTTCTTTCACTTATACATACTTACGAATTCTGATTCAATACGGTCCTTATTTCTCTTTCACGTATTCCCGTATCATCTCTATACCTATTATTATATCAAAATATCAGTACCAAAATCCAAGAAAATATTCCATATCTCAAATCCCATCATCAAATCTTTCTTTTATCAAGAAAGTAAACGGCGCATAAACTCTGTCTCCTCTTTTCATTAAAATAATCCTGCGCTTTCTTGCTGGACACAACATCACGCGGATTCACTCAGATCCTTAATGCTTTTAAATAGTTCATACTGGGAAGAGGTTGAATCATCAAACAATGGATATCATCCTTTCTAACATTCGCAAGTATTATTCCAGTCTTCCTATGAATGATCTGAGAAAGATCTATAGAATAAGACTCGAAAGGTTGAGGTTGCTGATGGCTCATGGTATTCCAGAAGATGTTCGCTGGTTGATAGAAGCAAAGGTTCGACTATCTGGTGAATTACCTATGACCTTTCCAAAACATATGCCTGGTTTAGGCAAAAGCACGTTTGCAAAGAAACGAAGAGCAAAAAGACTGGGTGGTTGCTACAAATGTGCTCGTTGGAACTGTAATACTCGTTGCAAATCAGTAGGATATTCTTCTACTAATCGGGATGATAAAATCGAATTCATAAAGGGTGGACTGAGTAAGGAGTCTTTGGATGATATTCGACTGACTCTTGAGACGCACCCAAGTGGTTATGTGCAACGTGAACTTCTCTCCTTATACGCTCAGTTTAACGAGGACAAAAATCGTTATAGTCTCCAAAATATAATATCAAAAGATCCTGTTTGCCAGTCTGTTTTACAAAATGAGGCTTCTGGCAGTTCAGCAATGATATAAGGTAAATCTTTTGATACGCATTTAAAATATTTTGCTGTTTTCTTTCACGCGTTTTGAAAAAGTTGGAAATAAAATATTAAATCGCCGAAAGGTGACAGCCTCGATACGATAAAAATATTCAAAAGTGGGCTGATTTTGTCAAAAGTAAATCTTTACTTTTTCAGAATCAATCAAAAACAGTAAATTTTTCCGGCTTTAAATAGCCAAACATATTTCATAGTTTAGACATCCCAAAATCACATCTTCTTCGTAAGTTTTCCCTTCTTTACTATCAAAGATGGAAGCACCAAAACTTCGACAGATCAAAACTATTTGTGTATTTTGTGGATCAAAAGTGGGGAAAGGCTTCGGTTATCTAGAAGCGGCCGTAGATCTTGGAAAGAAACTGGGGGAAAAAGGTATCACTCTTGTATATGGGGGTGGTAGCAGTGGTCTAATGGGTTGTGTTTCCCAATCTGCTCTTGCAGAGAAATCCAAAGTAATCGGTGTCATACCTGTCCCTTTGGTAGATGTTGCAGGCAAAACACGAGGGCATGAAGTTCAAACCTTATCCATCCATGAACGCATAACTTGTATGTTATATGGTTCTGATGCCTTTATAGCCCTGCCCGGAGGTTTTGGTACCTTAGAAGAAATCTTTAACATTACCTCGTGGGCTCAACTAGATCTCCATACTAAGCCTATTGGGCTTCTGAATGTTAACAATTTCTTTGATGGTTTGTTAACTTTTCTTGATTATGCTGTGGAACAGGGATTCATCTCTCCATTTTCCAGAAGGCTTCTTATTTCTGCTCCTACTATTGATGAACTACTGGATAAGCTGCAGTCATATATCTCAATACAAGATCCAGCAGGAGTTAAGATAGATTGGTCGCAAGGAAGGGGAATCAAGCGAAAATGGAGTCCGGTTAATGTAAATTTAACTCTGTGAATCTTAGAATAGGTGGGGGTAGAGTACGGAGTATTCTCACTCTCGAGACACCCCTCCATTTACTAGGATTTCCTTAATGTTTAAATCTTGTGTGTACCTCAAAGGTTCCAGGTGGTAGATTATGGAGTATTCTTACTCTCGAAACACACCTCTTTGAAGGTTTCTTTATTTCCTCAAAAGATCAGAGGTGGTAGGATACGGCTACTCCGGAAACACATCTCTCATTTTGAGGATTATCCCATGTTTCTCTCGTTTGCTTTTGTGTGTTTCATGTATTTCCTTTCCAGTGTGACTCTTGTGTGTTCTCCTTATGAGAAAATAATAAAATTTCTGCTATCATCTACTAAATCTTGTTTGTGATATAAATGATCTTGCATGTCTAAAATTCCTTTAGTAGTTGCATACCATACTATGCTCTTAATTCCAAATGATAAAATTAATCAGAGTTTCCTTTGTAATTTGGACTTATCCAAACCATAAGCATACTTAAATATCATAAAAATATCCCATAATTTAATTCATAATTCCTCAACATAGAAATTTCAAATCATAACTTCTAATATCACAATATCAAGTCCTTAATTCTCAATAATTAAGAATCAAATCTTTAAATCTCTAACTTCACAATTCTTCTCATAAAAATCTCAAAAAAATCATATCACTTATAATCTCAACATCTCATCATAACCTCATAATCTGGCTTTCTATTTCTCGTTTAATCTAAACAATAGATAATCTGAACATATAATCAAATCCTTTCTGTTGACTTCTCATACTTAGTGCCATGTCTAAAATCAATTATGCAAAGTCCATCTAGGGTTCATCATTTCTAACCGAGGTGGAGCACCCCGTCCGTTTCCGGGGACAGGGTCTAGTTATGCAGCAGAAATCACGGAAGCTATCCCCCACTTGCATTCCAATACTCCTTCTCAGAATCCCCCCACCGCTCAAGGAAGGATGGAAAGTAGCCGAAGTGGAAAACAGCCCATGATTGGGGCTTATTGCGCCCACCACAGATATTACGGTCACGCAACAGAGGATTGCAAAGAAATCCACATGTTGGCTGACCAAAAGGCACAGGGAAGAAGGGGAAGTGACTTCTCCCCCAACACGGGGAGAACCCAAAAATCCGGTGGCCCGAAGAACTCGACTAAAGAAAGGATTGACAATCGTCAAAGAGACAGGAACAAGGGCCAGGATACCGCCCCGGCGCATGCTAAAGACACATGGGAGCCACCTATGCCTGTGGCCGACCTCCCTATCTGTGAAATCGATACGATACGATACTGGGAGGCCCCCACCCGGGTGGGAGTACAAACAACTCCCAAAAGAGGTATATCAGAGAGGCCAAGCAGCCCGCCAAAGTGAATTACCATATCCATTCACATCCTGTAGGGATGCCTTGGACAGAATCTATCACATTCACCCAAGACGATGCCATTGGAGTACACTTCCCACACAATGATGCATTGGTTATAAGGGTAGTGGTGGCCCGGAATGGATTGTCGCGGATGATGGTGCCTCGGTAAATGTGATTTACAGGGTAACCTTCGACAAAATGGGGATCAGCACTCCACTCATTCCCGTCCCGGATTCGATATATGGATTCACGGGAGACAGCATAACCCCCAGATATGGATGGAAATGGGGCGGGTTCGAGGCGGGTCAGGGCCGCCCCAGACCCGAAAACACCCAGCCCCGCCCCGCCCCGGGACCCACAAATTCGCGGGGCGGGGCGACCTCCCGCCCCGCTAAGGACCCGAATTTTTTTTTTTAAATAAATAAATTGGTAAAGAAATTTTACGTGAAAAATTTAGGCGTTGAATTAGTTAGAGTTTTTAAGTTTGAACTTTAAAAATAATATGTATATACTTGAAGAAAAAAATCAATAAACAATATAATGGTATAGTTGTTGTATATTCTCATATCCCTAAATTCCACCAATGTTCAATTCTTCTAGACTTCATCAAATTTATTTTAGTTTCTCATTTCATTATTTAAAAAAAAAATATATTTTTACTGGGTCACGGGGCGGGGCGGGTAATTTTCGGGGCGGATCATTTCGGGTCCTCCGGGTTTCAGGTCCTTCCGGTTTTTTTGCCATCCCTACCCCCAGAGGATCCATAACCCTAATGACTGAGGTAGAGCAAGCACCAACTGTTTCCAGAATCCCCAAGAAATTTTTGGTGGTGGACAAAATCTCCTCCTATCATGGCTCAATTGGGAGGCCAGGTCTCATTGACTTGGGGGCTGCAACGCATACAAAATATATTTGCATGAATTTCCCCACGGAGCATGGCGTTGCAACTGTAAGGGGGAGCCAAACTGATTCGCGGGCCTGTTACACGAACGCAATCCGAAAGTTTCAAGATCGAAGCTTGAACATGATTAGTGATGTAGCCATGGCTGCTCCAGACCCTGAAAGATTGGGTGAAGAGCCTTCTGGGAATAAGGACGTCACGATGATGCTAGAAGAATATTTGGAAGATCTGGACCCAAGAATGGTAGGAGACAATTGCTCCACCCCGGACGAAAGGCTTGAATGCTTCGGTGTAGACCCGTTTGATCCAATCAAGGAATTCCAGATCGGATTGGATTCACCAATTGAATACAAAAATCAATTGAAGAGCTTCTTACTTGAAAATCTCGATGTATCCACATGGAAGCATAGTGACATGATTGGGATCGATCCTAAAAAGTCCTGCCACAGACTCTAGATTGATCCCCGAAGCCCTGGGCATAGGCATAAGAGAATACCTATGAGTTCCAACAAGTATGAGGCCTTGAAAGACGAGGTCACGAAGCTATTGAAAAATGGCTTCATCAGAGAGTCCCGCTACCCGAAGTGGGTATCAAACCTTGTTTTGGTACCAAAACACAATGGGAAACTGAGGGTATGTATTGATTTTTCAAAATTGAACCAGGCATGTCCAAAAGACAATTTTCCACTACCTCGGATCGATCAATTGGTTGACTCCACAGCAGGGCATGAACTGCTGAGTTTCATGGATGCCGACTCCTGGTACAATCAGATCCCCATGTGTGAATCGGATGAGGAGCATACTTCGTTTATAACAGATAGAGGACTCTATTGCTACAAAGCTATGCCATTCAGCTTGAAAAATGAGGGAGCTACCTATCAGAGGCTGGTAAATTGCATGTTTTCAGAACAATTAGGAAACACCATGGAGGTGTATGTCAATGACATGCTGGTCAAAAGCATGGTCGCCGCGGATCATATCCACCATTTGTCAGAGCCCTTCGATGTTCTGAGGGAATATCGAATGAAGCTCAACCCGGCGAAGTGTACATTTGGGGTGGCATCTGGAAAATTTCTTGGATTCATGGTGAATAAGAGGGGAATCGAAGCTAATCCCGACAAAATCAATGCTTTGTTAAACATGCAGTCGCCTCGAAATCCAAAAGAAGTGCAAAGCTTAACGGGGAGAATTGCTGCCTTGAATCGATTCGTCTCCAAATCCACTGACAAATGCTTGCCATTTTTCAAGGTCCTAAAGGGGGGAAAGCGATTCCAATGGACACCGGAATGTGAGCAGGCTTTCGCCGACCTGAAAGCATCTTTGGGACGGCCCCCATTGCTATCAAAGCCAAAGGCTGGCCTGTATTTGGCTGTATCCAAAGAGGTTGTTAGCTCAGTGTTGGTCAGAGAGGAGGATGGGAATCAGTTCCCAGTATATTATGTGGCAAAGCCATGCTGGATGCCGAGACACGCTACCCAGATATGGAGAAACTTGCTCTCTCGTTACTCACAGCCTCTCGCAAACTTCATCCCTACTTTCAGGCACACTCCATACGCGTGCTCACCAACTTTCCCATGAGACAAGTGTTGCAAAAACCATACGTATCTGGGAGGTTACTGAAATGGATGATAGAAATCAGCCAATTCGACCTACATTATGTGCCTCGGACCGCTGTAAAGGGTCAAGCGTTGGCTGACTTCGTAATCGAATTCACACATCCGCCAAAGGTCGAGATGGTTGATAACACAGATGACAGCCGAGAGTGGAAATTGTTCGTTGATGGGTCCTCGACTGAGGAACGATCCGGTGCGGGAATATTGCTAATAAGCCCAGAGGGGTTTAAACTACATAGTGCGATCCGATTTGAATTCAAAGCCTCAAACAATGTTTCTGAGTACGAGGCGTTATTAGCTGGGTTAAGACTTGCAAAAGCTCTGAAGATTAAGTCCGTGGTGGCGAATAGCGATTCGCAGCTCGTTGTAAGTCAATTCAATGGTCAATTTTCTGCCAAAGAACCTTCTATGGTCGCATACTTGAAGAAAGTAAGAGATTTGGCTGTGCACTTCGAAAAAATGGAGTTACAGCATATCCCAAGAACAGAAAATTCCAACGTCGATGCTTTGTCCAAACTAGCAAGCAGCAGTGATTCAGAGTTGCATAGTCTAATCCCAGTTGAGCGCATGTTGACTTCTTCTATTGAACCAGGACCGGAGATTTTGACAATAGAAGAAGAGGGATCCTGGATGAATCCCCTGATCGCCTATTTGAAGCATCAAACAATGCCAAACGAGCCAGAGGCAGCTCGTAAATTGCAAAAATACGCTGCAAATTTCGTACTCTTGGATGACCTACTTTATAAACGGAGTTACACCTCCCCCCTTACTAAGATGTGTGGGGCTATAGGAAGGAAGGTATGAGAGAAATCCATGAAGGCATATGTGGCAACCATGCCGGGGCGTTATCTCTAGCTCGGAAAGCCCTCAAACAGGGATATTTTTGGCCTACTATGCGAAAGGACTCCCATGACTTTGTGCGCAAGTGCGATAAATGCCAAAGACATGCAACCATACCACATCAGCTGCATCACAAGCTAACTGTGGTGACTAGCCCTTGGCCTTTTGCAAAGTGGGGGGTTGATATTATTGGTCCTATGCCTAGGGGTGCTGGTAACAATTGCTTTGCGATAGTGGCAATTGATTACTTCACCAAGTGGGTCGAAGCGGAACCTTTGATGAGGATCACCGAGGCCAACACCACCAAGTTCATTTGGAAGAATATCATATGCCAGTTCGGGATACCGCACTCACTGGTTAGTGACAATGCGAAACGGTTCAAAAACAGAAGCGTCGATCAGTTATGCGACGATTTGGAAATTAAGAAACTATTCTCATCTCCACATCACCAACAGGCCAACAGGCAGGTCGAAGCTGTGAACAAGACCATAAAAAATACCCTGAAAAGGAAGCTGGAATCTAAAAAGGGCACATGGGTAGATGAACTCTCACAAGTGCTATGGGCGCTTCGAACCACTTCGCACACCGCTACCGGTGAAACACCTTTCTCATTGGCATATGGAGCCGAGGCGGTATGTCCCGTTGAAATTGGGATCCCTTTGCTTCGACAAATTCATTCCGACGAAGTTAGGAACGAAGAAGCGCAAAGGGCCGGTTTAGATTTCCTCTTGAAAAAACAGAGTGATTCCCAAGTGGTGATGGCTGATAAGTGCTATATTAACGTTTATTTTATACACTTATATCCTTGAAAATGCCATAATGTGATTCTATCTAAGTATTATTAATGCATTTTATGTTTTATATTGTATAGGATCACAAAGGAAGAGAAAAGAAGGAAAAAGGACCAAAATGCGCTTAAAATCGAAGATTGAGGACCTTGGGTGCAAATACGTTACGACCGTAATACATATAGTCACGGCCGTAAACGTTTTCATATCGTTGTGCAAAAATCAGCAGAAACCCCTTTACGGCCGTAAGTGGATATGTTACGGCCGTAACTTCAATTTTTGGGAAATATGCAGAAACTCATTTACGGCCGTAAATGAAATGTCACGGCCGTAAGTCTCCAGTCAAAATTTCCATATTTTAATTCTTTCCATAATTTTGGGATTTCTTGCTCCCAAAGCTAGGGCACGAAATTGAGGCTATAAAAAGGGAATTTCATGACAAGAAAAATAGACTTTTATTATTTTTGAAAGAGGCTACACATTGAGAAAAATTGAGAGAAAAATATAGAGCATTCTTGGGAGATTTTCAAGCGCAAGAATATCAATAACGATGGAATTCATGAAGCAACTTGAAGAATCTAACACAACCATGCTAGGCTAAATTCCATATCTTGTTCAAAGGGGAAGTTGTGTCAATTTAATTATGTTATTTTCTTTTCCTACAAATTAGTAGCGTGAATTTGTTCCTTTATTTCAATTGTTGGATTATTATGTTTTGAATGTTCAATTGAGTTTATTTGATTAATAGTTTAATTTGGCCAATTGGATTATTGATCTTTGGATTCATGAATATGCTATGTTTAGATTCTTGATCCGTAATTGTCATTGAATCTTTACTTTAGTAGCAAATAAATCTCGTGCAGGTTTAGTAATAATTCAACTTGGATTGATTAATGCGAGCTTGTGTAATTAACGATCCAATTCAATCTATTCTTCTAAATTTTCATACTAGTCGTTCATTAAATCCTAAGAGCTTGTTTAGGATTGTCCGTGGCTAGAATTGGTTTGAAGAGCTTGTTTTGAATCAATACACATAAGGAAGAATTTAGATAATCAGAGCTTGTTGATTATTTATGATTGATAATTGAATTAGGAATAGAAACACGTTACAAGGAAAAGTATAACATTAATTGAGGGCACAACCGAACCCGAGAACAAGATTTCGTCTCATATTAATTATCTAGTTATATTTTATTATTTATTTTATGCATAGTTTTCATTCAAGCAATTTCACACAACAAAACCCCCCATTCCATTCTAATTGATCGAACAACTAAAATTAGTTTCCGTTCCTCGTGGGATCGACCCTTACTTTTGCTACTACATTATTAATTATTATTTGACGAGTAAGGATTTATTTATTATTTTGGTGCATTGCGACACGCATCAAATTTTTGGCGTCGTTGCCGGGGAACGGTCAACCAATTTAGTTGTTTAGTTAATTAGAATTTTTTTCTGCATTTTATTTTATTAATTTTATTTTCACTTTATTTCTATAATTTTTCAAAAAAAAAAAAAGAAAAAAAAAATTCTTGCCTGTCTACTTCTTTGCTTATATGCGTAAAACTCGATCAACTAATTTTGAATTTTTTTATTTTGACCCTGAAATCGAGAGAACTTTTCAACAGCAAAGAAGAGTTGCACAACCAATGTCAGTAGCTAACAATAATCTAACTCTCAAGCAACTAGCTACTCCGGATGTTGCTCAACAGCCCTTATGTATCACTTTTCCAACGGTAGAAGAAGGCAGAACTTTTGAGCTAAAATTCGGACTGATCCATCTTCTGCCAACTTTCAGAGGACATCCCGATGAGGACCCATACAGACATCTGAAGGAGTTCCATGTCATTTGTGGTAGCATGAGACCCACGGGTATTACCGAGGACCAAATAAAGATGAGGGCCTTTCCATTCTCACTGAAGGATGCTGCCACTGACTGGTTATATTGTCTACCATCTGGATCAGTAACCACCTGGAACGACATGAAAAGGCTCTTCTTAGAAAAATACTTCCCTGCATCGAGAGCTGGTACAATCCGGAAAGAAATATGTGGGGTTCGCCAAAGCAATGGCGAGACATTATATGAGTACTGGGAGCGCTTCAAGAAACTCATTTCGAGCTGCCCCCACCATCAGATCAGTGAGCAACTCCTGGTGCAGTATTTCTACGAAGGGTTAGCACCGATGGATAGAAACATGATAGATGCCGCGAGTGGAGGAGCGCTCATGGACAAGACGCCGGAACAAGCGCGAGCTTTAATCTCCAATATGGCTGAGAACACTCAGCAGTTCAACTCCAACAGGGATATGCAAGTCCGCCGTGTGAACGAGGTAAGTAGTTCCAATATCGAAGGTCAATTATATGAACTAACCAATCTAGTTAAGCAGCTTGCTGTAGGGAACTCGAATCAGGTCAAAGCATGCGGAATCTGTTCAAACTTTGGACATCCAACGGATACATGTCCGGTGTTGCAAGAGGAGAATGGCGAACAGGTAAAGGTTGCAGAAGGGTTTCCATTTCAAAAACAGCAATACAACCCGTACTCCAATACCTATAACCCTGGCTGGAGGGATCACCCCAATCTAAGCTATGGGAATAACAAGCCCCCGGGTTTCCCCTCCAACAAATCTCAAGGGCAATTTCAGCAGCAAGGAACCTTCCAACCACAGGGGCAATATCAACAAAAACCTCAAAATTCAGGTATGTCTCTTGAAGATATGGTTAAGATGTTGGCAACTAACACGATGCAATTCCAACAGGATACCAAGTCAAGCATTCAAAACCTGGAAAATCAAATGAGCCAAATGGCCACTGCCATAAATAGATTGGAGGCACAATCTGGAGGGAAGCTACCATCACAGCCCGAGGTGAATCCCAAAAACGTGAGCGCCATAACTCTCCGGAGTGGAAAGGAAATTGAAGGTCCACAATTGGAACCGGCTGCACCCGAAGTGGAGGAAGATGGAAAGGAAGGAGTCGGGAAGAGAAACGACACTTTGCAAAACCCTCAGGTAAAAACTAACTCCCATTTAAATGTTAAACTAACACCCCCACCTTTTCCTAGCAGGTTAGCGAAGACAAACAAAGAGAGCAAAGAAAAGGACATGTTAGAAATGTTTAGGAAGGTTGAAATCAATATCCCGCTATTGGAGGCCATCAAGTAAGTCCCCCGGTATGCAAAATTTTTAAAAGATTTATGCACTAGCAAACGGAAACTGGTGGGAAATGAGATGGTAAGAATGGGTGAGTCTGTATCTGCACTTCTTCAAAGAAAATTACCTCCCAAGTGCAAGGATCCAGGTATGTTTACCATACCTTGTCAAATAGGTAATAAGAAGATAAATCGTGCTTTAATAGACTTAGGTGCTTCTATCAATGTAATGCCTTGGTCCACCTATGCTTCATTAAAACTTGCCAAACTGATTGAAACTAATGTTATAATTCAACTAGCTGATCGTTCTAATGCTTATCCTGACGGGGTAGTTGAAGACATTCTAGTGCAAGTAGGAGGGTTAGTATTTCCTGCAGATTTTTCTGTATTGGACATGAATGATGACCACTCCCCCAATTCCACTCCTATTTTGCTAGGGAGACCATTTTTGAAAACATCTAAGACTAAGATAGATGTTAGCAGTGGCACACTTTCCATGGAATTTGATAATGAAATTGTTCAATTCAATATTTATGATTCCGTGAAATTTTTTGATGATGATCATGTTTATTCTGTTAATGTGAATGACTCTTTAGTACAGGAAGTTCTCGATATTGGTGGAAAGGACTGTCTAAAGTCACCAAAATCTGGTAAAATCTCATCCATTTCATTACCAGTTTCTGATGAAAAATCTCTACCCCCTACTTTGCAGGAACTAACGAAGAGCATGAAGAGGAAATTGAGCTTTGGAAATCCACCTAATCCCGGTTGAAGGAGGAAACAACCTGTCGAGCCAACGACAGTAAACAAAGGCGCTGCTCGGGAGGCAACCCGAGAGGGGAGTTTCTTTACCTCCTCGACTCTTTATTTTCGTATTTTCATTTTTGGTTATTTTTATTTTATTTAGTCGTTTCATTCACACATAAAAAAAAAAAAAAATCAGTGGCTAACTTACGGCCGTAAGGTACTCAAGTACGGCTGTAACACAATTCCAGTAAATTTAATCAGAGGCCAGCTTACGGCCGTGAGACTTGACTTTACGGCCGTAGTGGGTACTGGAATTTATGCGAGCCTTCCAAACTCAGCTGAATGCCTTGCAAGAAGATCAGCAACTTATGCTGGAAGAGCAGAGAGCCTTCGGCAAGAGATTCGACAGTTGCAGAGACCCCGGGACGTTCCACCGCCACGTTAGACCCGAGGGAGTTTCTTTTTCTTTTTCCCCCTTCTACTATTTAACTTTATTTTTCAATGAGGACATTGTTTTGTCTAAGTGTGGGGGGGAATTGATTGTGAGCTTAATGTCTTTATCTACTTTCTGTAGTGGAAATGTTAAAATTCAGTTTGAGTCAGCATCCATTTTAATCTTTGATAGGAAGCGACCCCACTTTTGGTTCATTTTTTTTGAAAAACCATTGCATAATTGGATATAAATTGAGCACATAGAGATCATCTCGTCCAAAACTTCACAAATAAGTTGAAAATGAAAAGTAAAATATTCAAATGTCTACAACCTAGTCAACCTAACCCACAATAGACAGATTATTCCTAGATATATAACCCTGAACATCCCAATTATTATACTTTTGTGAGTAGTCGTGGTTTGAATACTTTTAACCGTTATCCTCGACCAATGGACTTAGATTTGGAATGAAGATCAAGCAATGACCTATAACTCATAATTGGATGGGAAAAACACATGAAAACCATAATTTGTGAGCTTTTGAACCTAAGAGCTGTTTTTAATACTTATGAGCTCGTAATTCTTTGATGTGTGTCCTGCATGGTTGGGTTATGCTTGGATGTGCTTTCTTGTGCATACCGTTGTAGCTTCTTGATTCAAGTGCAAATTATAGCAAAGGCAATAGGTTAAACCAAATTTAACTTGCTAAAAGAGCCTACCTTGCTACATGGACCATTAGAAGCCCTTTTGAGCCTTAGCCTTTCCTTGAATTTTTATGCCACGCTACAAGCCACGAATGCCCTTTCTTTTGCATTGTCTCTGTTTTGAACCCATAGAGAAGGGATTCGCAAGCTTTTGTTGATTGAGGATTGTGCTATGGTCTAAGTCCCAGAAGTTGAAATGGTTATCTTGTGTTGAGCATTGGTTGTGAAATGGACTGAATTCAGGGGATTGTAACTCTACCTTGTGTCACTTGGTGACTGCGAAATGATTAGAAGAAAAAAAAGCAATGAAAAGGAAGTTAGTCACGAAAATTAGTAGTTGAGGATGTCAAACACTCAACTTGTGAAAAAAAAAAGAAAAGAAAAGAAAAGAAGAGATTCAAGTGTGAATAAAATTGGGTAGCGGGAAACAATAAAGATCATATTAAGGGAGAAGGAAGTAATGTTATTTTGAATTGACTTAGTTTGCGAAATTCCTTCTCGACTCAGCCTAAATATATCCTTTTATCCTACCTGACCCGAAGCCCCGCTACAACCAAATAAATTGCACTTGTGTTATTGTTGGCTCCGGTTATGACATTTAGGCAGTCTGTGGTACTAACTAACCCGTGCAGAGAGATGAGCGAAAATTCAAACCCTTATACACTTTGTGCGACGAGAGAAATATCTTGTGAGGGTGTTAAGACCCATTACATTTACTTATGAGTGGTTTGAATTGCTTGGTCTAGGGTTTGTGCAATGAATGTGGTTGGGGATAATGTGTTGAATAAATTCATGTCATGAACAACTCGGTTTACGAAACTGATTTCCACTGGAGTTGGGCGAAACTATTTTCCTCGTAGTCACTCATAAATGGGTGGGATGTGAGCAAACACGAGAGGTGCAAGGAAATAAACCATATCGAGTCATGATTGGGATGGGAAATAAAGTGCGTTGCATCTCTAGTACACACTAACACAATCCGATTATGCAATGGGACATTTTTGTTAAAGATAAGTGGGTTGCAACCTCAAGTCTCTAAATTGTAATCTATTGTTTGAATCATATTCTTTTCTTTGCAAATCTTTGTTCGAGGACAAACAATGGTTCAAGTGTGGTGGGATTTGATAAGTACTATATTAACGTTTATTTTATACACTTATATCCTTGAAAATGCCATAATGTGATTCTATCTAAGTATTATTAATGCATTTTATGTTTTATATTGTATAGGATCACAAAGGAAGAGAAAAGAAGGAAAAAGGACCAAAATGCGCTTAAAATCGAAGATTGAGGACCTTGGGTGCAAATACGTTACGGCCGTAATACATATAGTCACGGCCGTAAACGTTTTCATATCGTTGTGCAAAAATCAGCAGAAACTCCTTTACGGCCGTAAGTGGATATGTTACGGCCGTAACTTCAATTTTTGGGAAATATGCAGAAACTCATTTACGGCCGTAAATGAAATGTCACGGCCGTAAGTCTCCAGTCAAAATTTCCATATTTTAATTCTTTCCATAATTTTGGGATTTCTTGCTCCCAAAGCTAGGGCACGAAATTGAGGCTATAAAAAGGGAATTTCATGACAAGAAAAATAGACTTTTATTATTTTTGAAAGAGGCTACACATTGAGAAAAATTGAGAGAAAAATATAGAGCATTCTTGGGAGATTTTCAAGCGCAAGAATATCAATAACGATGGAATTCATGAAGCAACTTGAAGAATCTAACACAACCATGCTAGGCTAAATTCCATATCTTGTTCAAAGGGGAAGTTGTGTCAATTTAATTATGTTATTTTCTTTTCCTACAAATTAGTAGCGTGAATTTGTTCCTTTATTTCAATTGTTGGATTATTATGTTTTGAATGTTCAATTGAGTTTATTTGATTAATAGTTTAATTTGGCCAATTGGATTATTGATCTTTGGATTCATGAATATGCTATGTTTAGATTCTTGATCCGTAATTGTCATTGAATCTTTACTTTAGTAGCAAATAAATCTCGTGCAGGTTTAGTAATAATTCAACTTGGATTGATTAATGCGAGCTTGTGTAATTAACGATCCAATTCAATCTATTCTTCTAAATTTTCATACTAGTCGTTCATTAAATCCTAAGAGCTTGTTTAGGATTGTCCGTGGCTAGAATTGGTTTGAAGAGCTTGTTTTGAATCAATACACATAAGGAAGAATTTAGATAATCAGAGCTTGTTGATTATTTATGATTGATAATTGAATTAGGAATAGAAACACGTTACAAGGAAAAGTATAACATTAATTGAGGGCACAACCGAACCCGAGAACAAGATTTCGTCTCATATTAATTATCTAGTTATATTTTATTATTTATTTTATGCATAGTTTTCATTCAAGCAATTTCACACAACAAAACCCCCCATTCCATTCTAATTGATCGAACAACTAAAATTAGTTTCCGTTCCTCGTGGGATCGACCCTTACTTTTGCTACTACATTATTAATTATTATTTGACGAGTAAGGATTTATTTATTATTTTGGTGCATTGCGACACGCATCAAATTTTTGGCGTCGTTGCCGGGGAACGGTCAACCAATTTAGTTGTTTAGTTAATTAGAATTTTTTTCTGCATTTTATTTTATTAATTTTATTTTCACTTTATTTCTATAATTTTTCAAAAAAAAAAAAGAAAAAAAAAAATTCTTGCCTGTCTACTTCTTTGCTTATATGCGTAAAACTCGATCAACTAATTTTGAATTTTTTTATTTTGACCCTGAAATCGAGAGAACTTTTCAACAGCAAAGAAGAGTTGCACAACCAATGTCAGTAGCTAACAATAATCTAACTCTCAAGCAACTAGCTACTCCGGATGTTGCTCAACAGCCCTTATGTATCACTTTTCCAACGGTAGAAGAAGGCAGAACTTTTGAGCTAAAATTCGGACTGATCCATCTTCTGCCAACTTTCAGAGGACATCCCGATGAGGACCCATACAGACATCTGAAGGAGTTCCATGTCATTTGTGGTAGCATGAGACCCACGGGTATTACCGAGGACCAAATAAAGATGAGGGCCTTTCCATTCTCACTGAAGGATGCTGCCACTGACTGGTTATATTGTCTACCATCTGGATCAGTAACCACCTGGAACGACATGAAAAGGCTCTTCTTAGAAAAATACTTCCCTGCATCGAGAGCTGGTACAATCCGGAAAGAAATATGTGGGGTTCGCCAAAGCAATGGCGAGACATTATATGAGTACTGGGAGCGCTTCAAGAAACTCATTTCGAGCTGCCCCCACCATCAGATCAGTGAGCAACTCCTGGTGCAGTATTTCTACGAAGGGTTAGCACCGATGGATAGAAACATGATAGATGCCGCGAGTGGAGGAGCGCTCATGGACAAGACGCCGGAACAAGCGCGAGCTTTAATCTCCAATATGGCTGAGAACACTCAGCAGTTCAACTCCAACAGGGATATGCAAGTCCGCCGTGTGAACGAGGTAAGTAGTTCCAATATCGAAGGTCAATTATATGAACTAACCAATCTAGTTAAGCAGCTTGCTGTAGGGAACTCGAATCAGGTCAAAGCATGCGGAATCTGTTCAAACTTTGGACATCCAACGGATACATGTCCGGTGTTGCAAGAGGAGAATGGCGAACAGGTAAAGGTTGCAGAAGGGTTTCCATTTCAAAAACAGCAATACAACCCGTACTCCAATACCTATAACCCTGGCTGGAGGGATCACCCCAATCTAAGCTATGGGAATAACAAGCCCCCGGGTTTCCCCTCCAACAAATCTCAAGGGCAATTTCAGCAGCAAGGAACCTTCCAACCACAGGGGCAATATCAACAAAAACCTCAAAATTCAGGTATGTCTCTTGAAGATATGGTTAAGATGTTGGCAACTAACACGATGCAATTCCAACAGGATACCAAGTCAAGCATTCAAAACCTGGAAAATCAAATGAGCCAAATGGCCACTGCCATAAATAGATTGGAGGCACAATCTGGAGGGAAGCTACCATCACAGCCCGAGGTGAATCCCAAAAACGTGAGCGCCATAACTCTCCGGAGTGGAAAGGAAATTGAAGGTCCACAATTGGAACCGGCTGCACCCGAAGTGGAGGAAGATGGAAAGGAAGGAGTCGGGAAGAGAAACGACACTTTGCAAAACCCTCAGGTAAAAACTAACTCCCATTTAAATGTTAAACTAACACCCCCACCTTTTCCTAGCAGGTTAGCGAAGACAAACAAAGAGAGCAAAGAAAAGGACATGTTAGAAATGTTTAGGAAGGTTGAAATCAATATCCCGCTATTGGAGGCCATCAAGTAAGTCCCCCGGTATGCAAAATTTTTAAAAGATTTATGCACTAGCAAACGGAAACTGGTGGGAAATGAGATGGTAAGAATGGGTGAGTCTGTATCTGCACTTCTTCAAAGAAAATTACCTCCCAAGTGCAAGGATCCAGGTATGTTTACCATACCTTGTCAAATAGGTAATAAGAAGATAAATCGTGCTTTAATAGACTTAGGTGCTTCTATCAATGTAATGCCTTGGTCCACCTATGCTTCATTAAAACTTGCCAAACTGATTGAAACTAATGTTATAATTCAACTAGCCGATCGTTCTAATGCTTATCCTGACGGGGTAGTTGAAGACATTCTAGTGCAAGTAGGAGGGTTAGTATTTCCTGCAGATTTTTCTGTATTGGACATGAATGATGACCACTCCCCCAATTCCACTCCTATTTTGCTAGGGAGACCATTTTTGAAAACATCTAAGACTAAGATAGATGTTAGCAGTGGCACACTTTCCATGGAATTTGATAATGAAATTGTTCAATTCAATATTTATGATTCCGTGAAAATTTTTGATGATGATCATGTTTATTCTGTTAATGTGAATGACTCTTTAGTACAGGAAGTTCTCGATATTGGTGGAAAGGACTGTCTAAAGTCACCAAAATCTGGTAAAATCTCATCCATTTCATTACCAGTTTCTGATGAAAAATCTCTACCCCCTACTTTGCAGGCACTAACGAAGAGCATGAAGAGGAAATTGAGCTTTGGAAATCCACCTAATCCCGGTTGAAGGAGGAAACAACCTGTCGAGCCAACGACAGTAAACAAAGGCGCTGCTCGGGAGGCAACCCGAGAGGGGAGTTTCTTTACCTCCTCGACTCTTTATTTTCGTATTTTCATTTTTGGTTATTTTTATTTTATTTAGTCGTTTCATTCACACATAAAAAAAAAAAAAAATCAGTGGCTAACTTACGGCCGTAAGGTACTCAAGTACGGCTGTAACACAATTCCAGTAAATTTAATCAGAGGCCAGCTTACGACCGTGAGACTTGACTTTACGGCCGTAGTGGGTGCTGGAATTTATGCGAGCCTTCCAAACTCAGCTGAATGCCTTGCAAGAAGATCAGCAACTTATGCTGGAAGAGCAGAGAGCCTTCGGCAAGAGATTCGACAGTTGCAGAGACCCCGGGACGTTCCACCGCCACGTTAGACCCGAGGGAGTTTCTTTTTCTTTTTCCCCCTTCTACTATTTAACTTTATTTTTCAATGAGGACATTGTTTTGTCTAAGTGTGGGGGGGAATTGATTGTGAGCTTAATGTCTTTATCTACTTTCTGTAGTGGAAACGTTAAAATTCAGTTTGAGTCAGCATCCATTTTAATCTTTGATAGGAAGCGACCCCACTTTTGGTTCATTTTTTTTGAAAAACCATTGCATAATTGGATATAAATTGAGCACATAGAGATCATCTCGTCCAAAACTTCACAAATAAGTTGAAAAAGAAAAGTAAAATATTCAAATGTCTACAACCTAGTCAACCTAACCCACAATAGACAAATTATTCCTAGATATATAACCCTGAACGTCCCAATTATTATACTTTTGTGAGTAGTCGTGGTTTGAATACTTTTAACCGTTATCCTCGACCAATGGACTTAGATTTGGAATGAAGATCAAGCAATGACCTATAACTCATAATTGGATGGGAAAAACACATGAAAACCATAATTTGTGAGCTTTTGAACCTAAGAGCTGTTTTTAATACTTATGAGCTCGTAATTCTTTGATGTGTGTCCTGCATGGTTGGGTTATGCTTGGATGTGCTTTCTTGTGCATACCGTTGTAGCTTCTTGATTCAAGTGCAAATTATAGCAAAGGCAATAGGTTAAACCAAATTTAACTTGCTAAAAGAGCCTACCTTGCTACATGGACCATTAGAAGCCCTTTTGAGCCTTAGCCTTTCCTTGAATTTTTATGCCACGCTACAAGCCACGAATGCCCTTTCTTTTGCATTGTCTCTGTTTTGAACCCATAGAGAAGGGATTCGCAAGCTTTTGTTGATTGAGGATTGTGCTATGGTCTAAGTCCCAGAAGTTGAAATGGTTATCTTGTGTTGAGCATTGGTTGTGAAATGGACTGAATTCAGGGGATTGTAACTCTACCTTGTGTCACTTGGTGACTGCGAAATGATTAGAAAAAAAAAAAGCAATGAAAAGGAAGTTAGTCACGAAAATTAGTAGTTGAGGATGTCAAACACTCAACTTGTGAAAAAAAAAAGAAAAGAAAAGAAAAGAAGAGATTCAAGTGTGAATAAAATTGGGTAGCGGGAAACAATAAAGATCATATTAAGGGAGAAGGAAGTAATGTTATTTTGAATTGACTTAGTTTGCGAAATTCCTTCTCGACTCAGCCTAAATATATCCTTTTATCCTACCTGACCCGAAGCCCCGCTACAACCAAATAAATTGCACTTGTGTTATTGTTGGCTCCGGTTATGACATTTAGGCAGTCTGTGGTACTAACTAACCCGTGCAGAGAGATGAGCGAAAATTCAAACCCTTATACACTTTGTGCGACGAGAGAAATATCTTGTGAGGGTGTTAAGACCCATTACATTTACTTATGAGTGGTTTGAATTGCTTGGTCTAGGGTTTGTGCAATGAATGTGGTTGGGGATAATGTGTTGACTAAATTCACGTCATGAACAACTCGGTTTACGAAACTGATTTCCACTGGAGTTGGGTGAAACTATTTTCCTCGTAGTCACTCATAAATGGGTGGGATGTGAGCAAACACGAGAGGTGCAAGGAAATAAACCATATCGAGTCATGATTGGGATGGGAAATAAAGTGCGTTGCATCTCTAGTACACACTAACACAATCCGATTATGCAATGGGACATTTTTGTTAAAGATAAGTGGGTTGCAACCTCAAGTCTCTAAATTGTAATCTATTGTTTGAATCATATTCTTTTCTTTGCAAATCTTTGTTCGAGGACAAATAATGGTTCAAGTGTGGTGGGATTTGATAAGTACTATATTAACGTTTATTTTATACACTTATATCCTTGAAAATGCCATAATGTGATTCTATCTAAGTATTATTAATGCATTTTATGTTTTATATTGTATAGGATCACAAAGGAAGAGAAAAGAAGGAAAAAGGACCAAAATGAGCTTAAAATCGAAGATTGAGGACCTTGGGTGCAAATACGTTACGGTCGTAATACATATAGTCACGGCCGTAAACGTTTTCATATCGTTGTGCAAAAATCAGCAGAAACCCCTTTACGGCCGTAAGTGGATATGTTACGGCCGTAACTTCAATTTTTGGGAAATATGCAGAAACTCATTTACGGCCGTAAATGAAATGTCACGGCCGTAAGTCTCCAGTCAAAATTTCCATATTTTAATTCTTTCCATAATTTTGGGATTTCTTGCTCCCAAAGCTAGGGCACGAAATTGAGGCTATAAAAAGGGAATTTCATGACAAGAAAAATAGACTTTTATTATTTTTGAAAGAGGCTACACATTGAGAAAAATTGAGAGAAAAATATAGAGCATTCTTGGGAGATTTTCAAGCGCAAGAATATCAATAACGATGGAATTCATGAAGCAACTTGAAGAATCTAACACAACCATGCTAGGCTAAATTCCATATCTTGTTCAAAGGGGAAGTTGTGTCAATTTAATTATGTTATTTTCTTTTCCTACAAATTAGTAGCGTGAATTTGTTCCTTTATTTCAATTGTTGGATTATTATGTTTTGAATGTTCAATTGAGTTTATTTGATTAATAGTTTAATTTGGCCAATTGGATTATTGATCTTTGGATTCATGAATATGCTATGTTTAGATTCTTGATCCGTAATTGTCATTGAATCTTTACTTTAGTAGCAAATAAATCTCGTGCAGGTTTAGTAATAATTCAACTTGGATTGATTAATGCGAGCTTGTGTAATTAACGATCCAATTCAATCTATTCTTCTAAATTTTCATACTAGTCGTTCATTAAATCCTAAGAGCTTGTTTAGGATTGTCCGTGACTAGAATTGGTTCGAAGAGCTTGTTTTGAATCAATACACATAAGGAAGAATTTAGATAATCAGAGCTTGTTGATTATTTATGATTGATAATTGAATTAGGAATAGAAACACGTTACAAGGAAAAGTATAACATTAATTGAGGGCACAACCGAACCCGAGAACAAGATTTCGTCTCATATTAATTATCTAGTTATATTTTATTATTTATTTTATGCATAGTTTTCATTCAAGCAATTTCACACAACAAAACCCCCCATTCCATTATAATTGATCGAACAACTAAAATTAGTTTCCGTTCTTCGTGGGATCGACCCTTACTCTTGCTACTACATTATTAATTATTATTTGACGAGTAAGGATTTATTTATTATTTTGGTGCATTGCGACACGCATCATTGGCTAGGTACCAGAAAAAGATGGCTCGATACTACAACAAAAGAGTGAAAAGTCGACGCTTTAATATTGGGGACTTGGTCCTCAAAAAGGTTCTTCCTTCAACACAGGAACCAGGAGTAGGGACTTTAGGTCCTAACTGGGAAGGCCCTTACAAAGTCTTTGTCGAGGTGATGCCCGGAACGTACACGATTGAGGACTTATCTGGAGTACCTCTATGTAATCCTTGGAACACGGACCACCTTCGTCGTTATTTTCAATAAACCGAATTCCTCCTCTATGATTGCAGCATTATCATGTGATTTCATAAAATCATGGGTGAGCTACGTTGAAGATTATGCCAATTTCTAAATTAGATAAACATAATGGATAAACGCAAGTTCCAAGATTATTTTGGTCATGACACCATGCGTCCACGCTATGCATGAAAATTTTTAAAAACAAGGGACTCTCATAAAGCCCACACGGCGATCACTGCGTAAGAATTGAGTGTGTTGGCACCATAAAAAGGGGTTCATACAAATTCGCTTACATAGGTCCTACAAAGTGTGATTTAAGAAACGTTCAAATGATCGTCAAAATCAGATCTAACTGGTAAACATAAATGCCTCGAACCACTCAGATCTGAGGGACTGTACTCATTCACCATGCAATACGTTTGAAAAGACATTTGCGTTTGAAAGCATTCAAATTTAACCAAATGTTATCATATAAACCAAAACCCTTGGTCAGAATCAAATCTAATCAGCGAACGTGGGTGCATTAAGCTAGTTCATACATGCAGAGCGCTTTCTTTTACGAAGTGCTAAACGAGTCCGCAAAGTGTTTAATACTTTCATACATATGTTCAGGTAAAGTGTTTGCAAGACACATGTGTACTAAGTACTGCGTATAGATTGAAAGTGATCACGCCATCCACAGGAGTTCATACAAGTTTATAAACGCAGTTGTTACAGAGTATAAGGTAAAATGGCTCAAAGGCTGGTCAAAATCAGATCTAACCAGCAAATGTGGATGCGTTAAGCTAGGCAGATCTGAGGGACTAGAGGGCACATATTATCATACAATTCAAGAACGTTTTACATCATCATATAAGACGTTTACAATTACAAGGCATCCGCACTTGGAAACACTCATGCTTAAACAGTTTGAAACGCTGCTGCCAAAATACTGGGCAAAATATGAATAAGTCATTCCATTCATAAAATTAAGGCATTTACAAATCGAATGAATTGAATGCTATATTTACAATATCAGGTGCCGGGGCACTTAAAAAAAATAACAAACAAACAACAAAACAAAAACCTAACAATAAGGCAAAGATAGAAGATGATTATTGAGGAGGGACATCTTCTGAAGAGCCCTTGCCGGATGCATCCAGAGGATCCGCAGGAGCATCTTGAGGCTCGGGGTATAAGGCTTCAATGGAGGACAGATCCAAAGTCGGAAAAGCTTCCTTCACGTCCCCCAAAGCCATCCTGGTCCCTAAGTTCCCAAAAACCCTCTGCATAGCCTCGTACTCTGGGGTCTCTTCAAAAGTGTCTTTGAAGTTCTGGACAACCTCCGACACTCTGGTATTAAAAGCATTTTCCACCCGTGTCATGACGGTCTGCTCCAGGACCTCAGTGATCCTTGTTTGCATATGCTTTTCCAAGGAGGCAAGGTCCTCTTCTGCCTTCGCCTTAGCCTCCAGCTCCCTCCTCAGTTTTTCATTAACTTCTGCTACCTCAGCTTCCAGCTTCAACTTGGCTGCATTAGCGGCGGCCAGGGCCTCAGATGCGATAGACTGTGCACGATTGGAATCATCCAGTTTCTTGCACAAGACTGCCACGTCTGACTCGGAGGCCTGAGGTCGTGTCTCAACTTATTGTTATCCTCCTGGAGACGCTTAGCATTGGCCCTCTCCTCGGAGGAAGACTTCCGGGCTATGGACAGCTGGGTCTTTAGGTCATTTATCTCCTTCAACATGTTGTCCGCATGCCGGAGAGCAGTCTCAGCGTTTTTTTTGTCCCTCTGCGCCTCTTCCACTGACGACTCCACCTCGTCAATAAGGGCCAACGCCCTGGCATTAATGGCCTTGGCGGCGAGCAGCTTCCGAGACGGACTGGAACTAGAGGAGAAAGCGGACCAGCCCTCCGTCTAAAATTGCTCAGTGATAAATGCGGCCCGGGCTGGAGGAGAACTGGGGGAGTCAAACAATGAAGGGCTGAAAGTGACATCTTTGGGGAGAATGCTGGTTTTAATATGTTTGAGTTCTTCTGCCCCCTCCGGTGTCACTTCATAGGCCAAGCCTGGAATGGGCATAGACGGCTCGTCCTCCAAGTCCTCAATCATCGGCGGTGGAGGTGCGAAGGTGGACTCCTTGCCCTTACCCCTTTTTAGTCTCTTCAAGGGAGCGGGATCCTCCTCGGATACGTGCTCAGGCATGTCCTTGGATAGATAGGATGGTGCAGAAACATCCTTAGCCTCCCTCTCCCTCCTAGAGCCCCCTCTGTCAGACCTTTTTCCTTTCCCCTTTGGAAGGACTCCTTTAGGATCAGCCTCCTTTTCCGTGCTAGGCTGCTGGGGGCCCACAGGCAGCAAAGTGGGCTGTGGCAGTAGGGCTGGAAGAGGGCCCTGAAGTTGGGCTGTAGACGCTTCGGACACTTCCTTTGCCACCCCAACTTGCAGGTTGGCCAGGACCGTTTTCTGCCTCCTTTCAATTTCGCTGCCGTGGTGCAAGGCAGGAGGGATCTTCTTAGCCATGAGACCCTTTAAGGAGATCTTCGGAAATTCCTTGGAACCTAGCAAGAAAGAGGAAAATGAGGCTACAAACAAAAAAAGCATACGATGAAACAGTAATAGGAAAATGAACATACTCATGGCTCGCATAAGACTGTGTTTAACAAATAGCTTGTTTTGCTGAATGACCCCTTAGAAAGTGCCCTTGTAAGCAAACAAATGCCTCACTGCCGCTAGGTCTACGTCGGGGAGGAGGCGAGCAAAAGTGTCCCCTGCCATAAACCGATGACATGTTAGTAACCAACCAAGAAAAGTGAATGGAAATTAAAAGAGCAAAAGACGCGTGACATTTAAAGACTCTAAAACAAGTACAAGACTCACTGGGTAGGAAAAGAGTTCGGGGAACTGTAATTTCTGGGCTAGGGTCCACAGGAGAACTCTGCCACTCCCCAGCAACCCAGAACCACTGGTTCCTCCAGTTCTTTATTAAGGTGGGGTGACCAGTGATAACAGGAGGATAAGAGCCCCTGGGAGACAAGTAATACCAATCCTTGACGTCCGACCTCACATCTCTCTCCCTTCTAACTGATTTCTTCAAAGTATAGAGAGTGTGAATGATGTGCAGTGAGATGGGATAATCGGGGTTGACCTCTTGCCACACCAACCAAGTGCCTACAGCCTGGGTCCAGAAATTGGGGGCCAGCTGGTAGGGGCACAAGTTATAGCTCCTAAGCAACGCCCTGAAGAAGGGGTGCAGGGGAAGCCTCATCCCACAAGAAAGGGCATCGTAGCATATGGCCGCTTGGCCTG
This sequence comes from Ligustrum vulgare, assembly GCA_963555705.1. Classification (NCBI taxonomy): domain Eukaryota; kingdom Viridiplantae; phylum Streptophyta; class Magnoliopsida; order Lamiales; family Oleaceae; genus Ligustrum; species Ligustrum vulgare. Next base: position 43,550,521 of record OY743187.1, on the reverse strand, counting down.
GAGGAGGGCTGCAAGGTCGGCATGAAGGTGTAGGGTGCACCAATTGGACCCCTTCTAGCAGCCTGAATTTTGCCGAAGCCCCGGCCAAATCAACCCTTCGAATTTCAGTAGCAACCTCACTGCTCTCCCATGACTCTGGGGTTGGATCAGGATCAACGTGGTATCCCGAAACTTTATTAACCTGGTCAACCCGATCCTCTACTTGGGCGATCTCCTCTGCAGTCAAACCCAATTCTTCCCTATGTGCCCTAAACGGGGCCCTAACGATTAAGCCGAGGTCCTGGTGACCTGAAGAAGAGCCTACCGCCTCTTCTCTTCCCAAGTCCCTGTCTCGTTTGCTTCGAAGCTCTCTCAAGGATGCTTCCTCTTCGGATGATAGATGAGCCATGTAGTTCTGGTGTTTTTCTTCTTCCCTGTCAGAATCACTCAAATAAATTATGCCACTTGTTTTCCTATTTCTCCTCTTAATTTGCTCCTTAAAGAAGCGGGAACTAAAAATCGATAAAGAGATGGGGCAGAAACCTCTGACGGGAACCGCCATTGCTAACATTTCCTGTGAACCCGTTCCCCTAACTCTTTCCATTTTTTTTTTGTTTTTTTTTAAAGACGGGTCAGACTCATCAAAAAGAAAAAAGAAAACGCAGAATAAAATTCTCAAACCCACAGTGAGAAACTAAAAATAGAAAAGTTTTGCGCATGTAAAGGAAGAGAAATTTACCTTCGAAAACTGGATGTTCAAGGTTGTGCACTCGAAAGGAAAAACACGCCAAAGGAAAATGTTGGGTAGTGGAGACAATTTGTCGGGTGAAGAATCCTAAAGAAACGCTGGGAGACTTGCAAGAAGAATGAAGAACGCTGCAATCTCTTGTGAAACAAGGAACTACTGCGAAGATTTTGAGAAACAGGTAAAGGAGAAATGCAGGAATGAAGGAGGCTTTATAAATAACCCAATAGTCCCAAATCCTTGGTCTTTGAGCCTCATGATTAATTTGACAGCCCGTGTCTCTTGGGGGAGGGTTAATTACGGCGCCAGCTGCAGAGAGAAAGAGAGAAACCCTTCAGCTGCCAAAGTGTTTACCACGCGCGGTGACGTGTCCTCCTCCATACTCTTCATTGTTCTTAGAAACAGACACCAACAGCCCCCTTTGCATTAAATGCGCTGCCTAAGAAACGCACTAGCGCGATCCCAACCCTCATTTAGGAGGGGAAAGTCGAAGTAGAAGGTCGGCTATAATATCGATCCGAACAGCACATAAGGAATTCCATTATTGACCCCCTAAAAAGTTGTTGTGCTACATAGCGGCTCCTAGTTAGAGGATGGAGAAGCAATTGCGAGATGTTGGGTGTAGCAGGTGATGGAACCGGATCAAAAGTTACCGTCGCGAAATCATGGCAAATTCGATCTGCCCATGAATGACCACATCGGATTTGAGGGACTAGTGTTGAGATCGCACCTAAAATATGGCACATTGGGCCGCCAGTGAGGGCCCAACAAGGGTCCATTGGACTTTAGCCCACGATCAAAGTTTTAGATATCGCCTTGAACTAATGGCCGAGGTGGAAAGGCACAGGAACTCCCGCAGCCGAACTGGTTTGTATTTAGCAGAGACACTTTACGCTTAGCCGAGGTGTTCACGGTAGAACCTCGGATGTAAGGATGAGACAAGGCATGAAGTCAGAGATGTGACACTGCCTTTACCAAGATGTGACAGGCGCCCATCCCCTACAAAATGTAGCAATGATTACAGTCAAAAAGCAAGGTTGTCACCTCCAAGAGCTAGGGTGAAGACAAGTGTAAAGTATGCCACGTGTCATGATCCGAGACAACGAGTTCCTCTATAAATACGGCACTCCTCCCACATGGTAAGGGGTTAGCAATTTCATACTCTTAACAAAAAATATATATTTCTCTCACTCCCTTTTCTCTCTTTTACACATTTGTATCTCCCGCACCCAACATATATTCACCTAAAATGAGTACTGACTTTGGTATCGGAGTGCAAACGGGAGCCACCTGGCCCCCTTTGCAAACTGATTGATTGTCACAGTGCGCGGGAGATCCACGTGTTCAAGAGGGAGGAGCTGAGATGTGTTGGTCCAAGGTCCAGCTGGATTTTGTGGTCAACAAGTACAAATATTGATACTTGTTCAAAATATAAATATATTCATTATAATTCCTACATTTGCCTTACATATTTAACTTTTTCTCAATTTTCATAAAATTGAACTTACATATTTAACTTTTTATAATTTCTGCATCTACCTTACATATTTAACTTACATATTCATAAAATTTAATGATTATACATAATCAACACAAATACAAAAGATACAAAAATAATTTTTTATTACAACAAATATTAAAATTTAAAAACAACATAAATAATCCAAATTATCGAAAACTTTATTGAATGATAAATGCAAATTCTGTAGTTTTTAATTGTATATCATGTTGATGTAATATTATGATTATACATATTTAACTTGTTCAAGATGTAAATATATTTATTATAATTTCTGCATTTACCTTACATATTTAACTTTTCTCAATTTTCGTTCAAAAATCACAATAAACTATAAATATGTGTTTAATCTTAACTCATTAAATATACGACAATTGAACAACATTGAAGATCAAGAAATTATTATATCATATAATCTTTGCACAATTATTAAAATTAAAAATTATTAATCATTGTTTGGTATTTATCATCATAAAATAATATTAGTACTTATATATATATATATATATATATATATATATATATATATATATATATATACAATAAATGCATTCATATCTATCCAGATTTTGCATTCACATTAATTCATTATTCTCCCTTTATATATACTAGTATTTCACCCGTACGATGCACGAAAGTTATTATCCGCAATATCGATTTCAATAAGTATTTGTAAAATTTTAGTACTTATACATAATCAACACATATATAAATGCATAAAAAAAATTCTCTATTATAATAGTTATTAGAATTTAAAAAATAATATCAGTAATTCAAATTATTAAAATATTCTTTGAATATCTGTAGTTTTTTAATTGTATATTATGTTAGATGTAATATTATGAGTATAAATATTGATGCTTGTTCAAGATATAAATATATTTATTATAATTTCTGCGTTTGCCTTACATATTTAAATTTTTCTCAATTTTCGTTCAAAAATCACAATAAATTATAAATATATGTTTAATCTTAATTCATCAAATATACGACAATTGAACAACATTGAAGATCAAGAAATTATTATATCATATAATATTTGCATAATTATTAAAATTAAAATTATTAACCATTGTTTGGTATTTATCATAAAATAATATTAGTCCTTTTATATATATACATACAATAAATGCATTCATATTTATCCAGATTTTGCATTCACACTAATCCACTATTCTCCCTTTATATATACTAGTATTTCACCCGTACGATGTACGAAAGTTATTATCCGCAATATCGATTTCAATAAGTATTTGTAAAATTTTAGTACTTATACATAATCAACACATATATAAATGCATAAAAAAAATTCTCTATTATAATAGTTATTAGAATTAAAAAAATAATATAAGTAATTCAAATTATTAAAAAATTCTTTGAATAACTGTAGTTTTTTAATTGTATATTATGTTAGATGTAATATTATGAGTACAAATATTGATATTTGTTCAAGATATAAATATATTTATTATAATTTCTGAATTTGCCTTACATATTTAAATTTTTCTCAATTTTTCGTTCAAAAATCACAATAAATTGTAAATATGTGTTTAATCTTAACTCATCAAATATATGACAATTGAACAATATTGAAGATCAAGAAATTATTACATCATATAATCTTTGCACAATTATTAAAATTAAAAATTACTAAAAAATATTAACCATTGTTTTGTATTTATCATAAAATAATATTAGTAATTATATATACACACACACACACACACAATAAACGTATTCATATCTATTCAGATTTTGCATTCACACTAATCCATTATTTTCCCTTTATATATATACTAGTATTTCACCCGTGCGATGCACGAAAGTTATTATCTGCAATATCGATTTCAATAAGTATTTGTAATTTTTAGTGCTTATACATAATCAACACATATATAAATGCAGAAAAAAATCTCCATTAAAATAGTCATTAGAATTTAAAAAATAACATAAGTAATTCAAATTATTAAAAAATTCTTTGAATAGTACGTTAATTTATATTTTTAAATAATAATTTTTTATTAATTTCAACAATTTTTATGAATTATTAATAACTTCATTGAAAATGTAAATTTAGTAGTTTTTTAATGATATATCACATTTGATATAATATTATGTGCACGAATATTGATGCATGTGAAAGGTATTAGCATAACTTCTATATTTGTCTCTTGTATTTAACGTACTTTTTAATTTTCATTCAAAAATATCAATCACAATAATTAAAAAAGAAATAGTCAAAATATTTTAATTTAACCAATAAAACTTTATTTACAAAAATAAATAGTCAAAATAATAATTTAAAAATCTCGTGATTATCATGATACGACAACCGAGTAATGTTGGAGATTACGAAATCATACCAAGAATTATACCTTATAATCTTTTAAAAAAAATTTAAAATTAAGAATGATTAAAAAATATAATCATTCTATTAACTAAAAAAATTCAAGGCATTAACTCTTCAATATTAACCTTCGGCCAATAACTTTTTCTATAAATTATTTATAAGCAGCACATTTTTCAACCACATATTTTTTCAAAACTATTTTTCAATAATACATTTTATCTCGAAATAGTTGCTGAACAGATGCTTAATTTATTAAAATATTTATTAATAATATATATAATATATATTTAGAAAATATGATTTGTAATATTAAAGATAACAAATAATTTGACCATTAATAATTAAAACACAACTAATTATTGATGGCTACATATAGGATTTATAATATTAAGAACAACAAATAAATAAAAAAATCAATAATTAAATAATAATTTTAATACTGATAAATAAAAATATTGATTGAACTCATCCAATATCAACGTTAATAATAACAATAATAATAATAATTATAACCAAAATATGCAAATAACAATAACATTATATTAATTATTTACTATAATACTAAAACATAAATAATTTAAGAATTAAATTCTGCAAAACTATCCTACTTTTATATATAGTAAGTATAGATTTTCACCAGTGCGATGAACTGAAATTGCTATCCGCAATATAGATAAGCATTCATAAAATTTAATAATTATACATAATCAACACAAATACAAAAGATACAAAAATAATTTGTTATTACAACAATTATTAAAATTTAAAAACAACATAAATAATCCAAATTATCGAAAACTTCATTGAATGATAAATGCAACTTCTGTAGTCTTTTAATTGTATATCATGTTAGATATAATATTATGAGTACAAATATTGATTTTGTTCAAGATATAAATGTATTTATTATAATTTCTACATTTGCATCACATATTTAACTTTTTCTTAATTTGTGTTCAAAAATCACAATAAATTATAATTATGTGTTTAATCTTAACTCATCAAATATACTACAATTGAACAACATTGAAAATGAATAAATTATATATCATATAATCTTTGCACAATTATTAAAATGAAAAATTATTAAAAAATATTAACTATTGTTTAGCATTTACAATAAAATAATATTAGAACATATATATATATATGCAATAAATGCATTCGTATATATCTAAATTTTGCATTTACACTAATCTACTATCCTCCTTTTTTTTGAATAATATATCCTCCTTTTATATATCTATATTATATATTAAAGCAGAACAGCCGTCAAAATTTTTCCCGCCCATTTTCAGTTTCTATTTTTGGAATTTTTTTTTTTTTTTCAATTGAATTTTCGGAATTAGAAAATGAGTTGTTGACAATTAATGAGACATTTAATGTGGGAAAGTGTGTAATGCATTGTAAATAGGCAATTGACTACATGTATTGAATACTAATAATTTGTCTATTCTCTCTCTCTCTCTCTCTCTCTCTCTCTATATATATATATATATATATATATATATATATATATATATATATATATATATATATATTTCCTGCAATTTTTATGGATCCTACAAGAAATAATTGTTGACATAACATTTATTTATATTCCAATTCATTCACTTCACTCATTAATCCATCCAAATTTGTAATTGTTTTAACACCGATGAATCATTTCATTGTACGTGTTTTTCATATTTTGAAAATCAAGCTAATTATATTTAGGTAATAATATTCATACAACACATTTTTTTAAATTTACACCATAGTTTAATTGCAAGATAGATTTTCGGTGTTTGTTTAGTTTTGCTTTTATATCCTTAACTTTTTTTAATCGCATCTATATATATATATATAAAAACAGAAGTGCCGTCAAAATTATTTCCCGCCCATTTGCACTTTCTATTTTTGGAATTTTTTTTTTTCAATTGAATTTCCGGAATTGGGAAATGAGTTGTTGACAATTAATGAGACATTTAATGTGGGAAAGTGTGTAATGCATTGTAAATAGGCACTTGACTACATGTATTGAATGTTAATAGTTTGTCTATATATATATTATTTTAGAGAATTATATTCATACAACACATTTTTTTAAATTTACACCATAATTTAATTGCAAGATAGATCTTCGGTATTTGTTTAGTTTTGCTTTTATATCCTTAAATTTTTTTAATCGCATTGTTATTTATAACATTCAATTAATTAATAAATTTTATTTCTAATCACAATTTCTATTCAAATATTCTGCTAATTTGCATTGAAAGGATGTGCAAATATTTTTTTTAACTTTTGTATTAATTATTTATTTTGATTATTTAAAAATATGAGAGATAAATAAGTGTTTTTTTTTTCAATTGAATTTCCGGAATTGGGAAATGAGTTGTTGACAATTAATGAGACATTTAATGTGGAAAAGTGTGTAATGCATTGTAAATAGGCACTTGACTACATGTATTGAATGTTAATAGTTTGTCTATATATATATTATTTTAGGGAATTATATTCATACAACACATTTTTTTAAATTTACACCATAATTTAATTGCAAGATAGATCTTCGGTATTTGTTTAGTTTTGCTTTTATATCCTTAAATTTTTTTAATCGCATTGTTATTTATAACATTCAATTAATTAATAAATTTTATTTCTAATCGCAATTTCTATTCAAATATTCTGCTAATTTGCATTGAAAGGATGTGCAAATATTTTTTTTAACTTTTGTATTAATTATTTATTTTGATTATTTAAAAATATGAGAGATAAATAAGTGTTTTTTTTTTCAATTGAATTTCCGGAATTGGGAAATGAGTTGTTGACAATTAATGAGACATTTAATGTGGGAAAGTGTGTAATGCATTGTAAATAGGCACTTGATTACATGTATTGAATGCTAATAGGTTGTATATGTATGTATATATATATATATATATATATATATATATATATATATATATATATATATATATAATATAATATATTATTTTAGGGAACTATATTCATACAACACATTTTTTAAAATTTACACCATAGTTTAATTGTAAGATAGATCTTCGGTGTTTGTTTAGTTTTGCTTTTATATCCTTAACTTTTTTTAATCGCATTTTTATTTATAACATTCAATTAATTAATAAATTTTATTTCTAATCGCAATTTCTATTCAAATATTCTGCTAATTTGCATTGAAAGGATGTGCAAATATTTTTTTTAAATTTTTAATTAATTATTTATTTTGATTATTTAAAAATATGAGAAATAAATAAGTGTTTTTAGCCAACAAAACAAATATATTGAACAAAAATCGTCTCAAAAGACAAGATGTAGAAATTAATAAAGAGTTGATGATAAAAAAATTATAAAATTTTTTAATATAACTATTATAATTTGAAGTAGTTTTATTGTTTGTAAAATTTTAATAATTATTTTAATATAATATTATTTTTTATGCATTTTGTATACTGGATAAATTATGTATAAGTATTAAAAATTAACAAGCACTTATCAAAATTCATATTGTTAAATTGCAACTTCCGTACATCATTTTTGTTTTCCGGTCTAAAATACTTTCCAAAAATTGAAATGCATTAATATTCATCATTAATTGCTTTAAAAAAAATAAATTTTATAAAGAAATTAATACATTTGGAAAACTACACATTAACTTTGAAAAACAAAAATAGCTTTACTTTTTCTTACATTTTTTGTGCATTAATTAGATTAATATTTTATTAAACTTTAATATTTGTTCTTTTTTATAGGTGAAAATATAATTTTATTGATCAAATGCAAATATTTGTGTGTTAAGATTCACCACGCTTTTATAATTATTATGATTCTTATTTTTGAGTGAAAAATTTAAAGCTTAAATACGAGAGGAGAATGCATAAACCATTAGAAATATATTAATACATTCCACACAATCAATATTGTATCCATAATATTAAATAAAAAACATGATACACCATTAAATAAACTACTAAATTTGGATTTTCTTTGAAGTTGACAATAACTCATAAAAATTATTGAAATTAACAATCATTTTTATTGGTCAAATACAAATATTTGCTCTTAAGATTAAACAAAAGCTTATAATTACTGTGATTGATGTTTCTGAAAGAAATTTAGATAAAATGTTAAATACGTGAGGAAATTGCAAAAATTGTGGTTAAAAGCGAATAATATTCTTTTAATCATTCTTAATTTTAATAGTTGTGTGAAGATTATATGGTATACCATTTTCGTTATAATTTTTTTGTCACCAACGTAGCATTTTGTCATATCATGATAATTGCTAAATTTATGTAATTATTATTTTGACTACTTGATTTTATAATTAAAAATATATTTTTATTGGTTAAATACAAATATTTGTGGGTTTAAGATTAAGCACACATTTATAATTATTGTGATTTATATTTTTGAATCAAAATTGGAAAAACATAAATACGAGAGGCATAAATCATGAGAAATAATTGATACATTCCACAATATATTTATATTTGGCGAATACTTTAGTATTATTTACCAATGTATTAAGTAAAATACTAAAGTATTCGACAAACATAGCATCCTCAATATCTCACTTATTTTTATTTATGGATTAAAATGGTGTAGTATTGAATTTATAATACTTATACTAAACTTAAAAGAAAAGTGTTGACATATTTTATTACAAATCAAATTTGTATTTTCAATTGGAAAATTGCATTCGTACGGCCTGTACTTGTAGGATTACTCTTTTCAATATACAATAATTATTCACTAATTTTACAATATATTTTGTACGATACAATATCCGTGCATCGCACGGGTGATGCACTAGTTATATATTAAAGCAAAACAGCCGTCAAAATTTTTCCCGCCCATTTTCAGTTTCTATTTTTGGAAATTTTTTTTTTTTTTTTCAATTGAATTTCCGGAATTGGAAAATGAGTTGTTGACAATTAATGAGACATTTAATGTGGGAAAGTGTGTAATGCATTGTAAATAGGCACTTGACTACATGTATTGAATGCTAATAGTTTGTCTATATATATATATATATTATTTTAGGGAACTATATTCATACAACACATTTTTTAAAATTTACACCATAGTTTAATTGCGAGATAGATCTTCAGTGTTTGTTTAATTTTGCTTTTATATCCTTAACTTTTTTTTAATCGTATTGTTATTTATAATATTCAATTAATTAATAAATTTTATTTCTAATCGCAATTTCTATTCAAATATTCTGCTAATTTGCATTGAAAGGATGTGCAAATATTTTTTTTAACTTTTGTATTAATTATTTATTTTGATTATTTAAAAATATGAGAGATAAATAAGTGTTTTTTTTTTTTTTCAATTGAATTTCCGGAATTGGGAAATGAGTTGTTGACAATTAATGAGACATTTAATGTGGAAAAGTGTGTAATGCATTGTAAATAGGCACTTGATTACATGTATTGAATGCTAATAGGTTGTCTATATATATATATATATATATATATATATATATATATATATATATATATATATATATATATATATATATAATATTATATTATTTTAGGGAACTATATTCATACAACACATTTTTTAAAATTTACACCATAGTTTAATTGCAAGATAGATCTTCGGTATTTGTTTAGTTTTGCTTTTATATCCTTAACTTTTTTTAATCGCATTGTTATTTATAACATTTAATTAATTAATAAATTTTATTTCTACTCGCAATTTCTATTCAAATATTCTGCTAATTTGCATTGAAAGGATGTGCAAATATTTTTTTTAACTTTTGTATTAATTATTTATTTTGATTATTTAAAAATATGAGAAATAAATAAGTGTTTTTCGCCAACAAAACAAATATATTGAACAAAAATCGTCTCAAAAGACAAGATGTAGAAATTAATAAAGAGTTGATGATAAAAAAATTATAAAATTTTTTAATATAACTATTATAATTTGAAGTAGTTTTATTGTTTGTAAAATTTTAATAATTATTATAATATAATATAATATTGTTTTCCAGTCTAAAATACTTTCCAAAAATTGAAATGCATTAATATTCATCATTAATTGCTTTATAAAAAATAAATTTTATAAAGAAATTAATACATTTGGAAAACTACACATTAACTTTGAAAAACAAAAATAGCTTTACTTTTTCTTACATTATTTGTGCATTAATTAGATTAATATTTTATTAAACTTTAATATTTGTTCTTTTTTGTTTAGTTAAAAATATTAGTGACAAATAAGTTTGTTTACACTTCTTAATAGATTTTTTTTTCCAGAAAGCAGTAATTTTTTTTTAGAAAACGGTGACTATTCATTTTTTTAAATATTTGAATTAAACTTGCTTGCATCAACGTAAGAGGTACTGATGATAATTAATAATTTATTAAAACTAAAACTAATTATTATGTCATCACATTGATATACATTTGAATGGTATTATGGAAATCATTTTACATAGTGAAATTAATTACTATGTTATGGATAACGCGTTGACTGCATTTGGTCCCTGTTTGAGACCCATTATTTGGAATAATGTGATTTGGAATAGTAAATTTTTTAGAGAATGTGTAGTTAAAAATTGGAGAATATTTTTGGATTTATGTGTAGATTATTTTATTGGTATAATGTGTGGTTGAAAATGAGTTTTTAAAAATGAGATTTAAAAATAATAGGTACCAAACAGGGGCTTAATAATGCGTTTAGTGCAATGGGAAATGAAATTGAAATTATTAAGGATGTTCATTTTAATACTTAAAAACGCAACTCCAAACAATGTGCAAATATCTGTTATTTTCGATAAAAAATAATATCAATTTTTTATCGAACAACAACTTCATTTTTTTTTTTTTTTTTGTGAAAAAATGTGGAAAACTTAATAACCATTTACTATTTAAATATATAAATTTATTTTTATTACTCAAAGAAGCTATTATAATTTGAAGTAGTTTTATTGTTTGTAAAATTTTATTAATTATTTTAATATATTATTTTTTATGCATTTTGTGTACGGGAGAAATCTTAATATATTATTATTATTATTATTATTTTATTATATATATCTATATTATATATTAAACCACAACAGCCGTAAAAAAAACTTCCCACCCACTGTCACTTTTTTTTTTTTGGAAACCTTCTGTTTTTTTGTGTTTTTTTTTCCTGATTTTCGATACAATTGTTTAACATTAATTATCAAGTTGAATATGTATTGGAATAGGTGGAAGACGTGTCATGCCAGTGACTTTTCATTTGTTGATGTTGAATTGATTAATGAGGTGTGGATGGGAAATGGCTTTTCATTTTCCCATTTCATATTAAATGCTCGATGCAGTTTTTTGCTGGCCGAACTTAAGTATTAATTAGTATTAATACATTTTTTTGAATAAAACAAATATAAGATTAATTTTAATAATTGTCTAAAAATTATATGATCTAAAATTCTCGGTATAATTTTTTGACCTTCAGTGTTATCCGGTTGCCATGTCATGATAATTGCAAGATTTGCGTAAGTATTATTTTAACTACTTGATTTTATATGTAAACTATAATGTTATTGGTTAAGAATGAATAATATTTTTTTAATAATTCTTAATTTTAATAGTTTTGTAAAGGTTATATGGTACGATTTTTGCTATAATTTTTTTACTCCAACATTGTCAATTGTTATATCATGATAATTGCTAGATTTATGAAATTATTATTTTGACCACTTGATTTTATAGGTGAAAATATAATTTTATTGGTCAAATGCAAATATTTGTGGGTTAAGATTCAGCACGCTTTTATAATTATTATGATTCTTATTTTTGAGTGAAAAATTTAAAGTTTAAATATGAGAGGAGAATGCATAAACCATTAAAAATGTATTAATACATTCCACACAATCAATATTGTATCCATAATATTAAATAAAAAACATGATACACCATTAAATAAACTACTAAATTTGGATTTTCTTTGAAGTTGACAATAACTCATAAAAATTATTGAAATTAACAATCATTTTTATTGGTCAAATACAAATATTTGCTCTTAAGATTAAACAAAAGCTTATAATTACTGTGATTGATGTTTCTGAAAGAAATTTAGATAAAATGTTAAATACGTGAGGAAATTGCAAAAATTGTGGTTAAAAGCGAATAATATTCTTTTAATCATTCTTAATTTTAATAGTTGTGTGAAGATTATATGGTATACCATTTTCGTTATAATTTTTTTGTCACCAACGTAGCATTTTGTCATATCATGATAATTGCTAAATTTATGTTATTATTATTTTGACTACTTGATTTTATAATTAAAAATATATTTTTATTGGTTAAATACAAATATTTGTGGGTTTAAGATTAAGCACACATTTATAATTATTGTGATTTATATTTTTGAATCAAAATTGGAAAAACATAAATACGAGAGGCATAAATCATGAGAAATAATTGATACATTCCACAATATATTTATATTTGGCGAATACTTTAGTATTATTTACCAATGTATTAAGTAAAATACTAAAGTATCCGACAAACATAGCATCCTCAATATCTCACTTATTTTTATTTATGGATTAAAATGGTGTAGTATTGAATTTATAATGCTTATACTAAACTTAAAAGAAAAGTGTTGATATATTTTATTACAAATCAAATTTGTATTTTCAATTGGAAAATTGCATTCGTACAGGGCCTGTACATGTAGGATTACTCTTTTCAATATACCAAAATTATTCACTAATTTTACAATATATTTTGTACGATACAATATCCGTGCATCGCACGGGTGATGCACTAGTATATATATAGTAAGTATAGTAGTATAGTATTGATATAGATTTTTTTTTTCCCTAAAATAAAATTGAAGCGTATGAAATTTGAAGCTTGAGAATCCTATTGTCACAAAATTAGAATAAAACCTACCAATTAAATAGGACCCAAAGTGCAATATTAGTAAATTTTTTACTCTCTTTTCAGTTTTCCACGACCATGAATTTATAATTTCCACCCTTTTCTTTCAGTTTCTCTTATTTGCACTATTTTCCTCTACCCTCCGATTTTCCATTCTTATCAACCCTGTAAAGTCTCGGCAACCCTCGAATCTCAAACGCATATCCAATATACAGATCCCCAATGGACCAAAATCAAAAACCCAGAAGTATTCTTGAAACTCTCGGTGAAGAACTCATCAGAATTATTACACCAGTCTCAATATGTATGCTATTGGTTGTAATTCTTGTTACAGTACTCAATACGGATTCAGAAGGGTCCTCAATAGGCCCGTCATTTACCACCATGGCCACTGTAGCTTACAGTGAGAGCAGTTCAGATTCTATTTGGGATAAGCTCAAAGGTGCCCTCTTGAATTCACTTGTATTTGTTGCTGTTGTTACAGTAGTTACTTTCCTGCTGGTGCTTTTGTTCTATTTCAGATGCACTAAGTTCTTGAAATACTACATGGGTTTCTCTTCTTTTCTTGTTTTGGGGTTTATGGGTGGTGAGATTGCCCTTTTCTTGCTACAAGATTTCAGCTTTCCTGTGGACTGTGTTACATTTTTTATTGTATTGTTCAATTTCACCGTTGTTGGTGTTTTGGCTGTGTTCATGTCGAAAATGGCAATTATTGTTACGCAAGCTTACTTGGTTGTTATTGGGATGCTGGTGGCTTATTGGTTTACGCTTTTACCTGAATGGACCACTTGGATGCTTTTGATTGCCATGGCATTGTATGATCTTGCAGCTGTTTTGTTGCCCGGTGGGCCTTTGAGGCTCTTGGTAGAGCTTGCCATATCTCGGGATGAAGATATTCCTGCTTTAGTTTATGAGGCTCGTCCTGTTATTAATACTGATTTATCGCCAACTGGTGATGTTGTGCAAAGAAGGGTATGGAGAGAAAGACGGAATGGAGATTCTACTTTGGATGAAAATACAGATGCGAGGCCTAACGCGAATACTAGTCATGTTTCGAATTCAAATACTAATATGGGAACTTATTTATCGGTTGGAAGTGGTGAGAATGAGATTAATTTTGTTAATGCCGAAGAGGGTCAGGTTTTTAGAGGGGACTCCGAACTCGCTGCACCTCTTATTCAGCATAGAATAAATGTCCGTATGAATTCAGAGGAAGATGCTAGTCCAAGTGAAAATTTTGCTCTGGAAGGAATTGGCTTGGGATCCTCGGGTGCAATTAAGCTCGGGTTGGGTGACTTCATCTTTTACAGTGTTTTAGTTGGCCGGGCTGCAATGTACGATTTCATGACGGTTTATGCATGCTACCTTGCGATTATAGCTGGACTTGGCGTAACTCTGATACTCCTTGCTGTGTATAGGAAAGCTTTGCCAGCTCTTCCAGTGTCCATTATGCTAGGTGTGTTATTTTACTTGTTGGCACGGCTCTTACTCGAAGTTTTTGTTGTACAATGTTCTTTGAATCTGTTGATGTTTTAGAAATTTGATATATAATTGAGATATGGATTTTGTAGTCCATGACATTGACTTTGTTTCCACTATATGCATTCTTACATTATAATTATCAAATGATACATTTACTTGGAAGGTTTCCAATATTACTCACTTCCTGAG
The DNA here is from genome assembly GCA_963555705.1 of Ligustrum vulgare. NCBI lineage: Eukaryota > Viridiplantae > Streptophyta > Magnoliopsida > Lamiales > Oleaceae > Ligustrum > Ligustrum vulgare. Next base: position 43,535,360 of record OY743187.1, on the reverse strand, counting down.
ATCATTGTTTCAAATGTAAATATGCTGATAATCTTAGAGCTATTTGTATTACTAATGGCCTACTCGTGAATGGTGTTTTAGCCCAAGGAAGATAACTAGGCAGAAAGTGAAACCTGGGAAAAATTGGGGAAGATTTAGGCGGTTAAGCATCTACATAGAGTGCGGATTCAACCCATATCCTTTATTTTTCCTTTCGTTTTATTTTATTTTGAGAAATTATACATTGCTTTAGTTGATCTAGGAAAAAAGGGAATGGAGACATTCACTTTGGACGAAAGAGGCGATAGGTACCTTGGTCACACAAGTAGATTGCTTGCGGTTTAATTTGAATCCAAAAGAAAGTTTAAGAATGCATTTTGTAAAAAACCTAGTAATATGCCAGAGAAACATCATTTCAATTAGTTGAAGTAGCCAAATTCTAAATATGATTGATCATAAGCATAAAAAACGGTACAATAACTGAGTGTAGAGAAGAAAATCTCTTCTATATATGGTTTCATCTGCTGGTTTAAATATAATGTTATAAACTAACTCTTATATTAAAACTAACAATGCTGTTGGCATGAGATGAAATATTAATTTTGTATGATCTGATAAGTGTTTTGAGTTATAGGCCATGGAAAAATAATAAGTGTCACTAACTGCTACATCAATTCCCAATCTCAATTCTCATCCAATCATTTCTTCAACACTTGGGCATGTGCGGTACTTTGGAAAATACAATGCATGAAATTTTAACTTATTTTTCTCGTTTATTTTGAATGTTTTACGCTACCAAAACAACCTATCAGCACGTGTAGTTTAGTTTATCTGCATCAACTCATCTTTTAGCTTAACTGGACTTGGGGGCAGAAGCGGATCTACCTCATGGCGAGGTAGATTAGCCGCCCGTGCTAGATTCGGCGAAAAAAATTTTATTTGGATTTTTTTGCATTTTTTGGACTACAATTCGAAAAATACAGTTATTTTACTGAAGTCCGCCCTAACTGAAATATTTTTATCGATGTCCGCCCGAGTTGAACAAAGTTTCTGGATCCACCACTGCTTGGGGGTGTAAATCATTGGCATCCCAAACCAAATCTCAAGCTGGGATGTAACTGATCCAATTGTAAGGACCCACAGCTTGAGTGAACAGGATAGTGTGACTGTCTATCTGGAAAAAGAAGGAGAAGAAAACTTAAGCAAACGAAAAAGTGAAAGCCTGCCAAGAAAAGGGCTGAACAATGTATATCAATCAAAAGCAGCAAATCAAAAAGGACTTGGAGGATTAAAAAATTTCTTGTAATCCATATACATTCCCTTTGATCCAGATGCTTAACAATTCAATTATTTTACTGCATAGTGAATGCAAGATGTGGTAAGAGTAAAAATCGACAGCTACATATAGAAATTCGGACTACAGATAATTTGAAACAGAGTTACAAGACAAATTCTTCACATTCTTTTATTAATTACAAGTAAAGCAGATAGGGAAATACTGCTTAAAACCATCACACCTTCTTCAGGGAAGGTTTCAAAGACTTGCAAACCGTCAAGCTGATACAAGATGTATGTTTCCAAGTCATTCCAGTGTACTTTATGTACTGCTCCCCAACAAAATTGGTAATTTTGCAGAATTTTACACTCTCATCTGAAAGGTGTAAACTACTTCTTCCCCCATTCAAAGCCTTCCAGTCCTCAAATCTCAACTACATATCCAATACATAGATCCCCTGGACCAAAATCAAAGACTCAAAACTAATTCTTGAAACTGTAGGAGAAGAAATCACCAGTATTATAACAGCAGTTACAATATGCATGCTATTGGTTGTAATTCTTGTTACAGTACTAAACATGGACTAAAAAATTGCCCTCAAGAGGCTCATCAATTACCACAATAGCCACCTTAGCTTACAGTGAGAGCTGTACAGACTCTTTGGGCAAGCTCAAATATCCTCCCCAACTCTTTTATCTTTGTTGCTTTTGTAGCTGTGGTCACTTTCCTTTTGGTTCTTATGTTCTATTTTAAAATTATTTTGTCAATGCCAAATAGGGGCGAGTGTTGAAAATGTGATTAATTTGTTTGATGTTGAAGAGGGTCAGGGTTTAGATGGGACTTAAAACTCGCCACAACATGGTTTAGCAGGGCAATTCATAAAAACCTTCTCCAATATATTTTAGCCCCCCTGTTCTTGGGAAATTTTTTGGTTTTGAATAGTATTTTTAGTTGTCGATCGTGATCACCCGTCTCCATCCTTGCTTAGGCGACCTAAGTGAGACCGAATCTAGATGTCTTGATTGATGTGATTTGGTCAGCCCTATTTAGACATGTTTGTCGAAGGCAAGAAAAACTGCGTTAACAAGGTGATTTGGGATGAAGGATTGAGAGAGATCATTCTCAACTAGTTCTTACTTCAAGAGTGGAGAATAGAAGGCAAACAAGCTAGGCTATGGAAAGCAGTAAAATAGGATAAATTTAAGGTATCGAATATATGATAAATTTTAGTAAGTTGATCTGTTGATGGAAAGTATTTCATCACTCGATTAAATATTAAGATATTAATTAAGAAATATAATATAATAATTATTCCAATAGTAAAGAAATTTGAATTCGTAGTACTTATCCTCCTCAAACGTGCAAGTTTCATTAAATTTCAGTATATTTACTTGGTTAAACAAATGTTTGTTGAAAATGTTAATCTATTAAATAAATGAATTAATCTAAGTGTACAATTCATTTGACAATGTAGATGACAATTTGATGATGTGGAAGTGTTATTGTTGTTGATTTAAAAAATGATGTTATGTGTGGAAAGAGAGGATTGAGCCACGTAAGCAAATTGTTACCCTTATTGTGATCCTAATTGTGATTGTAGCAAAAATGTAAATAAATTTAAATATTACGCATATATTTTGAAGTTTCCTTCTTTAGCGTTGTTAAATACCATAACCTTCTGTTTTCCAAATATTATTTCTACAGCCCGGCTTGTTAGATACGGGCAAGAAGAAGAGTTGGCTTATATTTCTTCTTTAGCATTACTGATTGGTGAAATGAATCATTCTGAACCAAGAATTTGAATCTTGCTAACAAGATTTAAATTGATCTGAGGATCTGCACTCCATTAAGACATTGCACAACAAATCTACTAGAGTAAGTGGAACTGATTCAGGAGATGATCTAAATTTGTGATATGTATACAGGATAGTAGGCTAAAAACTCCACAGCTATACAGAAATTTTTGGATTGTAAATAATTTGAGATACAGAATTTTAAGACAAGTTCATCAAATCACATCATTTTACTAATTACAACAGAAGGAAAGAGAGAAATACTGTTTAAAATCGTTGCCTCCTTCATCCGGGATGGTTTCAAAGACTTCTGTGAACCATCAAGAAGATCCAAGATGTAAGTTTCCAAGTCATTTACAGTGTACTTAATGTACTTTTCACCAATATGACTCGTAATCTTGCCAACAAAGTTACAGTATGCAGGAATAACCGTCTTTGAAGCGGAGATCCTTAACTCTTCGCGAAGTTCAAGGTTAGGGACATACCATGCTGTCTGAATCTTATACATATCCTCAAAAGCAATACTGAAATCTCTGCATCTCTCTTTTAGAGTCGCCTTCCCATTTCTCCCGTCGTCTCTTATCAACCCGAGTATAGATCTCCACGTGACTCTCTGATATCCCATAGCATGCTGCTGGAATTTCCCAATATTTTCACGAATCCAATTGTCACCAAAATAACTCCTGACTTCGGAGTTCTTGATCTTATTCACCATGTAATGAATGTTATTCATCATGAAAATATGCTTCAGAGAACTATCTCTGTATAGATTGGACTTAATGTCAAGGTTGGCTTCTAAAATCGATGTCACCGAGTGTAGGTGAACAGCCACCGGACAAGAGATGGTTGTCTGCCCAACGTGACCCGTATCCAAATTTCCCCCGTCGTTCTCCGCAAGAAGCGAATTGAGGGTACCTCCGTACTCTATGAAGCACAGGATGTAGTTCACTACATACTTGGTTAGAGGGAGGATACCGCCATTTGCGTAAGGCATTCTCGAGGTGCGAGATTCCTTTTGGATGTGGTTGCCAAACTCCATAAAGATAACCTTTGCAGCGTCGCCTAGTCTTCGCAGAAGCTCATGGAATTCGATCCTAATGAAAGAGCCCGCCTCTTCTGGAAACAGATATTCTACGTCTGAAATAAGAGAAGCTAAAACCTCGTACATGTCGAGTAAGCAATAAAGCCATTCAGGTTGATGTGGTCCAATTGCAACAGCATGGCCAAAGTTCAAAAGACATAACAGAGAAGTCTTTGAAGCTTCAACTAAGCAAGTTGAACCAACTCTTCCGTATTCTGCCAGAACTTGGTCAAATAGGCGTTTCATGCTAATAAGATAGATTGCAATTACATTCTTTATTGCTCGACGCCATTTTCTTATTCTAGAGTTCAAGCATTTCCACTCCATTTTCAGCACGTCCTCAATGCTGTATTGCTCCACCTTCAAAATTGTCAAATACTCAGCCAATTCATCTCTCCAGAATCGAACAAAGGCCTGACAAAATTCGAGATCGTAGTGTGCAGCAAACATAATGTTAGCAATGGACGTGATTTGAGGGACCACATCTGGATGGACCAAATCCATTACATGTTCCTCAGTTTCGGTGCTGCTGCTCTCCCTCTGAGACGCGTCCTCTTGAACTGCATCACCTTCATTCGAAAGAATTGATTCCTCATATACAGAAGTTTCTTCACAAGTGGGGTGCAACACATATTCTTGCTCAAAACGTTGTTTACTCTGAGCAAGAATATGGGCCAGTTCGTCTTGAACCCTTGTCATTTCAATCTGCAATGTACATTGAGCTCGATCCAGAAGGTCCTTCTGTTTCCAAGTTTCCTTCGAGGGAAAACTTTCTAAAGTTTCTTTCAACCTTAGAACCTCATCAACAGCCTTAAAATATTCAGAAACTATCACGGGACTGGAATTCCAAATCCTCGACTGATTTGAATGCAATCCCATGATCTTTTCTTGAGCTGACCGGAGCCTATTCTCAATCTCTCTAGTCTTATCGGATTCGGTGGTCTCATTCGCACCGAGTGTGTTCATCCTGGACAAGTGAACATCAAGGTCCGCCAGGATTCTTCTCACATCGTTACTCAAGTTCACGCTCTTAGCAGCCTCGAGCGCCTTCACCACGTGATAGGCTGCAGCAATCACGTGTTTTTCCGCATCACCCATTTTCAAGGAGTTTCTCAAACGACCCAACAGAACAAGAACACCTCTTTTTGTTGGATGATAGCAAAACACGCTGATTTTAAAGGCTTATAGGACTGCAACTAGTACCAGCTTTAATGCATATATATATATATATATAAGAAGACCAAAAAGACTCGTAACAGTTCCCAATCTGAAACCCTAGATCCTACTCAAATTTTGAAGGAATTTGAACAAGATCAATGAATGGGGAAAAAAAAAATTCATTCTGGGTTTCTTCCTCCCTTTACAACAGTTCATTATACTACATATTGATCAAAGTAAACACTGCCTGAAATTGCCGAAATCCCAAAATATAAAAGCTAAGCAATGATATAATCACAACCCATGTAAAGCAAATGCAATTACAGAAAGTGAATAAATTACTGAAGACTAATTGGTACAGCTTCAAACCTTGAGAATTTGGCTTCTATCTTGGACTTGCATACATAAAAATGATGAAACATCAAAATCAGCAACGGGACACAGAGAAAAGCCAAGAATTTATAGGTGTAAAGAAACTTCGACGCGTTTTTCTAGAAAATGAGATTTTTCTAACAAATGGGACATTTTCCCTTTTTTTTTTTTAACGTACAAATGGGACATTTTCCTAAGAATTGGGGCAGCTAGTCAAGTGGATGAATTCAAATGATTAGTGTGAGTTGTGTAACATCAAAAGCTTCTATGCAACTACACTTCTTGTGAATTCTTTAAATAGTTGTTGCATTTTTAAGTGGAAGAAAAGGACTCTTTTTATTATGTTATTGATATGAAAATACTATTCCCTCTATCCCACAAAGATAGATTTGTATATTATGTTCGCCCGTTCCACAAAGAGATGTCACTTACTATAATGAGCATATATTTAATTTTTCATTTCCTCATATACCTCTAATTAATGTACATTAGTAGTAAGTTTCAATGTCAATTTAATGACATGTAGTTTGAATGAATTAATGAGTCTCTGAAATTAACATAAGTGTATATTTGGAAAAATATAGATAAATTTATTATTTCAACTATATAAACTACAATTTCTTAATTTGTGTGAAAATGAGAATAGACCTATCTTTGTGGGACGAAGGGAGTACTAGTCAAGCTCGTGCATCCTGTAATTACGAATGTGATTAATAATAATGTTATTATACATAAATAATCAAAATTAACATTTTGTCAAATTATGATTCTTTAGACTCTGTTTGTTAAATTTTTTTGTCTAAAAACATATTTTATGTTTTTAGGTAAAATGTGTGGTTGAAAATTGAAGAGAGAAAATGTATGTGATTAAAAGGTGATTTGGAGAATTGTGTTGCAAAAAAAAAAAATGTTTAAAAACATATAATTTAAAGACGAATTTGTAGATTATTGCAAGCTTTTTGAATAGTAAATCATACTCAATTTTGTATATAATATGCACAATTTTAAAATTGTAACGAAAGTTAACACATAAAGGGAAAATCGAGAAATAGATTTCTAATGATTGTAATCAAATTTACTTAAAAAAAGTTAGTAATCATTTTTGGATGCATGTTTGTCTTATTTTGACAGTGATTATATGGTTTTGAAAATGCAAGTTTGTAGTTTTTAAGAACTTTTCGAAGTGATATATTAAAAGCACGGGGGGCGTTTTGTTTGTATTTTATTTTCTGTTTTCATTTTCGAAAATATTTCCTATTTCTTGTTTTTATTTTCTGTTTCCAAATTTGCTGAAAACAAGTTTAGTTTGTCATTTCTAAAAATAGTTTCTGAAAATGAAAAAAATCGAAAAACCCGTTTTGTTTGAAATTTTGCAGAATACTACTTAGACTATTACTCTATATTATAAAAAATTAACTTATCTAATTTTTTTTTGGGACTAATTTATAACGACAAGAAAAATATTACTAAAATAGATGAAGCTATTAATGTTCAACTCCAAACAAATATTATAAGAAATTAATAACATAATGTTTAAGTCCCAATTACTTCCCCAACACATGTAATTCAAATTAAGCAAATAGAGTTTGACTTAACAAAATAAATTTCAAAGTCATCTTGTCTTTCTTGAGTAATTAGTCCACATTTGAGTAGCAATTTCTTTCTGCACTTTTCTCCATTTGAGCTGTTTGACTAGCATCAAACTGTATGAGTTCTCGAGCTTCACTTGATTCTGGTACATCATCGAAAATCATATTCTTCACTGAATATTCTGTAAACAACTCGTCTAATGCGTGCTTTTGATGAATAAAGTTATATATTGTGCAACACGCAGTAGGAGTATGTCTTTACCTAATAAGAGGAAAATTGCTAATTAACTTCAAAATAGGAAACTTGACCTTCAACACTCCAATACTATGCTCAATTATGTTACGACACGAGGAGTATCGGTAATTGAACAATTCTTTCTTTCCTCATAGTCTTTCTCTTCCAGCATAATCACGTAGAGGATATCAACGTCCTCGATACGAGGCAAGAAAGCCTGGTATGTTAGGATAACCAGCATCAACTAGGTACCATTCATCTACAAATATAAAATAATATGATTTAAACTTATGTGCGAATCATATGTTACTAAAATACTTAGAAAGTAATGTGATATACTTCCACATGGCATTGAAAATCTGTTTGGGGTATTTTTAACAGCATCAATGAATACTCAAGAATCATTAGCTGTAACTTCCCAACCAGCATACACAAATGAAAACTTCACGTCGAAATCGCATGCTAACATTACATTTCGTGTCACGTTTGTTTTTCTTCCACGAATGTTGTCTACCTCGATGCCGATGCCCAAGCTGCCACATGTGTTCCATCAATTGCAACAAACTCTTAAGGTAAGGATACTTTTGCAAGGTGCGCTCATGTAGAACCCCCTGTTGGGCGTATTAGCTCAGTGCCTAGCTGACAAACAGCACGTAAAACTCGCTTAAACCACTTGTGTATTGTGTGATTTTCATATTGAAATCTATCACCAATAATTCTATATCGAGTACTGTGCCCTATAATCATTAAAAACATTGCTACCCCTTCCTCAACGCTCACCTTTTTCCCATTTGCCTAAAGACTTTTTTCTTTCAAGGTATCACAAAAATCCTGAAAGACGTGCATTTGGATCCGAAAATTGCTCTATAGCACAAAGTTGAATGACTATTTAATATTTCATAAATGTACATCCTTCCAGACAACATCGATGTTCTACGAGGTGTCTTATGAATAAATTCTCTTCTATACAAAGATACTAACATTTGGCATCCCATCATGTCTATGGATAAATCGAACTCTTCCTCTGTGAATGAAAAAAAAAATTTGTCACTTGAATCATTGGAGAAAATGCAGTTGGAGTCAGAAATTTCCTGCTCATCGTCATAATAATTAATAAAAAAAATGGTCAACACAAAACATTAATAAAAAAAGTACTAAATACAAATAAGGATCCCAAATCACGTTAATAAAACAAATGTTCAACATAAATGAAGAAAATCTTCACCAACAACAACGACAACAAGGATAACACAAATCATGAAATTCGAAATCATGAATAAAACAAACTGCTCACACAAATATAATCCTGTAATAAACAAACTATTAACACAAATATGACCAATCGTGCAAGCAACTACAGAAGCTCCAGCACAGCATCCTACTGACTTCAGGCATCATCACAAATTGCACCTTGAAATCTAGATCCTTGAATGCCTTTATGGCTTTCACATACATCTCATCACTTAATCCTTTCATGTTGTTCAGGATGTTTATGCAAGCTGATCGAGAATAAGGATCTGGCTACTTGCTTAGTCATCACTAGTACCAACAGATGATTTCTCTTGTAGTCGTGCAAGCTTCTCTTTCAGGTAAACCTATCGCAGTTCACTTTCATCATTTCTTGCAATCATTGAAGACGACCACTGCACCATACAAGCCTCGAGCTTATCCGATTTATTGATCTTACGATTATGTAAAAGATTGTTGTGGTACGATGTAGGGATGGACCCAATGAAGGCTCAGTGGAGGCAAATGTTTATAAGCATTCAATTTTTTTCATTTATTCATTGTTTTCCAAAGTTCTCAATTTTGCTATAGAAATCCCAAACTTCTGGCATTGTTTCAAATTATGAGATCATTTAATTTCGAGTTTGATTTGGTATAGTTTATTTTGATACTCCCTCTGTCCCATTTATATAGGCTTCATTTCATTTTTCTTTTGTCCCAATTATATATGCTTGTTTTTTTTATTGAGAAGTATTTATTTTGTTTATTTACTAATGTATATGTATTTATTACTTCCAATAATAATAGTTTTGATATTAATAAGGGTAAGTTGAAATTTTCTTTACAAAAATTATCTTTTCAATAACATTAGAAGTGTTTTCTTAATCTGTGTGAAAAGTCAAATAAGCTTATATAAATGGGATGGAAGGAATACTAATTATAGGATTTGAAGGAAGCAATTATGAAGGAATTGATTTCCAACCTTTTGACGGGTAAGTAAATATTGAGGTTTGGTTTCAAGGTCGGTGGCTTAGTGGAAATATTTGAAATGTCATTTTCCTGTGAGAAAAGCTAGTATGGTGTAGTGGACTTTCTTGCTAAGTTGGTTGGTTACTTGTATTTTGGTGTATATAACCAAGAAAACAACAAAGCATTATTTCTCTCATTTGTCAATCTTTGATATTATTTCGATCTTACACTTAAATAATGTGTTGATTAATCACTATGTTAATTTTGATATTATTTCGACCTTACTAATATCGAAGAATTTCCTAGACCCATCCCTGGTACGACGGGTAATAAGTTAGTTCTATTAATTTGGGAGATGACTAAGTGAAAAATATGTGAAATTTGAAAGTAAATTGAAGTTCAATGACCCAATTGGATTCTAAACTAAAGTCAATATCCTAATTGAGATAAATTAAAATTTGAGTGGCAATGTTAATATTAAGGTTAAAATGCGTTGTTATTTTTATTTTATTTTTTATTTTTTTTTCATGATGTAGCTTAGTGGTAAGTTGTGTTAATTAAATATTTCCATCAATTTGGGAGACAACAAACGACGAAGTGGTTAAGATTGAAAGGAAAATGAATTGTTAGTGATCCAATTAGATGGTTCAATTTTGATTTACGATATAATTTTAGGTACATGAATTTATATCGTTTTAACGTCACTAAACTACATATGTTACCTTTCCTTGTTTTGTTTTAGATTTTGAATTTTTCCGTCAACAAAATTCTTGTGGATGTGGCATGATCATTTATGTTCAATAAAAGTGTGAGGCTCTTTATCTCCATGAGAAAACTTATAGTTTAATCGTCGAGTCTATCGGGAATGTTAACCCAATCCATGAATACAAATTTTTAGTAACAACTTTGTGTTTTAACTTTTAAATAAATGACTTTCAATATTATGTACTAAAATTGTTAAAAGTCCAATGAATTGACCATGAAAACAATAGTCTAATAATGATTTATTACCTCGTAGTTGCATAGCTTTTATTTTTCCTTCGTTGGTCCAATTTTATGTGACATTATGTTGGTCTGTCGTCTAATTTTTTGACTTTGCAATTCCATGATTTTACCTAGCTTGAGGTCTTGACCTGCTTTTTAACTTCATTAGTCAACTTGGAAAGCTCAAAAGCAAAGGAAAATAAAAAGAAAGAATTACACATCATATTCTAGCATTATATTATATTTTTATGGTAGTTTCTTTTCTTTTCTTTTTTTTGATAATTTTTTTTTTTTCACTATTTGTAGCTAAAATATTATTCATACCGAAGTTATTGACAGTTTGACCATCGATTGCTCGATATGTGATGCATTCGTTAAGTCCACCAAGATGTGTCATTAGTATTTTTTGGTTAAAATATTTGCAAATTTCTTCAAAAATGTTAGAATTTTACCTAGGAAAGTTTTTACCATTAGTTAAAGTTAAGTTAATTGACATATGAATTTATGTGAATTGTGTTCAATAACCAAGGTTTTTATGCAAAGATATGTAATTGACGAAGGGATTCGCCTTTGTTAGTTGTCAATTTATTAATGAAGTCAGATTATATACTATTTTTGGTAAAACGAAGCGAACAAATTTGAAATCATTTATAACTAGTGATAAATTAGTATCACAACCATACATAAATATGAAATTAGTTTACTGTAAATACCATTATAAATTATAAAAAAAAAAAAAAAGCTTAAACACACAATTTACTTTGATTAATGATATAAACTGTCAACGAATGTTCAACAAAGAAATAAATTAGAATTTTCACAAAATTTGGTAAACCCTTTTAAATACTACACTATTGTACAATTTGTGGTTGCTCGCACCCATGTGATGTACGTAAGTTGTTATAAAATATATTTTAAACAATTGCTCAAGTTTAAACTAAACGATGCAATTTTTCAAACTTATATTATGTGGAATAAGCAAATATTTGTGTACAAATATTTTGATTATCATGAAAAGAAATAATAACTCTTGAAATATTATAATTTACATAAAATAAAGTAATTATAACAAAATATGAGGTCATATATTTAAATAAATGTAATAAATTAAGTAATATTGACGATGCACATAAATGAAAATCAATCTCAAGATTTGCGATGCATGAAAGTGAATCAACCCAAGAGACCGTTCGCATAATTAACTTTTATTTTTTATTTATTTTTAAATGGGATGCAATTAATTGAATATATTTAAATGTATATTTAATTATATGTCAATAAAATTTTTTAAAAAATAAAATTATTAATAAAAATCTAAATAAAATATATATAAAGAGTCTTTTTTTCTATATATGTCAATAAAATTAAAAAATAAAGTTTTACAATTTCTTACGACATGTAATTATTATTTTAATAAATATTGCGGATTGATCAATTGTTTTACCATCTTTGCGAGGAAAAAGACCATGATTTAAGTGTTTTTGCAATTTTACCTTAAACATATCAACTCGATTTTCAGATATCGCGGTTCAATAAATAAATTTTCTTTTAAAAAAAAAATTGAACTACAAAATTAGGCTAATACAATATATGTGTAAGTCTCAACTTACATATTCTCTTTATGATCGACGGTTCTCTCTACATATTGTTCTTCATCATATTCTTCTGAAAAAGAAATGTATGATAGAATTCTTTCTTCATATTGACAATTTCTTTATTATCATTATTATTATTTTGATATTTTTATAAATATTGCTGACTGGTCAGTTGTTTAATAAAAATAATATGAACCAATTGTTAAAGTGTGCAATACATGTTCTGCATATTTTGGTTATTTAAATTTATAATATTAAAAATAGAAAAATGAATAAAAACACTAAATAAATAAAAGTGATGTGAAAATTATTAACGAATTGATCAAAATCCGAAGTTGGGAAAAATTAACGCAATTTAACTGAATGTACTTAGAAAAAAATTGTATATTTATTATTTATTTTAATTTGATTAAAAAAAATAGAACTAAGATTAATCATGACTAAATTGAACTCAGTTAGCATATGATAGATAGTTTTATAGAACTTAAATAATATAACTTAAAATGAATTAGATATCAAGGAAAAGTAAAAAATATAAAGTAAAACTTTCACCTATGATCTTTGAGACGATTTTACGGATGATTTATTTACAGTTTGCTCTCACTTGTTACCTTATATTAAACTTCTCGTTGAGATTTTCAATTTGACATACATATTGCATATTTTTCAACTTCAAAATAATACAATAATTATCAAAAAAACAAAACAATTTATACATTAAAAAATAACATTTTGATGTCATTAATAGTATAAAACATATGCTAATGTGATGTCACACAAAAAGGTATTTTTTAACCACAAATTATTCAAAAATTTAATATTACAAATCACATTATTTGAAGTAATGGGTCTCAAACAAGGGCTAGATCATTATATATGGGGTTAGAAAAAATCTTAAGGACCGTTTTAAATTTTTACTTAAACTTAAGTGACTATTGGTGAAATGAACTTATTATCATTTTGATTGAACGTGGAAGGAATGAAAAAGACTTAAGGCTATGTTCCCCAACTCTTTACATGGTGTGGTTATGAGTTCTCAACTTTTAAAAAGTGAGGTTTTTTTGGGTCTTCATTCTATTTGTATGTGTGAATTTGGCTCCTTGCGTGACAAATAATTGTCAATTTGGACATCCAAATCATACGCGACTTTTAGTCAAATTAAATGTTGAGTAATTTGGGACCAAAAACTTCATTCTTGAAAATTAATAACCTATAATTATATCATGCACGGTAAAATTGAAGAACCAAATCCTAACTGACGAAGACTGAAAGATTCTTAAAACATTTCGAAACGTTTCTCTAGAGTTGGAATCGATGTGATTGTTGACCCCGTATGAGATTAGAACACAGGTTGTGACTTGCTCGGCAATCTCACATGAATGAATGGGAGAAAATCTCAAAAAGTTAAAGAAGTTTATTCTTATCTTTATAATAATAATATAGTTGAGACCAAAAGTCAAAAGTGGTTATATAGACAAACTTTGTGAATTTGATTCATCGGATATGGCCAAAATTACTTTAATAATTAAGTCAAATGAATTTTTCCTCACAAAAAACCTCTTTCTTATTTTTTGACTGGAAAATTGGATTTAATTAATATAATTTTCAAACACTTGGACTTGACTTGAACCCAAGACAACAATGAGATGAGAATTGAAGACCGGCACCTAAGCTTGTGATTGGTAAACTGTTTTAAAATATATTTTTAAAGAATATAATTTCTCAAATTACTTTTTAATAATACGTTTTTTCTCTTAACTTTTCAACCTTATTTTTCTCATCTCAAAAACATAAAAAATAAGGTGGCGTTCTATTTGTATTTTATTTTGTATTTTCATTTTCGAAAATGTTTTGTGTTTCCGGGTTTTATTTTTGTTTTTAAATTTGCTGAAAACGCGTTTGATTTGTTATTTCTGAAAACGATTTTTAAAAATGAAAAGCTGGAAAATACGTTCTATTTGAAATTTTACAAAATACTACTTAAACTATTTTTAATTAATTTGCTTGCAGAATACTACTGACCCAAACTCAAATTTCCTTTGACAATACACTGAAAACATGATTACATGCAACACACTAATGTGAGCATTAAGAGTCTATATTATCAGAGTTTGGTCGGGTTGATTTGAGGAAGCTCTAATTCTATTAAAATTCAGAAAATGTAAGTTCTGTCAAAATCACCAGAGTCTATTTATCAAGACATTTTTTGAAATATAACAACAAGAATTCTCACTTAATTTTTTTTGTAATGTTGATATTGAATTCAATAAAACTTTATTTAAGTTTAATTCCAAGTTAGGATAATTCTTAAAAAAAAAAAAAAAAAAAAATCTTTATTTAGGTTTAGTTCTAAATTAGGATAATTCTCCTTAAAAAAAAAATAATAATATTTATTTAGACTTAGTTCCAAGTTAGGATAAAAAAAAAAAAAATTCCCAAAACGCATTTTTCACGTTTTGAACATTTTTTTGTTGAAATACATACAAAACGCCGAAAATGAGGTTTTGGGCGTTTTGTGTTTTGTGTACAATTTTTTTTTCATATTTTTCAAAATGCGTTTTGAAAATGGTAAAGAGAATACGTTTTTAACGTTTTCGAAAATAAAAACAGAAAACGACATCAAAATAGCAAAAAGAATATAATCTAATATTTTTAAACACAATTTTTAACAAATAGAGTATATATAAAAAATGAGTGCAGTCAAATTATTTCATGATTAATAATCAGAGCATGTTCCCAACTTTGTTTGTCATCAATTTATACTGGGCCTCGACACTTCAGCTTTATGTTAGGAAAGTCACCTTAAAGTGCCATTGCTTCGATTAAATTCAATCGGCCAGACTAGACAAATAGAACAAGAGAAGAGACCAAGAGTTTTCAAGTCAACGATTTTTTATGGTGAGAGTTTCAAAAACACTTTCTAGGTGGGTCCGATCGTACTAACATTGACTGCATTATTTAGAAGTGAACAAATAAGCCTCTAGTAACCAATTTTTTTTTTGTTTATAAACATGTTTATAAATAATACAATTTTTCAAATCATTTTTTAACCACACACATTTTCTCTCTCCAATTTTCAATCATTACTTTTTACTTCAAAATCATAAATAAACAAGTTTATAAATGAAACAGTGTTACCAAACGGAGGCTAAATCGTTAAATCAATTCAAATCGCGACAAATGATTTGATTTGAAACAATTTCGAATATGAAATGATTTGATTTGATTTAAAAAAAATTCAAATCATTTTAAAAGATTTGATTTAAGTTTCAATTATTAAAACCACGATTTCAAACCGTAATCAAGCCAAATTTTAAGAAATAAAAATAAATTAAAAAAATAAAGGCAAACACTCTATTTAAAAAAAAATACAACACATTTTTTATTCTCAACAAATCAAAACAAATCAAAATTAAGAAGTCAAATATTAATTTTTTCAAATCTACAATCATTTAAAAAGAATTCTTACTTCTATATTTCATAATTATCATTCAAAACATTTTCTTAAAATAAAATTTTTAATGTAAAAACTAATTACATTTTCTTTAAGAAATATAATTAGTTTGTTTATTAGTATGAATTGATTCACAATAATGCACTTAATTAGAAACTAAATATTATTATTGAATTAATTTTAACTCAAAATTTTAAACAGATGTCTATGAGCTAACTTTGAAATCTACTAATTTGTTCGTTAACAAACCACGTCAAATCATAAAAAATGATTTGATTTAATTTGATTTAAAAAATAAAATAGTTTAATTTAATTTGAAAAAATTTCAAATCATTTGATTTGAAATATTGTTATAACCCGTTCAAACCAAACCACTTTCACCCCTAACATCATTAGTATGCCACATACATACATACATACATACAAGAAGAGCACTAAAAAATGATCAAGAAACTAAAGTCGTATATTACAAAGATTGGCAAGAACCAATACTAATCCTAATAATTTTTTTTTTTTTTTTTTTTTTTTCCCATGAAGATTCAAAAAACAAAAAGCACTACTTAAAATCACGGTCATCCTATCGACAAAAACACCGAGTTATATTTTCATCTTGGATATTTGTTGGATCAAAAATGAGGATTCAGTGGCATAATCCACGGGAGCAACATCTCTGATAGTTATCCTCTGCCTTTTCTCATTGTTGTATTCTTGTAGAGTAACGCTAACTCGAAAAAGGTGTGGAATCCAGGTGGCTTCCTTCAGTTTCAATTCATAACAACTTTCTCCATCCTAACATTCACAAAAATAACAATACATGTGATGTGATGTGATGATCCATGCTAGTGCTGCTGCCTGCTACTATAATAATTTATAAGTTAATAAGGTTGCACAATGTTAACCTGGGATTTTAGCTCGTTAAGTTCATCTGCAGTGCATCCAATTATTTTCTCTGCTTGTTCGTTGAAAACAGAGAAATAGGCTTCACCACTTGCATCAGAAACTTTTACTGACATTATATATCTGCAAGTGCAACCCAATCAAAATTATTTTGTTCAGGACATTTACGTACAAAGTAAGATAAATTTTTTGCAAGTCCGTCGCCAACCTCAAGCTGCATTCTTCGTCGTTCTTCTGGCACGCTTCACACCAATAACCGGATCCAATAGCGTCCGTGACTTTCTTGTTACACGTCTTGCAAGCGCGATACCACATAGTTTGGTCGGGTTTGATGTAACTTATGTACGCTTTAACATTGAAATACACAGGCTGCCAAGCAAAAGAAAAATTTATTATAACAAAATTGTACAAACTAGTGTCATTGAGAGGAATCCACAAGTAAAATATTGTGTGTGCCTCCCTTCATGGGATACCTTGTCCTCGCCCAACGATGGGTCATTGGTGATATGAGATAACAAGACCCTATTGGAGTACATAGATCGAGCTCCAGTTTTAGTTGAAAGGCTTAAGCCAGAACCAACAGACGCCAAAGAAGTTTCTTTGCCTTCAGAATCATACCAAGATCTCAACTTTTTGGCTTCTGGTAACTCTGGATTGATTAGCACAACACTTTTGCTCAGTGCTGATAGCGACAAACCTGAAGAAGAATCGACATAAAGTTAGCAGATTATTTTAACTCGATTTGTAACAATAATAATAATAATGTAAAACAACATATTTTTAGTACCCTGAAAATCTCCAACTTTGAGTGATTTAATTGCAACTACTGGAGATTTATCGACCATGTCTAGCAGTTCTTGTCCTACACTTGTGGCAAGATCACTCCATAGAGACACAACAACTGTCTTCTTCCTGAAAATCACACATCACATGTCCAACTTCACATTCAATGGAAGTAAAATGCAAATCAGACAGGAATTATTACACTTACGTCGCATCAGCAATCGTTATATCGCGCTTGGGAATTGTCTCATTATTGCTTTTCCGTCGAATACTCATAGTCGGAGATACTTCTCGAACAACACCAACAACGTCTATCATCAACACAAATTTAAACATTAGATTTTGAAGAACAAGAAGTGTGTAATAAAGGGTTTCCAGCAAGGCTGCTTACCAACAAGATCTCTCCCATTAACATATGGACCTAATTCATCAATCAGGACGAAATTGAATTTCGTTTCTGGGATAGAAGTAGCCTCACTACTAGCTTCCTCGACTTCCGAATATTCATTTAATGTCAATTCGTAATCATTTTGCACGGTTTTAAATTGCTTGTTAGCAACTTTCAGAGTTCCCTTGGATATGTAATAGACCTTCCCTAACTGAAATTTGTCATAAAACTTCTTTGCAGCCTCATTAAACATTGTTGCTTGTATTTGTGTGCCCTGAACCAAAAATAATAAACTCATTTCATATGATGTACAAAAATAATGAACTAGAGAAATACCATAAAATGAATTAAACTACTTGTAATAATAAATATGTACAAATGAGTGTACTAACCCTCACATGGGCCCACACACATTTTTATTGTGTGGACCCCCCTCCGTGTCAGATTAGTACACCCATTTGTACCTTGTAAAATTCACTCACATCTTCATCAGTCAATTCTACATTGAACACAAAGCCTTCCCCTCTGGCGTTCCTATAAGTTCGCATGTTTCCTTTCCCGGTTACCCGAACCTTTATCGTCCAAATTCCTTGATATGGATTCAAGGAAACAAGCGGATGAATTCTTCGGGTCATTGCCATTCGAGCAGACGGTGCCATACTGATGTTCATTTAACAACATTAACATCTCAACATAAAATCACATCATCACACAACTATCACAGAACTCCCTCAAATTCGATTAATGATGGAAGAAAACACTTACTTTCCATTTTGTTCATGAACTATTTGAGCAGCTGATTTCGCCACAATTTCTTGCTTTGGCTTCAAAACAATCCCATTAACTTCACTTTTTACTTCACCAGCGACAACCATCTCCTGTTTTGGCTTCATTTCGAACACACTGTCCTTAGTTTCTGCCTCGGCCTTGTATTCAGAGTTGAGTGCCGGAGACACAGTCTCAAATTTTGTTACAAATAAGTACCTAAAGATTAACATACGTAGGTTTAGACCTCCGCTAAAAGTAAAATAAAATTTAGGTTACAGAACATTTTATGAAGAAAAAGGCATAAAGATTTTTACTTCTCGTTCTTCGTTGGGATGTCATTTAGAGTGTAATCAAGAATCCGAATAAGACCCAAGTTCTGAACACTACCAGAGGTGATTAAAGACGACAAAGTAGATTGAAACATTGCCTTGACCTTCATTTTCCCATCACTCGCGGTAAATCTGCAAAAAAAAAAAAAATCACACATTTGGTACACACACTTTCCAGGTATGTATTTTTTTTCTTTATCTAAAATATTGAATAAACAGATCCCGTTATTGCAAATACAATTGAATCAATTTTAGGTAATCCATCTCTACAAGAAAAACATATTGCTGATTCTTGAACTTTTTGTTTAAGGTAAAAACGAAAAAGATGGGGAAATACGTGAATTTGCTCCCTGTAGGCTTGAGATCTAGTACTTGTACAACTAATTCCGGCAAATCTGATGACGAATCAGGAGATGGGTTTGCCAATATGGTCGATATCGCATCTGGGCTCACCATTTCAGCCATTTTTTCTTTTATTATCCAACGAAAACCCACTAATTATTTCGTTCGGATGATGTAAATACAGTGTGAGAGAGAAAGATTGATATACATGCGATGCGATTGAGGGGTTGGGGGTATTGTATATGTAGAAATTGGTGGAGCGGGGGAAATCTTTTGATGGTTTTCATTGAAAATTTGTTTTACAATGTTTGGCGGGAATTATTTTGGCGCGTGTAATAATTTGTATCAAATGGCGCCGGGAGTGATTTTTTTGGAAGTGGGAGCTTTTAAGATTTTGCCCTGTTTGACAACTCATTATAAATACTATCTCATTCCCATAAAGATAGGTTTATTTTCATTTTCACACAAATTAAAAAATGATAGTTAATATAGTTAAAATAATAAATTTATATATACTTTTCCAAATATACCCTTATGTTAATTTCAAATATTCATTAATTCATTCAAACTACATGTCATTAAATTGACATTGAGGAAATGAAAAATTAAATACATACTCATTATAGTAAGTAACATATCTTTGTGTGAGAGACGAAAATAGTATACAAGTCTATCTTTATGGGACGGAGGTAGTAACAATTATTATAATTTATATAATTTTTTAAATCACTTTTTAATCATACGTATTTTTTCTCTCCAATTTTTAACCACCAAATTTACCTCGAAATCCAAAATAAATAGCGGCGGCTCATTATAGGATTTGATTTAACGCCAAAATTGTTGAAAAATTAGGTAATTATTACTCACAGTTATTTAATTTACAAGGTGTTCGACCATTTTTTGTTTTTGTTTTTGGTGTTTTTAAATAGACGTGTTATTGAAAATTAGAGAGAAAAAATGTGTGTTAATAAAATGTAGTTTGAAAAATTATTTTATTTATAAATTATAATTATTGCGTAAAAGAATTATAGAATGTAAAAATTGATTTTCAATCCCTTAATTTTAGTGTTGGCATTGGAATGAGCAAACATTGTAGAAATTATAAATTGATTTATTTATGATTTGAGATAAAAATAGTGGTTGAAATTTGAAAATTGTTGAGAGAATGTATGTGTTTAAAAAGTAATTTGAGAAATTATGTAATTTATAAACCAATTTATTTGGTTTTCCAAACGGATGCTTAGCCCCTATTTTCTTTGCTGTTTTGAGGTCGTTTTCTATTTTTATTTTCGAAAACGCTAAAAACGCGTTCTCTTTACCATTTTCGAAAACGCATTTTGGACGGAAAACGCCCAAAACATCGTTTTGGGCGTTTTGTGTGTATTTCGACAAAAAATGTCCAAAACGCGGAAAACGCGTTTTGGGAATTATATATTTTTTTTTAATTATAGAATTATCTTAACTTAGAAGTAAGTTTAATATAAAGTTTTTATTTTTTATTTTTTTATTATTTTTTTTAGAATTATCCAAGTTTGGAACTAATCCTAAATAAAGATTTTTTTTTTTTTTTTTTTTTTGAGAATTATCCTAACTTGGAACTTAGTTTAAATAAAGTTTTATTCAATTCAATATCAACATTACAAAAAAAAAAATTAAATGAGAATTCTTGTTGTTATATTTCAAAAAATGTAATGATAAATGGACTCTGGTGGTTTTGAAAGAACTTGAATTTTCTGGATTTTAATAGAAGTAGAGTTTTCTCAAGTCCCGAACCTGACCAACCTGTGTTAATATAGACTCTTAATGCTCACATTAGTGTGTTGCATGCAACCATATTTTTAGTGTATTGTGAAAGGAAATTTGAGTTGGAGTTAGTAGTATTCTGCAAGCAAATTAATTAAAAATAGTTTAAATAGTGTTCTGCAAAATTTCAAACAGAACGTGTTTTCCAGCTTTTCATTTTCAAAAACAGTTTTCAGAAATGACAAACCAAACGCGTTTTCAGCAAATTTGAAAACAAAAATGAAAACACAAAATACAAAACATTTTCGAAAATGAAAATACAAAATAAAATACAAACAGAACGCCACATTATGTTCTAAAAGTGAATGTGTATTTGCAAAGTGAAAGGAGAACATGTGAGATTTAAAAAATAATTTGAAAAATGTTGTTATTTATAAATTGTAATGATTCCGTTAAAGAATAGAGACATAATTGGACTAGAATTGTCGATTCAGGTTCAGTTTCAAAACTTACATTGAATCGAATAAATTTAGCCTTTGTTCGAATGCCATATTTATTGGTTTATAAACCAATTTTCACTAAAACTCAAGTGCGTTCACATTTGAGGTTCTGCCAACATTCTGTACTGTACCCTACAAAATGGTCAATTCATAGGGTGCAGACATGTACTAACCTCATAAATCCAGGTAACCGAGCAAAAAAGTCATGCAAAATTGAATTGAAAAGTCAATTTTGCCTTTCACGTTTATAAACCAAATTCTACTTACCGAACATATGCTTATTTACAAAACACTCGAAGTTCAATATATCTCTTGTTAGGTGGAGATTAAAATCAGATTTTTAATTTATTTTTAAAAAATTAATGAGATATAAAATTAAATAGTTATAGAATCCATCAAATATGTGGTTGAAATTAATTATTATATTTGACTTTAATAAAATTTAGATTATAATTTATGTCAAACATGTGAATAGTTTCAGATCGAACCACTTACTGGTTACCTCTCAACGTGACCATCAACTAACTTGATTACATTAATACTCTACTAGTATTATACCTGTGCGATGCACGATTATTTATTACTTGCATATATTAAATTTATATACTAACATATGAAATGAATATTTAATTGAAAATCAGAAACGAAGGAAGATAATTAATTACAAAAAAGGTACATTACACGTACTTTAATTTTTTTCTTATAGTTCGTATATTTATCGTTTCAGGAATTTCTTTAAATATTATAATTTGAATTGATTTAACTTAAAATGGAAAAGAAAAATTATATTTAAATAGAATTTGTAATAAATAAAATATAGATATATCTGTGATATACGCTCATAATAAATTTATTAAAATGAAAAGAAATAGAAAAAGATCAAAATCAGATAGTTAATTTCCGTATAAATCAGTCTACAACGTGAAATCACCATAGTGACATTATTTTAAAAAAATAAAAAACTATAGATACGAACTATCAAAATATTCAAAACTGATTCAATAATTTCCAATATAACGTGACTTTTCATTTTCAACCGAACAGTCAAAATGTTATATTATCGAAAAAAAACTATTTTTACACGTTTTAAATAAATGTATTTAACCACACCCTATTTTGAAATATTATGAGTTTGCTAACATGCATTTATTTTTTAAAAAAATTAGTTAAATTAATTGTTAAAGTCAGTAATATGTATTTTGCATATTTTTATTATTTAAACGTATAGTATTAAACATAAATAAATGAACAAAATAAATAAATAAAACTAATTAAATAAATAGATAAATAAACAAAATGAGTAAATAAATTAATAAATGAACAAAATGAGTAATATGTGTGTTAATTCGAATTGAAAATAATTATTTATGACCAGATTAAATTTAGTTAAGAAATTATAAATATCATTACTCAAATAAAACAATTTTGAAATAATGTGACATGTGAAAAAATGAAAATGTACAAAATAAGACGTTTACATTTAATCTTTGATGTGATTTCAGAAAATATGATTTTTAATATTAAAGATAGCAAATGATTTGACCATTAATAATTGAAACACAATTTTTATATTGATGGCTACACATTAAATTTATAATATTAAGAACAAT
This sequence comes from Ligustrum vulgare, assembly GCA_963555705.1. Taxonomy (NCBI): domain Eukaryota; kingdom Viridiplantae; phylum Streptophyta; class Magnoliopsida; order Lamiales; family Oleaceae; genus Ligustrum; species Ligustrum vulgare. The sequence goes on along the minus strand of OY743187.1, from coordinate 43,512,288 downwards.
AAATAATAATAATAATAATAATAATAATAATAAAAATTAATTTTAATACCGATAAAAAAAAAATTTAATTGAACTCATTCAATATTAGTATTTATCCAAATTTTGCATTTACATTTGATATACATCCATTTTGCATTCATACTAATCCACTTTAAATTCACACTGTTTAATTTTATGAGAACTTACTATTTATAGAAACGGAAAATGGGCAGGAAATTATTTTTAGAAACTACCAAACCTTTATATATATAATATTTATTACTAACTTTCATTTAATAGTATCTACTTTCATTTAATAACAACATTTAATACAACTTGTTTTTATTTTTTTCTTTTTCTTTTTTTTTTGGGCAAAAATTTCCTGATTTAGAAAAAATTTTGGACGGAAAAATGTGTGCGTAAAATGATGACGGTTATCCTATTATTATATATGTATAGATAGATTTGGTAAACTTATTTATAAACAACACGTTTTTTTTTTTTTTAATTTACTTTTCAACCACACATTTGTTCAAACTATTTTTCAACCACATATTTTAACTTGAAAACATCACATCCTTCGGTTATAAACAATTCTTTAATTTTATATGTTTTTCTTTATATATTCTATCATTTGAAAAATCTGAAAGCTTAGAGATTGAGAAGGCTCAATACCCATGCGTGCAACCTAACTTAGACCCTTGCCATTGTCATACTTTGATTAGATCTGGCTAGTATTAAGCTCCAATTTTTAATATAACTGAGCCACTTTTCACTAAATTCAGAACACATTGATGATCTATGGAAATGCATACTATAATGAACTTATAGAAGAGGGGTCTTTATATTTTGTTGTCGTGTGCCAAAAAAAAAAGGGTCAAATTATTGTAAGACAGTGAAAAAGGATTTCAAGTGGTCAATTGATAACTTTGGTGCATAGTTAGTTATGTCACTGAATCCATTGGATTCTTTCCCCTTGTGCAGCTTCTCATAAACCATTTGAAGATACCATAAAAGTTTATAAGTTATATACTACTTATCATTAAGCTGTAAGTCAATCGATGCACAAGCAAGACAGCATCGAACCATAAATATGACACAATACATGTCCAAACTTTAATGCATTACTTGGTAGTAATATCTCAGCTAATAAAAATAAAATAAAATAAAACATCAAGTCCAAAGAAAAAGAGTAAAAGAGAGACGTTTCAAGTTTCCATAACTGGGTGATGCTTAGAAAAGAGAAGTTCCTTTTCCCTTCTTATCTCCACCAATCTCAAAATGCTTGCACCTCTGCAATGTCAACGAAAATACGCAATCGTAGTATCAGAGTGGAAACATTTTCAGAATGAAAACACAAGATGATGTGAAACCAAAATGCTGACCTTGATTGGATGCTGAGAAACATGCTTGCAGCCCTGGCATTGCAGCCTCAGCACAATCTTCTTAGTCGTTTTTGCCTAGTGTCAAAGATTGATGATATAAAAATAGTAAAATTAGAACACATAAAGATTGAGAATCAATTTTCTAGTCATCATAGCCTTTTCTTTTCCCATATAATTCTTTAAATTGTCCAATCATTCAGATTCTATATTGCCTATGGTAATTTTTTTTTTTTTTTTCTTTCTAATGTGTTTTTACCTTCTTGTGGAAGACAGGCTTGGTCTGTCCACCATAGCCTGATTGCTTGCGATCATACCGACGCTTCCCCTGAGCAGCTAAGCTATCTTTTCCCTTCTTGTACTGGGTAACCTTGTGTAAGGTGTGCTTTCTGCACTCCTTGGATTTGCAGTAAGTCTTCTTTGTCTTTGGAACATTCACCTATAAAAATCAGTTCACAAATAGATCAACTTAAGCCTCTGTTTGTTAATTTTTTTTTGTTTAAAAACATGTTTTTTTATGTTTTCTAGGTAAAATGTGTGGTTGAAAAATGGAGAGAGAAAATGTGTATGGTTAAAAAGTGATTTGGAGAATTGTGTAGGAAAAAACATGTTTTCCTAACACATTCTAAAAATCCAGATCTGTATTGTGCTTTGAAATGTCACGACAAACTCCTTAGAACATACAGGAAAGTGAACCATATACAGCAAGTTGTGGGTTCAGCAAATAGCTAAAATACACTAGGTATAACGTAATTTATAATTAAAAACTAAAGGAAAAGGAAAATGTTATCCCAAAATACAAAGTAGCCAATCAATAAGTTAATAATGCTAAGGACTAGGTCTATTTTTTATTTCCATTCTTTTTAACTATTTTTTCTAATCAGTACTCAATTTTAACCACACAGTTTAACAAAAAAATATTCTACACATAAGCTCAAAACTTTTCTATCATTTTCAATCACACAATATTCCATCAATCACTATTAAAAATTCTTTTTTTTCCCTTCAAATAATGAGAATCAAACAAAGACTAGGTATCATTTACATCAGAGGATAAAAATAATTGCACAATCTCACAAACATAATTTTCCACGTGGCCATTCAAAATATGCAAAGAATAGGGAGTTTACTCAACTGGAGCGAAATTAGCTTCAATTAAATAATATGGACCACCAGTGACAGAGGAAAAGATGGTAGACGGGCAGCATATACTTTTAAGTAATGAACAAATTAAGTAAGATAGTTATAGTCTAATGAGCGACTAGACAGCACAAAGGTACAAGGCAAACTAGCTGGACAAATGATTATCCTGTAAGCACAAAGATGATTCGGCAAACCCACAAAAGCAAAAATCGAAGTTCCGCAGAACAAACTAACATTGTTAAGTGTTAACAGTCGATTACCAGCTAAAAACATATAAAACTGAAAATGATATAAATTCTCTGCCAAAGATTAAAGCAAGACTTGTACATTTCTTGAAAATGATACAAAGTGAAAAAACACCTCATACTCAAATTTACATTGTACATATGTTTCTCGCAACCTTCTACTCCAATTTTGTAGCAGTAACTATAACCACGAAAGAACATAGTACAAAAGTAATTGAAAAAAACTGTAAACTGTTCCAAAATATGAGATTTGAGTAATTAAAAAGCTATTTCGTCACTTAATTTCTTCATTTCACTAACTCACAATATAATACAATCATCCACATTCAAATCTCCACTTTTAAGCGTAAACTCAAACATCACTCAAGAAACAAAATACACTAAAAACTAGAAACAAAAAACAGATTTAGAGTGAACGGAAGGGTACTAATCAACTAAACAGCTATTGAAGAAAGCCAAGGGTGTAAAATTACCATTGCTGCCGATCAGAGACGAAGAGTGCGGATGCTGAATTCCACAAAGTGCAGATTTGGATTAGGGTTTTATCACGTTTGTATTAAGATGGCCGGGCCATGTCATTTTAGATCCCGGGTCAGTCTAGAGGATCTACAACTCATTTACTGGGCTAGGCCTAAAACTATAGGCCCAGCCCATTTTTGGAAGAACGAAAAACTATGAGAATATTGAAAAAATTATTTGGAAATATTTACTTATAAATTTTGTATATAAATGACCCCGTCACATATTGTAACTACTTTAAGCAGCCTCCGTCTATAAATCAATTTTAAAGGTTTGTTCTAAGTGGTTGCTACAATTGGCAACATAAATAAAATTCGTCTTGTAAATCCTTATAGTTGACAAGACAACATAGACAAGGCTACTTCGAGTAGAAGACTAGTTTTGTAAAATCACAAATTTAAGTAAAATAGAAAAAAAGTTGAATGTCAACCTTAGACATCTCCATCACAGGACTGACAAAGTGTTTATCAAATTCGAACATGCGACCTCTGCGCTGTCAGCGCTTATAGATTCCCAATCTTTAACGATTGGGATGTGCCTTGAGAACCACATTTAAGTAAAATATGTAGATATGAAAGGCAACTTTAAATATATGTCAAATATATCGATTAAAACATAAGAGCAAAAATGCTAAAAGTTATGATTTTGGAATTAAATGTTCAGAAGACAGGGGACAAAAATTAACTCAATAAGTATACATATGGTTAGTATTCCAATCATTTCTATTGTTCTATTGATATTTAGATAGGGCAATTTATTTCCCATTAAGTGCTGAAATTAGTTTAGTGGTAGCAGTAGTATTTGCATTTTCTCCTATCTTTTTAGGAGTATTGGTTATCTTCCCAACATTGTAAGACTATTATAATTAGTCTGCAATCTATACCATTCGGATGGTATATTATGAAGTTATGAAAATATCCAGTATTCATCTAATTCTTCTCTTTACAGAATTTGTTAGATTCATTTTTCTTTATCTACTAATTTTTTTCGTATCAATTGGTGTAAAAGCCGGTTCGAGACCATGGACACCCATGCCAAAACAAATGTTGAATTTCATTATGAAGTTACGAAATCTTGGGATGACATGAATCTTGTCTTGAACAGATTCATGTTACCCTATAAACAATACTAACTGAGCTCCAAGCTCTATGAACCTTACAAAACCCACCAAATTTCCAAATTGAGATCAATCCAGTCGCACCTGCCGAACAGTGCGATAAGTTTGATGATTATGGTGCTTATGATGGTTCTCCAATCTTTGACGAGGAACCTATGAATACTTATGATGGTCTTCCCATCTTTGAAAAGAAACTTTCTTTGGTCGATACCTACAGTAACCTTGGAAATCTTATGAAAGCTCAATGATTAATGCATACAGTTGCTATATTGAGGCTCTCCGCATTCAACCAACTTTTTCCATTGTGTGGTCCAATCTTGCTGGTCTTTTTATAGATACAGGAGATCTTAACAAGGTTTTGCAGTATTACAAGTAAGGTTTAAGTTGAAAACTAACTTCTTCAATGTCTTTCTAAATTTGGGAAATGTATGTATGACTTTGGGAATGCCTCGAAAGGTCATTGTTTGTTATCAACGTGCTCTGTAATTACGACCTGACTATGAAATTATAAATTGGAAATGAATGAGATGATAAATTATTTCAAAAAAGTCCCACCATTGAGGACAATGTTGTTCTTATCTTACGGGGGGCAAGAATGATACATGTATGACTTTATTATTTTTATTAGCTTTTTTCTTTTCTATTGTTCTAGTAATATTTAGTTAGTGGGTAGTTTAGTTCCCATTAAGTGCTAAAATTAGTCTAGTGGTTCTAGTAGTATTTGCATTTTCTCCTATTTTTCCCAGCATTGTAAGACTATTATAAATAGTTTGTAATCTATATCATTCAGAGGATATATTATGAAGTTAAGAAAATATTCAGTCTTCCTCTAATTCTTCTCTTTACAGAATCTATCAAATTCACTTTCGTTTCTCTACTAGATTTTTTCATATCAAAAGACCAGCAACTTGTTTCCTTTAATTTTGGGTCAATACCCAACAAAAAACTCCTCAACAATTTCACTCGCTTACAGGACTATAGCCCATTTCCACAATAAAAGGAAATCTATTGTTATAATAGAAGCAGAAATAATGTGAACTATTCAAGAATTGAAATCGATTTACTTTGTAATTAGCAAAAAACTCTTCTAGAGTCTGATTTTAAAAGCAAATAGGGATGTTATGTGATCGGACCATTTTCTCGTCATGGGCCTATGATTTAGAGTACACCATATCGGTCCATCTCGATAACATGGTCGACCCTATTGCTCGACCAATCTGTTTCCCGGCCTCATTAATTTATCAAGTATAATTTTCCTCAGGTCGGAATTTAAGCCCGAGCTAATATCCATCTGAGGTCGGGCATGCCCCGCCTCATCAAATTCTTCATTTTTGGCATGTTACGTGGTCGGCCTAACCCGATCACTTCACGCTAGTTAGCCCGACACCAACGGGACTCCAGGTATTCTTTGTTAATGGGCCTTGCCAATGGGCCTTCCTTCTTGGGCCCCTCAAGGGAACAAAGGGGTCATAACCCGCGAGGGAACCTCCTGAAAAGGGGGAAAATCACTCCTTGTAATAATGAAATTCTTCATAAAATGTAAGTTCATGTCAAAAGGACCCCTTCTTTAACCAAAAGAGGTTATAGGCTTTTCAACCTTATAAATACAATTCTTTTGATAACAAATCATTCATTCATTAATTTCCACGTTTTTCAGTTAAATATTCTCTCTCTACTTTTCTCCAGAAAACTGATTCTCACACCGGAGGGACGACGGGGAGAATCCCCCTCGCCTTTTTTGCAGGTCATCCAAGGCGAATTCGTTGGTTTTTTCCAACAATCAAGTATTATTAGATCTTGCAACGTCAATGTGAGGATTTTTTACAGCATCATTATGGTTCCCCTCTTTTTTTAACAACCCAAAATCTAGACCCGCATTGGAAGAATCAATGAAAGGACATCAATTCAAATCTAGAATTTTTGAATTGGGAGAGATATTAAGAGGATTCTCTCCACTTTTCTTTTGATACGGAACAAAAGATGGATAATCGTTCAGTGTCAATAGAGTAGCTGAACAAATCATGTTATCATATATCTTAAGGCGATTTTGTGCAAAACCAATAAAAGTAACTAATGAGAATCATTATGGCCAATTGATAATTACACAAATTGATCAGTCAACCAGTCAATCATATTGGAATAAGATGAATAATATATATTTTTCCAGCAGAAACATGTTACAGTCGTAGAGCGAAACTCATGGACCAATGCACTTGAGCTCACTAATTTTATGGTCAAACTTCATTGTTTGGGACATCAAATCGAGGATTTAATTATTATGAGGGATTTGTAGTTTTTATAATTTTAAGAAAGTTCTATTTTTTATGTATTTTTTTATTATTGTTTCCAATTAAAGAGATTTTATTTATTTTCTAATTAGATTGTATTTTATTTAGCCTCTGTTTGGCAAAGTGATAAAAAAACATGTTTTTAAACAACACAATTCTCCAAATTACTTTTTAACTACAAACATTTTCTCTCTCCATTTTTCAACATATATTCTACCTCGAAAACATAAAAAATATTTTTAAACAATAACCTTTTAACAAACAAAGGCTTAGTTTCTTAAGTATATTTATTCGGTAGCCTATATAAATGTATCTTCATTGTAACTTTAATTAGACTTTAATTGTTGAGTGATTTATTAATCTAAATTTTGAGGATTCCATTTTTTTTGGTTACTAGTTTTGGTGTGTGCGTTGCACGCATATTACCAATATTTTTCTATCAGAGAAGTTTCGAATAATGATTTCTTGTTTGATACTCTTCCTGTCTCATAAAGATAGACTTATTTCTATATTTACACAGATTACGAAAACATAATTATTATATGTTGAAATTATAAATTTGCATACATTTTACCTAATATACCCATACATTAAATAATAAGTAGATCATATGTGTTAATAACAATGTTTATTAAATATGAGTATATTACAAAATTAAGACATTAATATAATCTCAATAAGGAAATTAACATATAATTTGGGACAAACCAAAAAAGAAAACGAAAGAAAAAATTAATGAAAGATTAAATACATTGCTAATGGATCATTTTAAATGACTAAAATTTTTGCTACAATTTAGTAATTCGAAAATAATGTAACAAAGTATTGTGTGAAAGCTTCACATCAATATTAAGATATTGCTATTATGACTTTATTTGAACTCTCATAATTAACTTAACGAAAAAAGGTAAGTAACATAAAACGATAAAAATAGGAACATGAGAAGGTCTCCATAAAGATGTCCAAAGATGTGAACAAATAGTGCATTAAATCTAATTGTTGCCTGCATAGTATTTAATTGGATGAATAGTGCCTACATTTAATTAGATGAATATTGCCTACATTTAATTAGATGAATAGTGCCTAAATTGATGAGAAATCCGGGAAATTTGCCTGCATAGTATTTAACTAGATGAATAATGCCTAAATTGATAGGAAATCCGGGTAATTTGCCTGCATAGTATTTAATTGAATAAATAGTGCATCCAATTGTTGCTCACATAGTGTTTAATTGAATGAATACTGTCTAAATTATATGAATAGTGTTTAATTGCAATCGTGCCTAAATTGGATGAATATTATTTAATTGCTATTGGAATAATGCCTAAATTGGATGAATAATGGTGCATTCAATTGTTGCTCATATATAGTGTTTAATTGGATGAATAGTGCCTTAATTGGATGAATAGTATTTAATTGCAATTAGAATAGTGTCTAAATTGGATTGATAGTGTATAACTGCAATTGGATTGTGATAAGTGTGCATTTTACACACTTATTGTGCTTTTAAATAGACAATTTAATTGACAAATTGAGCAAATATTTACTTATATATTGTGTTTATCTTGTACAATTAGGTACAACCTCAATTGGAAAGCAAATGGACAAGATTGGAGTACAATCAGTCTAAAAGAGGAGTAAATTTGATGTCTAAGGACCTAATCGAAATAAATCAAAAGTTCGGGGACTCAATTGCAATATCTCAGAAACTTGGAGGACTAAAGATGCAAATATTTCAGGGGCATATTTGTAATAAAATTCAAAATTTGAGGACTAAATTGAAGAAGACCAGAAGTTGGAGGACCCAATTACAAATCATTGAAGGACGGGGCTTCCGGTGAACCACGCGATCCCGTTGTTATACCAGGTCGTGTTCGCGAAGTCAGCTTATAATCCAACTAGAGAGTTTGCAAGTCCACCACGCGATCGCGTGGTCAAAAAACTGGGCAATAATATGGGCCGACCCGGTGCGACCCGATTCGGCCTAAACGCGGAAGGACGCGGATCTAAGCCAAAAAATGGTATTTTTGGGCATTTTGAGTAGGTTTTGAAGGGGACTTTTTTCACAATTTTTCTTGACAAACCCTAGCCCCATTTTTCTCTCTTTTCTTCTTCTTCTTTCTTTTTCTTTTCTTTTTCTTTGTTTTTATTTTGTTTGTAAATTAGTTGTAGTTTATTTTTGATTTCAAGTTAGTAGTCTCCATTGGATCAAAGAAGCAAAAAGTGAGGTGAAGATTCAAAACATTGTTGAAGGAATTTTTGGGCAAAAATCAAGGGAAGTGATTTATTTCATTATCTTGTATTTTTAATTTTTGATTTCTATATTTTGTGATGTATTTTTGTAAATCTCAACTTTTGTGCAATATTTATAAAATTGGCTAGTTATTTTATGTTGGGATAATTGATGTAGCTTTATTTAGTTTAAGTAATTTTAATGTTTGTTTATTAATGTTGAGCTTATTTCATGTGTGTTTGTTATTGAGATTATTCTATGTGTTTGATTGATCACCAAATATGTGTTTTGTGAAGTGTATGATAATTGAGAGATATTATGCATTTTAGACCAAATAACAAATGCTCTAGGTTCTTGTTAAGGATAGAGATATACCTTAAACCCTAGATGATCCATTGAGCTATTTTCACAAAGAGTTAATGCAATTGATTGGGCTTTAATCGACACAGAGATATAATAGGTTTTAACCAATTGATTAGGGTTAATTTCACTCGAGAGAGGTAATTAGCTAAGCTTGAAAAATCGGGTCTAACATTGTAAATGAGTAATTTACTAATTTGCATGTGTTGAAAAATTACTTAAACAAGAGTTAAGTGAAATCATGAATCCCAACTATTTTATTGTCCATTTTCCTTATTTTAATTCGGTTTAGGATTATTTTCTTTAATTTAGAATTTACAAAAATCCAACTTTTAAATGTGTGTTTCCTTTTTTTGTTAGAATTAAATTAATTAAAGTTGTATAATTTAAAGTAAACATTCCTCGTGGGATCGACAATCCGTGTGACGACCCGAATTCTCAACCATTCGAGTGCCACAAAAAGTGACTCATATCATATTATCGAGATTTAAATAGTAATGTAAAATTATTCAAAAGAATAATTAGAATCCCATAATTTTTATTTGTGAATAAAAATAGAACATAATTTTCTTACATAAAGTTCAACATAATTATCTCATCAATCTTAACCACTTTTGCCACTTCCATGTTGACCGCCTCGAACCTTCAATTATCTGAAAATGGTAAATATCGTGGAGTGAGATTTATAAAATCCCAGTAAGTATACCAAGCATAAATTTTCTTTTGAATGCATATGGATCATTTTCATCATAACATAGGATATGATTGAAATATTCATAAACATAGGGAGACACAAGAATTTTACCGAACTTAAATGGCAAGAATTCTTATGTGTAGCGCTACTAAACTCCGGTCCCCTTAGCATAATCATAAACATATCATATGGAACCCATAACAATCTTGTGAGATTGATTTCATAGCAATGATCCAAACATTTTCATAAAAACATAAGATATACTTACTTGTCATAAAAACATACTTACTTTTCATAAAAACATAAGGTATACTTACTTGTCATAAAAACATACTTACTTTTCATAAAAACATAAGGTGTATTTACCTTTCATAAAAACATACTTACTTTTCATAAAAACATAAGATATACTTACTTGTCATAAAAACATACTTACTTTTCATAAAAACATAAGGTGTATTTACCTTTCATAAAAACATACTTACTTTTCATAAAAACATAAGATATACTTACTTGTCATAAAAACATACTTACTTTTCATAAAAATATAAGGTGTATTTACCTTTCATAAAAACATACTTACTTTTCATAAAAACATAAGATATACTTACTTGTCATAAAAACATACTTACTTTTCATAAAAACATAAGGTGTATTTACCTTTCATAAAAATATACTTACTTTTCATAAAAACATAAGATATACTTACCTTTTAAAAGATTAAAATGAAGTGTAGTAGTAAATGGACCAAAACTTTCTTGACCACCTTGAATTTCTCTTACTTGTGGATTTTGTCAAGAGATTGGAAATAAGTGTATATGTGTAGAGTTGTGTGTAAAAGAGATGGGTTTAAATAGATGTATAAAGTTGGCATATTGTAAACATAATCATTCAATTCTATTAATTTTAACACATCATTTTCTTAAAGTAAAGCACCATTCATATACTTTTCCATATTTATACAAATAATATGCTCTTCATGATTATATATAATGGAGTATATAAATCATTCATATACTTTTCCATATTTATACAAATATTATGCTCTTCATGATTACATATAATGGAGTCTTATCAATCATTCATATACTTTTCCATATTTATACAAATATTATGCTCTTCATGATTATATATAATGGAGTATATAATTCATTCATATACTTTTCCATATTTATACAAATATTATGCTCTTCATGATTACATATAATGGAGTCTTATCAATCATTCATATACTTTTCCATATTTATACAAATATTATGCTCTTCATGATTATATATAATGGAGTATATAATTCATTCATATACTTTTCCATATTTATACAAATATTATGCTCTTCATGATTACATATAATGGAATCTATCAACCATTTATATACTTTTCCATATTTATTAAATTAAGATTCTCATAATTATTATATATAATGGAACCTCTCATGCTTGCATATATTTTCTTAATTTAAATAATAAAAGTAATTTTTGTACAAATAAATATTGGGATAACATTGAATTAAGTACTTAGACTTAATATACTTTAAATCAAGAGAATGGAGATATTTTTAGAAATTCGGAATTTAATTTAAAATCGAACGATCTCGATTATTTCTTGACTTGGCTATACGAATACGTCGTGGCGTTAACTTAATAAAAATGGGTGAAATAGTAGCGACACGATTTTCTATTAAAATAATTATTAATCGCGTAAAAATTCTTGGTCGCTACAATCCGGACTCAAAAAGTCCACTTTATTACTTGTACGCGACCCGTGCGCTTGCGGTACACTATTTTGAGCGAACAGATTGGATGAATAGTGCCAATTTCACATTCATATAGTGTTTAATTGGATGAATAGTGCCTAAATTGGATGAATAGTATTTAATTGCGATTGGATTAGATGAATAGTGTCAATTTCATATTAATTGAATGAATAGTGCTTAAATTGGATGAATAATGTTTAATTGTAATTGGAACAATGTTTAAATTGGATGAATAATATTTAATTGCAATTGGAATAATGTTTAAATTGGATGAATAATATTTAATTGCAATTGGATTGGATGAATAGTGTCGATTTAATTGAATTAGATTGGATTGATTGCATGAATAGTGCCAACTTCACATTCATATAGTGTTTAATTAGATAAATAGAGTTTAATTGCAATTGGAATAGTGCCTAAATTGGATGAATATTTTTTAATTGCAATTGGATTAGATGAATAGTGTCAATTTCATATTCAATCTTTTACATATAGTAAGATTAATTGAACTCCATTGGGACTTATCAAGGATTTACATAACAACATTTGCAGCGTTCTCCATATTGGTTCTTGTTTTTCTATCTCAATGGGTTTAAGATTTAATATACATTAAGTTCTTAAAACGTGAGGCTGGGATCACCGTGTTACCATCTGCGAACCTGAATTTGGAACTTTCCAAACGTTCTTCAATTAATTATGCTAGTTTCCACGTGATTCCCGCAAGGATTTACATGAGGTGGTATCAGAGATTATGCTAAAAAAATAAAGGTTATATCCTTTCTTTTGTTTTTTAGTCTTTTGTTTATCCTTTCGTCGTGTTCTTCACATTCTTCGTCTTTTGAGTTTTTGATTCATAAAAATAACAAAAAGTTCAAAAGTTGTTTTTGTGGTTATTTAGCATCCAAATCAATTTTCGTTTGTTTTGCTGTTTTCGTAATTGAATTTTTGAGCAACAATTATTATTTCAAAAATTACTAGCAATAAATAGTTTTCAATTTTTTTAGTCAAAAAAATTTTCAAGAACTACCTTAGTTCTTGTTAAAAAAAAAAAAATTGTCAAATCCTTTTCTTTCCATTCCTTGGCCCTGTTCGGAAACTGTTATAAATAATAATGATTGGTGTTATTTATGTTTTTTAGGTAAGATGTGTGGTTAAAAATTGAAGAGAGAAAAGATGTATGGTTAAAAATTGGTATTGAAAATTGTGTTTATTATAAACAAAATTTCCCGAACACATTGTGAGTCTTCTAAATTACAAATTTCTCAGTCACATCCTAGTTTGTATTCCTTGAGAATAAGATTTGGTTGAGTTCGAATTCTTTATTTGAAGCACTTGGCGAAAGTAATTGAGTGGAAAAAAAAGTATGAATGGTGAGACTAATAGAGGAAAAACCAATTTTGATAATATATCTCGAGAGACATAATTGCTTTCAATCTTTGGTTCTTCAGTGAACTAATCCGAACTTATCAATAATTACTTTTTTTTGGCGTTCAAACAATTTGAGGTGAGATTTTCAAATCTTATAATCAAGTGCTCAACATATTGTCGGCGATTGTTGGTTGTTTGGTTCAATATTTTTGAATCAAACTCCAAACTTTGATTCATTGACTTTCTTGGATTGTGATTCAATCTCGTGTGAGTTTCGTAACTACAATCATTACTTAGGTTCACATCTGTTGGTACCAACTGATGTAAATCCGTGCAGGAATCAAGTGGAAACTCGCAGAATTAATTGAGGAACGCCTGAAAAGTTCCAAATTCAAGTTGACAGATGGTAACACGATGTCTCAAGCCTCACGACTCAACAACCTAAGGTATATTGAAGCTTAGACCTGTTGAGATGCAGAAACAAGAACCAACAATTACAAAGATTGTTCACGCCTTTGATAAGTTCTAGCGTTGAACGCTGTAAAGATGTAAATCTTTGATAAGTTTTAAGGAAGTTCAATTATGATTCTATTATATCCTCATCTTTTAGAATAATAAATCATTCAACAATCAAAGTCTAATTAAATTTAAAATGAAGGCCTTTATATAGACAATAAGTATAAAAATTCCAGTCTACTTAGAAAACTAAATAAAATCTAATATAATCAGGAAATAAATAAAACATCTAGCAATTGATTCATAATTTAATTGGAAACAATAAGACAAAAATACATAAAAAATGGAACTTTCTTAAAATTATGAAAGTTATAAATTCTCGTCAGAATAATTAGCCTCTGTTTGGCAAACATATTTTTTACAATACAATTCTTCAAATCATTTTTTAACCATATATATTTTCTCTTTCCACTTTTTAACAATACATTTTACCTAAGAAATATAAGAAATATGTTTTTAAACAAAAAACTTTTAAAAAATAGAGCCTAAATACCCGATTTGACGTCTCAACTCCCAAAAAATGGAATTTTGTCATAAAATTAGTGAGGTCAAGGGCATTGGCCCATGAGTTTCGCTTTAGTGACTCATTTTTGCTTGAAAAACATATATTTTTCGTCACATTCTAACATGATCGATTGATCGACTGATTCGTTCGTATAATTATTAGTAGGCCACTATGATTCTCATTAGTAACTGTTGAAGTTCCACAAAATAAACAATCCGTGCAATCAAATAGCAGAAGTGAACATACAGAATTCTATTAAATCATTCTGCCATAGCTACATGAAAAAATTCTTCTACTCCAATTAGCTCACAAGTTAGTAAGGGTGTGTTTGATTCGAGCATTTTCCATAGAAAATGTCACATCTGAGAAATTATTTTTTTACTTTTGTTGTTTGTTATGAAGTCAAAAATAGAATTTGAATTCCATGATACAATCAATTTAAGTTTGTTTTTGGAAAACGAATTCTTAAGGGTTGGTGATTTTTTATATTTTAACTTAGGCTCCATTCTATAAGTAATTAAAATTCAAATTATAATGAACACAATTTTCAAACTATTTTTTAATCATACACATTTTCTCTTTTCAATTTTTAATCACACATCTTACTTAGAAAATCCAAATAATACACATTATAAATCAAATTCTTTTTATTTCAGCCGCAAACGAAGCCTTACATGAAATTCATTTCTTTTCCTAGTTTGCCATTCAAACACACCTTAAGAGTAAACTATTTCTTCAATGTTATTACCCTCCAAAAAATAAATCAAAACTGAAACTTTTCTTAAAAATATGAACATAAACCCAAAGATCACCCCAATTTTGACTCATTTTTAAATTGTAAATAGATTAATATAGCAAATGAGAAATGCTAAAGAAATACAAAAATATAGAGCGGTTAAAAAATAAATTCTACGGCTTCAAGTGCTTCATTTCACTATTTCACGACAAAAAACATGAAATTGAAATAAGAATAAATACAAGGGAGATAAGTTCGGTAGCTGGGCTAACGGACTGACTAAAATTGTAAGTAAATTAAAGTTTAGTGACCTGATTGCAACAAATTAAAGTTGGGAGTCTTAAGTATCAAGCATGATAGAAAAGTACGTTCAAACTAACTGATTTTTTTCCCAACAATCCTTATTACAGAATTGAAGATAAAGAGAGATCACATATTCAGATCTATCCTTGAAACAATAAACACAATAAGATATGCGTATTGAACATGTAATTTTACATGGATAACTCTATTTTTATAATTTGGTTTACAATGTGGATCACAATTACACTCACATGGGGTGGGGGCCACAAACCCATGTGAGTGTGATTGTGATCGTGATCCACATTGTAGACGAAATTGTGACTATAACATTATTGATTTTACATATGCATAAGTTGCACTGAATATTCACATGAACTAACTCCTAATATAATTCTACATTCCAAGCCACATAACATGGGCATTGCCCTATAATATTTTCCCTTTCATCCGCTAGAGAGCTCGTTGATTTCGTCCAGTGGATAGGCGCAGAAAGTGCTCGTAAACATCTATATCATGACAATTAGGAGTTACAAGACATGCATTCTTCTTCTATTGAATCCATTAGACCGCGAACATCAACCATACTAATGACATTTAAAACAAAAAACGATCTTTATACCCGATAAATGTTGGGTAGGCTTTTTCACTTGCAGAATGAGCAGCATGTAAACCAAGAAAACCATTTGGAAGGAGCTGCTTTTTGGGTTTCTGCGGACTCTTGATTCTGCGATGGCTGTGCTTGAGATTCCTGCTGCTCTGGAGCTACCTTCACTGAACTAGCCGTCCTCTCTGAAGCACAATGGTCTATGTCTCCTGCCAATCTTAAGGTCTCGGAAATGATTCAGTTGCTAATTGCATTAATCATGAATACATGAAATAGTAGTAGTGATAAAGCATCACAATCAACCCAATTTATCAACTTGGACAACAAATAGTGTTTATACACTTTCAAGATCAAGAATTTCTGAATACTATTAAAAAAAATTTAATTCCAAAGTATTGGTTTTCCTACTTTGATAAATAAGACATGCAGAGAGAACAGGAGGATAACGTGGGAGGAAAAAATCACTACAAATATATACGTTCTCAGTGATCATTTCCGTCTGGTGCATGATTGAGTGCTTTGCCTGTTAATTACGCTGGGAAGAAGCAATTTTAAAAGTTTTTGATGCCACGATAGTGATACCTAGTGCAAAGGAAGCTGGTTTACATGAAAAACAGAGAGAGCTCAAATTCACTAATATAAACCTCAAATATATGAACAACATCTACTATATTAAGATGAATGATGGCATACATTTGAAAGAACTTACATTGGAAATGCAAAAGATTTGGCACTTGTTCCACTCTCTCGAGAATGACGAGATATACGTTCCGTTGGCATCCAGCTTTCGTTCTTTTGATCTTCACTTTCTCGAATCACTTCCTTTATACTTGCCTCTGCCATTCCAAACTCATGACTTTTGGTATCAGTACCTGGAGCCTGGACAGTTGAGTAATTGAACATATGACCTGATGTAGATACTTCTCCTGGTGGACCCAATTCACCCGATCGCAAAAAGATGGGTTCATTTCTAAAACTCGTATTTCCCGTGTGAATGCTGAATAACGATTCATTAGAGCATACGCTCCATTCCATTGGGGTTGATGACTTACTTCTAGCAAACACGGCAGATGGAATTCTATACGAAGATGTGCCAGGAGGACCTGTTGGACTCTCCATCACTTGTGGAGAAGGTGACTGTGTTGCTGATACATTGGCTGGAGATATTTGACCTGTAAATGCCGCAGGCGATGTAGCACACGATGCTCCGTTATCAGATGGTTCATATTTGGAAACAGAATTCGTAGAAATCGGCTCTTCGCTATTTTTATTGAGATCGAGAGAAGGATCATCTAATGTGGAATCTGGTGAGGAAGAGATGGAGGAAGATAAATTTGATGTATGATGATCAACTTTTTCAACGGAAAGGGAAGAATTTGTCATCAAATTTTTTGTAGTCCCTTCCTCAGATTCCATTGGAGAAGCTGGTTTATCTAATTCAGTATATGAAGCACCCGATCAATATAGATGCAAATTATATTTGAAGAGAGTTAAAAAACAGAACAAAATTTTTAAGAATTTGTACAATTGTACACATCCCTGCATATCAATATTTCGGCACATTGCTCTGCGCCTATCTCCGGATTTAAATCATTTAGCAAAATAGATTGTTAAAGATAACTTTGTCAACGTAAGCAAGTTGCAACACGGTGGATGTATTGTAGATCATGGAATTTAACAAAAAATAAGATGCTAATAATGTTGTAAATGCATTAATTATAAATCCTGTATTTTCTAATTCCAGTAGCTGGAAAAAGTATCGAAATGATTTCAAGATATGACGCAATAGACAGTTTATAGAAATTTGTTATGCTTTCTGTGTGCATGAAAAACAATTTTGAAGTATAAAACGAATTAAGTCTCAGCTGTCCAATGTTCTGAATATGATATTAGTTCTCTTCTATTATTCTTTACTGATGTCTTGCATGTTGTTTCTTTTTACTATCCAAGAGATCCAAGCATCAGTAAGTATTTCAACATGGTAACGGCCTGGGAGCCATCTCCGTCCAGTGAAACGTTGTGGGAAGACCTTCATCGGAAGCTCACGGTCGAGCAGTAGACTCGACCCAAGGAACTCCGACGGTGCAGGTAGAATCACATTAATTTGTGGCGCTCCTCTTTTAGGGTTGCAGGTGTAACATAACTTGTTAAACAGTTTACTAATAAAGTATTTGCAGATTGTAAGTAAACAGAAAATATACAGTAAGCTGTATATAGTAAGATACTGGAGAAATAATTCGCAGTAAGCAGTAAACAAAATGTTCTTGAGCAGTAAACAAAATGAACGCTGGAGCCGGGGCCTGTGTTCAACACAGTGTCCTTAAAGCAATATTCGCCCTCTCATCGGAGTAACTCGAGCGCTTGCTTCCCAGGATACAGCGGCTGGAACTGCAGCTGTGCAGGCGAACGAAAAATGTGCTTGAACAGAATCACCAAGACTGGAAGAAGGAATGCAGGAAGCTGGACAGACAAATGCAGAGAGATTTTCGTGGTTGTTGTGTTGTCTAGACTGAAGGAATTGTTGCTCTATATATAGGCAGGGAGGAGCCTTTGCATTTAGTACTGCAGTTGAATTCTGTATTTACTCCAGACGTTTTGGAGTTACAACTGCAGTTGAATTCTGCACTTACTCCTACATTTGAATTTTACACTTACTCCAGGCGTTTTTGGAGTTACAGTTTGAATGGAAATCAATTTGGAGTTATGTTTTAAATGAAAAATTCAAAACAAAATTCCAAAAAGTGGCTTGCACTTTGTGGCCAATTTTTGACTCGTTCGGTCCGACATTCGTGTACGCAGGTCGCGCCCGCACACAAGTTCAAGGCTCGAAGGCCAAGTCGGTCCAAGATTTGCACCCCCCCCTGCGGGCGCGTAGGCCATGGAGGAGTCTCTATGCAACAAATGGTTACACCTTACAAATTGTTAACCATATATAAATTGGTCCACAAACTCATTTCTATCCTATGTGGGATAACTATTTAAGCATTCCCAACATTTCCACATTTTTCCATTTTCCAATGTGGGATGGAACTATTATTTATAGCCTCCACTTATTCCCACTTTTCCATTTCTAACCAATGTGGGATTGTAATCCCTTTTAAGGCTCCTCTTCAAATCCCAATTTTCAATCAATGTGGGATCAATTTCACATTTACTCAAGTGAAAATCAATTGCCAAATATATTTTCCAACAATCCCCCACATGAATGTAAATTGATAGAGACACGGAATATTTGGTGATAAAGTTCCACAGTTGAAACCTGCATAGGATAGGTAGGGGTTTCCTTTGAACCTTCCCTTGTGAAAATACATTTACTTTACTAGCTGATCAGTAGACGCGATGTCTTTGAACTGTTCTGCCTTCTGTGTAAACGATGATGTACTTCACACAGGATTCTTCCTAACACATTTTAGTTCTCATGGGTATGTTCGTTTGTGGCCATGAACATATGCCTGGTTCAGTGAGAGTTGTTAAGAATTAGCCTCATAATTCCCTTCGAAGCGGCCCCACTTCTCTCTCACATAGGTGATTTCTTAATCAAGAGTAACCCGCATTACTCCGCTCGGATTTCCGACGCATAAGAATCATTAAAAGCTTATTGCTTATCCTCTCCTTACGGGCATCACTGTTATTACAGGAATGGACAGGAGATAACCCCCACAGTGATCCTATTAAGTATTTGTAATTAGGTTTTCTCATTGAACCTAGATCTTGGGATCTCCAGTCAGCTAGGTTGAGTTTCCATTACAATAACTTATTCTTTTAGAGGCTTAAGTCCCATTCCTCTCGATGACTTTGCAACTAACTCTCTATTTAACCCTTTGGTTAGCGGATCCGCAATGTTATCTTTTGACTTTACATAGTCAATCGAGATAACTCCAGTTGAGAGTAACTGTCTTATGGTATTATGTCTACGACGTATGTGTCTAGACTTACCATTGTACATGTTGCTTTGTGCCCTTCCAATCGCAGATTGACTATCACAATGTATGCAAATTGCTGGCACAGGTTTTGACCATCTTGGAATATCCTCTAAGAAATTGCGTAGCCATTCAGCCTCTTCACCACATTTATCTAGAGCTATAAACTCAGATTCCATGGTAGATCTCGCAATAACTGTTTGTTTAGAGGATTTCCATGATATAGCTGCACCTCCTAGTGTGAACACGAATCCACTAGTAGACTTTGAGTCTTTTATATCAGATATCCAATTAGCATCACTATATCCTTCAATGACTGCCGGATATCTGGTATAGTGCAATCCATAATTACGAGTATATCTCAAGTATCTTAGTACTCTTACTATTCCTTTCCAATGGTCAGACCCTGGATTACTAGTATATCTACTCAGCTTGCTAACTGCGTAAGCTATATCTGGTCTTGTACAACTCATTAGGTACATAAGACTTCCGATTATTCTAGAGTACTCTACTTGAAAAATACCATCGCCTCTATTTTTCGATAGATGTTGACTTGTATCTATTGGTGTTCTTGCTACGCCAGTATCATCATTATTGAATTTTTCCAAAATCTTGTCCACATAATGTGACTGACTTAGAACAAGTCCATCTGATGTTCTTGAAATTTTAACTCCAAGAATCACATCAGCTAAACCCATATCCTTCATGTCGAATCTTGAATTCAACATACTTTTAGTAGATTTAATCATCTTATCGTTGCTGCCAACGATGAGCATGTCGTCAACATAAAGGCATAAAATGACATAACCATTTTTTGTGTCTTTGATGTAAACGCATTTGTCACATTCATTGATTTTAAATCCACTTTCCATCATTACTTTGTCAAATTTTTCATGCCATTGTTTTGGTGCTTGTTTCAAGCCGTATAATGACTTTACCAATTTACACACCTTGTTTTCTTGTCCTGGTGCAGAAAACCCCTCAGGTTGTTCCATGTAAATTTCTTCTTCTAAATCTCCATTTAGAAAAGTAGTTTTGACATCCATTTGATGTACTTCGAGATTGTATAAAGATGCAATCGCTAATATTAATCGAATGGAAGTTATTCTCGTTACCGGAGAATAAGTGTCAAAGTAGTCAAGGCCTTCTCGTTGCCGATATCCTTTAATTACAAGTCTTGCCTTGTACTTATCAATAGTTCCATCTGCTTTCATTTTCCTTTTGAAAATCCATTTGTAGCCTAGTGGTTTGCTTCCCGGGGGAAGATCAACCAGTTCCCATGTATGGTTTTGCAGAATGGAATCTATTTCACTTTTAATTGCCTCTTTCCATTGAGGTCCTTCTGAAGAGTTTACAGCTTCTTTGAAGCTTTGAGGTTCAGTTTCTAGCATATAGGTCAGAAAATCAGGACCGTAAGATTTTTCTGTCCTTTCACGTTTGCTACGTCTTGGTTCAACCTCTTGATCCTGACTATTTTCAATCATGGTCTCATGCGTTCGTTTAGAAGAACTTGGTTCTTCTTTGGACTTGTATGGAAATACGTGTTCAAAGAACGATGCATTTCTCGATTCCATTATCGTGTTTTTGTGTATATCAGAAATTTTAGAATCAAACACAAGAAACCGATAAGCACTACTATTATGTGCATATCCAATAAATATGCAATCAATAGTTTTTGGTCCTATTTTCACCTTCTTTGGTGTAGGTACAGCCACTTTGGCAAGACACCCCCACACTCGTAAATATTTGTAGGAAGGCTTTCTTCCTTTCAATAACTCGTAGGGACTCTTATCTTCTTTCTTTCGGGGCACCTTATTTAAAAGGTAATTAGCTGATAACACAGCTTCTCCCCACATGTTTTGAGGTAACCCAGAACTCAACAACATTGCATTCATCATTTCTTTCAATGTTCTATTTTTTCGTTCAGCAACACCATTTTGTTGAGGTGAATAAGGTGCTGTTGTTTCATGTTTAATTCCATGTTGTGCACAGAATTCAGCAAATGGTGATTCATATTCACCACCTCTATCACTTCTCAACACTTTGATCTTCTTGTTGAGTTGATTTTCAATTTCATTTTTATAGAGAACAAATTTCTCTATCGCTTCATCTTTACTTTTAAGCAAATACACAAAACAATATTTTGTGCTATCGTCAATAAAAGTAATAAAATATTTGTTGCCTCCCCTTGTTTGTACAGATTTTAAATCACATACATCGGTGTGAATTAAATCAAGCGATTTAGTTTTTCTTTCAACGGATTGAAATGATGACCTTGTCAATTTTGCCTCAACACAAGTTTCACACTTATGTTTATTATCAATTTGGAATGTAGGTATGCAATTCAAGTTAATTAGTCTACGCAAAGTGTCGTAATTAACATGTCCTAGTCTACCATGCCACAAATTGGAAGACTCAAGCAAGTAAACGGAAGAGTTATTCATTTTATTAATTTTTGGCTTAATAGCCATTACATTAAGCTTAAAAAGCCCATCACTAACATAACCCTTTCCTACAAACATTCCAGACTTAGACAAAATAACCTTGTCTGATTCAAACACCATGCGGAAGCCATGTTTGTTCAACAGCGAGCCGGATACCAAATTCTTGCGAATCTCCGGCACATAGAGCACGTTGTTTAGAGTCAGCTCTTTCCCAGACGTCATCTTTAGAACCACCTTTCCATGGCCCTTGATTTCAGAAGTCGCTGAATTTTCCATGTACAGCTTCTCCCCATCCGCTGCTTCAAAACCACTAAACAACTCCTTGTCGGAGCAAACATGTCGGGTGGCACCGGTATCTATCCACCATTCTCTCGGATTTGAACCCACCAGGTTCACTTCAGAAATGACAGCTGCAAGGTTGATGTCAGATGGATCTTCAACCATGTTTGCTTCTTTCTTCTTCTTCGGCAAACGGCACTCCGTTGACTTGTGACCAATTTTGTCACAATTGAAGCATTTTCCTTGAAACTTCTTTTTAGAAATTCCGCCCTTGGGCCCCAACTTGAGCCCTTTGCTACTAGATGGCCCAGACTTGGTTTTGTTAGGTTTGGAGCTTTGCCCATGCTCCACAACATTTGCTTTAGCCACAACCGGATTGATCCCTCTTTCAGAACTTTTGTTGTCTTCTTCTATTCGAAGTCTAACAATTAGTTCCTCAACATTCATTTCCTTTCGCTTATGCTTTAGGTAGTTTTTAAAATCCTTCCATGCAGGTGGTAGTTTTTCAATTATACAAGCCACTTGGAAGGACTCGCTCACAACCATTCCCTCGGAATGAATTTCATGCAATATCACTTGAAGTTCTTGTACTTGACTGATTACAGGTTTGGAGTCCACCATTTTGTATTCCAAAAAGTGACCAACAAGAAACTTCTTGGCCCCGGCATCCTCGGTTTTATACTTTTTGTCTAAAGATTCCCATAATTCCTTAGCCGTTTTTATTGTGCAGTATACATTATATAGTGAATCAGCCAAACTATTCATCACATAATTCCGGCACAGGAAATCCGAGTGCTTCCAAGCATCAACTGCACTAACTGCTTGAATGTCTCCTTCACCCTCTTGGAGCACTGGAGCATTTTCAGTCAAGAACCTCGCAAGATTCAAAGTGGTCAGGTAGAATAACATCTTTTGCTGCCACCTTTTGAAATTCAGCCCATTGAATTTCTCCGATTTTTCCCCATGGTTAACTGGAACAGTCACAGTTGTAGCTGCAGTTTGAGCCACGGTTTGTGTCAAAGCATGACTTGGCAATTTAGCCACAGGTTGAGTCACAACAGGACTTGGCATAGCCACAGTCGAACTTGGCGTAACCACAACAGAACTTGGCATAGCCACAGTCGAACTTGGCGTAGCCACAGCCTGAGCCACCGTCTGATTTTCAGCAGTAGCCACATCCATGTTGATAGGTGTATTTTCCATTTCTGAAACACAATCAGAATATTAGTATCAAATGATATAAATCAATTAGCCTTAAGAAATCTGCTTTTGAAAACGTTTCTGTAAACTGTTTAACCAAAAAAAAATATTGCTTTAAGTTTGTAACATAACTTGTTAAACAGTTTACTAATAAAGTATTTGCAGATTGTAAGTAAACAGAAAATATACAGTAAGCTGTATATAGTAAGATACTGGAGAAATAATTCACAGTAAGCAGTAAACAAAATGTTCTTGAGCAGTAAACAAAATGAACGCTGGAGCCGGGGCCTGTGTTCAACACAGTGTCCTTAAAGCAATATTCGCCCTCTCACCGGAGTAACTCGAGCGCTTGCTTCCCAGGATACAGCGGCTGGAACTGCAGCTGTGCAGGCGAACGAAAAATGTGCTTGAACAGAATCACCAAGACTGGAAGAAGGAATGCAGGAAGCTGGACAGACAAATGCAGAGAGATTTTCGTGGTTGTTGTGTTGTCTAGACTGAAGGAATTGTTGCTCTATATATAGGCAGAGAGGAGCCTTTGCATTTAGTACTGCAGTTGAATTCTGTATTTACTCCAGACGTTTTGGAGTTACAACTGCAGTTGAATTCTGCACTTACTCCTGCATTTGAATTTTACACTTACTCCAGGCGTTTTTGGAGTTACAGTTTGAATGGAAATCAATTTGGAGTTATGTTTTAAATGAAAAATTCAAAACAAAATTCCAAAACGTGGCTTGCACTTTGTGGCCAATTTTTGACTCGTTCGGTCCGACATTCGTGTACGCAGGTCGCGCCCGCACACAAGTTCAAGGCTCGAAGGCCAAGTCGGTCCAAGATTTGCACCCCCCCTGCGGGCGCGTAGGCCATGGAGGAGTCTCTATGCAACAAATGGTTACACCTTACAAATTGTTAACCATATATAAATTGGTCCACAAACTCATTTCTATCCTATGTGGGATAACTATTTAAGCATTCCCAACATTTCCACATTTTTCCATTTTCCAATGTGGGATGGAACTATTATTTATAGCCTCCACTTATTCCCACTTTTCCATTTCTAACCAATGTGGGATTGTAATCCCTTTTAAGGCTCCTCTTCAAATCCCAATTTTCAATCAATGTGGGATCAATTTCACATTTACTCAAGTGAAAATCAATTGCCAAATATATTTTCCAACAGCAGGTGACTCTATGTGTGATATGGTGGGTTGTGGGTCGATTTGCCATTTAATGTCCGTGTTGCAGTTCTGCAGTGCTCGGCCGTAATGGGTGCCTGCGCTCCTTTTTCTGGGTTGCAGGGGACTTTGGGTGTCGTGGTGGTGGTGGGTGATTGGAGGTTGTGGCAGTGAAGCGGGGATTGTGGTGGTTTGAATCAAAGGGTTGAAGGACACTTTTAGCATTAGTCTAGCCTCAATCCAATGACTCCCAACGCATTGGTCACGTATCAATGTTAATACGTAACAATCCACTTCACAGTTTACAAGTCATATTTCCTAGGTCATATATCAAATTCTACAGGTCACATATCCAAGTAACAGTTCATAGTAGGGTGGACGTGAGTTGGGTTGGGTCAATTTTTTGCCTAACCCGAACCCAACACACTATGGTCGGGTTGATAAAGAATCAACTCAACACAACCCAATCATGAGTTCAAATCCAACCCAACCCAACCCAATCAAGTTTCGATCGGGTTGGATTTGGTGGTTTGTGCTTTGGTCAAATTAGCAAAAAATCTTGAAATTTAAAAAATTAAACCCATAAATCAACTATTAACTCAAATCAATTATGTACAATACAATAAGCTCAAATATAATAAATTGAATACTTGCTAATAAAACTAAAATATGTTCAAACCATATTTGAATTTCATCCAAATTATAAAATGCACTTGAGATTCTTGAAATTTAAATGGTCCTATTTTTTAAAAAAATTTGTTGGGTTGGGTCGAGTCGGGTTAAGTTTTTCACCAAACCCACAACTCAACTCGACCAAATTTTTTTTGTAGAACCCAACCTAACCTGATTTTCATCAAAAATCGACCCAAACCGATCGGGTTGGGCGATTTTAGCGGGTTGGGTGGGTTAATGCCCACCCCTAGTTCATAGGTCGCAAGTTTTAGGTCACATATCACAACTCATAGATCACAAGTAACAATTCACAAGTCACAAGTTTTAGGTCACATATCGCAAGGTCACAAGTCACAATTCACACATATGGTCACATGTCGCTCTTTACGGTCACATGTTGCAGTTCGCTTGTTGTAGGTCACAAGTCGCATTAATCTAATCACACGTTAGAGAATCTAGTGAATAACATATTTGACGGATTATGTCATAGGTCACACTTCAAATGCTCAGGTCACACTTCAAACGCTCAAGTCATAAGTCACACTTCAAATGCTCGGGTTACACTTCAAATGTTTTAATATGCTCACAGGTCACACGTTCAAGTCACGATATGTTCAGTCACATGTCACATTTTATAGATCATAGGTCACACGTTCAAGGTCAAACTTAATATGCTCACACGTCATACATTTCAGGTTACAGTAAAACCGGTTACTAATCATATTACATTAGGTTACATATCAATTTAACAAGTAATAGATCCAAGAAGTGTTGATGAGATGAGGCATAACATTGTTCCATTTTTTCGAGATTCTCCTTCCTGTAGTGCTCCTAAATTGAGAATTCAGTAAGTTTAACTTCTACTTCAATTTTCCCATCCAGCATCCATTAATATGAAAGAATATCTTGAGTTGCAGAAACTTTGTGGGTATATAAGTATGTCAGCTTTGTGAAGTCACAGATTTTTATTTGGTGATGATGGTGGTGGTGCGCCGGAGAAGATAATCGTGGTGGCGACGGTTGTGCATCAGAGCTTGAGAAGTTATGGCGATGGTGTAGATGATATTGATAGTGGTGGTTGGAGATACTTAGGCTGGGGCGGCGGCGGTGTTGGTGGCGCTAGGAAGTGGTTGTGGTGGTGCTCGGAGATGGCGGCGGCGGTAACGATGAGAGGTGTCGACATGATCTGGGGAGATTTAGTTTAGACTAGGTGGGGTGGGTGGGTCTAATTTGTATAATTAATTAATTATTATAAATATTTTTATTACAACATGATTTATGAATTTTTAAACTTATTTCTTTACAATTGAAAGTGTTATGGTAAACACATTGTTTGTCTATTTTTCCCTTAAAGTTAACACATCCAATATTGCCAAAATGGATGTGTTAATTTTAGTTAAATCCAAGAATATGATAAATACTTATTTTTAAAATAGACTAATTTATATATCAATATGATACTCATTTTGAAGATCTCATTAATATAATATAATATGAAATCAACAATTTTTTTTTTTTTTTTTTTTTTTTTTTTTAAATAAGGATGAGGTGGGTGAGTTTGGGGCTGGACGGCTACTATTGGACATTTTCAACAAAAAGTTGCCACATCATCAGTTAAAATGCTAGCTAAATTTAACAAGAAAGTTAACTTGTGGTTAAAAAGATTCTCTTAGCTTGAATCTTAACATTTCCAATGTAGATATTAATCCAATGTAGATATTAATTCAACCATTTACTAACTTATTCTGCTAACATGTGCTTTAACACATCTAATATAGATACTCTAAATCCCTTAAATCTTGACCTAATGATCTTATCTTCACCCCTTAAGATTCCTAATTATCTAATAACCCTTTTGACCCTAAGTAAGTTATTAGATTAATATATATAACCTTGTAATGCCCTCTTTCCCCTCTACACATTCACAACAGCCAGTAATAAAAAATAATTCAGAAAGTATTCCTCATATTTTTCTTGTACACCAAGTCTACGAAAAGGATTTCCTCGTCGCAACTACCACATCATCATGTATTAAGGAAGGATCCCTAACTAAGTTGATCGTTATGTGAATATGATTTCCATTCTTGTATGTTTATTCATTATATTGCTCATCAAGTATGTGAAGAGCCTTACTTGGTTCTTCTTAAATGGTGATGTAAAGAAAGATTATATTTTTAATTGATGGTCGCACAGACTCATCAGATGATCAGAACTTTGATTAAGTCGTTTGATCATCAATTTACACATCATGAAGGCAATATATCTTGATTACATGGTGAGATGCATGATAATTATATTCATATAATATGTGTAGCCTACTGAGTATTTCTTTGAGATGTTCATTTCTATCTAATATTTTAAGATTAGGCTGAGATCGTGCAGTGGCTCGACATGAATGGCATTTTTTAAGTTCGAGAAATTGATTTCAAATTTTTAAAGTGTTAATTCATGTTTAGGAACCTGTTTAATTGTTCAAAACCGTGGAGTCAAGTTTTTATATTATGAGATTGATTTTTGAATGTTTAAACATATGCTTCATTTATATTTCTA
This sequence comes from Ligustrum vulgare, assembly GCA_963555705.1. Classification (NCBI taxonomy): domain Eukaryota; kingdom Viridiplantae; phylum Streptophyta; class Magnoliopsida; order Lamiales; family Oleaceae; genus Ligustrum; species Ligustrum vulgare. The sequence continues at coordinate 43,484,303 of OY743187.1, read as the reverse complement.
GCATTCTGTCTCAATTTCAGAAAATCACCTCGGGTTGTGTATTTGGAATTTAAGTACGTTCTAAATTGGAAAACGACCATTTATCAGTTACCAATCACCTGGAACTTAAAATCAAGTCGATCGAAGTCTCATGATATTTAATATTGAATTTTTGGTAAACTGCGACGATGAGTTTTGCAAAGATAGATCAAAAAGTTTAAAAATCTATCTCGTGCCTCAACGCCGTCGTTGAGAGCTGGAATCTTTACAGCTTGTACTTACATGAGATTTCTGTTCTTTATAAAAATTTCATAATTTTTCGATCAGGTTTGCTAGGTTAAATGACTTTTACAAACTCACTGCATCACTCGGAAAACCTGCACAGTTGCTGAAATTTGCTAAAACCCTACCTAAAATTTTGTTTCTATACTTTCTCCAAGTATATTTGATAAAAAGAATCAATAAGCTTTTCCAATATTAGTTATATGATTTATATTTAAAAATCCTTTCGAAATTTTACGTATTTGACGTTTAAAGTTACCAAATACGTCTTTAGTAACGTGTCGGGTTAAAAGAGAATTTAGGACATTACAACTTAGTATCAGAGCACGGTTTATCGTTTCGTAGACTTTCGAAAGAATAAAGTTTATTCTCAAATTATATAAATAACGCTTCTTTTAAATTATTTTAATTATGATCTGGCCTGCCATTGACGCAACCCACCGAATCTAAGGTAAAGAATCTTTTGAGAAATTTATGTTAAGATGCAATATTTAAATTACTTATGAGTGATTGTAGCTATTTAAGTAATAAAATATTATGTTTGGAAGAGATGACTTTTTGAATATGTATTATAGATTGCCATTATTGCATCAAGTATTTTGAGAACGTGGTTAAATTTGAAATGATTATGTTTGGAATAGATGATTTTGAATATATATTATGCAAAGCCATTATTTCAAGAGGCTTTTCCTTGGCTATTGTAGAAGACTAAATTTAAGTAAATTAATGTTCACCCCAACGTTTTAAAACAAGGAGCGGACATCGATTCGGAAAAATGAAAAACAAGGGATAGTCAACCCGGGATCGACTCGTTGCATTAAATAAAATTATCAAAAAAATGAAAAACCAGACAATAGGAATTAGGAATAATAATTTTTTTAATTTTAGATTTTTTAATATTAATTTAATTTATTTTAAGACATAAAATATATATTTATATAATCTAGATTTTTTACATAGAAATTAAATATACACAAGATATAAAACATTATAGCTATATATATATATATATATATATATATATATATATATATATATCTTTTTTTTTAGAATTACAAATTTAAAGAGAATATCGATTAATTGTTGTTATTTGTTAATTATAATTTTTAGGATAATTTATTGTATAACTTTAAGCTTCTGTTTGATAGAGATTAAAATCAAATGGTTACTAGATTTGAATAAAAGTTGATGAAATGTGTAGTTGAAAAGTTGTGGAGACTTATGAAATGTGTGGTTAATATTATTTGTTGACTTTGACATAGATTTTAATCATATTTTTTATAGTTACCAAATAGGGGTTAAATATAAAAAGTATTTGACACATAAAAATGATTCTAAAATTATTATACTAACAAAGAAATACAAATAATTGGGAATTGAATAAATAAAAGAGAATGAAAAGGAAAAATAGTTTTTAAAATGGAGAGGGTTGTTTTGAAAGAAAAAAGAAAAGCAAGGGCTATATAGTATTTATTGTATTTTTATTTATAAAATGGAAACTGTAGACAACAATTAATTAAAATGGAAAGTGAATGTTTGAACATTGAATCCCACATTGGAGACCACAAGTTGGGAAGGAGAGATAAATGCCTATATATATATAGGTTGTTTGGAAAAATGAAATCTGAGGCTGCGTTCTCTTTGTATTTCAGTTTCCTGTTTTCATTTTCGAAAATATTTTCTATTTTCCTTTTTCTAGTGACTTTTTTCGAAATTGCTGAAAACGCGTTTGATTTGTTATTTCTGAAAACTGTTTTCGAAAATGAAAAACTAGAAAACGAGTTCTGTTTAAAATTTTGAAGAAAATTATTTCTGTATACTTATAATTATATTGTTTGTGAATATAAATGAAATAAAGATGTCATATTTGAGTTGCACAATAAAAATAAATGAAATAACCCCTATCACACAATTTAGTTATACCAAAAAAGTTCAAAAATTCATGTTGCTCTTCTAAAGTAATCGTTCAACATTTGGGTAATAATTTTATATTCTAAAGTAATCGTTCCATTTAATACTTTATATATATACATTCTTTTAGTAAGCACTCATAACGTTTAAAATTTAAGTTTCAATAAAATTTGTAAAAATCAATTTACGTTAATTAATGATGCTCTTACAAAATAAGTGTCTACAATACAAAAGTAAAAAAGAAATGTTTAATAATTAAGCACATGATACATCATCAGAAAGATGGTTGAATTTGGAGTTTGACGCAAAAAAAAGAGTGCAATTCGGAGTTGTACATCAAAAGTTATACATGTTTGAAGACAATGACCTATAAAGCAAATACGATAAGGACTAAATTGAAAGAAAAGTAAAATTTATGAACTAATATGCAACAAAATCTGAAGTTGAGGGACCTAAGTTGCAAATAAAATAAGGTATTTTCGAAATAAATTTCAAAATTTGAGGATTAAAATGACAAGTTTTGAAAATTAGGGACCAATAATATAATTAAAAATGACAAATTTTGACAAATTTCATATTTTTTTGATTATTTTAATTTTTTTTTTAAAGTGGAAAACGCGCGTTTTCCGCGTTTTCCACTTTCAAGGTATAAATTTCGGAAAACGCGGAAAACGTGATTTTCACGTTTTCCATTTCCTTTACAAATTTTGAAAACGTTTTCGAAAATTATTTTCGAAAACGGCTGGAAAACGCCAAAGAGAACACAGCCTAAGAGTGTGGGTCCGAGCCTCGCCACTGCTGAGTCTAATTGTTTTTAAAAGAAATTAAAAAAAGCCAAAAATCTGACCTGTCAAATTTGGGAAACTAGGCACCGGGTCAGAGGGTCGCATAAAAATTGGCAAGATCGATTGGGTTTTATTTTGCCACCCGATTTTTGAATCGAGTCGTGGGTTTACCAATTGAATTGGCCGGTTCTCTTCCGATTTAACAACATTGTGCATCTATAAAATTTTCAAGCTCACATGCAAAAATTGCGTGGGCCGGTTAGTAACATTTCATATCTTAAAATTAGAAATAATTGATTCATGAGGAACTATTAATACTTAACATTCCATCCTAAACTGTTAATTTTGTTAAGAGAAGTAATATAAACCCTTTTATGTTGGTCTGTATTTCAATATTTAATCAACAAGAGCTTTATCTCTTAATATGATCCGCAAGATGATGTCTTGTTGAGTAGAACAATCTTGGAATTTTCGTGTTCATTTTTGAATTTTAATATAATCGAATTGCTCGTTTGAACTTAATGTACTCTGAAATTTATGATTTGGTCTAAATTTCGATATTTAATTGAAGTCCAATTTATCCTTAAATAGGCACGAATATTTCAATTTTTATAGTAGAATCAGAATCAATTACAAGATTCAATCAGTGTTTCCTCTTCGTGGATGCAATTGCACTTAAATAATTATTATCACAATAAAAAAAATTAAACATTTCTCTTAATAAACGAAATAGCAGAGTTAACGCATTAAAACGAATTAGAATCGCAAAAACCAATAATATAAGAAATAACCAAATAAAAATGGCAGAAAATATACTTGCATACCATACAGAGGAAATGAAGAGTCCGGCGACGATCCGTCCACCGGTTCCAAATTCTACAAACCTGGGCTGGAATCAGCAGCTCTCTCTTCGCCGCGCAGCAGATCATAAAAAAGGTACAGATCAATATGGAATCCTAGAGAGAGGAAGAGAGTGCTGTAGGTATTGACGGTTTCACGTTGATTTCGTTCTCTCCAATGTCATTTTGAAGGAATGTGTTTGGCTCCATTTTTAGTGGACATTTGAGGAAAAATTACAGAGGAAGACCTCAACCTATTGAATATGTTGCAAGTCAGTCTTCTCTTTTTAGAATAACGCTAACTCGTCCTAAACTTTTTCTCATCACGTTCTTATTTTTAAATTTCATTAACAAGAAAATCTTGTTCTTAATCATATTTTCGCTCAAAAATATTGTCAACTTGCGTTAAAATGAAGATCAAATATTTAATCTATATCTATATATTATTATTATATAAAGCCAATTGAGATTTTGGAATCTATTTTTTTTTCCAAAATCTCAATTGGAATATATTTAGAGCATCTCAAATGGTATATTAATTGGGAAAAAATAGATTGTCACATAGGAAAAATAAATAATAATATGAAAATTTAGTCTCCAATGGTTAGTTTGAATGCTTATGTGACGCTGACGTAGCAGAGACATTATCTTATACTATATCTAGATTTAAATAACTTGCTAGACAATGTATACATAACAAATTGTAGACAAATATAATTGGAAATAAGTTTTAAAATCCATTATCTATTTTATCAATATGGGTGAGATAATTATCCACATAATTGTCACATAGATCAAAATACCCATAAACCATTAGAGTTGCTCTTATTTTCTAAAGCATAAAAAATAGAATTTTTTTTTTTATCATGGACAGTTATTGCAAAAATGTTATAATGGGCTTTTATTATTATGGCATGATAAATAATAATGGTCAGTCACATTTTGGTAGTTATTAAAATAGTAGTAGGCTAAAAATTCTTTACGTTTCTATGCCCCAGAAATGATTCGGAGTGCATTTATTCAGAAAGGTAAAAGAAGAAATATTATGATTGTCGGTTAGAACTAGAGCTACGAAGAAGAAGCAGCAGCACTCCGGGGCGGCGTGGCAAAAGCAAAACACTGCACCGGAGTTCAGATTTTTATTCTTTAAGATATCTTACAATGTGTATATATCCCGCATTTTCACAATAATTTTTTGTTTCGTATCCTTAGAATCTTTATCAGTTTGTAGCTATAGTTCCCGTTAAGTGTTGTAGTAATTCCGTAATTGTCGAGATAAAGACTTTGTTGTTGTTTTCAGATGTTCTGCTCCATTAATCGAAGTAAAAAAAAAAGTACATAATAGGGACATTTGTTCAAGGTTTTACTTTTTATTGTGTTCTCTATTTGGGAATAGCCGAGTTACAGATACCATAACCATAAAATTCTTCTTAATTTGTTGACTTGACAGGTTGCTTTCTTACGTAAAGTAAAGGTGCCTCTTTTTTCCTCTCAGTAGTAGAATATGGTGAGTCTTCACCTTTACCCTTTGATAAAGGATTTGCATTGGGACATGGGTTGGTGAAGCAAGAATGGGAGACAAACTCTCGAGAGCGAAAATATATTATAATAATTGTTGAAATTGTGGTTGGGTCTTCGTTACACCTCCGGGCTCAGTAAGCTCTCCAAAGTCGACACCTCGATTCCGACCTCGACTCAACAACCACTACTCTTGGTAGCTCCAATATATGAAGAACAAGAACAAGAGCAACAATGGAGAACTACCAAGTTAGAACTCCAAGTGCGGTTCTCCCTCTTCTCTCTCTCTCTCTTCCCCATTTCAAATGCTACAACCTCTCCACTTTTCCACACTTCTACACTAGACAATGGAAAGACATGAGATATATATATAACATGTTGAGTTAGGTCACAAGTTGGGCCAATGCTCCAAGACCCGAGCCCAAGTCCAAAGTCCATTCCCATAACCACCACAATTGGGCCTTCAAAGTGAACCACGACCAACTACCAATTAAGTCACTTCAAGTGATTCCGATTTATTATCGAATCGAACTATCTATCGAGGTGTCGTTATATTCCCACAACTGTTTTACATTATCGCCCGAATTTATTGGGTATCAAAAAACCCAACAATAATAATAATAATAATGCAATGAAAGTGATGCTGTCAAAGATTTTTCCACCTATCGACATACTTAGGATATCGCTTCTACAATGGGGAAAAGTGTTCAAGTTCGGCTACTCAACTTACACGTATGAATTCGTCTCTTCTTCTACTTCAAACGCTTTCCATTTAAATCAATTGTTGAATTCTCCCAACACCTGAAAGCTCAAGTTCTCTCCGTTCCCTATCAGTTCCCGATATGGGTACAAGAATCTGTGAGAAAGCCAAGTTGCTGAAAAACACCCATTTCTCCTATTTGGTATGATATGATAGTTGAATTCAAGAGTAAGAATAGTTGAACATAAGTAGAATTTGTAACCACTGAGGATGGTTTGATGGTAATAGAAGAGGGTATAGATATATGATATTAGATGATAAAAGAGTATCCCGTTAAAATTGTAATTTGAGTCCAACAGCCCAATTTCAATAATTATGTATGGTGTTTTAGATTTTGGTCACTGCTTCAGATCTTGAAGGAAGTAGTAGTTTAAAATATTTCCCTTTTGCTTCACTTGTTATAACATGTCCCATTTTTCTTCGTATCTATATTTCAATAATTAATTGATAAAAGCCAAGGGAATTGTTATCCCATTTTTTATTTGGACATTATTAATTTTTTATAGCAAAAAAATTTAAGCCCCCGTTGAAATTATAGATATTTAAGATTTTAATTACCAATCTTCACGCTTTTTTATGGGATAATGAGAGAGTATTTTTTCTTGCTTAAATGAAGTTGGTCAGTTTCTATACATAGGTAATTAAATATGCTGAATTTGACTTTAATCTTGGTAATGAAGAATCGAACTTCTAAACAAGTAGTTTTTTTTTTTTTTTTTTTTTTTTTTTTTTTTTTTTTGTAATTTCAAAATCTTCTTGGATATTCAATTTGCTGAAAACCTATAAATAAAAAATAAAAAAATAAAAAAAATGCCAACTACCTCTTATATACAATGCTTAAAAACTGTTATTACTACTAAATAATATCATCAATAATAATAATGTTAAATAATAGGAGGTAACTAAATCGATCTGGAGTTTTGACATTGCAAAACTATTTTTCCTTTCTGAAAAAGTGTTGAGTAAAAAATCATTAGTTCTTTAAATTTGAAAGATAATCAAGATCCATTGATTTAAGTTCGTTCCATATAGTTACATTTTTTTCGAATCTTTCGAGATGGCTTTATGTTGTTCCGCGTCCCTTAATTTTCAGATCACCTTCGTGAATGTGTTTTAATTTTATTTTTTAAAATCATTGCATGCATGAAAATAGTCCCTTTATTATACAAAGCAGGATCTCTTCCATCAAGGTTTGTTGAGTGGTTTTAATTCTTTGTCCCCCCCCCCCCCCCCCCCCCCTCCCTCAAGTTATCCTTTTGCTTAATGGAAATAGTTAACGTATTTCAAATCGTTTGAAATAAACTTATATTTGAATTTTTGATTAATTTTGTGTGTTCGTGCCGTCTTCTTTGAAGAATTTAAATTTTTATTATTTTCTACCACATAGATGTATTGACTTTATTTGGATCACCAATCACGTTGATGAGTTGATCCAATAGAACTTTGGTCATCTACATATAAGAATATATTATACTTTGTCAATGAAATAAGTCCGCGCATCGCACGGGTGTTAAACTAGTTTTATATGATGATATCCCATTGAAACCACCACTATCCAACACCATCACTGCCATAAAGACCCATTACACGGTTGTAACCATATCAATTGGTGGGAAAAACCACATTCCCTCTACATGAATTAAGGGAACATTTTAATTCATGTAGAGGGAATGTGGCTTTTCTCACATTGTCAAAACTAAAAAATTAGGTGCTATTTGACAAATATTAATTGGACTTCTTATGAATGTTTAATAAATAATCATTGAGGCAAAAAATGACCTCCAATACATTATGTCTATATCTCAATAATGATGCTTATGTGGCATTTACATGTTTAAAATAAAATTATTTAATACGTAAATATTCAAATGAAATTGTCATATGGACCTACGTGTGTAGTGTTGCTTGAATTATGGATGAGCCTTCACTAGAGTTGCTTTGTGTGTGGTATTTGATTGTTTGGGGAGACAATATCAATTTTGCACAAAGTGAGGGAAATGGAGGAATGAAGTGTATTGGATTGCCAAGTCAGCATGTCTAACATGCCTTCTAAAATTAGATATGAGTGTTGACAATGTCTAATTTTTTTTTTCCGTCATGTCAGCATGACATGGGAGCATTAGAGAACAAAAAAATTAGACATTGTCTAATCTAATGATGTGACAGACTTTTTATAGTTAGACATCTTCTCATTGGAGATGCTCTTACAATATTTTACCATCCTCCCATATACTGAGTGATGATAACCACAATGACTAGACGAGAAGATCAAACATATTTCAAGATAAAATCAAAGTTGGGCTGTTGCAGACCGCGTGTTCTTAAAATGGGGCAATTGCGGGCATCATAATCACATGATCGCGTGGTAATGCCATTAAAGGAATTTCGTGAGTGTAACGACCCAAGAGTTTTGACGTACTTTATTATTCATCATGATGTAATAAAATTATTTTATAATTTATGTAATGATTTTGGAATGTAAAGAACGAAAAACATGTTTTAACGAAAGAGAAACGAAAATATTAAATTACGTCAAAAATATATTTAAATGTTCCTTTTCTCGAGACTTGTCTACTACTCTCGATCTCATTTGATTACATGTCATATATGTACGGATAAGTTCTCGGAGTGAACTTCGAAAATATAAAAACGGTTTGTCATTCCGACCAACGAATAGCCCTCGATAAATTTTTAAAGATAGAACGGTTAACTCGAAAACTATTTTAAGTGGCCTACTTTGGAGGGCCATAACATCCTCCTTGATTATCCGTTTCTTGTATGGTAAATTGCATATTAAAGTAAGATGTGAGTACTTTGAAATGGTACCAAGAACACAAGATTTCAACTTTGTTTGTATTAAAATGATTTTCATACTTTTCCTTACGCATTGTATATAAATGAACTTCTTACATGATCTTACAGTCATCCTACTTATTAAAATTCCTATGACGCTTGTATTGATATCAGTGTCACGGAGTCTAGTAATTGGATCACGATGTGTTTATGCTTGTTAATAATTTCAGAGATCTCAACTAGAGATGACAATGGGTAGGGTATGGGTAGGGTTTGAAAAACTCATACCCAACCCACTAGAGATTTATAATACCTATATCCTACCCATATATCTATTTAAGAGTGGCGGATCGGGTGAGGGTAGGGTGTGAGTATACTTTATACTTATCTAAAACTCGTTACGTATTTAAATTTTAATAATTTATTTATTTTGGCATTGGTGGCAGCATAAAATGTCAATGTGTGTGTCTATATATACATATATATATATACATATATATATATACATACACACACACACACACACACACACACACACACACATATATTACTTGATTAACAATAATATAAGTATCTAATTATAATTTTTTTCATACTTCATGTTCCGCTCAAATAGTGTGTACCGCAAGCGTACGAGTTGCGTACAAGTAATAAAGTGGACTCTTTGAGTCCAGATTGTCAATCCCACAAGGAATATTTACTTTAGATTATACAACTTAATTAATTTAATTCTAACAATAAAAAGAAATACACAATTCAAAGTTGATTTTGGAAACTTCTAAATTAAAGAAACTAACTTTAAACCAAATTAAAATTAGGAAAATGGAAGATAAAATAGTTGAGATTTATGATTTCAGTTAACTCTTTCTTAAGTAATTTCTCAATACATGCAAATTAATAAATTACTCATTTACAAACCCGATTTTTCAAGTTTAGCTAATTATCGCTCTCAAGTGAAAATAACCATAATCAATTGGTTTAACATATTATATATCTATGTCGATTAAAATCCAACCAATTGCATTAACTCTTTGTGAAAATAGCTCAATGGATCATCTAGGGTTTAAGGTATATCTCTATCCTTAACAAGAACCTAGATCATTTGTTATTTAGTCTAAAATGTACAATATCTCTCGATTATCATACACTTAACAAAATATATATTTGGTGATCAAACAAACACATGGAATAATCTCAATAACAAACACACATGAAATAAACTTAAAATTCATAAATAAACATTAAAATTACTCAAATTAAGTTAAGCTACATCAATCATCCTAATATAAATACAAGAAAAATGAAATACAACACTTCCCTTGATTTTTGCTCCAAGAATTCTTTGAATTTTGTTTTGTATTTTCACTTTGTTTCTTGCTTATTTGATCCAATGGGTACTAGCAACTTGAAAATTAAAATAAACTACAAACTAATTTATAATCTAAATCAAAAACAAATAAAAGAAAAGAGAGAAAATGGGCTAGGATTTGGAGAGTGAATTGGGCATTTTTGTGAAGAGAGAAGTGAGGGTATAAATACCCTAAAAAATCTGACCTAAAAAAGTCAAAAAATACATAAATAATTGAGTCAAAATGCGCCCTTAAATTAAAATAATAAAAACAGAAAATTAAAATCGGTATTGGGTTGAAAATTTCTGACGCGATCGCGTGAAATAAAGATAAAAAATCTGTTGAAAATTAATGGGAGCTCAGTGGCGGAAAGGCATGGGCATAAGTGTGTGTGTATATATATATATATTTTCTGTCCTTTTCTTATTTCGTCTTTTTCCCTTTTTTGTTTTCTTTTTCTTTTGAATAATTGCAAGTCAAGTCCCTTTTCTTTTAGCGTTCTTCAATTTAGTCCTCGAATTTTGACTTTTATTACAATTATACCCCTGAAATATTTGCATCTTCAATCCTTCAACTTTCTAAGATGTTGCAATTGAGTCCCCAAATTTTTGATTTCTTTCAATTAGGTCATGGACATCAAATTTGCTTCTCTTTTAGCTCAATTGCACTCTTGTCCATTTTCTTTCTAATTGAGGTTGTACTTAATTGTACAAGATAAACACAATTTATAAGTAGAAACTCGCTCAATTTTTCAATTAAATTGTTGATTTAAAAGCAAAATAATTGTGTAAAACACACTTATCACACCTCCAAACTTGAGCTTTTGCTCGTCTACAACAAAATTATCTACTAGTGTATTCAAGTAACATAGAATATAGATCAACAATGTCAGATAACTTGCAAATTACTCATGAGTGTAAAATTGTATAATTAATTCAAAAGTATGTTTTCCAAAAAATGCTACCAAAAAGAAGTTTAGCTTATCTGATGTTTGACTGGTGTGTGTGTGCATAGTCACTTTCAATTGTTAACTAAGCTTCGAAAATATTGATGAGTAAAGAGGTTTCAAGTCAAAAGTACCCACCATTAGTGGTCAATTCTTTTTCTTTCCCACTCGTGATATTCATCCCCCAATAAATTTTTTTCTTTCCTCTCCCGGGATGCAATTCTACAGGGTACTTCTCAATTCACTCTTTTCTTTTTCCACTCTAGTTGGTTGTGTTTTACCGGAAATTTCGACAATCTAGAAATGCACTGACTCTCCACTAAATGAGTGCTTTGACATTCAAGTTTATACTAAGCAATTCAAACCAACTATTAATCTAAGCCATTATGCAAGTATAAATGCATGATTTCTAAAAACTAACTTGATGAATGCTCGTGTCTTCCCCACTCCCTTAAGCTTTCTAATTTACCCATGTAGCGAGCTTTAGGTCGGAAGCTCCCCGATTGTTTTAAGATCAAAGGGTACCAGATTTCAAAATATCCCTACGGACTTAACAACTCGAGTCAAAAAGGCTACGAAGTGAGGTGGACTTATTAAGCAAATGCAATGATGAAGTGCTCTTATTTTTTTATTTTTTTCAAGTGTGTGTGTGAGTACCCTACTCATTAAGCTTTCTAATTGACCCATGTAGCGAGCTTTAGGCCGGTGACTCCCAAGTTTCAAACTTAATGCACCAAATTTAAACATACTCCTACGGGCATAATTACTCGAGTCAAAAAGGTTTTGAGATAGGACAATGCAATACAAAAATTAAAATGAGCTTAGAACTTTAGCATACGGTCATTACTTAGCTTATACTTGGTGAAATACACTCCACACAAAATTTATTTCCAACATGCATGGAATCACCACATGTCTAGACTGTCTCTTTCACCGGGTCGACTACCCCAAAACTTGTCTTACATTAGGATCAAGAGATTTAGAGTACTGAGAAATATTGGATAGGTTGATAAAAATTAAAATACAAGCTCACAACCTAGTTCTTCTACTTCATTAACCTCTTTACCCTTCAACAATTTCCAAACTCACCAATAATCAATCCTGACTATTGTGCTCAATGTAAATATAATCTTGCATAGATAAGCATTTTGTATAAATAGACAGAAGTAGCATATTGGTCATAAATCATGAATCAATAACAATTTTAAACATCTATGTAATCCTGGCCGGTAAGGCTATCTAACATGTCAATACAGAATAAGAAAATCATCACCAAACTTAAAATGCACATTGTCCTCGATGTGTAAAATAAAATCAAAGTAGGAGGAAAGAAGTTACTAGACATCCCAAAAATTGGTGGGGCACGCAAAAGTAGTCTTGGGCATGTGAAAATCTCATTGCAAGTACCAATAATCAACCCCCAAACTTGTGTTGAAGCCTCCAATCAATTGAACACAAATTTCTCCAATGAGGAATTTCATCGAATACCTTGTGAGCATCCTATGAAAATACAAGAAAAGAGTAGAGATTACGTGGTGAATGACCCAAAAAATTTAAATCACATTCAACATCTCAATTATAACTCATAAATCCAATACAATTTGCTCATCCACATCAACATTAAATCACACTTGAAGATAAAAGACAATATGAACCAAGTGATTTAAAAATGAGTTTTAAACAAATTTTGACTTTAAAAGTTTGATATGAGTGTATGTTAGAATTGAATGAGAATGTATTGGAGCTATTTCACACTACCCAACTTGAGGAAAATAAATGTGGAAGATAGAGACTTGGGCCAAATCAGCTTATTTGCAAGAAAGTAAATAAAATGCAAGAAAGTAAATAATATGCAAAAAATAAAAATAAAGCAAGCAAATGATAGAGAATGTGTTGCCTCCCATTAAGCGCTTATTTTAAAGTCATTATCTAGACTCTCCGCATAGATTTTTAATGACACTCTAAATATAGCTTTTGATGCCTTGCCCATTTTGCTTCTTTTGACTTTGCTCCACTCTTCATTTGATCGAAACACTTGCACTTTGCCCCTTCCAAAGTCATGGGACTTGCCTATTCCATCCAATTCAAACTCAACTAAATAGACTTGTACCTTCTCAAGTGGCTTAATCACAAATTCAATTATTGGACAAACAATGAAGTTGAGAAAATGTGATTTAATTTCTTCCTCATTGATTGCCACTTCTCCAAGAGATTCTTTTGAAATTAAATTGTCATTTTCTTCAATCTCATTTCCATTAGTTGATACCTCCTCAGATTGAATGATCGATTCAAAATTTGAATCCATGGGCAATGACAAGTTTTTCCTATTAATTCTCAACAGTGGGTTATACCCCCACATTTGAAATCTTTCCCAATACATGGCATCTCTCATAGGCATATCATCTTCATCCAATTTGGCAAGTTCATTGTAATACTTTGCAAGTACCTTCTCATTCAATAGTGGAGGACCATCTCCTATAAGAGTGATGTCCTCATCTCAATCATCCGGTACACAATCTCCCAAGAGCATGTAACTTACATCCAATATGTCACTTGCTTGTTTTCGACATTTCAAATATGTTTTAAACTTAATAAGCTTTGACGTAATCAAACTATTGCCCGAAAACTAACATTGTCCATTACAATGCATCTTGTAACAAATTTCACAACTTGAATATTCTTCAAGCATGTATTCATCACCCATGTTGAAATTGTTCATTGCAATTGCTTTCCTATTTTGTCAATGTTAGAATCAAATATGCATAGAAAGAAAACCAAACAGAAGAAAGATTAGAATTGCGGTAGTTGACCAAAAGTAACAAAAAAAAAAATATAAAATAAAAATAATTACAAATTGTTAAAACTAAAATTAACTAAAGTAATAATCAAAGTAAAAACATTCCCCGAAAACGGCGCCAAAAACTTGTTCCGCTCAAATAGTGTGTACCGCAAGCGCACGGGTCGCGTACAAGTAATAAAGTGACTCTTTGAGTCCGAATTGTCGATCTCACGAGGAATGTTTACTTTAGATTATGCAACTTTAATTAATTTAATTCTAACAATAAAAAGAAACACACAATTAAAAGTTGATTTTGGAAAATTCTAAATGAAAGAAACTAACTTTAAACCAAATTAAAATAAGGAAAATGGAAGATAAAATAGTTGGGATTTATGATTTCACTTAACTCTTGCTTAAGTAATTTCTCAACACATGCAAATTAATAAATTACTCATTTACAATGTTAGACCCGATTTTCCAAATTTAGCTAATTACCTCTCTCGAGTGAAATTAACTCTAATCAATTGGTTTAACCTACTATATCCCTATGTCGATTAAAACCCAACCAATTGCATTAACTCTTTGAGAAAATAGGTCATTGGATCATCTAGAGTTTAAGATATATCTCTATCCTTAATAAGAACCTAGAGCATTTGTTATTTGGTCTAAAATGCATAATATATCTCAATTATCATACACTTCACAAAACATATATTTGGTGATCAATCAAACATATGGAATAATCTCAACAACAAACATACATGAAATAAACTCAAAATTCATAAACAAACATTAAAATTATTTAAACTAAGTTAATCTACATCAATCATCCCAACATAAAACAACTAGCCAATTATATAAATATTCCACAAAAGGTAAGGTTTATGAAAATACATTACAAATTATAGAAATTAAAGATAAAAATACAAGAAAAATGAAATACAACACTTCCCTTGATTTTTGCTCCAAGAATTCTTTAAACTTTGTGATGAGATCCCAGTCGGGAAATCTCGTCGAAAACGCGGAATAACAAAATTTAAAACCTAGGAAAGTTCTAGATCAGATTTAAACACGAAATTAAACAAGAATTAAAATACTGGAAAGATAAAATTGACGATAGGACATTGACCTAAGATTCACGACGCAAGAAATTGACGATGCGGAATCGAGATCCAAGGTTTTCGAAACACCACAAGGACTTGTCAATTTCCTTGATAAGATTCTAATTGGAAACGCCACAAATATTCTCGCGAATATTTGATAAGTTTAAAGCCACAAATATTTCACAATATTTGATAAGTTTGATTTGTTCTCGAAGAACACAAAAGGGACTCCTTAACCTTTCAATTGGAGAAAACTCTCTCAAAAATATTAATCTCAAACTCAAACTTAACTGTTTTTTTACAATGAATGGAAAGAATGTAAATAAACAAAATAACATAGCCGCTAATTTACTCAAAATAGAATTCTAATTAAACTAAAACACTAAATTAGGAAAATAATCTAAAAATCAAAAAGGAAATAAAATAATTGAAAATCCGGAAAATCTGCCCGCTACTCATTTACGGTCGTGAATAATTATTTTACGGCCGTAAAGGCCTCTCTGATCAAAACTGTGTTTATTAGTTACGGCCGTGACGAATTTCTTACGGCCGTGAAATTCCCCTTTTTGAATGTTACGGCCGTAACTTCCAAGCTTACGGCCGTAAGCGTCGTTCTGCAGAAATTCTTCATTTTTCTTCGACAATTGATTACGGTCGTGACAATAGCTTTTACGGCCGTGATTATATGAGTTAGGGCCGTGAAGGATTTCCATTACGGCCGTAATGCCTTTTCTGCATAAACAATTTCGTGTACTCGGCTCGGCTTGATTTTTTCGTCTTCTCGGCTCGATTCCAATATGTTACTTACTCCGTTTTGCACGTAGATCATTGTCATATTGCTGATGGCTCGACTTTGCCCTTCGATACCTGGTCCGGATCATATCACTTTGTTTTGTATTTTCACTTTGCTTTTTGCTTCTTTGATCCAATGGGTACTAGCAATTTGAAAATTAAACCAAACTACAAACTAAATTACAAACTAAATCAAAAACAAAGAAAAAAAAGAAAAAAAAAGAGAGAGAAGGTGTTAGAGTTTGGAGAGTGAATTTGACATTTTGTGAAGAGAGAAGTGGGAGTATAAATACCCCAAAAAATCTGACCTACAAAGGTCCAAAAATGTGTAAATAATTGAGCCAAACGCGCCCTTAAATTAAAATAATAAAAACAGAAAATTAAAATTGGTATTGGATTGAAAATTGTCCACGCGATCGCGCAGACCAAATCCACGCGATCGCGTAGAACAAAAATAAGAAATCTATTGAAAATCAATGGGGCTGAAAGGCATGGGCGTAAGCCCATGCCATAAGTATGTATGTATATGTGTGTGTGTGTTTTATATATATATATATATTATTTCGTCTTTTTCCTTTTTTTTTTTCTTTTGAATAATTTCAAGTCAAGTCCCTTATCTTCTGGCCTTCTTCAATTTAGTCCTCGAATTTCGATTTTTTTTATAATTATGCCCCTAAAATATTTGTATCTTCAGTCTTTCAACTTTTTGAGATGTTGCAATTGAGTCCCCGAACTTTTGATTTCTTTCAATTAGGTCATTGTACATCAAATTTGCTCATCTTTTCGCTCAATTGCACTCCAATCTTGTTCATTTTCTTTCTAATTGAGGTTGTACCTAATTGTACAAGATAAACACAATTTATAAGTAGAAATTCGCTTAATTTGTCAATTAAATTGTCGATTTAAAAGCAAAATAAGTGTGTAAAACACAATTTTCATTTCACATGTAATATAGCTCTTGTTTAGTTTTCATCAAAATTTTCTCATTTTTCTATAGTACTCAATCTCAACTATCTAATAAAAGTCAAGCCTATATTATTTGACTTTTCAACCAAATTTCAACTATCAATTCTTTTAAAAATCATTATTTATTTCAAAAAACTCATTTTAACTAGAATCAAATACACTCATACTTCACAATAATTTAAACACCCTCATACTTCACAATATTTTTTTTATAAGAAAGTAATGGGTATATGGGTCGGGTATGGATTTTTCTACAATATTCATACCCGACTCATACCTATGTCGGGTTTTTAAATCTACACACATACTTTACTCACAAATCCATTTAGTCAGGTAATTTCCGCTCATTTGTGTCGGGTACCCAACGGGTTTTGGGTTCGTGTGTATTATTGTCATCCCTAATCTCGACTTCCTATTTGAAACCTGTGGTATAAAAACCACTCTTGTAAAAGAACTCGTGAAATAAACTCCACGCTTAAACTCGGAGTTAAATTCACTACTTGTGCGGCTCGGGATAGTAGTTGATTTGTAATATGAGCCTCATTAAAAGTCACTAGTCCTGATTATATGCACTTGAATCGATTTGATTAATAAGCAAATGCATATGAACTTGAATACATTAACTTCACACTACTTGAATATATGTCTTGCCTCAACTTGTCTTGATTATATGACTTGTGGATAAGAATTTACTGGTTTAAATATGTAAGTTATGATCTTAAATATATGAAGTATGACTTGACTAGGATATGTGAATTTGACTGGATTTGAATATATGAATAGGGGTGGGCGTGGGTTGGGTCGGTTTTTTGCCCAACCCGAACCCAACCCACTATGGTCGAGTTGATAAAAAATCAATCCACTCAACCCAAACATGAGTTTAAACCCAACCTAACCCAATCAAGTTTCGGTCGGATTGTGTGGTTTGAGATTTGGTCCAATTAACTAAAAATCTTAGAAAATAAAAAAATTATGCCCATAAATCAACTATTAACTCAAATAAATTATGTATAATACAATAAGTTCAAATATAATAAATTGAATACTTGCTAATAAAATTAAAATATGTTCAAATCATATTTGAGTTTCATCCAAATTAAAAATTGGCTTAAGATTCTTGAAATTTAAATGGTCTTATATTTTTAAAATTTCGATTGAGTTGGGTTTGTCACCCAACCCACAACCCAACCAAAACAATTTTTTTTTTTAGAACCCAACCCAACCCAATTTTCATCAAAACCCAACCCAAACCTGATCGGGTTGGGTTGGGCGGTTTTGGCGGGTTGGGTGGGTTAATGCCCACCCCTATATATGAAATTGACTTGACTGGACTGGATATAACTAGAAATATATACAATCTAAATTAACTTGACTTGAACTTGACTTGGCGATTGAAATTGATTTGGATATACGGCTTGACGTGAATATAGAACTCGACTTGAACTTAACGCAACATGAATCTAAGGTTAACTTGTGTACGTGCAATAACACATGTGCACCATACTCCACTCACTGGACAAGTGTATGTTCATTCCATGACATATCTAATATTCAGGTAATAATAGAAATGAAAAAAGTGATTGGCGCGGATCTTCAGATGGCGAGATAGATAGTGCTACACTAGGTAACGACCTATGAACTGTGAACTCACCGAATAAGGTCTTGTGTTTGAACTGTCAACTCGCTAATTTTATTACTTTTTATCTAAAAGATTTTAAAGTCAAGATCTTATGTTAAATATTTTATTGTTACTTTTTAAATGAATAGATTTTACTTTAAAGTAAAGTGATTTTGAAATTTCAATCAAGTGATGTCATTTACGTCATTGGCTTATGAAAATAAAAATAAATATATTTCTGCAATAATTTTGGACGCCACGAGTTGGCTTTCGAGTTTAAAAATAAATGAAAATTTGGTCGTGCATCACATCGAGACTCCTAATTTATTCTGTTTCGATAGTTTTATTTATATTAGAAGTCTATTTTTTAGCAACTTTTTGATTAAATTCTGAATTTCCTATTTCCACACTTATTATTATAATTTTTTTTTTTATCTTGTTGGATTCTTAATTAAATTATGAAATATCCTTATTACTTTTCAATTAGATTAGGGTGTTTATTTAATTTCCTAATTAGCCTAGAACTTATATTTTCTAGCCTATATAAAGGTTTGTCTTTGTAATGTCTCAAGACACACAACTTTGATAATAATATTTTGAGAGACACATTGCTTTCTACATTGTTCTTCGTTGAACTCCTTCGAGCTTTGCAATATTTAATTATTGTGCTGTTCAAATTTCAAACAACTCGAGGGAGATATCTAAATTGTTGTGATCAAGAGGTCGACATATCTTCGTGATTGTGTTTGTTGCTTGGTTCAATAATTTTGAATCAAACTCTAAAAATTGATTATTGGCTTTTTTGTGTCCATTATTAATCTTGTGTGAGTTTCGTAACTACAATTACTATGTGGGTTCGGATCACTAAGAGTCCGTTTGGTCCCATGTCTTTTTTTCTTCAAATTTTTGAGGAATTTTAGAGTTTTGGGAGAATGTGTGGTTGAAAAGTGATTGAAAAATATGAAAATTGGTGTGTCTCATAGTAATATGTGGTTGAAAATAAATGTGAGGAAGATTTGAAAAAAAAAAAGACAGGACCAAATGAACCCTAATTCTCACACCGAAGGAAAAATGGGGAGAATTCTCGCCCCCCTTTTTGCAAGTAAACGGAACAGAGATGCTTGCTTCAACGATCAGATTTTTTCGTCTTCATCCATTGGCGCTGTCTGTAGAAAATCGATACATAAATCATGTTGTCACTTATCACCACATTCAAAAGGCCATAGTAAAGATAGTTTTTCTTTTTTAGACAGTTTACTCTACCAAACAAAGATTAAGTAAAAATGACTATAGCTTTCTAGCGAAGGGTTGAGTAATCCTGCCATGAAAATGGCAGTAGGAAAGAATTTGGAAAATGTGTTGGCATGGACAAAAGGGGAAAACAATGAGAAGAGGGAAAAACAACGACAAGGGAGAAATCAAGTGAGTGAAATGGCTACCAAAAGTGGACAGTTTGAGAATTGCAGAAGGGAGATGTTAACACATAAAAATACCCAAATTATGAGGCTCAATATAAAGTCCTAGAGAAGAGAATTCCAAATGTGAAATTCAGGGCGAATGTTAATGTTTGGGAGATTGAGTATTGCATGGGCGATTGCAGTAATATCTGGGTGATCCGAAAGTTGGACGATACATGGCTTAAATAGACTGTTTTACCACTTAACACAAGATGTAAAATAACAGTAATAAAGTAGTTAGTGATAGTTACTGGGACTTGCATAATGGAGGTTGCCATCATGAGAAGTTACTGAAGTTAAAGACGATTACAGAGTAAAATCCACGCAAGTGGAAATCATCTAAGTATAAAAGACAGGATCACAAAATCAATTCTTAAATCGAGATTATGTAATTTTCTTATTTTAGATTTTTAGCAATTCTCTCTAATTAAAGTTTGTGTGCTTGCTACTTAGAGTCATATTGTAAATTAAGTCTTTCTAATAGAACACCTCTTGTTGAGATTTTGTTTCAAGGGGTTTGTTCCTTACGCATCGTCTAATTTATTTTTAGTTTTTAGCAACGTGATTGTCATAAAAAAAAGAGCAATCACTACCTTTTTTTAATTATCTCTCCAATGTTCATGATTTCATCCTTTTAAATTTTTTACGGAAAAAAGATTGGAGGCGCGGGTTAATTTCCATCCTCTTGGACAACCTATTTCTAGCTTTTGTAGACAGTAGACTGATTAGATTACATAGACCTTCTTAACAAATGAGGCTTAGAATTTGATTGGAGTCGCACAAAATTTTCAACATTTCCTTTAAATTAATTTTCAACCACATATTTCTATGAGACCCACCATTTTCACACTTTTCAACTGCATATCCAAAACTCAAAATTTTCCAAAACTTCCAAATAACTACCTACACGAATCATGCTCTTGTACATTTAAAAAGCCTGTTTGAGATGTACGTTTGGATTGGGAAGAATTGGGCCCATTTGTTCTTTAGCTCCCTGTATCCTCTCAAGTCCCAACTCTATATCAAGGTTGTAGAGAAAGTTAAGAATCATGATGGAACATCCTGTTGGATATTGGTTAATAAAATCGATTAAAGTTTCGAGAGTTTAAAATCGATTAAAGTGACTTCGTGTCGACTTCGGCTAAATACTCAAAACCCGACCCAATCCGTTTAGGCAAAATTATGTTTGCCGCTTCGCCGCTTCGGGGCGCACAAACGGGGTTCGACCTGCCCGGTCAGGTCGAGGGGGCAGCGCCCCCCGTGGGGGCTCGGGGGCAACGCCCCCGAAAGAGAATTTTGATTTCTCTACATGTATTGAAGGGTATATTTGGCATCTCGAAAACCAATATCGGATGAATGAGAAATTGCGAAAACGGACAAAATATAATTCGGATTTTTGCCCGTGCGGTCGCACGGTGTTAAGAACCGTGCGACCACACGTCGTTTTTATTTTCCGGTTTTCGCTAAAGCCGTGCGGCCGCACGGATTATAACCGTGCGGTCGCACGGTTGTCGGAGAAAAGGTACCTTTTGGAATTGGTGCATCTTTTGGAAGGGTTGCATGGTTTGGCTTGAACCATTCCGTCCACAACCCTTCATACTCTATAAATAGGACCCTTTGGGTGTCCTATTTGAAAACAATTGATATGCAATACATATACTATACTCATTTCTCTCCCAATCAAATTCATAAACATTGTTTTTTTTTGGATTATTTTTCTTTCATTTCATATTTGGAGTACAATAACCAATATTCGGTTCGTCGAACTTGTGTTTTGGAGTGCTACTAACACAAGGGAAGCCGTTGTATCTTAGGAGTCGATTGTCGGATTCCGTCGGCACCGTTGCGGTGCAATTTCGACTTAAGGACAAAGAGTCAACTCTTGCCTCGGCTTATCACTTTTCTCCTTTTCTTTTCTCTTGTTTATTTGCATTTGTCTTGCCGTTATTCTGTCCAAATTTTGGCACGAATTTATAATATATTTTGGAGTCACTATTCACAAATTCCACCAACACATCCTGCTTGTTCAACAAAATGTCCAATTGAATTTGCAGCTCAAAAGCAACCATGGACAACCCTATATACTCTATCTTAAGCATTACTTACTTCGAGTTTTATTGCCACACCACCTTCATCTGAGAGATTCTTGTGGGTGGTCGTTGATACATGACAAGTGCTTGACCAAATGCTTAATCTTGACTTGATTAATGAAGGCGAGCTCAAGTTTGTGGTTTTCTTATTATTCGTGGCAAGTTATAAGCCTTTGCCTATCTGAGGCTAGCTCCTAAGCCCTTTCATTATTGAAGGTGAGCCCAAGCTCGTGATATTCTTATTATTCGAGGCTAGCTTTTAAGCCCTCCAATCATTGAAGGTGAGCCCAAGCTCGTGGTTTTCTTAATATTCGAGGCAAGCTATAATAGGCCTTTGTCCATCCAAGGCTAGCTCCGATGCCCTTGCATTATTGAAGGCGAGCCCATACTCGTGATATTCTTATTATTCGAGGCTAGCTCCTAAGTGATGAGAATCAAGGGAGTCAAACAAGTCAACCCTCGATAAGTGTGATGGTGGGACTCATGACGAGATCCAAGGCCAAGGAAGTTCAAGAGTTAATGACGGAACTCGTTCAAAAAATACGGAGTCGAGCTCAAATGGATGACATCGTCAATTTTGACATCACGTGCATTGAGGCTGCCTAAATACGAGGCGCTAAGGAGGTTTAAGGTTCGAGGCTAAAACATGTGTCTACGTCGAAGGAGGAGCGAAGAATCATGTTGGGATCAAGAAATCAAAAGGGAGCTACACGGAAGCTCGCCCGATCGCCGGCCAGAACAAGTGCGCGATCGTGCAGGCGAGACGTACAGATTGTTTTGGCGATTGCAGATTTCCCCCACACGATCGCATGGCTGTTCAGAAAGCAAAAATTCGTGAATATTCATTTAAAAACTGAACCTTTTATTTCTTTCCTTTTTTGTACTATAAATAGAAACTTTGAAACCCTAGAACATTAGCTTGGTTTGAGAGGCAAAAATCCTTTCTTAACTTGTAACTATTCTTGGATTTTCTTCAACTTCTATTTGAGATTATTGTTCTTGTATAGTTGTTGTTGATTCCAAAAATATTTTGGAATTTGTTTCATTCTCTCCATTGGGTTAGGGTTATTTTTCTTTAGAATTTTGGTTAGGATAAACTTGGATCAAGATTCATCAAACTTCTTACCATTTTAGATTTCTTGGATTGATATTAAATTGTTGTGAAAATTTTTGGTTCAAATACCAAAGGGGTTCACATCACTAAACCTTCAAGCTCTTGGGTTTCTTAATATTCGAGGCAAGCTATAAGCCTTTACCCTTCTGAGGCTAGCTCCTAACCCTTGCATTATTGAAGGCGAGCCCAACCCTGTGGTTTTCTTAATATTCAAGGCAAGCTATAAACCTTTGCCCATCCGAGGCTAGCTCCTAAGCCCTCCAATCATTGAAGGCGAGCTTATCCAATACTAGTTCATAAGTCTTCCAATAATTGAAGTAATTTTTTTCCAACAAGAAAAACAAGGCGATGAGCCTCAAACGAGATGATGAGTCTCTCAACAAACAAGGATTGAAATTGTCAAAAAAAAAAAAAAAAAAAAAAAGGACTGAAAGTGCCTCCAAAAGTAAAGAATTTTCTATGGAGGGAAGCCTCAGACGTCCTTCCTACCGCAGATATGCTTCGAACGAGAAAAGTTAAGCTTCTGTTTGTTAAATTTTTTGTTTAAAAACATGTTTTTTATGTTTTCTAGGTAAAATGTGTAGTTGAAATGTGGAGGAGAAAATGTGTGTGGTTAATAAGTGATTTGAGAAATTGTGTGATAAAAAACATGTTTAAAAATTATTTTTCCAAACAGACAGTCGGACACTAATATTTCTCCCAATTGCCCAGTCTGTGATGATTACCGTGAATATATTTTTCACAATATAGTGACGTGATTTTGCTAAACATGTTTGGAATGCCTCAACGACTGGATACCATGGGGAAATGCCAACATATTTAAGGATTGGCTTCTTGAGCTCTTTAAGGTAGTTCATTGTGTTGGGAAATTGGACTACAAATAGAATGGCCAACATAAGTAGCAACGCCAAATATTTCCTTCAAACTCCGTGTGATTAAAATAGGAAATTAACAACTTAATCCAAGCCAAGCCAAAATTACAAACAATAGAATATCGAAATTATAAAAACAATACGATAACACCAAAAATTATTTAACGTCGTAACTTCCTCCAATGAGAAGGAAAAATTGACGGGGCAAACCGACATTCCACTATTACCAAATAATTGGAGTACAATATTTTCTTCCCTAAATTTTTGCACTAAATTTAGAGGTAACCAAATACACACCTTTAAGAATCACCCTTGGCACCAAAAATATACATCATCTAATACAATAGATGGAATTCAACAACAACATTAACAATGAAGAATAAATAGCACATAAACCATTCTAAGATAATACTTAGAGAATCCCAAATGTTGAAGAAGAAGAACCCATAAATGATAACACTTTCTTCTCCAAAATAATACAAGAAAAATGCACCTTATTAATCCTCCATTTGTCGCATGAGTGTGTATATAAAAAAAATTGCCAGAATGGTTTCTTCCTCCAACTGGGGAGAATTTTAAAAATGTCCTAAGTCAAACATGAGCTAAGTCAAAATACTTTAACTTTTCAAAAACTAACCAAAATACCCATTTTCCTTTAAAAAGACGTGTATACCCTTAATAACCATATTTCTCTTATACCCTTCATTTATTTCATATTTATATTAAAACAAAAACCATACAATTCTCACTTTTCATTATTCTCTCATTCACCTGCTTGTGCTCAATACACAGATAAATTATTCTCTCATTTTTTATCTGCTTGTGCTCCAAAAAAATTCGCAAAAAAAAATACAAAACTCAACTGAAAGATTTCATTTGCTACATCTTATCGGTAAGTTGATTTAACAATATTTATTATACTGTATTTAATTTCGTTCTCGTTGTGTTAAACTTATTCAATAGATCTATAATTTCGGAAAACAAAAATTATCGAAAAATTCATCTATTGTTATTTTTTTAGTTAATAATCATTATAGATCTATAATTATGTAGACTAAATAATGGAAAATTAATATGACGAAGTGTGATTTTTATCAGTTTAGTAACAAAATCGGAAGAATTGAACATTGGACCTGACCAAAAAGTGCCGGTCATTGGTCCGGCCGGACCAATATCGGTCTGACAGGACCATGTCTCGATCCGGCCGGACCAGTCATGTTCGGCCAAACTGAGGCATGGTCCTGCTCGACCGACTATTTTTTTTACAATTATTTTTTTATCAGTTACTCTGATTTTCCCTAACTTGTTGTTTTGAAAATTTATTATTTTTAATTAATGCAGATATGACTTTCATCTCAGTTTCTTATTTTGGTGAATTCGTGGTTGATGAAAATCTGCAATGGTCATAGAAATATACAAGTGACCAAAACATTTCTGTAATTTTGTTAACACCAGGTATGTCATTTACAGACTTGTATAGCAAACTACAAGATCAACTCGAAGTTGATCCATCTGTATATGATATGAAATTTGGATTTCTATATAACTCTAATTCTACTGTTGCATTGCCACCCTTGTTTTTTACTTCTGATGTGCAAATTACGTGGTTAATTGAGGCGAATAAAAATGAAACTATTTCTCTCTATGTAACTTTAGTACGAAAGGATATCCCCGATAATCAGAATGAAGAATTCGATGGTGGGGATCAGAATGGGAATGATATTTTGGACACATTAGAAATAGCTTATGAGGATGATGATGTTATTCCTGATACAATTGCTATACTCCATGACCCTCTTATCACCCATAGAGGTCACGATGTAGTCGGAGACAATCAGGAGGACATTCCATTTGCAAACAATGATCTGATTAATTTATCTAGACATCGACATGAGCACTTTGAGAACTCACAGGCTGGGCCAAGTTCATGATCGACTAATTGATCACGTGTGGTTCTAGATGGTGAAGATTTGGAAGTCCAGCAATTATTTAATACTAAGCAAGATCTCCAAGAAGCAGTGCACAGTATTGCACTTAAGCACAATTTCTAGTTTAAAGTAAATAAGTCAGACATGAGTACCTACACAATTGTCTGTGTAGATGATAATTGTAGTTGGCGTCTTCGAGCAATGAGGATGGACACAAATCAATTCTTCGTAGTTCGAAAGTATGCACGAGAACATACTTGTCAAGTGGGCATTCGTCGAAATGATTACTGACAAGGGCGTTCATGGTTTATAGGACGACAGATAATGCATAAGTTTGATGACCCAAGGACTATTTACAGACCAAGAGACATCATTAACGATGTGCAGAGAGATTTTGGGGTGACCATGAGCTACCAGAAGGCCTGGAAGGCTAGAGAATGTGCGTTAGAGGATTTAATGGGTTCACTCGAGGAAAGTTATGCGAAATTAGCCAGATATTGTCATAACATGTCGAGAACTAATCCTGGTTCGACTTTCTTTATTGAGGCTGACAACGAAAATTGCTTCAAGTATTTTTTTCATGGCTCTTGGACAATGCATAAATGGATTTAGAAGATCGATGCGATCTCTAATTCTAGTAGATGGTACACCACTGAAAGCTAGATATGAAGGGAAGTTAATTATTGCTACATGTCAAGATGCCAACATTCAAATATACCCTCTTGTGTTCGGCATAGTGGATAGCGAAAATGATCTAGCGATGAATTGGTTTTTCTCAAAGTTGAGGGAAGTAATTGGAGATGTCAATGACCTTGCTTTTATAACTGATCGGGGAAATTCTATCATAAATGGTATAGCTGAAGTTTTTCCCGAGACACACCATGGTTATTGCATGTACCATATACAAGACAATTTGAAGACAATGTACCGTTGCACTGGGATCGTTTCCTTGTTTAAGAGAGCGGCAGAGGCTTACACTTTTGAAGATTATAATAAGTTCATGATCGAAATAGATAACAAGAGTGAGGCTGCCTCGGAGTACTAAATAGATAAATTGGGGATTCAACATTGGGCACGATGTCAATTTTTAGGACGTCAATACAATATGATGACGTCAAATAACGTGGAGTCTTTGAATGGATTATTAAAGAAGGATCGAGAGTTACCAATTCTGGCAATGATTGAGAACATTAGGGAGAAGTTACAGGTTTGGTTTCACGATAGACGCCAGGAATCTCAATCATGCACATCTTATCTCACCCCTTCCATGGAAACCAAACTCTTCAAGACATTAGACCTGACTAGAAGGTTGAACGTGGAGCCACTGGATCAGTTTAGATTCAACGTCGTATGCGAACGTAATGTTGGTTATGTTGTGGACTTGAATGACAACACATGCACGTGTAGACAGTTTCAGCTTGAGAGCTTTCCATACGCTCATGGAGTTGCAGTTGCTAGACATAGGGGCTTTTCACCATAGTCATTATCAACCGAGTACTATACCCTGCTTTGTGGAGAGAAGCATATGCTGAAACTATATTTCTTCTACCAAATGAGGTTGAGTGGGAACTTCCCGAAAACTTGCTCCCACTTGATAATTTATTGCCACCGAATATCCGACGACGTACTCCTGGACGTGTACGTACGTCTAGAATACCATCTACTGGAGAGTTTCTCAGACCGCGAAAGTGCGATAGGTGCGGTGCAGTTGGTCATACTCGCCAAACTTGTACTAGTTAGATTTCCTTGAATAATTAATTTTCTATTAAAAATTTTATTGTAATTGTAGTGTTGTTGATAATAAATTATCTTATTTTCTCTATTTTAATAAAGTTCGTGAATTGCTTATCATACGATGAAATATGATAAATGTTACTTGGGAAAAAAAAGATATTTTAGGCCATCAGAAACGTGTGATTATTAATTAATTGCGAAACAAAAAAATTATGCATATCACCTTCGCTGGATTGCTCTCACAAAAGCGGTCAAGGCACATGCATCTCTAATTATCTGAATCCATTTCCATCTTCTTGTAAATGTGAAGAACCAAAGGAAAATGGAAATGGATTCAAATAATTAGCGTAACATGTGTCTCAATATTTTTTGTGAAAGCAATCCAGTGAAGGTGAAATGCAAATTTTTTTTGTTTCGGTATTATTTAAAAATTACATCTTTGTGGTGCCCACAATAACTTTTTTTTTTTTCAAGAAACATGCGTCATATTCCCTTGTGAGATAAGCAATTCATGAACATTTCACTTTTTTCCGGGATTGCTTTCGCACAAGTCCTCAAGACATATGCTGCATATATTATGTGAATCCATTATCAACTTCTTGCGATCTCCACCTATACAACTTTATTTCCATAGAATCAAACACAAAAACAGAAAATTAATATGCTGATATCATTAGTATATTAGTTTTCTATTTTAGTGTTTGGTTCCGTAAAAGTGAAGGTGTAAATGTGGATAAAAGAAGTTGATAATGGGTTCCAATAACATATGCAGCATATGCCTCGAAGACCTCTGTGAGAGCAATCCTGAGAAGGTGAAATTCACAAATTTTTTTTAGCAATTATTATAAAAAATAAATTTAGCAATTATATATATATATATATACACACACTATTTTTTTGTTCCAAAAAAATATTGTTATCTATACTTGTGAGGCAATTTATTCAATTTAACCCTCCATACCCTAAACCCTCCATACCCTAAACCCTAAAACCCCACGGACGGACTACATAACCCTCATGGCCGAACCACCAGGTCGGTCCGGTCAGACCGTGGTCTGGCCGGACCATAGTTCGTGGTCCGATCGTCGGGAATCGGTCCGACCGGACCGTACCGGACCACTTCCCTGCCGGACCGTGACCATCGTGGATTTTTTTTTTTAATTTTTAATATGTAAATTAATGCAGTGGAAATATTGAATGACGGTAATTTAAAATAATGTATGCAGTTGTAATTTCATAAGTAATAAAGAAATTGACAAATAAATAAATATATATACACACACACAAATGTGTAATTACATATAAAAACTATATTTTTACATTTCTAAATCTTATGGATCACAATTGTACGTAAATAAATCAGTAGCCAACTTTATCCTCTACTTCTGTATATGTTCTTGATTGATCATCTTGACATCTCGTCCGATGCTTAAGAACTATATATATTTTATTACAAAAATCTCACAATCCCCACTGTAAGTTAAAAAAAAAACTTTAGTGAAATAAATGAACATAGTTCAGAATTTAATTAAATACTAGAATACGAGTATAATAAAATTTACATGACACCTTGTTTGGAAATCCCCTTGATAATCTCAATGGCTAGTACATCATCGACATCAATTCTAGCACGCTTAGCCATTAGAGGAACAATGACTGCCAAGGATAACAGAGTTTCTTGCAGCTGGGTCTCTGTGAAACAACCATGATCGGAGTCGTACACATACATTTTCGATTCAGAGAACACGACCTCAAAAGCAATGATGTGCGAGTTCGCGATCACAGAAATATAGAGGTGTGTACAACCCGTCCACGACTGGCCACACACGGGCTCTGCCCCTACCACGTAATTTGGAAACACGTACGATGTAGGGTTGCTTTCGTACGTTGAGTACTTGATGTTGACAGCATTTTTAAAGCCGCAGCACAAGATCACTCGCCCGGGAAAGCAGAACGATTTCGGGTACCTACTAGCCCGATCGCGCAGCAACTCCATCGCAAGATCAACATGCTACAACATAAAACATAAGCAAATTAAATATTATATAATCAACAAATAATATAGTGAGATCACATAACTACGATGATATACTTACATCGTCAGCCAAGCCGCGCTCCGAAGGACTATTTCGAACCAATCTCTGGCATCAAATATGTTTGTCTTCCCAATTGCATAGCGAATAAATAAACCTAATCATAAGAAGCTTACTTTGGCCCAAGTTTATAGTACCAAGTATCAAAATCCTTTTTCTTTGCCGGACTGACTTCGCGGAATAGGTTGACATAAGTGCCGTCAACGAATGTCCTCTTCTTCGCCTTGGCCGTGAAGGGACAATGAACATGCTGTGAGGGTTGTCTTGTCCTCTTATTAACAATCTGATCTTTTACCTCGATAGCACGCTTTTGTCCCCTCTTCTCGACAATCTCCTCCAACACCTGGGGCACATCTGCAGATACCGCCTGAGGCACCTCCTCCTTCGCCGCCGTCGCCTGAGGCACCTCCTCCTCCGCCGCCACCTGAGGCACCTCCTCCTCCTCCACCACCTGAGGCACCACCTCGTCCTCCGCCGCCACCTGAGGCACCTCCTCCTCCGCTGCCATCTGAGGCACCACCTACTCCTCCGCCGCCACCTGAGGCACCTCCTCCTCCGCTGCCATCTGAGGCACCACCTACTCCTCCGCCGCCACCTGAGGCACCTCCTCCTCCTCCCCCACCACCCATGTCGGCATACTGTCGAAACCCTGCCTCGTCATCTGAGCTATCATATCATTAAGCTCATCGTGCTCTGACATCATATCGGATCGTCCATGCCCACCTCGAAGCTCATCACGAAGGGCGTCGACCCTACCTCGGAGCTCATCACGAAGGGCGTCGACCCTACGTCCGAGCTCATCCCGAAGGGCGTCTACCCTACCTCCGAGCTCATCCTGAAGGGCGCCGATCTCGAAATGGATGACCCCCACAACACGCTCAAAGAAATTATCAGCTTGAGGTACATGACGGTGAAAACAAACATGAAAAGTAATTATTTAAATCAAATATTATAACATGTAAATGTATGAGCTACAGTAGTATAGTTTATTGAAAACTAAAGCCATGAACTTACCGTGTGAGTGGGGGAGGGTACAGGTATGTGAGATCTCCTCGGTGAAGGCGATCTCCTCGGCGACGAAGAGGTGTCTCCTACTGGACTTTGTTGATCCTAGATAATTAAACAAAAGGGAAAATTAAATGTCAAATATTGTTAATTTAGATTCTACAGAAATTTTGACAGAGTCTCCCCTAAAATTTAGACTTAGCCACCCTGTAAAGGGACATCAAAAAGCCACAACAAAACAAAAACATTCAAACCCTCAAATCATGACAATTCAATACATCAACATATCGGGGGAGTTGGGGAGCGTAAAGGTACGTGAGATCTCCCCAATAAATGAGATCCCATGAGTTGCGAGGACATGTCTCGTACAGGAGGGTACTGATCCTATATAAATAAACAAAAATTAAAATTAATAATGTAAACAAAATTACAACACAAAAATATAAACTTAAAAAAGATTGATTTAAATTAACATGCCGTGGAATGTGAGAATTCGAGAGATCTCCTCGGTGAAGGCGACCTCATCGGTGAAGGCGATCTCTGCATGTAGTCCTGCCCCTCCTCCTCGGTCGAAGCCGTCAACTCGGGCAGGACTTCGAGCTAATATATTAACATTCGAACGATTTATAAATAATGAGTCAAGTCATATATTACATTGATAATAATTTCTGATCAAACTGTACAATTACCTGAGGATCATCGAGGATACCCGAAAGACTCATAGAGCTTGGTTTATCCGTTGCCCTCCAATTCAGCATCCGAGGAAATCACGTCCCCTTCCTAATTTCCCACATTTGACCTAAGGCAGGAATAACCTCGTACTCCCAGACCTGTGAAACTTACAATTATTATGATGATGAAAAACATAATAAACAAATTCATACTGAAAACTTTAAAATTATTACCTGCAGAGTGTACGTGAAGCCATACGCATCATACTTCCGCGGGGCCCCAGGTTTCGAAGACATCGAATGCTTTTTCTTAAATATGTTGACGGTCTCGTCAAAACAAATAGACCCCCTTGGATAGTTGTTGAAGACTTCAATATCATCAACAACTTCCAAAGCATATAAATCTATACCATTTTTAGATGACTTACCTTTCACGAAGCTCTCAAAAATATAGACCATGCCCAACTTCAATTTGTCCATACTATCGGAACATGTCTTTAAAGTTAGCTCGAGCTCCCCCCTCAGGATTTTTTTTTTTTTTTCTCATGAAAGTATTTGACATAAAGCCGGGATTGAGGAGAGGGTTTATAGGACTTTATGGTCTTTTTGTCAACGTGGCCACATTTTAATCTCGTGATGAGGGAAAACTCAAAAGGAGAGAAGGTGACTATCTTCCCATCCCCGAAGGAAAAGCTGAACACTTTACCGTCGACTGGCTTCAAAATTCGAAGTACCAGAGAGTCTATTATCTGCTGTGCAAACTCCATCTCGGTCATTTCTCGGAATG